>CAMZMU010000075.1:14456482-15056482 GCA_947311845.1 Poa pratensis | reverse complement strand
TGGAGCATACAGACTGAAGCATGCGAAGACCGGCGAACTCTCCCACAATCCTTGGAACGTTGCGTAGCTGCGCCGTTTCTATGCTTAGATTGCTCAGTCGCATAATGTAATAGGCTCATATGTCGGATGGCTGCAGGTTTCAGACGCGCTCTTTTCCTTACCAGGGTACCTAAGGGGACTGGAAGTTTTTTAATGAGGCGGCCTGCAGACTAACATTCATAAATGGAATATAGTCAATAAATTCCTCGTGCTTCTCCTGCTTACTACTCGCATAGCTCATCAGCACAAAACTTAGCCACACCCGTACGCTCGGGGCTGAGTTATCTCAAAAACATAAAAGCTTTCGCTCCTTCAAACATAATAATTCAGCCACACTCGAACACTCGGGGGCTGGATCGTAACACTAAACACAAAGGAAAAAGTTGCTCAACCCCAATCAATCACTCGGGGCTGAGCCTGCAGGCATAAGTTGAAGCATCAGCTCTCATCAAATTCATAACCTCACTCGGGGCTATGTAATTCATGATCTATGTAAACTGTTTTTCATAAACCCCACTCGATACACTCGAGGGCTGCATACATACAAGTGAACAAATATGTACTAAGTGGCAAATTTACACTCGGGGGCTGTTCCTTATACATAAATACCCTAATCTTCTGGTTCATCCATTGCTGGAAGAACAGGGCCCATAAGTTGCGCTTGATAGCAATCAATCAATGTCCTCGCGTGATCAAATGTTTCGTCAAGGTTCGACTGGGACAAAGACGATCCAGGCACGGGTGGACGAAGCTACAAATTTGGACGTTGGCTTCGGAGATACGCCATGGTTGCGTTGGCACCGTCCACAAGCTTCTGGGTGATGAAGCCTCGAATGGAACCTGTTGACCGGAAGAGATCAAGCAGCGCGTGGATTCCTTGAGGTTGTGGCCCAGTTGGAAAAACCATCTGGTTGATTCGACTGAAGGCCGACCTGCACAATTCAAGAAGCATAGTGCTCCGCCACACCCGATCTTGCAGAGTCGCAAGTATGCGCGCTCGGTGCTTGTCCAATCGAAAGTGCTGGCGGCCAGTCGTGGGATCGTCAGTTGCCATGTTCAACTTCTCATCCACGCGAGCCTGCTCCGCCTGGAAATCTTGAACAAAGCCTGCAATAACACAAGTTGGGTGATGATGCATGTAAAATGCATACATGAACTTTGCACTTTAATTACTTATATTCCAATCATATTTGCATCATATAAGGGTTATATCAATGTTTTATCATGATTTTGGGAATACTTCATAGTTTTCCCATTTATTTGGAATTAACCCTGCACAGGCAGAAAACCCTAGTTTTGTATTTTAATGTTTCAGGGACCCAAACGTCAACGAAATCACCTGGAAATTTATGGGCGTCAATATTTGGAAGGAAGAAGGACTACGAAAAAGGAAGCGAGCAAACGGAGTCCCGAGGGCCAAACGAGCATGGCCCACGCGGCCACAGTACCAGGCCGCGTGGGACCCACTCGTTCCGGCCTCGTGGCTCCGTTGCCGTCGATCTTCGCTCCACCGCCTTCGTCTTGACCTAAAAACGCCTATAAAAAAGGTCCCCCGACGTTCTCTGGAAGGAGCGCCGCACAAACACACAAACACCGAAACGGAGATCAGGAGCTGCAGATTGGAGGGGAAAACTCCGGCGGGGCGCTGCCGGCGTGGTCTCCATCTTCTCCATCGACTTCTCCACCGTCTTCATGATGAAGAGGGAGTAGTCCGCCTCTGGACTATGGGTTTGTGGAAGTAACTTATGTATCTCTCCTCTCTTGAGCTTCACTAATTAGCACCGTATGAGCTGCTGAACATGATTACGGTCACCGTTGTAATACCTTTGTGGTGGATCTTTATGAGTTAATATATGTTTGAGATTGCAATGTTTGTTTCAGTTATGAGTATAGATGCATATTATATACCCCGTTCTTGTCTACTTGTTTTGATCAAGCATGTTTATGAGAGCGTGTGTGGGGGAACGTGTGCATTAGTTGGAGTAACGGGGAGTGGTGAGTGCGGTAAGCTGACAACTTAATATCGCGATCCACTTGGGTGTTTACCTTACTTTGTTACCTCACTAGGGATAAACTAAAATACCATGCTACCGGGGATGTGGGCGTGACCATTGCCACTACTCCATGACTAGATCTAGCATGTTCTTATTTTCACTTCATGTCATGATACTTAATGCTATACTCTGAGTTATCTTAATTTCTGAGGTGTTATGATTTAGTTCGCATCTTGGTGGAGTATAAGAGAGGTTAATAACCAAAAGATCTCTATGTTAGGACGTGATGCCCATATATCTAAGTAACTTGTTATCAAACCCTGTGTTGCAATCTCATATGTTAACTTTGTGTGTTCCATTGTCTACCACTTTATAAAGAGAGGGTGCATTTGTGAAACCATGAACCCCAGTCCATTTTTAATCATAGGAAACACCTTTCCAACACCATATACCACTTTTATATTTTCAGCCATCATTAAATCCAAAAATACAAAAATACTTTTCATCTTGCATACATCGTTTGAAAACCCAAAAATATCATTTACCATTGCATCCACCATCATTGCATATTTATTTCTTGTTTGCATTGCATAACTATCCTGATATCATTCTTACACCTTGTGCTTGACAACCACAGGTGAGGTTGAGGACCAAAACATTTAACCTTGTTTTGTAGGTAACCAAAAGAAGGATAAGAAGATAAATCTACCACTGCAGATTCCCCGAGAGTTCGATATTAAACCCTCGAGTCACCCCTCGTGGGGAAAACTGTCTTCCACTTACTATACACTCTGCACTTGGAGTCTCAACCTAATCCCGTTTATTTGTGCATATCATATCATATTTATTTCAGTTTTGCATAAAAAATTAAAAATACCAAAAAAAACTTGCTAAAATGAATCCTAGTGCTGAAATGAACAACTTTGGTCAATACTATGGAGAGTCATTGATGGATGCTTGGTATAGAATTAAGGACACTAGTAAAAATGGTGTCATTAAATATACTCCTGCCACTGTGATAAGAAACTTCTATAAAGGTATAGATGGCTGGTCTAAATGTTTTCTAGACTCATTGACTAGTGGAAAATTTGCTTCTGGAAATCCCTCACATGCTAATAATTTGATGGAAAATTTATTTGGGAATTCTATAGAATCCAAATATGAAACTGGGATCAAACAACTAAAAGCTTCTATGGATAGGTCAACTTTATGTCTACAAACTTATGTGGAGGACTATCCTACTAAAAATGATTTGCATTCATTTATCCTTCATACCAAGTCTAGGATGAAAAAGACAAATAACACTCTTTCTGGAATCTCTTTGAAAATGGAAACAATATTGAATTATGCCAAGTCTAAAAAGAAGTTGACTAGGGAATTGAATGAAAGAATATCTTCTATGCTGGAACCTTTAGATAGGGATATTAAGAATCATGTTGAAGGGAGGATGACCTCCTAATAGCCTTGAATCTTGCTTTAAAGAAAAGGAATGAGAATCTTGCTTGGGAAGAAGTTGAGGAAGTTAAAATGCTTAATGAAGTCAAGGATCCTTTGCTTGACTTAGAAAATTGTAGCTTGCATGAATTAATATCTATCTTACAAAAATTTGCAAGTGATCCTTCCATCAACACTAACCAAGCAGGTTTTGGTTCTTATATTGCTAATCATGTCTTGAAAGAAAAGATTGCTAGGTACAACCAAGAGGCTATGATACCACCTAAGCTTGGGGATATGTGGATACCTAAGGTACTAGTAACTATTGGAAAAGAGACACACCATGCCATACTTGATCTAGGATCTAGTGTCTCTGTTTTATCTAAAGAACTATATGAAGTGCTTGAATTGAAAAATCTTGAAAAATGCTCTATTGAACTAGCACTTGCTGATGACTCTATTAAACATGCTTTGGGAAAAGTAAGTGATGTTATGGTAGAGTTACATATGACTTTTGTGCCTGTGGATTTTCTAATCATGGATATGGGGAATAAAACCTCTAGTCCTATTATTCTTGGAAGACCTTTTCTTCGTACCACAGGTGCTATCATTGATTCAAAGGAAGGGAATGTAAAGTTTCAGTTTCCACACAAGAAGTGCATGGAACACTTTCCAAGGAAGAGGGAACCATCAAAGTTCAAGCTCCCTCATGAGCTTCATCCAATAAACAACAAGTAAGAAGCCTAGCTATATGGCTATAAAGAAAGCGCTTTGCGGGAGGCAACCCGGTTATTTTTGTGTGTGATTTTTTTTTGTCCTCTTGCTGTAACAAGAGATTTTGTGTCTAGTTAGGTTCTGGAGTTTTTAATAAAGTGCCAAGTTTTACCCTTTTTGGTTTGAAAAGTTGCTTATAGTTCGGAGATTTTATTCCTGCACGAATCAGTGCACGGTATGATTTTTAATTCTTATTCTGTAACTCCGAATGAGCTCATATTTGAACTGTAGTTGCAACTTTTCATCCTCTGTATGCATGAATTTTTTCGGAATTTTTCGAGAAAGTTTGGTAGGGTAGAAAAATACGTTTTGCTGCTGCTGTTTTTCTGGACAGATTCTGTCCCATTTTGTTTGATGCATGCTTTGAGCTTTTAAGTTGAATCTTTTTGATCCAATTGAGTTTATGAGTAGGCATACAACATTATATACTTTCTGGACATTCATATGAATTTTTGTTCAAGGATTATATGCAGCAAGGAACCTATTTGTTTATCACTATTAATGCACCCCACAGAAAAGAGATGGGAGAAACGGTGTTTTGAAGTTTTTTCACAGGGATTGGAGGAGATGCACCAAGAGCTATCCAAGGATGGTGAAGACCATAAGCTTGGGGATGTGAAGACAACCCCGCTGGACCTACACACTCTCGGTTTGCACACGTCCAACTTCTGTTTTTCGATCGAAACACTTTATCGCATAAACTTGGAGCGTCGTTTTTGTTTTTGTTTGAGTCTTGAGAGACCACCACACTATCAATTATATATGAGAGAGCTACTGGAAATATGGGTTGAAATATGTTGGATGCTTTTATAAGATTGGGAAAAGGGATGTTTGACTTGATTTTTAATGATACATATAGTTGCATGATTCATGAGCTTGTTTATGAGTAATAGTTTGCAAATTCTTTTTGTAGAGCTATCACTTATTCATGTTTTGGTGCTGATTGTTATTTCACTTGGTTTAACATGGATTAGTTAGTTCTATGGACACTCATGCATGCATCTAGATGGTCAACTTTCTCCCTTTTGCTAGCCCAAAAACTCCAACAAGCAAAAACTTGTTTCCAACACCTTCAACCAAAGTTATTCCAGTGAGTCCACCATATCTACCTATTGGCTTTATGCTATTCCGAGTATGTTTAACATGTTGTTTGTGTTATCTTACCTCTGAATGAAAATGTTTATGTTATTGATTGCAATGGAAAAATTGGTTATATAGCTCTCACGAACTTGATGCACAATGTTCTTTTATTTGCATAATAAAACATGACCCATTGTGATTAAGATTATGATGCTAGTGGCTTGATAAATGTTCGAGGTTGGAGTTAGCCCATATGTGCTGTCACATGCAAAGCTTTCAACATGCTCTTCATCTCATTTAGTTGATATCATGTACTTTTGTTATGGATGCTATCATGGTGAAATGAGGTGGAAATGAAGTAGTTCAAATGAGTTTGTATAAATGGTTAGAGAGACGCCTGGGCCGCTAATCTAAGCCATGCATCATTCATGGTGGAAATTTACTTACATACTATGGTGAATTCTGTGACACCTTGCAATAAAAACTATTCCAAATGGTAAATAAAAAGGGTGTTGAGATTTTCATTTTGTTTGTTTGTCTTGTCATTTTGATATGGGCTTGTTCCATATCTGGGACAAGAGGTACCCCAGTTGACGCTCTTGATGATACTATTATTACTTACAATGATATATAACTTGAACTTGCTTTGTTTCCTAAGTTGAGTAATCATGGTGTAGGTACTTGTATTCAAGGGGCATGAGACATCCAACCTTTACTTTGTCAAGCACACTACTCATATTTGCTTTCACTTTAACCTTAATCATTCAAGATGCTATGATAGGGGCAATGAGAGCTTGACACCAATGAATACCTTATTGCAATCATTAACTTAAGTAGAAGAGTTTGGAAGTTGGATGAAACTTATGCATGCTTTACCTCTACTCACATATACATCTTTCCAAAGTGTACACCTATCATATTCAGATTTTCATCTACACTCTATGACCATTGTAGGATGTTCTACTTATCATTATGCATACATGTGTTCCATATTACTTGCTACATGTTACACTTTGTGAACTATCAATGAACATCCTTGTCTTGAATACTTGATATCACTTCATAAACTATTTGCATATTGCTACTCCTTTGAAGAATGAATCATTTGACTATATGTAGCAATAGTAATCATCTTTGATATCCATTGTTAAGTATTAAATTGCAAAGTCCATGTTAGTTTTATCATCTTCATACTCGAGGACGAGCATGGATTAAGCTTGGGGATGTTGATGCATGTAAAATGCATACATGAACTTTGCACTTTAATTGCTTATATTCCAATCATATTTGCATCATATAAGGGTTATATCAATGTTTTATCATGATTTTGGGAATACTTCATAGTTTTCCATTTATTTGGAATTAACCCTGCACAGGCAGAAAACCCTAGTTTTGTATTTTAATGTTTCAGGGACCCAAACGTCAACGAAATCACCTGGAAATTTACGGGCGTCAATATTTGGAAGGAAGAAGGACTACGGAAAAAGGAAGCGAGCAAACGGAGGCCCGAGGGCCAAACGGCATGGCCCACGCGGCCAGTACCAGGCCGCGTGGGACCCACCCGTTTGGGCCTCGTGGCTCCGTTGCCGTCGATCTTCGCTCCACCGCCTTCGTCTTGACCTAAAAACGCCTATAAAAAAGGTCCCCCGACGTTCTCTGGAAGGAGCGCCGCACAAACACAGAAACACCGAAACGGAGATCAGGAGCTGCAGATTGGAGGGGGAAAACTCCGGCGGGGCGCTGCCGGCGTGGTCTCCATCTTCTCCATCGACTTCTCCACCGTCTCCATGATGAAGAGGGAGTAGTCCACCTCTGGACTATGGGTTTGTGGAAGTAACTTATGTATCTCTCCTCTCTTGAGCTTCACTAATTAGCACCGTATGAGCTGCTGAACATGATTACGGTCACCGTTGTAATACCTTTGTGGTGGATCTTTATGAGTTAATATATGTTTGAGATTGCAATGTTTGTTTCAGTTATGAGTATAGATGCATATTATGTACCCCGTTCTTGTCTACTTGTTTTGATCAAGCATGTTTATGAGAGCGTGTGTGGGGGAACGTGTGCATTAGTTGGAGTAACGGGGGTGGCTAGTGCAGTGAACGTGAGAGAAAGTTCTGCGATCCACTTTGGTATCTTTACCTTACTTTGTTACCTCACTAGGGATAAACTAAAATACCATGCTACCGGGGATGTGGGCGTGACCATTGCCACTACTCCATGACTAGATCTAGCATGTTCTTATTTTCACTTCATGTCATGATACTTAATGCTATACTCTGAGTTATCTTAATTACTGAGGTGTTATGATTTAGTTCGCATCTTGGTGGAGTATAAGAGAGGTTAATAACCAAAAGATCTCTATGTTAGGACGTGATGCCCATATATCTAAGTAACTTGTTATCAAACCCTGTGTTGCAATCTCATATGTTAACTTTGTGTGTTCCATTGTCTACCACTTTATAAAGAGAGAGTGCATTTGTGAAACCATGAACCCCAGTCCATTTTTAATCATAAGAAACACCTTTCCAACACCATATACCACTTTTCTATTTTCAGCCATCATTAAATCCGAAAATACAAAAATACTTTTCATCTTGCATACATCATTCAAAAACCCAAAAATATCATTTACATTGCATCCACCATCATTGCATATTTATTTCTTGTTTGCATTGCATAACTATCCTGATATCATTCTTACACCTTGTGCTTGACAACCACAGGTGAGGTTGAGGACCAAAACATCTAACCTTGTTTTGTAGGTAACCAAAAGAAGGATAAGAAGATAAATCTACCACTTCAGATTCCCCGAGAGTTCGATATTAAACCCTCGAGTCACCCCTCGTGGGGAAAACTGTCTTCCACTTACTATACACTCTGCACTTGGAGTCTCAACCTAATCCCGTTTATTTGTGCAGGCATCAAGACTTGCTCATCGGGTATCAGGTGAACAAAAAAGAACAGGCTGTGAACTCAAAAGATCAAGACAGTCATGCTTACACTCGAGCTGTCTGTTCACGATCTCCATCTCGCCAAGCACATACTCCTCCCGTTGGGTGGGTAAAGCAGGCCTTGCCCTCATCCTTTCCAGCTCACTTCGGGCATTCGCCAATTCCTGCTCCTGTTTCGCAAGTCGAGCTTTCATATAACGTATTACCGCGGCATCGTTTGACGCTTGAGCTCGAGATCGAGAAGGGGTATGATGCCGCGACGAACTAGATGAAGTGGCGGCTGGTCGTTTCTGTTCCAAGCATCATAAAAGTTTCATGAGAAACTATTCACAAAGCTCAGACGAGCAACAACATACAGCTTTACAAACAGAATCATAACGAGGAGCATAAATTCATACAAAGGTAGCAAAAGCACATGCATACTCGCATGGTCATAAGTTTAATTACAAGACATCGAAGGCACGGCTGCCCTACTTCTCAGACATTGACTCTAACCTAGCCCTACTCGCACGAGCGGCGACTTCTTCTGCCCGGCGCTCCATGGTAGCCATAAAAATTCCAGCCAACTTTGCGGCTGGCTCGTTCAAATGCTTTAGGGACACCAATTTCCCACCAGGCTTACGGGAAAAGCAGACAGAGCGGCTTCGAAGTCACCCTCTATCCCATGACCTAAAAGGAGTTTGAGGGTGGTCTCTGAGCCGCGTATCATCAAAGCGCGAGCAAAATTCGTCATAGTCGAAGTTCCCGGGCCCAGGACGTCTGCGAAGCCATCCACAGTCGAAGGAGGTTCGCTGGAGGGGAACACATCCTTGAACACGGCGCCGAGCGTGCTCGTAGATTTGGCGAGTGCGTCCTTGGCTTGGGTAGAGACGACGTCCAGGTCGCCGATTGCGCGGTCAAGGGACAAATCGACACCGGTTGATCTACAGGTGTCGATGCCCCAACAGCTCCTTCAAAAAAGCAGAAGTAACAAAACATGTTACATACTATTCTGTGGCAAAAGAAGTAGGCAAAAAGTGAAAGGCTCGACTCACCGCCTACGTCTCGGGTGAGGCTCGCCAGGCGCTCAGCATAATTCTTCTCGCGCAAAGCGGCGGAGTCCTTGGCATCATTCAAGGCCTTCTTCGACTCCTCGCGCTCCTTGGCGAGTGTCTCTTCTAACTCTTTAACCCGAGATTCAGCGTTTGCCTTGTCACCTGAGATAAGATGGGCAGATGTCATTCACAATCGACAAGGCAAAGACTTACAGAAACCCAAGATACTTACGGGTGAGCTGCTCCATAACAGCGCGCAGATTATCCCTCTCCTGTTCAACCTGGACAAATGCTTTGCCTGATTCCACCAGGTTGAGGTAGAAGGGCTGCACGCACACGAAACCAACATAAGCTATACACAAATAGGTCCAGAAGGAAGACTCGACAAAAAGACACTTACGTGTTCAATCCAAGGCGCGGGCTTGGCAGCAGAAGTTCCAATTTGCGGAGTGATGTACTCGCAATATTGGCAGCCTCAATGGAAGTGGTCGTGGCTATTGTTTTCACAACCTCAGCCGCAACAGGAGAGGCTTCAGGCTGATCTGGAGTCGAGGCTCTCACGGTTGGAGGAGTTGGAGGTCGCACAGTCTCGGCACTGCAAGTGACCGAAAGGCATACAACATAAGCAAAAGTACACAACTCACAAAAAATATTAAGTGCAAAAAGGAGCAAACCTGTGCTCTTCTTCATCCTCAGTGTCGAGCTCGTCAAAGTTTGGGCCTCCAAAAGGAAGCTGCCCACTCGACTGAGGAGGAGGGGAGCCGAGCTCAAAGGACTCACGTCCAAGGGAGCAGCTGTGGTCGTAGGAGACGGAGCTGAGTTTCCATCATCCCTCACATCCGATTCCCTCGCGGGTGAGCTCGTGGAAGAAGACAAAACTTGGGCTGCCCGACGACGCTTGCGAAGAGGAACCTCGCTAACATCCTCACTCACGGCAGGCTCCTTGCCTTGTGCTTCCTCTACCCCTTCCTCTTCAACCTCTTCTGTGGGTGAAGTGGTAGCCGAAGGTAAAGGCGATTCATCCCCTCCCTTCGCTTCTACTGTCACCTCTGTTTCATAAGTTGGCCCATCTTCGGGAAGAGGAGGAAGAGTGGAGGCAGTCGAGTGGCCCTGCATACAAGATATAGCAGTCGAAAGTCAAAAAGATGCACAGAAGGATAACAAAAACAGAAGATCATATACTCGAAAGATTCACTAACCTTGCAAAGGCTTTTCAGCCCCATAAGGATCGACTGGGCAGTCGACGTTGCAGGGCTCGCTCTTTTAGTACTGGTGATGGACCGCACATGTGTCACCAGTTCACTCCTCGACAGCTCCTCCTTGCTCATTCGAGTGGAGTCGAGGGGACCTTCGTACTCCCACATTGGGTGGGCACGAGCGCGGAGTGGCCATACCCGCCTTTCACAAAGGTGGCAATCAGATGCACACCCGTGATGCTGTTCAGGAGCCCTCCAATTGTCTCCAGCATAGGCGCTGCTTCCGCCACTTCTTCAGTCGAAAGCTCATGGTTCCAGGCTTTCGTCCTAGCGGCTATACCAGCAGTCGAAAATGCTGGGGCCACATTTTGGTCCACTTGCACATAGAACCACCTCTTCCTCCACCCCTGCGCCGAGTCGACTGGCTTCAGGGCGAAGTACCGGGTGTCGCTGCGCACTTGGATCTGCAGGCCTCCGACTGGTAGGTTCGGCCACCTCGGTTGTTTGGCCGGACCATGAAGATGGACTTCCATAATGCCCAACTCGGAGCAACACCCAAAAAACACTCGCACAGCGTGATGAAACACGCAATGTGCAGAATACCGTTCGGGGTGAGATCATGGATCTGCACCCCGTAGGCAAAAAGCAAACCTCGAAAAATCATGGAGGGGGAGCGAGAAACCCCTAGGCAAAAACTCCGCGAAACAGACGCGCTCGTTAGCGCGAGGCTCGGGAAGTACCTCCTTGGGCGAAGGTGCGCGGACGAGGAGTTGGTCGGAAGGTGGCAGCAATCCTTCCTCGCGCAGCTTGTCCAGCTGCGCATCCTTCAGGGTGGATTTCATCCAATCCCCATTGGTCTTCTTGAGGTCGACGGCGGCCGCAGATGTGCTAGCCGCAATCTTCTTCCCCTTCTTCGCCGCCGCATCGGGCGCGGCGGCAGCAGTCGAGGCGGAGCGCTTGTTGCCCGCCGCTTTCTTCATCGTCAACGAGGAGGTGGGAGAGCGCGCAAGCTTTGGCACGAACAATGGAGGCGCAGCGCAAGGAGAAGATGATGGAGCAGGGGCGGCGCGCAGAGCAAATGGCAGGTAAAAAACAAATGCCAGCGCCGTTCCCCTATTTACCACAAGACAAAAGCAATCACAGCCGTTCAGATCCAAATCGTGCGTTACGCACGCAATCTGACCGTACACGTGGCAAACGCGGAGGGCAACCGTCGCCGGCCACTCCGCCCACTACGCACGTAAAAAGAGGAGCCATCATCACGCTGCGGAAAAAGTGGGCCCGTATAGTCAAATCAAGTCCAAACGGCACCGTCTTCGGTCAGCTCTGCACAAATGGGCCCACCTACGTGTCACGTCCCATCAATCGCAGCATAACGCACGCCACGCGTGTCAGAAATCGCAGTCGAAATAAACGTCATCCCTGACGTCATTGAGCATCTGTTCAGAAAATACGTTCGAGTACGATGAACGCATATTGTCACTCGATTGCCCTGATTAGTTCGGGTGTGACAAAACTTCAAGGCAAAATTGGTCACTCGACCGTTCCTTCGACTAAGTCATATTACTCCCATCGGGAGCATGTTCAAAAAATTCTTCGACTGAAGATGCTTAGGATAATGATTGAGATTATCCTCCATTTACAATAATACAGCATAATCTCGGGGGCTACTCCCATCGGGAGCACTGTCGTGCACCCGATAGAATTATGGCATAAATTTCTTCGATTAACATATGTAGAGTTTTTGAGATTATCCTCCATTGCAAAACAATAAAGCACAATCTCGGGGGCTACTCCCATCGGGAGCGCTGTCACGCACCCGATTGCACAACGGCAAATATCAGTCGACAAAGGGCATGACTCGTCCAACAAAGTTCAGAAATCATACTCGAAACATTCCCGAGTTGCGTCAGTCGCAAATACCTCGGATGCTGCATGCATAGTGCAAAGGTAAGACCCGCCGAACTTTCGAGCTGGGCTAAGGACCGTTCCAGCAACGTTAATCCTTACATTTCCGTGTCAGCAGACATGATGAAAAATCCCGACGGACGCGTTGGGTAAAATTCAAAGTTATACTGCAGATCGACTCAGTAAGACCTCAAGCGGCCTAGTCGAATCTGACCAGTTTGTTCCAGATTCGAGTCCGGGGACTCGAGTTTGATTGAAAGCTAGTAAGGTTTTACCCGAATGAGTAGTTAACCAGTCCCGATCCGTCGAGTGTACTGGGCCTGCTAAGCTATTATCCCTTGATCATCATAAAACACAGTCGATGAGATACTCGACATAGCCAAACGTGTGCTATTCATACAGGAATTCCAAATTATATGTACAGAATACAAAGCATACGACGTGCACTTACGAAAGAGTCCATGCCCGATTCTTCGAGTCAGACAAGTACTCGGGGGCTACTGACATGGGTATACATATCGGGTACCCTATCATGAGGGTACCTGGTGCACGTAACTAAGGCCCAATATCGAAGAGCCTACTCGAAGCCCAAGACAAGAGGCCCAAGAAGATGGAGTACCCTCCAAGACTAGACATAGGCATAGTCGGTTTAGGCTTTCCTTATGTGTAAACTAGAGCCTACTCGAAGCCCAAGACAAGAGGCCCAAGAAGATGGAGTACCCTCCAAGACTAGACATAGGCATAGTCGGTTTAGGCTTTCCTTATGTGTAAACTAGGTCGGTTACAAACTCCCGAGACCCAGCCTATTTAAAGGCTGGGAGGGGTACCGATCTGGGACGGAGCCATACACGAACCACCAAAGCTCTTGCGAGATCATCAACTCGCCGGAGCTCCCCTGTAATCGCATAATCCACAATCAATACCAGACAAGCAGGAAGTAGGGTCTTTACCTCCACCCGAGGGGCCTGAACCTGGGTAAATCTTTGCCTCTGCTTGTCAGCCGACGAAACTACCAGTACTACCACGTTCTCTCCCCATAATCTCAACCCTAGGTCCTTAACCATGGATTTGATGAGGGTACACCTCGTCAACCGGGAGTTCCACCTCTAATCTGGTCCACCTATAGACCATCGGACGGCCTGATTCTGTAGTTTTCAAGTTTTCACGGAATGGTGGTTTTCAATAGATACGTCGCCATGTTTAAAATGTCATCTTAGCCAGTTAGACCTAATTGATTAGAGGCCCAGCCCAAGAGTTCAAATTCCCATTACGACATGATGGTGATAAAAAATGTTCCAGATTCCCCATTCGATCTCAACGTAGGACGCAGCCACCCGCCGCCCTCCTCCTCTCTCCTTCCCCCTCTTGCACGATGCTGCCAAGATACCGCGGGACACTGCTAGCTCGGTTGACCTCGGGGCCCTCCTGCGCAGGTGAGCCTGCCAGCCGCACCTATTGCCCCCACGCGACCCTCTCTTTCACGCGTGAAGCCATGCCGGAGAAATCTGGGGCAAACCTGTAATGGGCCAGCCCAGTACCGCACGCACGCATAGCGTTGGATGTGTTTTGGGGGATCAGCCCCCGCCAACGGACTGCGTTCAGCAACGAGCCCATACCACTCAACCCAAAACCCGGGCGTTGAGTTGAGGAAGGCTCGCCCTTATAAGCAGGTGAGTGGCCTCCTCAACTAGCGAGGTGGGACTAAAGCATGGTCACGCATCCAGCTTCTCGGAGGCGTGACAATCTCCCCCCCCCCCCCCCCCCCCTCGGGGGCCGGGAGACGCCAGCTCTGATACCACTGTAATGGGCCAGCCCAGTACCGCACGCACGCATAGCGTTGGATGTTGTTTTGGGGGATCAGCCCCCGCCAACGGACTGCGTTCAGCAACGAGCCCATACCACTCAACCCAAAACCCGGGCGTTGAGTTGAGGAAGGCTCGCCCTTATAAGCAGGTGAGTGGCCTCCTCAACTAGCGAGGTGGGACTAAAGCATGGTCACGCATCCAGCTTCTCGGAGGCGTGACAAAACCATGGCGGATAGGACAACTGCCGCTGCCTGCAGCCTCTGCCGGAACACACTTTTATTTTTTCTTCCCTTTTTGCTTACCTCTGCTCGGTAGGTAAGATCCTTAATTCGTCATCGCTCCGAGAGAAGATCAATGATTCGTCGACCCAGGGGCGGAGCCACGAAATTTTTATGCGGGGGCCGGCCAAACAAGACGACTCTCGTGCTAAAAGTTTTTGCCAAAAAATGAACAGCGATAGTAGCAAAATGCAGTTTTTTTGCTGATCATACCACCATTTGTTGTCATGAACCTTAAGAAACTAGGGAAGAAGAGGATGCGGCTGATGCATGCATAGAATAATAGGGCGCTAGCTGCCTGGTTGTGCATTGGTTTTGGAATAAAATACTAGAAGCAGTAGGGATTCTCCACTGTTAGCATTCTCTATGAACATAACCGAATTTTAGAGGTAAGAAATCAGTGGGTAGTAAACAAAATTTTGCATGATAGGGGGGGCCTGGCCCCTGCTGGTCCCCTGCTGCCTCCGCCACTGCGTCGACCATGCTGTTATACGAAATACCCTCTGGCTTTGCAATTATCTCTTTTGGTGGGGTCGACCTCAACATTCCAGTTGAGGTACTTGTTCTTGCGTTGCTTAGTATTTCGTCCTGTTCAGAATTGAAAATCGTCTAACCAATTGCCCTGTTTTTCTTCTTGCAGGACCTCTCGGCATACCCACCACAGGTTGTGCCATTTTCCTTCATAATTTTCTCATGTTTCTTGCCTGTTGCCAACTCTCTCTAACACAGTGTGGTGCTTGCAAAACTCACTCACCATGTATGGGGGATGGAATATAAACGTTAACTCATCACTCAGCACTCCCTCTGTATCACAGCATGTTCCTCAGCTAGCCCACCATGCGTACAAACTAAGGAATCAATAAGCCTGAGAAAAATAGAAATTGATTATAGATATACTCCTCCAACAACCAACTAACCATTTCCAGAGTACTTGAAATAGGAATGCAAACTGTCTGAAATAAGTAATAACTGGCCACCTCTTTTCTTCTATATCTATGAAAAGACAAATCTTTTGCCTCGTTAAAAAAAAGTTTTGGTAGGTCATTTTTAGCCTACCAAAACGTCTTATATTTTGGAACATATGTAATACTACTTGCTAGTTGTTACTGAACTGATCCGAAATCGAATCAAGCATATTTTTCTGGGTGAAATCGATCTTCATCACCATGTTATGTTTCGGGCCATCTTCAATCTACTAATAGGTCCATAATAATGGATTAGCGCAGGTGAAACCTAAGTGGTTACTGCTATGCAGAAATTTGACAAGCATGTCATGATATTTACATTGAAGCATGCTATATCACGATGAGGCACACCTACTCTGCCTCCTGTCATGATTTAGTCACATTGCATGATATCTAACAACCTTTTCTTATCCCTTTTGCGTTTCTTTTTTCAGAATGTCCATATAGAGGAATATAAAAGGTTTGAGGAGAAGTCCACCGCCATTGACCTTGCTAACAAGGTCATTGGTAGCGACCTAACTGAGATGCTCACCAGCTCTGAGCAGGAACTACTTGTTGGATCTGCTGAGTATAAAAGAATAATCGAAGGGAACCTGGTTAGTGTAACTGTTTAAGCATCCTTGCGCTTCTGTTTACGTGAACACTTGTATGGATCAGTGGATCACCATTTGCCTTTTCAGGCAATAACCTGTCGGTACGATATTATTGTCGAGGAGGTGATTTCGGGTCTGGAGAATATGATACTATTGCCTAAAGAAACATCGCAGCCGAAGGAGTACCGTCTTCCCAGGGGCAAAAAAGGATTAATCCTTTTCTTACGTCAATACGGCTTTGATGTTGAAGAAGACATGGTGAGCTAACCGCTTGTCCTTTTTATTCCTGAATCTGCTTTATTTTTTTGAAGGAAGTTCGTGTACAAGATCAACCAAAGATCGCACAAACACACACGAAGAGGAGGAAGAAACAACCCACACACGCTGAACGCGGAACCACCAAGCAGAGCTCTCCCTCCGAGCACCAGCAGCACGCCGCCGGGAAGGAAGAAGACGAGCTCACCTCACGCCGCAGCAGCCGCCTCGAACAACCAAGTTGAGATGCCGCAAAGGCCATCTGACGCAAGCACCAGAATCTGAACTTTGGAGGAGTATCGGCCTCGAGACGCCGCCGGATCCACCCTTCTTCCACAACGCCGTCCACGACCAACGACGATGGAGAGCTTCCAACCTGCAAACTTCCACGGGTCTTGAGCAAAAGCAAGGCCAAGCACCGAGGTGAAGGCCACCGGAGCCCCCAAACAAGAGATGGCGCCGCCATCACGGCCACCAGCTCGGGGAAGAGCACGCCGCAGCTCCGGAGAGCAGCGACCGCGCCCAAGACGGCAGATCCGACCCCGGCCTCCACCGGAGCACCAAGGACAGAGGAGAGGAACGCCGCCGCCAAAAGCCTCTCCGACCACGCCGCCAACTCCTCAGCGCCGCCGGCAGGCACCCTACACCAACCTAGATATGTACACGCACGGGATCCGTCGATTCCTCGACCTCCCGCCGCCGGAGCGGCCGCGGAGGCGAGAAATCGAACGGATCGCCGGCGGCGATCTGGTTCGCACGGGAGTCGCCCAAAAAACACCTCCTTGTCACTGTAGATGGGGAAAAGGAGAGGGGCCGGGTGCGTTTGCTTCTTTAACAGTTTACATCTGAATCTGCTTTATTGCTCCTTTGTCTTCCTAAGTATGTCTTTTCTTTTCTTTTCAGTGTCCTTAGCAACCTTGAATAGGTCTTCCATTGTTGTGCAGTGCTAGTCCTTTCCGATTGATTGTGTGCTTATAATGCTTTACTGCAGTGAACAAAGTTTTTCATAGATACACTGTACTGTAAATTGAAATTTGGGATCTCGGTATGTTTTATTCCTTGAAAACCCGTAAGCTAGAATTATTTGCCTTTTCATGTTTCTTGCAGTGACGAAATTAATACTCACTTTTCTGCAGGTTAATAGAAGAGTTCTTGAGGCGGCTAGTCTCTTGTATCATCTCGACTTGCATGAACAAAAGTTCTTGAAGTTAATGTGCGGTCCTATAAAGGAATTCGTCGATGTATTACCTGTCACTAAGGATTGGAGTTTAGTCAAATTTGTAACAGCTCTGAAGTTCTATTGCTACCCTGGAGCACGGTATCAAATTTGGCGCCCTAGTAAGGTAATCGTAAAATGTTTCAGATGGGTTCCAAGTAGTATATACGCAGGAAATTGTCGTTTAAGCACTAGACCGAATTGTGTTTCTTTCAGATTTTCTCAGGCGATGAGTATGAAAGGATAATGTCTATGAGACCTCGATACAGAAAGCTTATCATGTCTAAGATCCATGTCGTGTCAGTCTACGAAGATGCTGTTGCTCTGTATGGAAAAAGGCTTACCAAGCTGTGGAACATAGACTGCTTGATGCCGGAGAAGGCAAAACCAAAGACGTTAAGAATATGGAAAAATCATTCTCCGGAAGTACTTAAGTCGAGCTCCAAAGTTGGAAAAGATGCTATTACTGTTTTTGATGTCACGCTCAACTCCGCCACTGAAGATAATTGTAGTAGAGTCACTGTACTGAAGAGCAGGGATTTAGATTTATTTGAGAGGCCACGACAAGTTGTTACTTGTGATAAGCAGGCTGCAGATACTGACGCAAATCAAGCGACTGCAGCACGAAGCGTGGATAAAACTCAGGACTAGAATCTGACTCGAGGCACTCATGGTCTGGGGCCTAACTTTTTTTTTTTTTGCGAATAACACCTCAGATCTAACAAGCAGAGGCAAACACCCCAAAGAAAACTGAAATTACATCCAGGTCCTTGGGACCCCTAATCCCTACCCACTCCGACGCGGAGCGAGGACGCGCCGCCGCGCCGCTGCCGCCGCTCCCTCCTGGAGCCGGCGTCGCCTTGTAGCCTGCAGTCGGTTTCGTCGCGGTCGGGAAGTCGTCGCTCTCGGCCTCTGCGTGCCCGCACGACGGAGGGGAGGAAGAAGGGAGCATCGCCGCTGCTCCAGATCGAGGCGGCCGGCCCGGAGCCAGCACCTGCAAGAACACGAGGCCTCCGACGTACCTCGAGCTCGGGGAAGTCGCGCGCGCCGCGGGAGAACTCCAAGGAGCGCCACCACAGGAGGGGAGCACGCTGACGCCAGAACACCCACCACCGGCACCACCGCCTCCATAGCGCCGCCGGCCGGGTCCCTACCGAGTCCTACACTATATACACACCGAGAGGAGGGGTTCCCCCACCATCCCGCCGCCGGAGCGGCCGACGGAGGTGGAGGAGCCCGGGGATCTGCGGCGGCGAGGTGGATCGACGGGCGGTTCCAAAAATCGCCCTCTGGGCACTGTAGACGGAGAGAGGCAAGCTTGGTCTGGGGCCTAACTAGAAGGGTGAATTCCATTTTTTAACACATAGTTGCGGACACTTATGAAATTTGAACATGATTTTACCGTATTTAGACATTGTGCACGTAGGTATATGTAGTGCGAAAAAAAATTAATTATAGGGAGTCTTCACTTCATCATATGCTTAATTTCTCGTTGTTATCATGATATTTTCGAGTCTCAATCATCACCTCACACCTTGCCCAATGATAATGTACTAAAAATAGAGAGTAAAATGTGAAATTCAATCTAACCAGAATAAAGAGAATCATGCAAACAACATGATCTTGAATGTTCATGGCACTGATGATGCTAGCAAGAAAATGAATGCACAACAGTAGGCAAATAAGAGCAAGCGAAGAAGCAATCTCGAGATCCAACGGACTATTTAATTTCCACAAGCTTGGGAAATGTTGAGCAGACTCATCCAGGCCGACGCAGCCGCCGAAGGAGCCGCTCTCAACTGAACTGGGTGGGGAGGAGAGTATACCTGGCCATGGGTAGTCCAGCCCGACACGGTCACAGAAATCCCTGATCAGGCCGGGTTCGAGCCTGAATTTTGAGCTCAACATACAGGCCGAGCCGAGCTCGGGCTTACAAAAGCGTGATTTTAGCAGGACCGGCCAGACCGATCGGGTCTAGTCGTGCCTTTTTGGGCTTGGGCATGATTTATGCGACCCGAAGGTAGGACCGAGCCTGCTCCGGCCTGAATTTTCTATGTCGAGCTTTCTTCGGCACGGTCCAAAGCCCGGCCTGGCCTGACCAATGGCCAGTATAGAGGAGAGTGAGAGAAAGGTGACCAACCAGAAGTAGCCATACTTTTATAAAATAAATATTTTAGTGAGAATTTTATAAATCCATCGCGACGGATCAAACTTTGGCAGCTGGGTTTAACCATTGCGACCCTCTGCACCGTTCTCAATAGGAAAGGCACCCGCAGGGTATGGGTAAGGGTGGAGCCTCCCCATGCCCTTACCCGTCACCCATAGCCATACCCGTCAACGGGTACAACTTTTTCCCATACCGTCACCCGACAGGGTAAATGGGTACCCACGGTTAAAATAGCCACATTTACAACACATCACATTGAGATAAAAATAGTCATAAATAACACATAACTCATTAGGAAGAGATTTATTTGTTTTTCTGATTTGTCGGGAGTCAAGACGTGATCACATGAATCAGATATATTAGATTCAATATAAGGGATAGTTATCTATCTGTATAGTGTGACAGTCAGCGGGTGGTCTACCATCCGTGGAGGGTGAAGCGAGTAATCCATGTCTACATTATGTAACATAACCTATATATATCTGTGAATTAGGATCCTGGCTTCACGCATCAATGAGTGGAAGTAAAACCCCATTTGTCAAATATTAGATGGATACATGGTATGCGGATATGGCTTATAGATCTCGTACCTGTACCCTCTATACCCGTTGGGTACGATATTTTCTCATTTACGTATCTACTCCCTTCGTTCCAATTTAAATGACTTCTACTTGTCAACATGTGGATGTACCTAGACATGTTACAAGTATAGATACATCCACATTTTGACAAAGTGAAGTCATTTAATTTGGAACGGAGGGAGTATGTGAGTAATTTTGTATCCATATCCTTATCATAATAGGGCTTTTACGCGCAGAGCCACGTAATGGGTACCCATTACCAATTTTTTCTCAGAGCATTGGGATCAGCCCGGTCGGGGCGGATATTCTTGCCACGCCGCTCTGCCTGCCTTGATTCCATCGCCGCGTCTCCCACCTAAACACGCGCTCCCATTCCATCGGGACAAAGACAGACAGACATCCGCGAGCACGAGCAGCAAAGAGGAGCACGGCGGCGATGGAGGTCAAGTGCCGGCGGCTGGAGGGGAAGGTGGCCGTCGTGACGGCCTCCACGCAGGGCATCGGCCTAGCCATCGCCGAGCGCCTCGGCCTGGAGGGCGCCGCGGTCGTCATCTCCTCCCGCAAGCAGGTCCAGCCCTTGCCCCCTTCCCTCCTTCCTTCCTGGGGTTCTCGATTCCGTCGGTCGCCCGAATGTTTCCTCTGACCGAGTGGTTCCTTAGCGCTGCAGAAGAACGTGGACGAGGCGGCGGAGGGCCTCAGGGCCAAGGGATCACCGTGGTTGGGGCCGTCTGCCACGTCTCCAACGCCGAGCACCGCAAGCACCTCATCGACACGGCCGTCAAGGTCAGAATTCGGATCTCTCCCTCTTTAGTGGTTGGCGATTCCGTGCCATACTTCTGTGTCCTTGGGTTGCTACTCTGTGAGATTCGTTACTTCCGAATTGAAATTCTGGCCCGAGTGAGGATTAGGTTTACTAGATGTGAGTTGTTCAGATATCGACTTAATTCTGCATAGGAATTTTGTTGACTGCTCGGTAAACTACGAGAGGGCGAGACTGCAATTCTGAGGAAAGTCGCCTCATCTTATTTGCAGTGCAGTATCCACAACTTTGGCGTTCATTTCGTTATTATTTTTGCAGCTACTGCTCAGTTCAACTTAATTTCTCTGCATCTCATGATGTAACATGAGTTGATGGTCGGCAGTTGATTTTGGGTGCATCTGAACTGTATTTGTCCTTACCACAAGTACAAGCTGTTAGTTTGCATTCATATCTTAGGTAGCTTACTACATGTACATATGCTTACTGCAACCAGGTAGTATTAAATTGATTGTAATACTAAACACTTAGTAACGCGTCCCTTGAGAAGTTGAGATATAATTGGGGACTTTTGTGGTGGATAGAAAACGGATTTGGGACATAAGAGAGATAGTTCAGGGAAGAAGAAAGAAGAAATGCTGACACAGTTAGTGACTCAAATCACATTACCAGCACCTGACACGGCCCGTGGGTCTGAAGTTCAAAATAAAGCAGTCTCACCTCCTTCTCTGGCCTTTGCTGTTCATGCTGTTTCTTAGCATCAGCACCAGACAGTGCTGCCTCAGTACAGGGCGTGTCCATGACAATTAATTATGCTTTTGCAGAATTTTGGACATATTGATATTCTTGTCTCCAATGCTGCTGCAAATCCTTCTGTAGAGGGCATACTCGAGATGAAAGAGCCAGTTCTTGACAAGCTATGGGATATTAATGTCAAAGCTTCTATTCTTCTACTTCAGGTGAATGAATTCTACACTATAAATCCTTATTTGCATGTTCTGTAACTCCACTTTTGCACAATTAATCACTTCCATCTTTCCTTATGTTAGGATGCCGCGCCACATTTGAGGAAGGGGTCATCTGTGATAATAATTTCTTCAATTACTGGTTATAATCCTGACGCAACTTTAGGGATGTATGGTGTTACAAAGACTGCCCTTTTGGGTCTCACAAAGGTATATAGTGGCGCACACGTATTGGTATTCATATCAAAATTGTAGAGAATTGTGTATTGGTGTGCTTAGTACTTAGTATTCACTTCGTTTCACTATATTGTTCCCAACCCACCGTGCACGCAGACCATGGAAGCATCTAACCGAGAAAAACTTGCCGAGAAATGAATGCTTGCTCTATTAAGAGACCATACTGGAACCACATAACCTCTTCAAAGCATTTACGTAGGGCTAGAGTGTAAATGTTGTCAGAAGTAATCACTGTTGGTTCGCGGAATGGACAAACATTTTGAAACAATGACTCTTGGGGCTATGGACAGATATAGAGAAGAGGAGGGACTTGTTATGTTTATAGATATATTATACATAAAAAAGAACATATTTGTCGTAAGCAAGTTAATCGATGGATACTTGCTTCAAGGAGGAACTTATATACTCCCTTTATGCCAAAATATAGTGCACATTAGTTTTGTCCAAACTCCTAAGTCAAGCTTTGTAAACTTTGACCAGTTTTATAGAAAAAAAAATCAATGCCCTAACTTTGTGAACATGGCTAATTGTGGATTTTCCTTACTTACATGTGGGTGCACATAATTGTGAATTGAATTGCCTAATTGCACATCTCAAAAGAATCTCAAAATACTCACTTCACATCTTAAAACAAATCTCAGGAAATCATGTACACTTGTAGACATACAAAAAGTACAACCTTTTTTGAACCATGCACATATGATTATATTGTGCACTCTTTTTTGCACGTGCACATGTCTTTACTTTGCTTTGCATGATTGTTCTGTTTTTTTTGCAAGTGTGACTTAAATCTTACGCAGCCACCCATAAGTGCAGATATGCCTTTTCCCTTTCAAATGCCAGGATATACATTGCTTTACACCTGAAGAGCTATTTTCTCTACTGATTCTGTCCATGGATGTATCCTTGTCCGGGCTCTTGCTACTGAGATGGGTCCAAATACCCGTGTTAACTGTATAGCTCCTGGTTTTGTTCCAACACGGTTTGCTGGCTTCCTCACAACTAATGAAACCATTGTAAGTAATTTTGATATTTATCATACTTGTATATTTTGGTATCCGGTTAGTCATACTCATACGGTCACACCGAAGAGGAAAAAATCTATAGCACGTACAAGGAAAAGTGAATTAAGTGGAAAATTGTACAATTTTAGAAGGTTCTCAGGGATGAATAAAATTATATCGCTCACCAGTTTTCACATATTTGCTGCTTTGTACAGCTGACACAATCTATATGTGGAAAGCAGTAAGGCCTGCACATAGAAAATATACTGAGTTTCTCTTGAATTGTTTGTTCTCCAAGTATGTTGCAATTTTTTCTTATGAGCGGGGAAATAGATAAAATTTATTTTTGTATGTTCAAATTCTGCAGCAACTATTACCAAGATGAGATGATATTATAATATGTTACTGCGGAAAAAAAAGTAGGCATTTCATTTTTTATTCTACAGAAGAACAACCTCCTGCAAATCTCTGGAATTAAGAGAACACTGAAGGAGTTACTACAGTTAAGACACAAAATGAACAAGAGATTTTAAAAACATAACTATTTTCATACAGGGCCATCAGACTAGTAGTCCTGTGTCCACTGGCCACTGATTCTAGAACCGATTGTAGGATCACAAAGGTGCCTTCTCATCACCCAAAACTAGCTTGAGAGGTCGTGGACTCCCCTACTTTAAAATTAGATCCCTTTCTCTTTCAGAACCAATATGGACAACTCCCAACAGAAAAGATAGATTGATGGAATATCTTAAACCTTGGAATACGACCTAGAAGAACTTTATGGGAAACAATCTAATTTTGTTTCCCAAATGCAAAGAACTAATCTGAAGATCTAATGTGAACTATAAATTTTACTGACTAGTGGTTAACTACATCTTGATTATGTATAAAATTATACTCCCTCCGTTCCAAATTATAAGATGTTTGACTATTTTCATGTGGGCTAAATACGGACTGAAATGAGTGAATCAACAAACTAAAATACGTCTAGATACGTGCGAATCAGGAAAAAGCTAAAACATCTTATATTAAGTAAGTGAGGGAGTACTAATTACGGGGTACTGCCTCTATTTGTAGGCTTCTTGCTGTAGCAACCCTTAGACAAGTCACAACTGTTAACAGGTTCTGTTTTCTTACTTTTCGGCAATTTAGGTAACTGAATATAAGTCTTGCGTGAATGTTCGAGCAACCAGGCTATCCACGTAGCCTTGAAAGCTCCCTCCCATGCATCTTGGGCACGCCCTGCGCGCGTGTGCGCGCCCATCCACGCTTGGTCGCATCCTAGGGCCGGGCGCTGCGCGAGGCCAGCTCTCCCTGCTGCCGTCCAGTCGCATCCGGGGGCTGATGACGTGTGAACCAGACTCTCACATGAGGCCTTGCCATCCAGTCGCTTGGGGCGGGTCGAAACCGGCTCTCTTCCCGGCCTCCTGTACGAACGCGTGTGCCTGCTCACAGGATGCTCACCTCATAGAAGAGGTCGCTCCTTACGGCTCTGTGTGAAACCAGCTATCCTCGTGCCCTGACCTATGTAGGCACATCCCTGCTCACGACACTTGCCTCGTGGGAGAGGCTGCACACCGCACCGTTTTATGCCACGCCGCGCGGGGCTTTGGCCATGCTTCTCCATTCCTTCGTGGCCACGCCTTGCCTATAAATGCCGCCTCGAGCTCCATTGTCTCCTATACGCTCCTCCCCTCTTCCCATTTCGATATGGCTGCCTGTCCTCTTCTCCTCGCTGGCCTCCCCTAGGTTCTTTCCGTAGCCCTCCACCCTCCCGAGCCACTCCGGGAGAGGCTGGTGGAGGGCAAGGATATGTTGTTATGTCCGACGCCGAGTAGACTCACCAGAATAGGCCTCTCCTGTCTCCCGTGCTCTCCTCTCTTTTCTCACCTAAGCTCCACTCCTCGTCCCCATGCTTGCCAACCGTCTCTTTGTCTCGCAGACCTCCCGGGCCACTCCACAGAGGTCGGCGCAACAAGGTGAGGCTGTTCAGCCTGGTGCAAGCCCGCCCGGCGCAGGATCTGTTGGTAACTATGTAGGAAGCGTATTTTGTGCTAATCCATTAGATTACTTTGGGTGTTCCCATTTGGGTTGTTCCTGCATGTCTTTTTCCACGTCGTTATGGGTTGCTCTTTTCTGTGGTTCATGGTCGATGATTAATATGTGATGGTCTATGTTGAAGCCTCCAAATGGATCTCTTTTTGTATGTCTTTTTTCACGTGTTATGGGTTGCTCTTTTTTGTGCTTCATGGCCGATGATTAAAGTGTGATGGTCGGTGTTGAAGCCTCCAAATAGATCACACTTTTCATGTTTAGCCATTATGATTGCCTTTTCACACAAAGCGGGCGTTGTTTTTTTCCCGTGCTTCTTGGCCGATGATTAGAGTGTGGTGTGTTGTGCTCAAGAGGCCCAATGGACTACACATCGTGTTGATCCATTTGAATGGCCCTTGGCACAACACATCAATGTGGTGATCCATTTGAATGGCCCTTGGCACAACCCATCAATGTGGTGTGCTCTGTACGAGAGGCACAATGGAGTGCACGTCGTGCTAATCCATTAGATTGGTCCTTGGGCACGACACATCTCATCCGTATGAGGCAAAATATCTGCGTGTTCCTCTCGCATATAAGCACGGTGTGTTTGCTTTGCTCTTTTTGTACTTCTTGTACCACGTCGTTATGAGTTGCTCTTTTCTGTGCTTCATGACCGGTGATTAGAGTGTGAGGGTCTGTGTTGAAGCCCCAAATGGATTGCATTTATTTAATGTTCTTCTATCATTATTGCCTCTGCGCACGACACATTTCGTTTATATGAGGCACACTGTCTGCATGTTCTTCTCGAAACCAGAACAGTGTAGCATCCTGGTTTTTTGTGTGTGTCCCTTCTCTCCACCATCTTGTGGTGGTTCATGTGCTTCATGCCGGCGATTAAGGTGTGACGGCTGCGCGAAAGAGCTCCAGCGGATTGTATTTCGTGTTTATCCATTATGTCTGGCTCTTTGCAGCGATGTTAGAAGGTTGGGTAGGGCCAGACAGGGTTCCGGTCTAACTACGCCCTGCCACGCCATAGGCTATAGTATAATGTAAGGTAGAACCGATCAAAGGAAGGTGCTTCAGAGCATGCAAAACTAAAGAAGGGCTGACTAGGTCCATATGGGAGGGGATCGGGTGGGCGAGGATCCAGAATGTGGCCCTCGCGTTACCCTGCACGGCTAGGCAGAGCATCACCGGTCCTTCTGCACACCGCGCAGTCTCCTGCATGATGCCGTCAGCGCCCTCGTAATACGTGTATGCGCAGATCATGGTCTTTTTTGAACCATACCGTCGCCTCGGTTGTCAAAGTGGTGTGTGCGTGTATGGGCTGGATTTCATCCCTAGGTACGCCATCACGTCTGTGCACTGTAGGCTAGTCTGCGCTTCAATGACGCGTCGAACCACGCTGTTGCACCTCGTCTCCTGCGTGTGGCATCGAGTTGCTTCGCCATCGTACGTCGTGCCGGCGCGCTACAAATCTAGCAATATCAATCTGATATTGTCATGTTGGCAACTCAAGCCTATAATGATGGTCAAACATAAAGATGTTGTTTGACTTCTAAGACTGCATATATTATGAGTACGGGAACAAGACTAGGTTCTATCTAGATTCTTAATTTCCATGATGATCACTGTTATCCCAGTGCTTTTGTTATCTTACACATGAGCATTACTCTTCTCCGACAAATGCAACCTATTTCGGAAAATATTGATGTCTAAATAGTGTTAGCTGTAGTGCTATACCACCAAGTAAATCTTATATATGTTTTCTTTCATGCACATGTATATGTACCTAACCAAATCATTCTACAGAGAAATGAGCTTATTGCGAGGAGCACGCTTAAGAGATTGGGTGCCGTTGAAGACATGGCTTCAGCCGCCGCGTTCCTGGCATCGGATGACGCATCGTTCATTACAGCTGAAACAATTGTTGTTGCTGGCGGAACACAATCTAGACTATAAATCTGACAGAAGTCTGGAGGCTCAGTCAGCTATAGTTGAGTACATTTTCATTGCCAATAAATCTTGTACTGTTAGTAGTCTAGTACTAGATGTCAGCTTTACAAGATATAAACCATATGTACTGTAATAAATGTGATGTTGTGCGATATAATCTAGCAAGGACGGATGAGAGTGTATTAACATTGTCGTCTTGGCGTTTATTGTTGTATAAAGCGTGTTCATGTATACGGTGAATTGGCAGAATACGGGAATGGTGCAGCATTGTATTTTGGGATTTCGTGTTTTCAACAGTTTACTGATATTTTTGAGCCAGCAAAAAATATGCAGGTCGAATTGCTGTACTAATAAGTCTCCCAACTCCCAAGTAGCATGCTATGTAAGACCGGCAATCGGGTCGGGTTTGGTCGGGTTGACCTCTTTCAGACCCATGCCCGTTTAACA
The DNA here is from genome assembly GCA_947311845.1 of Poa pratensis. Lineage (NCBI taxonomy): Eukaryota > Viridiplantae > Streptophyta > Magnoliopsida > Poales > Poaceae > Poa > Poa pratensis. The sequence continues at coordinate 15,028,806 of CAMZMU010000075.1, read as the reverse complement.
AATGGGCAAGCTTCTTTGCCCACGATGAAGCATCACAAGGCTGTGGAGGAACAACTCCACCTTGCTGCTACAATGTGGACAACACAAATGTTGAAGGAACCACTTCAACGTGCTGCGCTAGATATCGCTCTAGAGGCGTGGGCTGCCAAGAGTTCAATCCAAACTCAACACACAAGATCTAATCCAAGATCTTTAGGACAGAACACAAGTTCTTTTATTGATAGGTAGTGTACATAGGCTGGTTACATAGTAGAGGTGAGGACCTCTATTTATAGGCTCCATGAGCCTTCACTACTTAGCTCTACTTAAAGCTAGAAGGTTCTAGAGTACACTACTTAAAGCTAGGAAAGCAAATACAAACAACCTAGTTACTACTCACTGGAACACTCTAGAAACCACTACACAACATATGGCTATAGTGCCAAATTATGTAGAGTATAGTAGAAGTGTGTAGAAGCAATAAAGGATTTGACTCCTAGTTTATTTTTATTTTATTTTTCTACTGTCCCTCATCATCCTCCCCTGGTTGTTTAGAACTCGACCTCGAGTTATCTCATAAAGTGCTTGTTCTGGATGGTAAAGAGCCAGGTCAGCCACATTGAATGTGTTGGAGATTCCCATGTCAGTTGGAAGATCTATCACATAGGCATTGTCATTTATCTTCCTCAGAATTGAGAAGGGTCCATATTTCCGCTGCCTAAGCTTCCCTTTGATGCCTAAAGGCAGTCTTTCTTTACGAAGGTATACCATTACCTTGTCACCAACTTGGAATGTCTTTAACCTCCGTTTGCAATCAGCTAGCTGTTTGTACTTCTGATTTTGCGCCTCCAACACATGGCGAATTTCTTCAAATAGTTCGGTGTAGTTATCAGCAAAGGACAATGCTGCTTTTGAGTTTCCCTTGATGGTAGCTTCACTAGATCCACCACATGTGTTGGAACTTTAGTGTAGACAATAGAAAAGGACTCTCCTGTTGATCTATGTTTGGAGTTGTTGTAGGAGAATTCAGCAAGGGATAAAGCCAAATCCCATTGTCCCTTTCTATCTCCACAAATGCAACGGATCAGATTACCCAAAAACTTGTTCACCACTTCCGTCTGACCATCTGTTTGTGGATGAGCAGTACTAGAAAATTTTAATTCAGTGTTGAACTGCTTCCACAAAGTGAGCCAAAATGCAGCAAGAAACTTGCTATCACGGTCCGAGACGATGGACCTTGGGACCCCATGAAGTCTGACCACTTCTCGAAAGAACAAATTTGCCACATGATGAGCATCTGTTGTCTTGCGGCATGGAATGAAATGAGCCATTTTAGAGAACCTGTCCACCACCACAAACACCGCATCATTCCCGCGCCTTGTTCTTGGCAAACCCAAGACAAAGTCCATAGAGAGATCCTCCCATGGAGCTTCAGGAATAGGCAAAGGCATGTACAACCCTGTGTTCGTGACTTGACCTTTGCAGGTTTGACATACGGGGCATCGCTGAACAAATTTCCAGCATCTCTCTTTAGTTGTGGCCAAAAGTAACGATCCTCCAAGTTAGCGATAGTCTTGTCGCGTCCAACATGGCCACTAAGATCACTTGAATGGAGCTCTCTAATTAACTTGTCACGTAGAGAACTTCTCGGGATGCACAAGCGATCATTCTTGAAGAGATAGCCATCTTGCACCAAATAGTCGTCACCTAATGGCTGGCCTCTCATGTGCTTTACCCAAACATGGCCAAAGTCTTCGTCCTCCTCATACAACTCCTTTAGTTGATCCATGCCGGGAAGTTCAGCCTCAAAAGAAGTCAAGAGGCATGCACGTCGACTCAAAGCATCGGCTACTCTGTTGGTGGCTCCAGATTTGTGCACAATGAGATAATTAAACCTCTCCAAATATGCTGCCCATCTTGCTAACATGCGATCCACATGCTTTTGATTCCTAAAATGCTTCAAGGATTGATGGTCAGTGTAGACAATAAACTCCTTAGGCAACAGATAGACTTCCCAAGTCTTTAAAGCCCTGAAAACAGCATATAATTCTTGCTGATAGGTGCTCCACTTTTGTCTTGCTTCGCTTAGCTTCTCACTGAAGAAAGCAATGGGTTTTCGTTCTTGAGATAGAACAGCCCCAATGCCTACTCCACTAGCGTCGCACTCCAGCTCAAAAGTCTTACTGAAATCAGGTAGCGCCAAGACTGGTGCTTGTGACAATTTTTCCTTTATTTCCTTGAAACTAGCTTCAGCTAATTCGTTCCATTGAAATTTCCCTTTCTTTAGACATTCAGTGATTGGTGCCATGATCGTACTGAAATTCTTCACAAACCGTTGGAAGCTTCTCACCTCTGAGATAGTCTTTGGAGTTGGCCATTCTCTGATTGCTTCAACTTTAGAGTCATCAACATGAATGCCTCACTTGTTATGACAAACCCCAAGAAAATAAGTCGTGTTTGAAGGAAAACACATTTCTTCAAGTTCACATAAAGTTCGTTTTCCTTTAGTACCCATAGCACCTTACGGATGTGATCCAAGTGTTCATCTTCATCTTTACTATATATCAAGATATCATCAAAATAAACCACAACAAAGTGGGATAAGAAGGGTCGAAGTACCTGGTTCATCAAGTGCATAAAGGTACTTGGTGCATTTGAGAGTCCAAATGGCATGACCATCCATTCAAACAACCCTTCCTTTGTCTTGAACGCTGTTTTCCATTCATCCCCGGGTCTAATGCGAATTTGATGATATCCGCTCTTCAAATCGAGCTTTGTGAACACTCTTGCGCCACTAAGCTGATCTAACATGTCATCCAAACGGGGAATAGGGAATCTATACCTTACGGTGATCTTGTTGATGGCTCTACTATCCGTACACATGCGCCAAGACCCATCCTTCTTTGGCGTGATCAAAGCTGGTACGGCGCATGGACTGATACTTTCTCGAATGTGCCCCTTTTGCAGCAATTCCTCCACCTTTTCCTTCAGTATAGCATGCTCTTTTGGGCTCATCCGGTAGTGTGGAAGATTAGGAAGACTTGCTCCCGGAATTAGGTCAATTCGATGTTGAATTCCTCTCATCGGCGGTAGGCCTTGTGGCTCTCCAAGTATGCTCTGGAATTCAGCTAGTAGGCCATGTACCTTTGCTGGAATTTCAACCACCGGTTGCTCTTCACCTTTCACAATAAGTGCAGCACACACATTTGCCTCCTTTAAGTCTTCCATAAACTCGCTAGAGGTGTGAGAAATAGTTAACATGTTCTTCTCCTCCTCCTTAGAGGTTTTGGCATCTGATTGGTTTGGTACTATAATGATCTTTCGCTTATTCCAAGTGAAAGAGTAAGAATTTTCCTTCCCTTTGTGTGTAGAATCCACATCAAACTGCCAAGGTCTTCCAAGAAGAACATGGCTGGCATCCATATCAACAACATCACACAACACATTGGAGCGATAGTACTTACCCAACGAGAGTGGCAGGTTGCATTGTTTGGTGATCCTCATATTCACCCCTTTCTTGATCCATCCAATATTGTAGGGATTTGGGTGATCATGAGTCTCAAGCTTTAAATGGTTCACCAAATTCTGAGAGATAAGATTCTCACAGCTGCAACTGTCAATCACTAATTTGCATACCTTGCCATTCACGGTACATTTGCTCTCAAATATTTTCTTCCGTTGTGTGTTGTCGGGTTGTGGTGTCGAGCACAAGAGACGTTGAATCACACACCACCTCTTCACCTCTTCTTCACAAACATCTTGTCCTTCTACATCCTCAGATTCATACTCTTCGTCATCTCCATCATCATGGATAGTTGTGTTGGCGAATTTCCTCAATGGGCAATTGCTAGACACATGTCCCTCTTCACCACATTTATAGCATTTTACCACCGGCTTTGTCCTACTCTTGCCAGCTTGCCTTGGGGCAGGTTGTTTTGCCTTGGGTTGAGCGGACTTCTCTTCCACTATGGGAGTGACTCCTAGATGAACCTTCAGTATGAGGAAATGGAGCCTTACTTGCCTTTCTTGTCCTTGCCAACCTTTCAGCCTTTAATGCAAGAGCTTGTGCTTGGTCAATGGACCAAATTTGTTGCATCATCAAACGATCCTGAATAGTATCATTGAGACCATTGATGTACCTTGCAACTTGTTGATCTTCAGTTTCAGCAAGGTTGCACCTCACTTGTAGCCTTAGAAACTCTTCTGTATTCTGAAACAGTCCTCTTTCCTTGAGCACAGTTTTGAAACTGAATAAATAGGATCTGATCATAATCTGCAGGCAAGAATCTCCCTTTAAAAGACTCTTCATCTGCCGCCAAGATCTCACACGAGGTTCTCCTCTTAGTCTGCGGTCTTCTTGAAGGCGATGCCACCATGCACCAGCTCCTCCTTTCAACTTGTATGCGACCAAGAAACTCTACGGTCTTCTGGAATATTCATGACCTCAAAGAAAGTCTCCACTTCATATAACCAATCAAGGCACCCTTCAATATCAACATTTCCATTAAAAGTTGGGATCTCAGCTTTCACCTTGTATGTATCCCTTGCATATGTAGGGTTGGGTACTCTTGGATATGCATAGAGATCAGGTTCTTCAAGGGTCTCATCATATTCTCATCTTCAGAAGCTTCAGCATAAGTTGGCCTTCTTGAGGTACTGAACAACATGTCGTTGAGGTGTTTTTACTTCAAGATGACCTCCCTTCCTTCGCTGCTGAATATCTTCCTCTCTTTGATGAATCTCCTTCATTGGCAGTAGGAGGAACACCCTTTCTTATCATCTCAACCAGCTGATCGAATCTCCGGTTAAGATCTTCACGTAGCGCTTGGATTTGTTGTTCTGCAGCATCCATTCTCTTCCCAATTCCTCCATTGCTTGCTGCAGCTTACTTTCAAAGAGTACACCAAGAACTGGAACGGATCAGCAAGGCTCTGATACCACCTGAAGCAGCACAAGGCTGTGGAGGAACAACTCCACCTTGCTGCTACAACGTGGACAGCACAAATGTTGAAGGAACCACTTCAACGTGCTGCGCTAGATATCGCTCTAGAGGCGTGGGCTGCCAAGAGTTCAATCCAAACTCTTTAACACACAAGATCTAATCCAAGATCTTTAGGACAGAACACAAGTTCTTTTTATTGATAGGTAGTGTACATAGGCTGGTTACATAGTAGAGGTGAGGACCTCTATTTATAGGCTCCATGAGCTTCACTACTTAGCTCTACTTAAAGCTAGAAGGTTCTAGAGTACACTACTTAAAGCTAGGAAAGCAAATACAAACAACCTAGTTACTACTCATGGCTGGAACACTCTAGAAACCACTACACAACATATGGCTATAGTGCCAAATTATGTAGAGTATAGTAGAAGTGTGTAGAAGCAATAAAGGATTTGACTCCTAGTTTATTTTTATTTTATTTTTCTACTGTCCCTCATCACGCGACCCTGCCCATGGGTCGGATTTCATGCCCATGCCCGTCGGGTCACCCGACCCGTCGGGTCGCCCGTCGGGTCTGCATACAACAGCTTCTCATGTCAATTCTGGCACTCCAAAATGGCATATTTTATGTGTCAAACTGCATCAGTACATCAATAAAATCATAATAAATGTTGAAATGCATCACAACATCAGTACATCAATATCATCAAACTTGGTGTCGAGAATTACATCAAATATTCAAGTCATCAAGTGGCAGGCAAGCAGCCACACAAATAAGCCACACAACTGTGTGTCCACTGTCCAGCATTATAACAAACTAACAAGCTTATACAGGAGCAGATAAGAGGAGTAGAGAGCTCCCAGGAAGGCAACCAGCAAACACGTCCAGGAAGGCGACCAGCTTGCTAGCAGCAGGCCAACAACCACGCCCAGGAAGGCGACCAGCTTGCTAGCTAGCAGCCTAGCAGCCGGCGCCTAGCTCTCGCCCTTTCCTCGCTTCTTTAATCTTCAGTTAAGATCGATATATCTTCATCCTGAAAATTATAAGCAATATATGAGATGATTTATAAAAGCACACCATGTACTCCCTCCGTTCTAAATTAGATGACTTTCCATTCATGCACATGTGGATGTACCTATACATGTAACATGTCTAGATACATCCGCATGTAGACAAATGGAAGTCATCTAATTTGGAACGGAGGGAGTATGAATTAATGAGTACAAGTTAGAATTACCATTGGTTCTTCTTCATCAGCAAGAACAGATTGAAACTCCGCAAAGAGTGTAGAATTGGGGACGACAGGGAGTCGGGGACGTCGGCATCGGGTCCTTGGGGACGACAGGGAGTCAGGGACGGCGGCGTCGGGGTCCTTGGGGACGGCGGCGTCGAGGCCGGCTGTGAGTTGGGGACGACGGTGTCGTGGACGTTGGGGAGGCAGCGAGTGGCGGCGCAACGGAGCGGCGGCTCGGTGGAGCAACGGCGCGGCGGTCAGCGCCGCCGTTTTGCTGCCGGGAAAGGGAGGGGAGCGGAGACCGGAGAGCACCATGAGGCGTGAGCACTGAGCACTGAGCAGAGAGAGAGAGTAGGGGAGAGGGATTGCGGCGCGGACGGGGAGAGACTGGGGAGGGACACGGTCTCACCTAGGGTTAGTGGCTTAGTGCGGTGCGTGTTGGATTTGGACTGTTGGACTGGGCTGGAAATTACATGGGCTCTGGTCATGTCTTACTATGAGACCCCACATGTTAGCTAATCGGGTTACCCATCGGGTCGCCCATGGGTTCACATGTCTGCTCATACCCTACCCATGACTAATCGGGTCGCCCACGGCGAGACGCATAGGCGAACATAGCGACCCATACCCTGCCCATTAGGGTCGGGTGCCCATGGGCGGACATGCCCATGGGCGGAATTGCCGGCTTGAATGCTATGCATCTTCTCTACTTGTGTTTTTCTTATGTTATTCTATCAAGTTCTGGGAATATTTGTGGAAAACACTTCTTGATCCCGAGCTCCAGTGCTCCCCGTTTGTTAAAAGTCGAAAAGTTTATTTCTTCATCACTGAAAATTCTGAAACAATAGTACATATACATGTCTACTATGTACGCACAAATTTTCGGAGAAATATCTTTTCATACGTGGTCTGCACAAAAAAGACAAATCTATCAAGTTAACTGAGTTCTTTTTCACACCTTTTCATATCCATGATTTTATGATTTTGTGTAGCCTAATATACAACGTATTATTGAGCGAAACTATTCAGATATGTAGATAACATGTATATGTATCCATGAATTGTTTTGGTAGATTTTTGAAACTTCAAAATATCATTTTCGAATGTTTTATAAGGCATGAGCGCTGAAACTCGGAAGCGAAAAATCCTCTCTAGAATATTTGCCCCTCCCTTGATAAATTATTATTCCCTCTGTTAAACCACGACAAGAATTATATTGATGGGATTTTGTTTTTAGGTTTAAGACTCTTTATTACAATTGGCATCGTATTGAAAAATGAAAATGTATATTTGGTGAAGGAACACTATTCATTCGAGCTGCAAATCAACAGGGGAAAATTTGCAAAATCAATTTTTTTTGATACAATTTCTGGATACATTACTCAGGAAAAACAGAAACACAAGAAATATCCAGAAACTGCCCAGCTGTTCTACAAATTACAGAAAGGACCCTGCAAACAACGAAAAAGTAAACAAGCCCTGGGACCTTCTCTGAACCAACGCTTCCGCCACCGCCCGCACCATCGTCGTCGCCATCGCACCAACAGAAGAATCGACGACGAGAGGAACAACAGCTAAGTCGCCGGAACGAAACTTTAGAGGAGAGATCCTCGTTGATGTCGCCGCAGTAGCCACCCGTCGCGGACGGCGGGATCTGAAGACGAAGCACACCACATCGGCGGGGGCGACGCCCCAAATCACCCCGGCGGCCAGGCCGCAAACTCCGGCGAGAACCAGATCGCAGACCTGCAAGAAATCCATCCAGAACAGCTGCAAGGAAACTCCACACACGGCCGCGCGTGGAGCACAAAACCAGCGCCTTCTCCCTTCCTCGCCACCACGGCCGGCCAAGGGAAAGAAGCAGCACATCCCTCGGGAGCTCTTCTTCAGGCGAGCACGACCACCGTCGGGCGCAGGCCGCACCACCACCACCACCACCACCTCCAGAACCTCCGCAGACAGGCCAGAGCACACCCGCCCGCGACGAGGAGAGGAACAGAGGACAAAAACTCCAAAAGCCGGTCACCCTCCTCGCAACGACGGCCGAGCCCAGAGCCCCAAAACTCACCGGATCGACAGATCCGAGAGCACCCACCTCCAGCAGCCCTCCGACGCCACCAGAGGCAACGCCGGGAAGAGGAAGAGCCGCCAGCACCATTATTCCTCACCGGCGCGGCGACCTCTACCACGCCCGCACCAGATGGAACAGCTACCCTACTATCTACACACCGGAGTCGCAGATCCGGGGCTCCCGCCCTCTCCCGTCGCCGAAGCGACATACGAAGAGGGGAGGAGCCCCCGACCTGGCCGGCGACGGGACGAAGAAACGCGAAGCTCTCCCTTTCGCCTCTCTGTACTGTAGAGGTGAGGAGAAAGGAGAGACAGATGGCTTAGGGTGTTGGGAGGTGATTCCTAGTTCACGGTGGGCTGAACAGCACATTTTCGGGTTGAACCCTAACCCACGTCCTAATTCGAGATCAATCTGGACCGTTTGATCGGCGACAACTCTTGATCCTCCCCGTCGTCACCGGGAGGTGGTCCATCTACATTTGCTCTGCCCACCTTGCCGCCGCCCGCCGCCACGCTCCTCCTCCGTCCGCTGCCCAGCGCGGCGCAGCTGCCTTTGCTCCGCCGCCTCGCTGCCGGCTTCTGCGCCTCCTCGCTGCCATCTCCACCTCATCTCTCCTTTCCCCCTTCCTACAAGCGAACTATCAACCTCGTAAGGGAGAGAAAAGAGAGATGGTGCTGCGACGGGCGGCGGTGGAGTCCCCGAAGAAGGTGGCGGCTCTGGTGGACCTGGTGAACCTGCCGACGGCGCTGCGGGAGTTCGCAGGGGGGCGGTCCCAGATGTCCCACCTCTCCTTCTTCCTCGGCGTCTGGTCACACATCAAGAACAACAACCTCCAGGTACTATACTGACAGCTCCACCTGTTTGTTTGGTCGCCTCGGAAGTTGATCACATTAGGTTTGGTACTCGTGATTAGTTGAACATCCTTGTTATTACTGGAGGATTTTGTGCCTCTTAAAAATTCATTTCTATTCAGTTAACAAGCTATGATATACTCTTAGTTGCTTGTCGTGTCTGCACTGTTTGTTCAGATGATGTGCATGGTAAAGCAAGTAAGTTCCTGCCAACTGCCAAGGCTGTCTAAGAACCTGTTTGTGGTTACTAAATAATCTGATTTTGCCAACTTATAAAGGTTTACCTGGACAGCAATTTGGAGTATCAACTATTGAAGCAAAGTATTTTGCCACGAATCGGATCTTTGATAGGAAAGAATTCTGGCCATTCGAGAGTTTAGTTTTGTTTCGTTGTAGTCAGATGGGTAGATAACCGGTAATTCGGGAAATAAAAGATCCATATGACCAACTCAGCTAACAGCTGCTGCCTTGGTTGGACGAGCCACACGTTACGTTTGGGGCATTGGAGACCTGTACATCCTGTTCAGGGTCACTTGCCCATTATTCTCTTAGAGGTTTGAGCTAACAACCTGACACCTCTGTTTTCTTGACTGGACTCTTAACATGAAGATAGCCAGACCATCTGGTGATACAGTTGGGTGGCACCATTACTATCCTCGCTTGGATTTGAATTATAGTACATAAACTAGTTGTGGTTCCATCTTCCTTTTGGATACTTAAATGATCCTGAGTAGGACATTTGACATTTTGTTTGTATGTCTAAATGTGTCACTGCTGAACATTCTTGAAGGAGATCTTCTGCCGTGCTGTAGTGTGCATTGAATCACAGTTAGGTAACTAGGTTGAATCTTGGTGAATGACTGTGGCAAGTGCATTAAGTCGTTAGCTCTGTTCTCATAATTCTTAATAAAAGAGCAAAACAAAAGTTGTTTGAAATATATTTTTGTGTGTAATTTACGGTCTTCTTACATGTTGATAAATGTTGGTTACTACAAAATATGTTCACATGTAATTATCCTGATTTGCAGGACCCGACAAATAGGAATATTGTAAACTGTGACGAGAAGCTGAAAACTGTAATGTCGGGCAGGTCAAAGGTGGAGCTCTCTGAACTCCCAACGCTTGTCAAGCTACATTTCCCAAAAGTTTTCAAGTCGTAACAATATTAAGTTACACCCTCTGTTTAATGAAATTTATTGCAAGCTGGTTTGAATTCTGTTATCCTGGAATAGGCTGAATCACAAGCATGTAAAATTTCTTTCTCATGCATATGTGCACACAATATATGCGTTTTAAATTCTAACTGCTTCTCGGTATGTGTGGGTCTATCAAATTTCGGCGAAGAGGAAACATTTAGTACATAGCCGCTTCCTATCTTTCGGTTGGTATGTTGTATTGTTGTGTAATCAACTTGAACTGAACTGGGGAAGGCGGCTCTTCAATGCATGCTTGAAATTGCTGTTTAGGTATTCCTACTTGCCAACCTTTGGAAGAGTTAGATAATGACATCGTTGTCCTCTTTTGCTTTTGTTGGTGAACACTGGAGCTGTCACCTCTTAACAATGTGGGTACTGCATTACCTTTAATTAGAAAATACGTGTGATTATATGAAAGACCAGGACCTCCTTAACTTTGCTGCTACTGAGAGTTAATGATGTCATGGTACGCTAAGCAAGTGATGCTATTCCTCGCAAAAAAGAGAGCAAGTGGTTGCCATGCTAGTTGTAGCAGCAAACTTGTTGTCTCTGCAGAAATATATTCCAATATGTCCATAAATAAAATTTGTCAGCCATCAAAGATATTTTCTGCTGTGTCGTAATAAATAAATAAATTTTATTGGCATCCTGACTGCCCTGCTAGTATCTCTAAATAGTGTGCGAAATTGTTTATTTGAAGAAAATTTTGCTGGAAGAAGAGATTATAAAAGAGAATACGGACTGCCAAAACAACAAGAAAGGATACATATTGCAAGGTTCAAGTTTGAGTTGTTTAATTAGCTAGACGATTTGGTTTCCTGGACGTCCTATGTATCAATTGAAGTATTTTGGTAAAAGTCCCATAGTGTAGGGCCATGAAGACCGTTAATTGTTTTTAAAGACATACTTAGATTTGTCATTGGAGAAACTGTATTTTTCTTCCGAATGAACATATAGACAATCCAAGGTGCAACAAGGACCATCATTTTCTTCCATACGACTTCACGCGTGAAGCTGAAAAACTAGCCGTTTATAAGATCACAAAACCAACAAAAGCTTACATTTACAGTCCAATGGGTCCATGGAAGTAAGCATACGTGCTCGATCACCATGGATTAGCGTAACATGTCGTCACTTTTTCCATAGTACATATGCACATACATACATACATAGTCATCGTTCCTCCATATATATATATGTTGCTTGCTCAATCGAGAAGACTACTTAAGATTCAGAGGAACACATGCAGCGTGGTGTTCATGACCGTAGCGGCGAGGATACTGTACATCCTCTCCGTGGGATGGATCGCGTCGAAGAAGACGTACTTGTTGGCGTTCCGGCATAGCAACTTGCTGCTCAGGCTGCAGAAGTAGCTGGCCTCGAACATCCCTGTCCCACAGCACCCTCGCTCAGCGTTCTCAAAACCTGCAATATCAGCACAAATTTAAATCTAAATAAGTTTAACTTGCACTATTATAATTCTTACTATGTTTTTTCTTAGGCATTTAAGTCTCTTTTTCTATAATATGGTTTTGTGTAAATCATTAAATGTTGTCGATATAGAGTGTAATTGGGCCTGGGCTGGTTATGGTTGATCATCATCGTCAATTCTGAGTTCACAAAAAAAACTAAAATGATAAGCTAGTTTTGTTCTAAAACCTGTCATATTAGCCTATTAAGTAACGATTAGTCAGTATAAGTATAATATACAAAGAAAAAATATATGTTTGGGAGTGTCAACACAATATCTCCGTGAAATAGTCCATGAAATCAACATCAGAAGACCAGAAAATGACCTACGAAATTTCCGATATGTTCAAAAAATCTTAATAATTTTAGAAAACTTAAAAAATGATTATGACCGAACATTTATGTAAAACAGTTGTGGCTGTATAAAAAAATCGCACGCACAACCAAACCAGACACGCCCGATAAAAAAGAATTGGAAATCATCATCGAAAAAATATAAACTAAATGATATCGATGAAGTTTCACAAAAAGAAATTGATATTGATGAACAAAAAGGATTGAACCTGACACTGTACCAAAAGGCTATCGATAATAATGATAAATAAGAATAACAAAACAATTGGACACGCCCAACATTTCCTCTCTCCTCACACTCGTCACCTCCCTACTCTCTGCCTCAGTCCCCTCGCTCGCCCGCTCCTTCGCCTTTCTCCCCACCGCCTTTAATGAAATTTATTGCAAGCTGGTTTGAATTCTGTTATCCTGGAATAGGCTGAATCACAAGCATGTAAATTTCTTTCTCATGCATATGTGCACACAATATATGCGTTTTAAATTCTAACTGCTGCTCGGTATGTGTGGGTCTATCAAATTTTGGCGAAGAGGAAACATTTAGTACATAGCCGCTTCCTATCTTTCGGTTGGTATGTTGTATTGTTGTGTAAGAGCATCTCTAGCAGAACCCGGAAAACGCGAACCCGCAAAACAGTTTTGCAGGTCGCGCAAAACTGTTTTGCGGTTCTGCTTTGCGGGTTCTGCTCCGCCGCGCGGCGTTCTGAAACTGCATATGCAAAATAGCAAGATAGGCCGAATATCATAAAAATGGAATGATAAATAAATTAGACCTAAATTATAAATATTCATATTACAATAGTAGGATATTATGAATCCTCATCAATAATGTATTACAATAAAAGTTTGAATCACACGAATTAAACAATAATTCAATACAAGAAATGTTGTAGAATAAAAATATTGTTTGAATCAAACATGCTTCAAATGAATTTAACAAATTGCTACTGCCCATGCCGCTGCCAGGCGTGTTCAACTAGGTCTTTCTGCAGCTGGGTGTGTGCGTCCGCATCCTCTATCTCACGGTAAGTCTGAAGAAAAGCTCTGATGCGATCTGGGTTTCTAGCAGGCTTCACGCGGCTACCAACATTGTCATAGGACAACTCCAAGTCCAAGTCCCTTTCATCCTCTATGATCATGTTGTGAAGAATCACACAACAAGTCATGATGTTTTTCAGAGTTTTCTTGTCCCAAAAACGAGCGGGGCCTCGAACAATGGCAAACCTAGATTGCAAGACACCAAATGCCCTCTCTATATCCTTTCGGCATGCCTCTTGAGCCCTTGCAAATTCAATTTCCTTGTTGCCTCTTGGATTTGAGATGGTCTTCACGAATGTAGTCCAACTTGGGTAAATACCGTCGGCAAGATAGTACCCCTTTGTGTACTCATTCCCATTAACAGTGAAGTTGCAAGCCGGAGTATCACCTCTAGCTAGCCTTCGTAGTAGATGAGACCGTTGCAACACATTGATATCATTCAATGTGCCCGGCAAACCAAAGAAGCAATGCCAAATCCATAGATCCTCGGACGCAACGGCCTCAAGCACAATTGTTGCATCGCCTCCCCTGCCACAATATTGTCCATGCCATGCCTTTGGGCAGTTTTTCCAAGTCCAATGCATACAGTCTATACTACCTAGCATGCCCGGCCAACCTCGTGCCTCATTCATCGCCATCAGCTTCACCGTATCTTCTTCGTTTGGTGCCCGAAGATAAATCTTTCCATAGAGTTTTATAATCGTTTTGGCAAACATACGAACGGACTCGATCGTAGTATCTTCACCAATACGAAGATACTCGTCGGCGTAGTCAGCCGGGACGCCATATGCAATGACTCTCATTGCGGCGGAGATCTTCTGATATGCGCTGAATCCCAACAACCCCGCGGCATTCCGTCGACGCGTAAAATAGCGACAATTCGCCTCGCAAGCTTCTACTATCTTCACGAAAAGAGAACGGCGCATACGATACCTTCTCCGGAAGATGTGAGCCGGGTACGTCGGTATTTGGGCGAAGTAATCCCGCATGAGCAGTTGGTTGCCGTAGAAGCGGTTCCGTGGTATGCAAAGGCGGCCAACCTTCGATCCTTGCCGCTGCTTCGCATACCGGTCATCGAACTCCTTGACGGCGAGGACAGCGACCACCATTTGCTGCCGCCGGCTTTCAAACAGCGTCTCCACGTCGGAGTCGTCGGAGGAGGATGAATCGGACAGCAAAAACTCCTCCTCCGGGCTCAACTCCATCTGAAACGGGTACCGCATATCACTACCGGAGTACCCCGTCCGAAAACACAACAGAATCGAGCGGAGATGGACTCACCCACAGATCGGCGGCGGCGGCGCAGATTTGGCCGGAGAGGGTTCTCCACGGGCGGGGAGGGCCGGAAACCGGCGGTAGGGTACGTCCGAGGCCGGGGGGTGTCGCGTGCGACGGGGCGCCTGCAGATGCGGCCGGGAAAAGGGTCGAATCGCTGGCGGCGGCGCTGGCGGCGGAGGCGGCGGCGAGATGGGGATGAGGCGCGTGGTGAAAAGTCTGTCCCGCCAACTGTTTTGACGCTATGCAGGCGCCCCTCGGTTCGGCGGTTAAATCTCCGAATTTGACGTTCCGAGGGGCGGATTCGCGGGGCCCCTCAAAAACTTTTGCGGTCGGGGAGTTTTGAGGGTTCTGCTCTTTGCATTTTTAAGGATTCGAATCTGCATCGGGCGGTTATTTTGCGGGTTTCGGCTATTTGCGGGTACTGCTAGAGATGCTCTAATCAACTTGAACTGAAACGGGGAAGGCGGCTCTTCAATGCATGCTTGAAATTGCTGTTTAGGTATTCCTACTTGCCAACCGTTGGAAGAGTTAGATAATGACATCGTTCGTTGTCCTCTTTTGCTTTTGTTGGTGAACACTGGAGCTGTCACCTCTTAACAATGTGGGTACTGCATTAGCTTTAATTAGAAAATACGTGTGATTATATGAAAGACCAGGACCTCCTTAACTTTGCTGCTACTGAGAGTTAATGATTATATGAAAGACCAGGACCTCCTTAACTTTGCTGCTACTGAGAGTTAATGATGCTATCCCTCGCAAAAAAGAGAGCAAGTGGTTGCCATGCTAGTTGTAGCAGCAAACTTGGTATCTCTGCAGAAATATATTCCAATATGTTTATAAATAAAATTCGTCAGCCATCAAAGATATTTTCTGCTGCGTCGTAATAAATAAATATTTTTTATTGGCATCCGACTGCCCTGCTAGTATCTCTAAACAGTGTGCGAAATTGTTTATTTGAAGAAAAATTTGTTGGAAGAAGAGGTTATAAAAGAGAATACGGACTGCCAAAATAACAAGAAAAGATGCATATTGCAAGGTTCAAGTTTGAGTTGTTTAACTAGCTAGACGATTTGGTTTCCTGGAGGTCATACGTAACAATTGAAGTATTTTGGTAAAAGTCCCATAGTGTAGGGCCATAAGACCGCTAATTGTTAAAAAAAAACATCCTTAGATTTGTTATTGGAGAAAATTTAATTTTCTTCCGAATGAACATATAGACAATCCAAGGTGCAACAAAACAAGGACCATCATTTTCTTCCATACGACTTCACGCGTGAAGCTGAAAAACTAGCCGTTTATAAGATCACAAAACTAACAAAAGCTTACATTTACAGTCCAATGAGTCCATGGAAGTAAGCATACGTGCTCGATCACCATGGATTAGCGTAACATGTCGTCACTTTTTCCATAGTACATACATACATACATACATACATACATACATACATACATACATAGTCATCGTTCCTCCATATATATATGTTGCTTGCTCAATCGAGAAGACTACTTAAGATTCAGAGGAACACATGCAGCGTGGTGTTCATGACCGTAGCGGCGAGGATACTGTACATCCTCTCCGTGGGATGGATCGCGTCGAAGAAGACGTACTTGTTGGCGTTCCGGCATAGCAACTTGCTGCTCAGGCTGCAGAAGTAGCCGGCCTCGAACATCCCTGTCCCGCAGCACCCTCGCTCAGCGTTCTCAAAACCTGCAAGATCAGCACAAATTTAAAACTGAATAAGTTTAACTTACATTATTACAGCAAACATGTTTTGTGCATCGATGCAAACATGTTTTGTGCATCGATCCTAACATGAATAAGCGTCGAAGAGTGTTCTCTTCGGTTATCGGAAGAAGAAAAATGTGCATGCTCACTTTCGTGTACTGACTGCGATGCACTTTTCAGGTATTAACCTGCATATGTTTCTATTTTTTGAAAAAAATATCTGCAGTGCAACTGAAAGCGAAAGGCATATGATGCCTATGCATGGCAAGCTGGTCTAACATGGCGGTTGAGAAATGTAGAACAGGGAGTCATGAAAAGTCTGAACAACGTTAATGCATGCATCATGAAGGAGGCTACTGTGCGTGCAGCAGGCAGGGTTTGCATGATGCCGAGACAGGGCATGTGGCGCCCATGCCGTGCCTCTCGTTGCAGCGGTGCAGTGCACCATTAATCGAAGCGATCGAACGACGTGAATATTAATGCACCCTAGTTACTCACTGACTCCACTACAGCATCTGCATGCGCAGACGTATCTCGCCGCTCAGATCAGCAGATAGATCCAGCTGATGCTGATCAGTGCTGCATGCATGGCCACGTATGCACAGTACGTACCGTAGTCGCCGGGCTTCCTGACGACGGCGTCGAGGAGGCCGTAGGTGTCGGCGTAGACGAGGCGCAGGCCGGGGAGCTCCCGATTGAGCTTGGGCACGAGCACCTGCTGCAGCTTGGCGTTGAAGCTCCGGGCGACGGCGTTGTACTCCTCGTTGCACTGTCCGGGGTCGTCGCGGTTGCCCAGGCGCTCGGCGGGGAGGCAGCCCATGGGCGTGAGCCCCGTGAAGTCCATCTTCCTGCCCCCTGCGCGTGCACGTCGCGGATGGCCGCCTCCGCCAGCGCCAGCAGGTACGCCTCGTACTCCGCCGCCGTGTACTGCATCCGCCGCTGCGGCAGGTTGTAGTAGTTCTCGATGAAGTCGTTGGTGCCGATGCTCCAGATGTAGAGCGCCTCGCCGACGATCTCCTCCGCGCGGGCCGAGCCCCTCGACAGCCGCAGCCGCTCCCTGTACTCCCTGAAGTACTCCAGCTGCTCGGCGATGCTGATCACGGACATGATGCCGGCCGTGGCGTTGTCGAGCCCCGTGGAGGCGGAGGCGAAGGAGACGCCCGTGGCCAGGTCGTCGATGGTGAGCTTGGTGTCGAGGTAGGCCGGGATGGACGGCGGCAGGCCGAACGCCTCCGAGATGAAGTCCGTGGCCAGGCGGCCGTTGGAGAAGCGCCCCGTGGGTGCCCGTCCGCGAAGTCGCGACCGTACGGCCAGAAGTTGCTCCGCGCGATGGTCGGGATGAAGTTGTTGTTACCCGTGTCCACCGACGAGTCGCCGAACACGATGATCGCCGGCACCTTCCCGGCCGCCGCCGTCGTCGCGCCACCGCGCAGCAACAGGAAGATCATCAGCCACGGCAGGTACTCTCGGAGTGACGACGACATTGATGGAAACGGCAACTACTCAATCTCGTCGGGAACGATCTTTCTTTCCTTCTGCTTGTGAGTGTTTGGTGAGAGCTGAGAGAGGATGGCGTTTCTAGTATGACGAGATTAAGGCGCCGAACGATCTACCAAATATGTACTAGCAGTGGCACTGTACGTGTAGCAGGCAGCAACAAAGATGCAGGAGTATATAATGGCACTGTGGTAGTGTATGTGCACGGCTTAGGCCGCGCCGCCCCTGATAGCGAGAGGTTTCTTTCAGGCTTTCGGCTCATCTCAGCTGCATCTGAGGCGATTAACTGATTCAGACCGCATTTAGGTCACACTCGTCTTGAACTTCGCGGAGAAGTGCACGCAATGAGCTGCTGCAATGCCTGGCTACATATTTATGGCCTCCCATTCTCAATTGCATAATTCTGGGTCTCAACTGTTTTGACGTACTACGTACACACACAACTCCCCGTGAATACAGGGGTCGAATGAGGGACTAGGAAATACTCCAGTATTTACTAACTGCGGTAGCACCTACACCGGAGCCAATTAACGGATGTACCAACAAAATTTCCGACAGCTATGACAAAGGACTGAAGAGACACTCAAGTAATTGCGCAAGGTCAGCTTTCCAATCACATTTGAGTATGTACGCTTCAGATAGTAACAGTCGTTTCTTCAGGTTCAGTTTCCGGAGTTTCTTTTTCTTGTGAAAGAAAGGCAGAAGATTTGCCTTAATTCAGCGTGTGACAGAAAGCTCACTTGGAGACACCGGCGAAGACGTACATTGCGCCCTGCCTCTTGCCTGCCGACTCTCTCTAGGCATTTAAGGGTTGAGGGTACGTTGGCACGGTTAGTCTAGGTGTAGTGGTTAATCTTTTGATTAGCGGTGTTGCCCAAATTGCGTTGTAACCGTTCTTTAACTTTGTTCTCCTCTTTTAAGCTTAATACAAAGATGCGCACCTCTCCCGGGGTTCTTGAAAACAGAAAGCTCACAATGGTGGACTCAGAACTTTTAGTGGCTAAGTGGGTAAGAGAATATCGTGCTAAGGTTTATGGCCTCCCCTGCGCGGCTGATCGATTCTAACTAACTCCTGCCTCACCAGCCTCCCAATGTTTGCGATGGGCCTCTTCTATCAGTTTCTTTTTCGAAAGGCCCTAGAGATAAAAAAAAAGTGTACATGCTTAGTTGACCAAAAGTGTGTAAACCCAAGAATTAGGGCGGTATGTGTCAAAATTTATGAACATCGCCCTTATGAGTAAATTTGTAAATGGCTTTGGTGGTTGTTCACTGCTGAAGACAATGATCAGAGCTTGTGGCTCTGCCTTATCAAAACTAAATTAATATCCGGATGCTTGAAATATCTTTGCTTGCAATCCTGATGGTGGCTCACTGTTCAGATACAACTGATGAAAACAATCTTTCGAACCAAGTAAACCTATGTGGTAGAGCACATCAGGCTTAATTGTAAGCTAAACATGCATCCAGCCAGCATGAGAATCCACTTATCGTGTTCTGAAGTATAATCAAACTTATTGTGTTCTCGTAGTCAATGTGTTGTCAACAGATGCCCAATGTTGTTGATCGTCGTAGATAGATGAAAGGCTCGAGAAAATCCCGACTTTAAATTAATGAATCTGCCACTAACGGTACAAAGCAAACACCCACAAATTGGACATAGTACAACTCGCAGGGTGGAGAAGGCCAACACGAAAAACATGTCCTTCTCGTCGTAGATCACAATTGCTTTTTTTTTAATTCTCTAATAATTTGGTTGTGTGATGTCTTAGCTTACTTTAATAATGTGCTGTTGCAAAGGCCTTACATAACTGGTATCTATCTGATATCATAATATCCCTTTATGAAAAGATACCCTTTACAATATCTCAATCCAGCAGCTTGTAGGTCATATGAATTTTTTTATACAGTTTGCGGTTCTTCATGGTAGAACACGTCATGCTTAACTGTAAGCTAAGCATGCATCCAGCGAGAATCCACTTATTGTGGTCTGAAGTAATCAGGCTTAATTGAGTTCAAAATAGAAAAAGGGAAATAACAAAAAAAAAAAAAGCAAGAGAAAACCACCCAGCTCCTCAATGTCGCCGCGGCCACCACCTCTGAATATATCAACACCTTCATATAATCATATTCCAGCTGGTATATATACCATCCTAATGGCCGCGCACGCGTACGACGTCACGCCTGGCGCCCGGCGTCGTCACTGCCCAGGATGCATGTGAGGCGGGTCGTGGGCACGGCGTAGAGCCTGGTGGCGCGCGGCGCGGTGAGGCCGAACACGTCGCACATGTCGAGCTCCGACGGCTTCATCCCGTTGGGCAGCGCCCAGTTGAATCCGTGCGCGAGCTGCGCCACGGCGAGCTCCAGCACGTACAGGCCGAGCGCCATGCCAGGGCACGAGCGGCGGCCGGACCCGAAGGGCAAAAATTCGAAGCATCCACCCTTCAAGTCGATCCCGGCGGCCTCCCCTTTCCCCGGCATGAACCGCGACGGCCGGAAAGTGTCGGCGTCCTTCCACGCCTTGCCGTCGCGGCCAATGGCGAAGACGTTGATCATGACCTGGGAACCCCGGGGCACGGAGTAGCCGCCGACGACGCAGTCCTCGGCGGTCTCGTGGAGGAGCAGCGGGATGGGCGGGTGCAGCCGGAGCGTCTCCTTGATGACGCACTTGAGGAAGGGGAGCTTGTCCAGGTCCGAAGCGTCCACGTTCCGGTCGAGCCCCACCGTGTCGACGAGCTCCTGCTGCAGCCGACGGAGGTCGTCGGGGCTGTGCATCATCTCCGCCATCGCCCACTCGATCGCCGACGCCGCTGTCTCTGTCCCGCCAAACATCACGTCCTGTAGGCAGCCACGTCACCAGGTTAGTTTATTGTTTAGAGAACTAACTAGTTGTCGGGTCGTTAGTGCTGCGGTGGTGCAGCCAGCTCAACAGAGTTCGAATCCCAGTCTAAACGAATTTCTGGTGTCTCAGTGCTTCTATTAAAAACCGTGAAAGCTTCTCCTCCGTTGGGATAAAAAAAGTATTTGTTGTTCAAACAATGCTCACAGCTACTGCAGATTTGGTGACGAGAAAAACGACCAGACACCTTAACTGGGCTGTGCTAGTGTGCTACAGTGTCCAAATATATCCCAAAATTGTGGGCTTTGGCACTGAGCTGTAGAATATGTACACCACGACATACATGAAGCAAGTTATCCGGTGCATTTTTTCGATTGGGAATTCCATTATCTTTAATAAACACAAGCAAGGAATATAAATTATTTGGTTGCCATTTTTAAGCAATTCGGCAATCCGCATTTGGAATTTGGAGACAGCCGGGCAGGCACACAACAAGGAGGCAAGAGCCTTGAAGCAGTGTACCGGCTGGCTGCTGCAGCGCTTCTCCGTCTCTGTGGTTGCGTGGCAGCAAGGAGTTAGGGATTGATTTTCTTGTGTTCGACTCGTTTGCTCGTCCTTGGTCCAGTGGTCCTAGTCTACGAGCACGGTAGAAAGGAGGGCCAACGGAGAGTGCAGCGTTTTGTAGGCCGAGCCACATGCAACTGTTTAGTTTGAAAATCATATTCTGAATATATAAAAAATCTGAAAAAAAAACATGGATGTAGATCATGTTGTCTTCCCAAATAACAAAATCTGAATATGAAAGTATTGAATACCGCACAATTTGAACTCTCCGAAATCCGTAAGATTTTGTTGTTTTTGTGTAGCTCGGAATATGAATTATTTTGAGTTAAGATTTTGCATGTTGATAAAACGCACTATTGTCTACGTCTCGGATTGTTTTCGAATTTTTTTGAAAATCCAAAATAGGATTTACGAATTTTTAAAATATAGGGTTACGTGTATCTCGACCTCTGTTTTAACTTTCAGGGCTAACCTGCTAGTTCTAAACTTGCCAGTTACAGATTAGTAGTACTTCATAAAAAATTTTAAAATCTGGGTGGGCTGCCAGGTCCGCCCATGCGTGTACGGCACTATAGACCTTAAACTATTTGTTGTAGCTAGACTCACCAACAGACCATAAATGATCAGTTTATACTTTAAATCTAGGATTACGATTTGGAGATAAAGTCGGATCGCTTACCTTTTATGATTAAGCGGGTGTTTTGATACTGGTGTTTCTCATTTAGACGGAATATTTTTTAGTTTGAGGCGACTTTCCGGCGACAGCGAGGCATTTGTGATGATTTCGTCAATCTCAAGACTCGACCGCTAGTTCAGTCTCTCGAAAGTGCTCATAGGATAGTGTGTGCGTGGATGTGTTCATATAGTGAGTGTGTGCATGTGTATGTAAGCGTCTGCATTTGTACTATGTTCCGCAAAAAAAAACTTAAACATGAAAATATATTTAATGATAAATCATTTTTTCAAATGAAGGACAAATTTTCTGATAATTCACAACGTAACATATATACAACCTACTGAAGAAAATTCGGGTTTTTTTAAGAGTTTTAATTTTGAGTTAAATATAGAGAAATTAGATGCAGATAAGAGGCCTAGAGTTGCACCGTAACTTGACAAGTGAAGTCACAGTATGTCAGTATTTCAATCCGCAAGTGCATGCACGTTTTTTTTGGAGCAACAACGTATGCAAAGTTTCGGTAAATACACGTACCATAATGATGGCCTTGATGTTATCGCGGGTGAGGGTGAGCGTGTTCTGCAGGTTGTCCCCGCCGTCGCCGGCGGCACCCTTCTCCGGCTTCACCTCCGGGAGGAACGCGAGCATGTTGTCCACCATGTCGGCGTCGGCGTCGTCGGGGCTCCTGCCCCTCTCCATGTGCTCGTCGATGATCTTGTCGATGAACTCGTCGAGGGCAGCACGCGCGGCGCGGAGGCGCCCGTTGATGCCTTGCGGATCCGCCCAGCTCAGCCACGGAATGAAGTCGCCGATAAATAAGGCGCCCAAGAGCTTGGAGTACTCCTGGAGGATGGCGATGAAATCGTCCTGCTTCCCTCCGTCGCTGTCGCCGCCGGCGCGGTCGCGCCGGCGCTGAACGCGGCGCGGAAGATGACATTCCTGGTGAGGTTGAAGATGAGCTCGCCGAGGTTGACAGACTCGCCGCTCCGCCGGGCCACGGCGCGGACGAGCGCCGCGGACTCGTCGCGTACCGCGATCCACGTCTCGGGGTGGCGCCGGCTGAAGAGTTTCATCACACACAGCTTGCGCATCTGGCGCCAGAAGGGTCCGTAGTGCGCGAACGCCATGTCGGCTCGGTCGTATGTGAGATAGGCGATGGCGATGGTCGCAGGACGGTTCGAGAACGCGCCGTCCTGCGCCTGCAGCACCTCCCGGGCATATTCCGGCGTGGACACAGCGAAGACGTGGAGCTTGCCGAGCCGGAGGTGGAGAAGACCGCCGTACTGCTTCGCCAGCGCCGCCAGGCCACGGTGGTTAAGCTGGTCCTTCATCGACATGTTTCCGACAATAGGTAGAGGTTTCGGGCCCGGGGGAAGCGGCGCCGCCTTGCCCCGCCACCACCGCTGCAGAACCACGAAGACCACCGAGGCGACTAACAGCCAGCTCAGAGGATCTTGGAGCCACTCCATGGCGATCTTAGCCAAGCCCACCATGGATGGATTGATGATCAAACCAGAAACTGTAATCATTTTTTCTTTCTTCCTGGGGTGTAAGTGTTCGATCGCGTGGGTTTTAGGTTGATATGCCCTATGTTATAACGCTCTTGGAGTAGAGCTGAGGCCAAAGGTGGAGGGAGCAGGTGTATCATGTAGGCGTAGATGAGGAGGATATGGAGATTTTCAAATTAGGTAGACCTGTACCGTGTTAGCCTGCAGTACCACATTTTCATTTTTAATCGTTTCCTATAGTTCTTTCCGGATCATGAAAAAGGGGTGGAATCTCGAAAGAAAGATACTCCCCTACTACTCCGCACATTATATAATGATTAGAATCTCGAAAGGTAAAAGTTGAATTTTCCTTTAATATATGAAGTATTGTAATCACTCGGATTATCCAAGAGTAGAATTATGAGGCACTGAATTTAACAATTGAATGTCTGAAGATAGAAACTACTGGATCATACCTATGTAATACCAGAGAAATTACAATCAATTAGAACACGAATAACTAAACCAATCTACACACCTAAACTTTTACAAAAATATTTCTGGATCCTTTCCTTCCACCTTTGCTTTTCCGCTCACTAATTTAGAGTCTACAACATAAAGCAAATTTGAATACTATCAATGCTAACCAGGAGCAAAGCTTAGGTTTTTTTCTTCTAAAACACAGGATCGGAGCAAGCTAAGACTTGCAAGGCATACAAAGATGTGATAATCATTCAGTTGCACCTGTCCATTGTGTGATCAGGAGCCTGAAACTCTCCAGCACCTGCTTCTCGGGTGTGTGGCCACGAGGCAAGTTTGGAGTCGTGTTGTGGCATTCTGGGGCAAGCCGGACTGGGTTCCGAGCGCTGATGCTTCCATCCTCCAGTGGTGGACAGAGAAGAGGACGAGCAAGCGTGATCAGCGCGACCTATGGACGGCAATCACGCTGCTCTTTTGGTGTCAATGGAGGCACATGAACAATGTGGTCTTCAATGGCGAGAGGCCATCCGTGGAGACGATACCACAGATGGCTCGCATAGATTTTGTTGCGTGGAGAGCGGCAGATTTGTTTAGGGGTGAGGTTTTTGGCTTTCAAGAGCCAATCCCCAACTGGTTGCTAGATGGAGATTAGACCTCCGAGAGGAGCTGTCACCTCTGTTGACAGCGCGTTTTGCCGTCTTTACGGTGTTGTAAACTTGGCTTCTTAGCCCTCCTTCTATGTTATCGATACACCCCTTCTAGGGTGTATCCCTAGAAAAAAAGTAAATTGTGCAAAAATCAAATTTCTGTTCGGTTATAGGAAGTGCAGTGCTAACAAATTGATATATCTATACCTCTTATAAAGCAAAACCCCACTAAGTTCATTTATTATTTTTCTATCTCAACATGCAAGCTATCCACATCATCCATGCTATTAGCCAATCAATTGTCCATGTCATTTCCGCTAATACTTATTAATATACACATCATACATTCCTTCAACCATCTAATAGTCCACATTAACAATATATAATACACACACAATTCATGTCTCTGAAAATTTAGTATGTCGACTATGACCAAATGATTTTATTCATTTAATATTCATACCTTTCATACCATTTTATTTACACGATATAGTTTCTAAAGTGATACCCGCTGCAATGCGCGGGGTATCTTCTAGTTTCTATAGACATGTCCGCTCTTTTACCGATCTGCTGCTCTTTGGAGCAGGAGTTTCAAGTACTAAGCCAGACAACTACTTAAACACAAGACAAATGCTACAATCCATCAGATTAAATGCACCCTTTTATGTCTTGTTTTGTTTTCTACCTCTGCAATATCCAATTTTGTTTCTTTTCCGTGAATGAAATAGGAATTGTTGTGTGTTACCATTATTTGTGCATGCGCAGGCAAATTCCTATGTCGTGAAGCAGAACTCATTGATTGCTTCTGGACAGTGTTGATTATGAAGTTGGTACAATTCCTAAAAATATATGTAGGTAACAGTCTATGCGCATGCATACTTGGTATGAAATTGCTTGCCATGTGAAATCTAGACCATCAAGTGTCTTTGGGCACGCTGGGATAACGTTGCCCCGGTATGGCTTACGGTCCAGACGGTTCGATTCCCCATAAAGGTGATTACTGCGTGCCGTATGTGATTCCATATGGGGCAACTGCTTCCCGGCTGCTCGAGGTGCGTCCGTGATGGTACGTGTGTTGCCTTCGGAAAATTGTTGCCCCTTAAACGTTACCGTTGCCCAGGAAGCGGCATATCACACTTAAGTTACTTTCGAGGGTTTATTTTTTTGCAATCTCATCAATTCCGATAGTTTTTTTAATTTGATTTGCAGCTGGTTGGACTACTGACTCTAGCTAGGTGCATGCTGCAAAAACACGGTCTGATTTCATTCCATAAAAATGTCACAGGAACACTTGTAGCGCAGTTCTTATAACTTCGTCTGCTAAGATCTTGTATGTCCTCTGAGAAGGATGGACTGAATCGAAGAAGACATACTTATCGGCATCCTGACACGTGAACTCCGCGTCCATGCCGCAAAGAACCGACGTCTCGATAGCCCCAGTGCCGCAGCAGCCTTGCGCCGCGTTCTCAAAGCCATACCCCGACGGGTCGGCGATGATGTTGAACGGCACGTCGTACACGTCCGCGTACACCACCTGCGCGCCGCCGGCCCCGAGCTCGCCGTCCAGCCTGCCTATGGCGGCCTTGATCTCGGCGTTGTACCTCAGCGCCACCCGGTTGTACTCCTCCTTGCATTCCCCCGGCGCGTGATGGTTCAGCGTCCTCATCGCCGGTACGCACCCGAACGGCGGGATGCCGCTGAAGATGACCTTGCGCGCGCCGATCTCGTAGATGTCGCGGACGGCGATTTCGGCGAGGCCGACCAGGTAGGAGACGTACTCTTCGGGTGTGTACTCCGCCGGCCGGAGAGGCACGAGGAAGTAGTTCACCATGAAGTCGTTCGTGCCTATGCTGAAAACGTAGAGCGCCTCGGCGATGATCTTGTCGGCGACGGCCTCGCCCTTGGCCAGCTCCAGCCTCTCCTTGTATTCCTTGAAGTACTCCAGCTGCTGGCTTAGGGATATCACTGACTGAAATTTATTAAGTAAGTGTTTATAGTCCCAAAGAAGTAAACGGCAAAACGAAATCAGCATCATGCTTGCATACCGCCAGAAAAGATATAAGAAGGTGTTATCGTAGGTTAGTGATGTAAATGTTATTTTTGTGGTGATCCAAATTCGTATATACTGATAAAGGCCGACTTGTGACGAGGAGAGCAGAGCGTCCCGGAGGGGGGTGCGGGGGGCGGCAGCACCCCGCGGTACGGTACGAGTTGTTTCCGGGTCGGACTGCAGTTGACCTAGGGTTTTACCACTATTTATGCATCTCGTAAGCCGCCGGCTGGGATAAGTCGCAAGTTGTAAATCCTCGGCGTTTGTAACCTCACCCGATATAGTGAAGTATTGCTGGCTGGCGCCCGTGGTTTTTCCCTCTCATTTGTTTGTAGAGGTTTTCCACGTTAAAATCTCGTGTCCCATTTGGTTTGATCGTTCCGCTCTTCGTCGTTTATTTGCTATCGTTTATAACAGTAAACGGTTTGAATCGGATTTTTTCCTCTAACATATCCCATACCATATTTTTTTTCAGCGGATTCAGAGCGGATCAGATGATGACCGGTTACGGATTCGGAGGCGGATATATATGTGGTCGTGGATTCGGAACAAAAACGGAGCGGAAACAAATTAATCGAATTGATACGCGCACAAATACATTATCAAACCATACAACCAAAAGTAATTGTCGGATAACCTAGTAACTAACAAAGTTATACTCCATAACCCTTTATAATGACTATTTAAGTGAGTTGTTGTTGAACGGACGACTCGACAACTCACTAATTACAAAATATGCTCTATTAGGTTAGACATTTCAGTACAGAATCGGATTATTCGGATTAAAATCATCAAATAATCCTATTTAATTTTTAGATAATCTATATTATGGGATATTTGACATACCATATCCGGTGTCAAGTTCGAATCGGATATCTTTATCCGTCGGATTCATTTAAACCGGATATGGATTCTTTAAACGATTTCAAAATCAAATATGGTGCGTAAATTATCCTATCCGTTTACACCTTATCGTACCTTAACCCCTCCACCAAATAATGATTTTCTAACATATGTTCTTTTGGACATGCAAGGAGAGTAGAATACTTATTCACATTTTCTTGGAGCGCAAGGTAAATAGAAACTAATCAAAAGAGGTAAATAAAAATTATGCAAAAAATAGAGGTATTTATTTTTTTCCAACACGTTCAGACAGGGTGAGTTATAAGTAGGATTACTAGCTTACCGCTAGCTTTGCAGTCAAAGCGTCCATCCCGGTGCCTGCGGAAGCGAAGCACACGCCAGTGGCAAGCTGGTCGATGGTGTAGCTGCCGTCGAGGTAGGCGGGCACGGAGGACGGCAGCCCGAGCGCCTCCGACAAGAAGTCGGTGACGAGGCGGCCGTTGGAGAACCGGCCGGTGGCCACGCC
Organism: Poa pratensis; assembly: GCA_947311845.1. Classification (NCBI taxonomy): domain Eukaryota; kingdom Viridiplantae; phylum Streptophyta; class Magnoliopsida; order Poales; family Poaceae; genus Poa; species Poa pratensis. The sequence goes on along the minus strand of CAMZMU010000075.1, from coordinate 15,001,066 downwards.
GCCGGCGAAGTTGCGCCCGTACGGAGGGAAGTTGCCCCTGGCGATGGTGGGGATGTAGTTGTTGTTGCCGGCGTCCACCGTCGAGTCCCCGAACACGATGATCGCCGGGACCTTTTTCCCGGCCGTCGCCGTGCAGCTGGACGACAGCAAGAGATACATCAAGGTCGTCAGTGCCCAGTATTCCACGCTTTCTGAGGACATCTTTCGATGGTGAGTCTTAATTTTCAGGCAAGGACGGGCATGTATTATGTATATATATATAGTGGTTGTATATCTGGGCCCATACTGAGAGAGCAGTGGAGACCATAATGTTGATGTCCTTGAATACTTTTTGAGCTGTGTTTTTTCTTCGAGGAAATGACAAAAAACCACCACATTTGCGGACGAGTTGTCAAAAAACCACCACCAATCATCATTTTGACACATAAATACCTTTTTTGGGCTATTGTGTGACACGGAGCACTGATTCGTCTGGTTAAACCTGTTAACACGTTTAATGGCAGTGCGAACCCACCGGTCAGATCTACGTGACAAAAAGAAAAAGAAAAAAAGCATAAAAAAGAAAAAGAAAAAATCAGGTCAACGCTCCATAACCGAGCTGGGCGCGCCGTGGCCGAGGCCGTAGCTCTCCGGCGCGGCCTCCCGTCCCTCCCGCTAGCTCGCCGCCGCTACCGCCGGTCGGGCCCTCTCCACGCCACTCTCCACCCTGCCCCGCTGCCGCCGCCGGACGGGCACACGTCCTCATCGCTCGCCGCCGGACGGGCCCCTCTCCAGCTCGCGGCTGAGCTCGCCGCCGGCCGGTCACACGTCCTCCTCGCTCGCCGCCAGCCGGGGCCCCTCCCCTAGCTCGCCGCCGAGCTTGCCGCCGGCCGGGCCCCCTCCAGTTCGTGGCCGAGCGACCCTCAGCTCGCGGCGCGCCCGCTCCCAGCCGTCTGTCGCGCTCTGCCGTGCGAGGTCGCCGCCGAGTCCGCGCCCGCGCCCCGCCCAACCCCTCGCCCACGGCCTTCGCACCGGACGCCGGCCGCCGTCCCGCTCCCGATGCGCTCCGTGCCCCCCGCACGTAGGAGAGGACGTGCGCGGCCGGCCGCCGCCGCCTTCTACCATCGCATGGGCTAGCTGAAGAGGAGGAGGCGCGGCGGCCCGCTGAAGGCAGCGTCCAGACAACATTTGCTGATGCGGCCATTTCATCGAACAGTTTGCGGGCGCGGGTGTGATGACGTACACATGCACGAGCGAGCACGAGGAAGGAGTGTATAGGTAGAGGAGTCCATGGAGCTGTGCGTCAGAGGCCATATAGCCACGATAGGATGAGCGGCGACGAAATTCACCTCGCATCTCCTTTTGTGTGTCGGAACGTGAACGGCATTCGAGCGCGCCATCGTCGGCATTGTGCTCGTGTGCCGAGCTCGCCTGTGACGTGGAGGAGGGGCCGCGCAGGCGCAGCTCCATCGTGCCGTCCTCCGCGCAGGCGCAGCCGGCGCGGGTGCCGTCAGCCCAGCGACGGCGGAGCCGGAGTTCGTAGCGAGCTGCTCCTGCGGGCGAAGCGGCGGACCACCGGAGTTCGCGGCGTGGATGGCCGGCGTCAGGAGAATCATCCACGAGCGGCACGAGCTGGCGTTTGATGACCGGCGGCGCGGCCAGTAGGGCTCCGGCTGCGGCACGTGGCTGCGGCCGGCGGCGTGGACTGGCGCGGACCGGCGACGCGGCCAGTAGGGCTCCGGCTGCGAGCGCAGCCTGCGTGGGACGGAGGCACGGCTAGCACGGCGTCGGCAACCACGAGGAACGTTGGACGGAGGCGTTGACCTGCATTTTTTCTTCTTTTTTTTGCCACGTAGACCTGACAGCGGGTCCCATCTGTCAGGAAATCTGTTAGAACGCTAACCACGGGCGATCAGTGCTCCGCGTCACAACATAGCCCCAAATGAGGTATTTATGTGTCAAAACGATGATCGGTGGTGGTTTTTTGACAATTCGTCCGCAAATGTGGTGGTTTCTTGTCATTTCCTCGTTTTTCTTTTGTTATAGTCTTGTATATATTTTTCCAGCTCATGTGTACGAATGGCTTTAAAGTCATATTAGTTCAAGTGCAGCATCAACATTTTAGTGACCTCCCAGGCTCCCAAGTCCCAATAGACCGGAGAGATGTTGATATTGCACGTGCCTATCTCCCCTGCGGATGTACTGAGATCTTGGCCCATGCAGCAAAATGTAAGGCAGCCATCTATGGCAACGTCGTACACAGGATCAAGAGAATGATGGGCGGAGTAAGCATCAGTGTCCCTGTTACATAGAGATCTTCCATTCTTCCTATGTACTCCCTCCGTCCACACCTACGCTTTTGGGCAAACTTGAGACACTTATTTTTGGACGTCTAGATACCTCCACTTTTGGGTAAACTTGAGACACTTATTTTTGGACGGAGGGAGTATGTTGTGTTGGAACTTGGAAGGCACAAGACATTCGTGCACAAACAGACCGCGGACCGAGTCCCACACAGGCCCACGATGGCCAGACGGGTTTAGGGTTTAGGGTATGTGAAAACCGCCCCTCATTGTGTAACTCCATCAAAATTCATGTATGTTGGGGTAAACATTCACACTATACAGATGATTTTTCTGGTTTGCATATCTGATTAATTAAGAGAAACGATTGCAAGTTAATTAACCGAAAACGGAGCAAGGCCTGGGAAAGCCCACACAAAAGAAGCACAACCAACCACGACCAAGCCCATACACCACTCCACCAAAACCATACGACCTACCACAAAACCGGGAGGGAAGACGTCATGACTGATATGGGAGGAGCAGACATGGGACGCTCCAACGAAAATGAAAAAGTTGACCCAATAAGAGAGATACGAAAATATGACGCCGACCACTAACATCGAGAGCAACCTTGTCGCCCACATAACATGAGGTCGACACACTCAACACTGACAAAGTTTCGGACCGCCGCCCCGACATCCAGCTGTTCCGATGTGCCCAAGAGGCCGCCAACATCACCTTCTGAGACCGTCGTCCCGACGTACCACCGCTCGCGATCGAGTCGCAACGCCGCACTTCTAGGCCAGCTACAACCCAAGTTGCACAAGGAAAACCGCACGTAGATCATGTTCGTCACACCAACATTCGGAGCCACCTCCACAACATAAAAGTGAACCCCCATCCGATAATACGCGTCGACCGAGCCGACAACCCTGTCGGCTCAGTGAATCCCACAGCCAGCATTTACCGGTACCTTTCCAACAACCCGATTAAGCACCAACACAGAAAGCATGTTCAGATCTACCTTCAATTCCTTCCAGATCTACCAGGTGCGCCCGTCGCAGCGGTAGTAGGAAGCTTCAAAACTCAATGTTTTCCTAGTTTGTGGATATCTACTCGAACGAGACCCTTCAAATAGATATCAGAAATCTTAGACATAGTCGGAACATGTAAACGGAGATATCTACGATCCGTACGCTTGAGTATATGGAGAGTTTTTCTAGAAAATTTCATTGCTACCCCTCGCTTTCTCTCTCACTTCAAGTGATAGTTGAAGTGTGGCCTTTTGGAACTCGGGCTCGAGTGAGCCCATTCTTTTGAAACGTTCAAAACCCATATGCAGATAATAATATGATATACAAGTTTGTAAAAAAATAATTCGAAATTTGTTATATTTTAGCCCGGGAAAAAATGTTAGGGTGGATTTGGATCGGTGAACAGTACACATTTTAAGAAAATTGTCATATTTGTCTTTTAGTTTTTTCGAAATGGAGATTTGAATTTTTGTGTAGGCTAAAATAATACCAATTTTGCATTGAGATTTTACACACCGTTAGAGTTCGATATTATGTACATCTAGGATTTTTATTTATTTTTTAAACTCACGAATATCAATTTTGATTTTTTTAAACGAACTTCATGAAGCTCGGTCTCCATTTGCAGTTTCCATGATAGTTGCATCTATAAGTTAATCCTGTAAATCACATATACATGTTTTCACTCTTCCATGTACTGCTAATTCTGAACGATTCCCTGTGGTTGTTTCTTTAGAGGATATAAGACAGAGATCTGTTAGTGTCAACATTAGCTCGTGACGAAAGGACTACAACTATTTGATTTTTGTTGATGCACAGTACGCCAGTGCCCACTTTCTTTATGTGTGTTCTTGCGTCGACCGGTTGGCTGCTTGACGGTACACGCGATGTAGTATGTGAGGACTGAGCTGATTAGGCAACGCTCTTGAGAGTGAGAGCTGAGCTTCTCTGATTCAGTCTGAACCGATTTTGAGGCTCTTAAACTCGAACCGCACCGAAAGGCCCGTCCAACCGTCGAACCATATTGGTTTCCGTCGCGTTTCCGTCACCTATAGCTCATCCAGCTCGCTCTTGGGCGTTCCTGGTGTGTTGTCGGCACCGGGAATTGAATTCCTGTGGGACTCGAGCGTATAGCTAAGGTTTCCAACTGAAATCCGTTGTCTGTTGCTTCGAATATAACCTTCAGTTTGCCTTTTCGAATTCCGCAAGGAAGCGCTCAATTGAATATATATTCTGTCATGTGTTCAACTAATGTGTTGTTTTGTGTAAGCAAGCATTAGTGTAAAACAAAAAAATCTAAAAAAGAAGTCTGAAATCACAATTCTGGGTAATCAGGGTCTCAACTTTTAATAGTAAAATATAAAGAGTAAATAATTTGTTTAAGCTAGTACACACAAAGGAATGTGTTTGATAATCTCTACTTTGCAAGAAGTACATATAGGATAGCTATCTTCCTTTAGTGCTAAGCCAATCAATTCCCATTTTTGGAAGGGGATCATGCGTGTCAAGGATATCTTCTCTCTCTTTTGGTTCATTTTAAGTTGAAAATGGGGAGATCAGCCGGTTTTAGGAAGATAAGAAGTTTTCGGAAAGATAAGTGGTTAGACGATAGAAAGTTACGTGTGATGTCTATACGTCTATGCCAGGATTTTCAACATGGTCTAGAACAAACCCGCTGGACTAGCTTCTGCTTTAGGTCCAGTGCCGTATAATGTGGAGTTCCGGCGTATTCTTGCTAATCCAATTTTGGTTGATTGGCATGTGATAGTTCTCGAGGTTGCAAATATTGATCTCGACAAACAAGGATACTTAATTTTTGTGAATGACGAACAACAATACTCGAAATTGAGAGTTACATACTACAAGAGTTTTCACCTTAACTAGTATGTGTATTCAGCATTGTTTGATTCTCATCATGCGGTTCTATTCAAATTGAAACTAAAACTATCTCTAAACTTCAAACTATTCAGGTGGTTATTATGTCAATGGGTTCTTCTGACCAAAGATAATTTAATGAGACATAATTGGAACGGGGATACAAGATATAGATTTTGCTTTTATCAAGAGACTATACAACACCTGTTTTTTGAATATCCAGTGGCTCGGGCCACATGGTGTGCATTTATTATGCCTTCAACGTAATTTCTCCTTGTAGTATGTTACATATTTTTGGATCTTGGTTATAAGAGCATCTCTAAGCGGAGCCCCAAAGGCCGCCCAAACGTCCGGCGGACCGCCCGGACAGCATTAGGCTCAAAAACCTCCACCCAACGGAGGCCCCCATAGCCATCCGAAACGACCGGGTGATCCGGCACACCCCAAACCCAGCCCATATCCGGGGCGGTCTGGCACACCCCAAACCCAGCCCATATCCGGGGCGCGTCCACCCCCTGTCGCTGACAGCTCTGGCCTACGCGTCGGATAGAAGACTGACCGGCGAAGTAGGCTGACCGGCGGCGTCCACGCGTCCAGTGGCTCGTCGGCGCAATAAAAACCTACCTCCTCACCCTCTCCGCCCCGATTCAACTCCAATCCCCACTCACATCGACAATGTCGGAGAGCTTCGGGAGCTTCGACTGGGAAGAGACGGCGGCGGATGCGGAGAGTGCGCGCGCCGGCGGTGGAGAAGCCGCTCGACGAGGACGAGCTCGCCTTGCGCCTCGGCTCGACGAGGACGAGCTCGCCTTGCGCCTCGGCATGCTCCGCTCGCTGGAGGATGTTCGAGGCCCGTCGGCGCCTGCGGCCAGTGGCCAGTGCAGCCGCTGGTCATCTCCGGAGGCCGGAAGATCTGAGCCGGGCCCCCGCCGCTGGCCATCTCCAGAGGCCGGAAGATCTGCGCCGGGCCCCAGCCGCTGCGCTTGGGTTTCCTCCACCAGCCGGAGGTCGGCTCCATCCTCCTCCGTCCCACCGCGGTGGGTCCCGCCGGTCCAGGCACCGCCTGGGTGGAGGATGATACCGGATGGGGCTGGATGGAGGCTGGTGGAGGCTCCGTCACCTCTGCCGCAGCGGGCGCCAGAGACGATTGGCCGCGCGTTCCGCGAGGCCAGGCGGGCCGACAGGACCGTCAGGGAGGCGGCGGCCATCGTTGGGGCCGGCGAGGGACTCCCACTGGATGTGGTCAAGGTCTCCCTCACCTCCACCGAGACGGACAGCCGCCGCCGCCGGCGTAAGAACCAAGAAGCTCTGGAGGCGGCCATCGAGCTGTCGAAGAAGGAGGCGGAAGAGAAGAAGGTGGCGGCGTCCAATGCGAGCCGCCACGCGCAGGAGCAAGCCCGCGCCGTGCGGATCCTCGCCGGAAAGGTCGACGACAACGACGAGGCCGAGGAGGAGCCGTACTTCGCCTTCCGCAAGCGCTTCAAGGACGACGCCGCCGGCGGCTCCGGCAAGGGCAAGTCTCCGATGTGAGATTTCTCCATTATATATGTTTTAAATGTCTACTTTTGTAGTATCTATGTCTGTCCGACGAACTTCTATCCGACGAATCGATGAAATTTGCTACCTATCGATCTATCTATGTGCATTGATCTACGTTGCATGTTTGTGCATGGTTTTGGGGGTTTCGTTTGAGGTCCACGGTTGGAGTGACTCTCTTTTGGGGGGTAACCGGTCGCTGTCCGCGGACACGCCGGGCGTGTCCGCGGACAGTTTGGGGGCCAATTTTGGCAAGTGTGGTTGGAGATGCTCTAAGGTGTTGATAAATCTATTAGTTCTCTTATTCTTGTGGGAACAACAACGCTATTTTTGGAAAATTTGGCTATATCGAAATGGCCTTTTTACAAGAAGAAAACATTTCTTTTATGCAGGTGTTGTTCTCATTTACCAATTGACCAGGAGCAAATGGAGCTTAGCACCAAGGGTTGGACGCTTTTCAGGAGTTTATGTACCCGTTTTGGCTGCATGCATCAATTAGGCTTCCTAGCGATTGAGCTATTTTTCATGTGTGACTTCTCACATTTTTTATTAGGCTTTGCAGTGGTGGATCTAGTACTTCATGTTAGGGTGGAAAAAATAAAGATTTTTGGAAACTTGTTCATATTTTCGGGAAAAATGCTTCATGGATTTATTTATTTTGTTTAGTTTGCTTAAGAACTATATATTCAAGTATTTATCTAGAAAACAAAGATGAAATGAAAACATAAAACTTGGAAAAAAAGAAACAAATCCACGTAAAGGAAAAAAAAGGAAAGAAGAATGAAAAAAAGGAAAACACACAGGGCCGGCCCAGGCGGAGGAGGCACTTGGGGCGAGTCGGAACTGTATCGCAATGAGCGTTACATAGTGCCTGCGAGGAAAAGGACCCATATTCCGCTACCCACGTATGCGTGGGTCAACCAACTAATACTGGCCCAAGTAAAGTCCAGCGAAAGAACGGTTTTCTGAACCGTGAAGAGGTGGACCTGGGCATTTGTTTTACCAATTGAGCTGGACCTCGTTGAGACTAAAAAAAGACAGCAGATAATTAGCTTACTGAAGGAATATTATGGTGTATGGCAGTTCAGATGTGTGACCCTATTATGCCAGTGGAGTGGTAAAACACATGGATGTGTTTCTTAATGATCCTCCGTACATTAGATTGGACAAGATGTCATATCATAGACTAGTGTTTTTCTAAGGATCAAGGCACATGGATAGGATCTATCAGTACTGCAGATTTATTTATCACCTTCAGGATCTAAGACAAACATCCGTAGCAATTAACCCGGATGTAGAAAGAAAATGAAACACAACAAACCTGGATGCGAAAAGAGTTAAAGTGTGTGATCCACTTAAGTATAATCATCGCCCTAAATTGAGAAAATGGCACACAAAACCCGATTTTTGCGCGGGCCGTAACCGCTGTTTTTTTTTTGTAAAAAACAATATTTATTGTATGCACATAATTCATAACTTGTCGTTACCCGCGTTGATATTCAGTAAGCAAAGTTGGACCCATTGTCAGGAGGTAGGTGACATACAGCGTGGCAAGCATCCAGGGGGTCCCTCTTTTTCACCGTCCCGGTTGTCTTCTTCTCCCCTCTGGAAAATGCAGTGGTAAGCGTGGATGCCATTACGGGTGTCTCACGCCGATGGTAGCTCGTGGGGGTAAGACGTAGAGGGGAGCGGCATGGTCGCAATTGTCACCCGCTACGGAAGTTGTTCACATGATGAGAGGACGCAGAGTTCCACAACATAATCTCCAAGGAAGAGAACGACTCACAAGGCGCCATCACTGCCTGCAGGCTTTCGCGGAAATTACTCCACTCACATGGAACGGCCCGCAAGACATGAACTGGAATGGATGGTACCACAACCACAATATATTTGGGGGGAGGGAGGGGAGGTTTCCGATTTATGAAACATGTTGTCATGGACATTCCTTGTGTGTGCCTGTGGTTTGATACTTTAAAAATGATATGCCTCTACCCTGTTGAGACATGGTACAAGAGAAATGTAACAGAGAACGATTAGGTTTGGGAAACGCCACACCGGATGGGGCGATCTCTATTACCATTATATAGGCTACAAGCCTTGGCGATCAAGGCAGATCATAACAAGATCAGCACCGAGTCAATCTAAGGAGATACGGTGGTTAGCCTATACATGATATACGGTATACAAAACCTATACGTTAACATCCCCCCGCAGTTTGTGCGTCGGATGGAAGTAAGCACAAACTGGACCGGAACTCAGAGAACAGCTGCGTTGGGAGTCCTTTTGTCATGATATCAGCATACTGGTGAGCAGAAGGCACATGGAGAACTCGAACCTGACCAAGAGACACCTTTTCTCGGACAAAATGAATGTCGATTTCGATGTGCTTGGTGTGACGGTGCTGAACCGGATTGGAGGCCATGTATACCGTGCTGACATTGTCACAGAACACCACAGTAGCTGTCGTCAGGGGGTGATGGAGCTCGCCGAGAAGCTGGCGGATCCAGCAGCTCTCTGCCACTGCATGAGCCACCGCTCTGTACTCGGCCTCAGCACTAGACCGTGAAACCATGGTTTGGCGTTTAGACGACCAAGAAACCAGGTTGTCGCCGAGGTAGACGCAGTAGCCCGACGTGGAGCGTCGAGTATCCGGGCAGCCCGCCCAGTCAGCGTCGGAGTACACCGTGAGAGACGTCGTCGGCGAACGAGAGAGGTGGAGGCTAAAATCCATGGTGCCCTTGATGTAGCGGAGGATGCGCTTCACCAAGTTCAGATGCGGCTCGCGTGGGGCATGCATATAGAGGCAAGCCTGCTGCACGGCATGAGCGATGTCGGGGCGAGTCAGCGTGAGGTACTGCAAAGCACCTGCATAGCTCCGATAGGCAGTAGGATCGGTGAGGAGCTGGCCTTCTTGAGATGAGAGCTTGCACCTGACGTCAATAGGGGTAGCGCACGGGTTGCAATCAGCCATGCCTGCACGCTGGATGAGCTCGAGAGCATACTGGCGCTGTGAGAGCACCATGCCGGTCGACGTCCGAGTCACCGAAATGCCGAGGAAGAACGACAGAGCGCCAAGGTCTGTCATGGCAAACTCGGCGTGGAGCTGCTGCGTCAGGTGACGGAGGAGACTGTCGGTGGAGGCCGTGATGACGATGTCATCCACATATAGGAGGATGTAGGCGAGCTCCTGCCCGCGCTGGTAGAGGAACAGGGAGACGTCGGACTTCGAAGCCACAAAGCCGAGGCGATGCGCGAAGCTCGCAAAACGCTGGTACCATGCGCGAGGGGCCTGCTTGAGGCCGTAGAGTGACTTGTGAAGCCGGCAGACGTAGTCGGGGCAGCGGGCGTCAACGAACCCCGGGGGTTGCTGACAGTAGACCTCCTCGTCAAGATTGCCGTTGAGGAAGGCATTTTGACGTCGAGCTGATGAATTGGCCAAGACCGCGAGACCGCGATGCTGAGGACGATGCGGATCGTGGCGGGCTTAACGACAGGGCTGAACGTTCGTCGAAATCGATCCCCGGCTGTTGAGAGAAGCCGCGAACCACCATCTCGCCTTGTATCGAGCAAGAGTGCCATCGGAGTGGAACTTGTGCTTGAATATCCATTTCCCTGAAACAATGTTGGCACGAGGAGGACGGGAATGAGTGACCACGTCCCGTTAGTAACAAGAGCCTCAAATTCATCGTGCATAGCGCGCCGCCAATGTGGATCATGGAGGGCACCCATGTATGTTTTGGGAATTGGAGAAGGAGTGGAGTGAGAAACAGTGAGGTTGAGACGATCGATGGGTTGGAAGAGGCCCCGTTTAGCACGAGTCGTCATCATGTGAGTGTTAGACGGCGAGGGAGGACGATGAAGGGTCCCCGGCGGGCGGGAATGAGCGCCGGCGGAGAAGACAGTGGAGAGGGTGGTGCTGGGGAGGCTGGCAACGAGGCCGGATCGGACTGGGCCGGCGAGCTGGGAGTGGAGGGAGGCCCAGTTGGGCCGGCAGGGGACTGTCGAGGTGGGGAGTCCGGGAGGGGCCCAGTTGGGCCGGTGGAAGGCTGCCGAAGTGGTGAGGGTGGTGGGCTGGCATAGGGAGCAGGTGGCGGGCGAGCATGCATAGGGGCGGGGCAGGGGCCGCTGCATGGCGATCGACGTGAGGCTGTGGGTGCGGCTCAGTAGCGGCTAGGTCAAGCAGAAAGTCGAAGGCAAGGAGCGAGATCAGCAGGTCTCGTGGGTGCGTGAGCAAAAGGGAACACTGTTTCATCGAAAACAACGTGACGGGAGATGATGACACGGCGGGTTTGTGGATCAAGGCAACGGTAGCCTTTGTGGTTGCTAGGGTATCCGAGGAAGACACACGCGACAGTACGAGGGGCGAGTTTATGTGGCGCGGTGGCGGACTGGTTGGGGTAGCAAAGCCACCCAAAGGTGCGCAGTGCACTGTAATCGGGCGCGGTGTTGTGCAGCCGGGTGTAGGGGATGGCAAACTGTATTGGTTGGGAGGGACGGATGTTTATCAAGTGGGTGGCTGCGGCGACCGCTTCGGCCCAATAGGCAGGCGGCATGGAGGCTTGAAAGAGAAGCGTGCGGGTAACATCGTTGATGGTCCGGATTGCACGCTTAGCCTTCCCGTTCTGTGCAGAAGTGTAGGGGCACGAGAGGCGAAGGCGTATGCCGTGTTGGGTGAAGAAAGAGGTGATGGTGGAGTTAATGAACTCAGTCGCGTTATCGGCTTGCATGGCAACTATGGGAGGGAGAACTGGGTACGGGCGTAGGCGACAAAGGCGATGAGGTGATCGGCCGTGTCGGATTTGCGATGCAAGGGAAAAGTCCACATAAAATGAGTAAAATCATCTACAATGACAAGGTAGTATTTCAAACCAGAATTACTGAAAATGGGAGATGTCCAAAGATCACAATGTATTAATTGAAACGGTGCAACACTTTTCGAAGTAGACCTAGCGAACGGCAAACGCACGTGCTTGCCAAGTTGACAAGCGTTACAGACACGTGCGGTCGCTTTATTACATGGTATAGATGAATGCTTGTGGAGGTGTGACATAGCGTCACGACCGGGATGACCTAGACGACAGTGCCATAGCTCGGTGGATGCGGCGAGGAGTCCATATGTGGAGGTGGCTTGCGATGGGAGGACGTAGAGGTCGCCACGGTTACTGCACCTAGCGATCACGACCTTGGTGCGAAGGTCCTATACAGAAAAGCCAAGGCGGTCAAACTCAATGGAACAAGCATTATCAGTAGTAAAGCGACGAATAGAGATGAGATTTTTGACCAGGTTAGGAACAACTAAAACATTGCGAAGAGAAAGATTATGTGCGGAAGCATGACCGATGTGAGAGATGGGCATGGTAGAGCCATTGCCCACCGTGACAAGAGAAGAAGGAGAAGAACGAGATAAACTGTGGAGCATACCGGGGTCGGAGACCATGTGTGCGGTGGCTCCGGAATCCATCACCCACTCACCATTGGTGGACGGAGGCGCGGACGGGGTGGCGGCAGTGTTGAGGGCGGCCATGAGCGCGGAGCAGTCCCACGCCGGAGTGCCGTTGAAGCCAGGGGTCGCCGCGGTGTTGACGAAGGCAGGGATCGGCGGAGCATCAGTGCCGAAGGCCTGTCCATGGAGTGGCGCCAGAGAGGTGAACGCATGGGCGGGCGGCATCCCCCGCAGGAGGTGGCCAAGCAGGCGGCCGCAGGGTTGGGCCGCGGTGCGGGGGGGCGGCTGAAGCTTTTGGGTCTGGCCCGTTTGCGGGTTGAAGTACACCCAGGGCCCGACCGCGGAGGTGTTGCCGTTGCCGTTCCGGCGCGGTACCCCGCCGCCGGCGTGGCTGTTCCCGGCGTTCCCGCCGTTGTAGCCACCGCCGTTCTTCTTCTTCTTGCCGTAGTAGTTCCCGCCGCCGTTGGCGGTTCTACCGGGTTCCCGCCGCCGGATGAGTTGCCGGGGCCGCGGTAGCCAGCACCGCCGGATTGTGCCGGGAAGGGGCCGGCGCCGTGGGAGGAGGCGCCGTTGGAGGAGACGCCGTAGAGGGCCGTCTGGGCCCCCACTTGCGCGGCGTTGGCGAGCTGGGTCTCGCGCAGGGTGAGCAGGGACCGCGTCTGCCGAAGGACGGAGCGGGTTCGTCATGGTGACGATGGTGGTGATGTCGGCGAAGCGCGGGTTGAGGCCGCGGAGACAGTTGAGGACGAGGGTCTGGTCCGAGACGGCGTCCCGACGTCGCGAAGGGCGTCAGAGAGCGACTTGAGGCGGTGGCAGTAGGCGGTGACGGAGAGCTCGCCTTGCACGAGCCCGCGGAACTCGGCTTCGAGGTACACGACGCGCGTCATCTGGTTGTCGAGGAAGAGGTTGGTGATGAGCGCCCAGGCCTCCTGCGCCGTCTGGTCCTCCGCCATGATGATGTCGAGGATCTCATTGGAAATGGACCCGTAGAGCCACGAACGGACGATGTAGTCCTCGCGAACCCACTCCGGGGTGCGAGCGTCCGCGGCGGCGACGGAGTTGACGTGGTGCAGCAGATCGTACTTGCCGAGGAGGACGCGGATGAGCATCCGCCACTTGGTGAAGTTGGAGTTCTGGAGATTGAGGGTGACGGGAACGTGGGTGCGCACGCTGGCCATGTTCACGGCCGGCGACGAGGCGGAAACATGCATGGGGGCAGATGAGGACGCCGGCGGTGGAGGGGGGTGCGGCAGGGAGGGTGGCCGAGCTGAGGGCGGCGCTGGTGTTGCTCATGGCGTGGAAGGGCTGGAGATTGGATCGGGAGTCTGATACCAAGAGAACGATTAGGTTTGGGAAACGCCACACCGGATGGGGCGATCTCTATTACCATTATATAGGTTACAAGCCTTGGCGATCAAGGCAGATCATAACAAGATCAGCACCGAATCAATCTAAGGAGATACGGTGGTTAGCCTATACATGATATACGGTATACAAAACCTATACGTTAACAGTAACAACTAATGAAAATCATAGGCACCCCAATGGATAGATTTTCTTCAAAACAAAATTAGACCTCGTTTTGGCACCACTCGTTTCATTTCGTTACCTAGAAACGAAAGGACATTGGTGTCATCATTTCATTTTATTCGGTAGAAAGGAAATGACACTATTAGGGACATCAATTTCTAACATACCCAAGACATTCTCTGAAATTTCAAGTGAAATGATGGTTCCAGTTCCACAGCAGCGAAGATCTCAATTTAGTTCCATGATTTGGCTTCAAATAATGACTACCAAGCGAGCTCTTAATTCTTTCCAAAATCAACAAGTTGTCTGGTCGTGGAGGATGTTCCGTTATAATCTCTCTGTTATCATCGGTGTTTGAGTGGAAGGTAGAAAAGGCTAATAGGAACTTGACATGCCTCTACTACCTATCGAAACACGATGTCACTGCGGCGTGTCTATGATTCTAACCGATGAGAATTATAGGCACGCCACGAGGGTTAGATAGTTTTCAAGAAAAACTTGATACTTTTCAAAATCAACAGCTTGTCCAATCTCCAAGAATATTTGGTTACAATCTCTCCGAAATCATCTGTGTTCGAGTGGAAGGCAGAAAAGCTGATAGGAACTTGACATGGGTAGTGTGCACGCACGAAACGAAACGGAGCAACCCAATCGCACCACCCCACTGCCACTTGCTAATTCATAAATCCACACCAACACGGAAGCGCCGTACGATGATTTTACGTCCTTGACATGTGTGTCAACCGAAAGCCGTCCCTCGCTGAAGCTTCTTCAACACTCGACATGATGATGCTGCCGGAACAGTGAAGCAAAGCGGCCGCTGCCAGCCACTGGCAGTGCGCCTGCCACTCACGCCATTTTTCTACAGCTTCCTGCTCTTGCTTTCTTGTGATCGATCGCTACAAAGGGAAGCTCTGTTTTCTTTAGCTTATCACAAAAGGGTTTGGAGAACAGCTCACGAGTCATCAGCACACAAAAGACTGGGATAATAAACTAAGAGCACACCGTGTGATGATTAGAATGGCATAAATTCTCTAGTATATAGGCACAGGTGGACGTCATTAGATTAGCTTCTGACACTCAGCCTGCTACTCTGCTAGGAAGGGTCGTACTAAAAAATCTAGAAAAATATTTCTAGATAAGAATGGGGGAAATTAACTGCAATTAGATTAGCTTCTGACACTCAGCCTGCTACTCTGCTAGACTCTGGTCGATCCAACACCAGGGTCCAATCTTGGCTCAGAGAATCCAGCCATGCCAGATTACCAGGCCGAAATCTATCGCCTGCAGTTAATTAGTAAATCATGAGTAATGTTGGCACTCGATCGATGCAAAGAGGCAGTTGCATCTGCAGCAGTACTACCGGCATGATTGGTGTTGGGTTTGTTCAGTAGGCCGGCATGATGTGCGAGATCTTGCCCTCCTCGCCGGGCGTGGTGGCGGTGCGGTCGGTGGAGCGGAGCCAGATGCAGACGGCGGAGAAGCTGAGCACGAGGCTGAGCAGGCCGCTGCCGAGGCCGATGCCGACGATGGTGAGCACGGACAGCCCGTGCCCGCGCATCGGCGGCAGCGGGTACCCGTACAGGTTCTTGTTCCCGGCGAAGGAGCTGGCATTGAACCTCGCCGTCGCGCCCGCGGCCACCGCTCCGCCGCCGGCGGTGCTGCTGCGGTTGGCGAGGAGCACGGGGATGGGGCCGGAGAGGCGGTTGGACGAGACGTCGAAGGTGGAGAGGCGGACGAGGAGGCCGAGCTCGTCGGGGATGGGGCCGGAGAGCTGGTTGGCGTGGAGATCTATGACGTTGAGGTAGGCGCAGCTGGCGAGGTCCCGCGGGATGGGGCCCGAGAGGGCGTTGGCGGAGAGGTTGAGCAGCTTGGAGAGCTCCGGCGGGATGGCGCCGGAGAGGGCGTTGGAGGAGAGGTCCAGCGACTGGAGGTTGGTGCAGTTGGAGAGCTCCGGCGGGATGGCGCCCGCGAGGGAGAGCCCCGGGAGGGAGAGCTTGTAGACGCGGCCGTTGTTGCAGGTGACGCCCTGGAGCGTGGAGATGAAGCCGTCGCAGGGGGCGGAGAAGGAGGACTTGGTCCAGTTGCGCAGGGAGAGCGACTGCTGGAGGCTCGAGACACACCTCGTCGTACGGTCGGCGGCGGACGGCGGAGGGAGAAGGAACAGCACGGCCGCGACGGCGACGGCGAGGTGGGGGTGGTGGTGGTGCTTGGCTGGGACATTTGGGGACGGTGGGGGTGGCGGAGGGGATCTTCGGGGGTAGTGGGCATTTGGGGGAGCGTGTCGCCGGCAATAAAAATGTGGTAAGGCGGCTTGTACGTAGTACGTTTTGCTGGTTTGGCAATAAGACCCAGCGGCTTTCGATTAATGTTATTTTTTCTACGTAATATAGAGTACCTTTTTCTTTTCAAACACACAAAGCCATACTGTCATACTGTTCAGTTAACCTCGTTTTTTTTGGGGGAATTAATCATGTTCTTAGGGTACCTCCAACGGTGAGGCGCAAACGGACACCAAAAGCGGACTGATTTTGTCCGTTTGGGTAGGTTTAAGGTGTCCGTCCGAGGCTGTCTGGCCACTGCACCCAACGGTGCCCGCATATTTGCCCCGGACAAGAGAGGAAGAAGTAGCATGGCAAGGAAAACAGCAAATAATCGTTTTTTGTACATCAATTTTTTTTGCAAATTTGCAAAGAGCAGCTAGCTAGCAATGTTTGCAAAGAGCAGCTAGCTAGTGGCACGGCCACGGCCAGCGACGAGGCGAGACAACACGGTGTGGAGGCCGGGGAACGGGGAGAGCGCGGCGAGCACGTCCCTGGATCCGACAGGGGCTCGCACGGGATGGACAGGAAGAGCACGAGGCGCGGTGCAGCGCGGCGGCCACTTCTCGACCGCAACACGCGGCGGTGGGCACACCGGCGGCCGTCCATGGAGCGGCATCTTCCAGAGCCGTCGCGGCCGTTGGCAGAGGCGGAGTAGACGACGCCGCAGTCCGCGGCGACAGCGTTGATGGCGTCGTCGTGGGAGTCTTCATCTCGCCCTCCACGGCTCCACCTGACCGGAGGAGCCAGTCCCGGTCGCCGCCGCGCTGCGCCGCGACCTCCACGCCGGGCGACGAGCTGCGGCAGGTAGGGTGTGTCGCGGCCGCGCCTCCGCCTAGCGGGATCCCTCCGGCGGCGGTCTGATGGGAGCGAGCGCCTTCTTCCGACGGCCACGGCCCTACCTGACCTCCACCCCGAGCTCCGAGCTCTGCGTTCCCGGCGTCGATCTGGCCGCCGGCGGCGTCAACCGGGCGGCGTCGATCTGGCCGGCGGCGGCCGCGGTCTGGCCGGCATCTGCGGCGGCGCGCCCATGCTCGAATCTGGAAGAGGAGAGAGGGGTAGATGGGCGGCGGCGGCGGCACGGTGCTGGTCCTCGGCCGAGTCGGGTGGGGAAAGAGAAAGGAGAGAGAAGGAGTGGGGGTTGGTGGAGGATATGTTTGACTGTCCGCGGCTACCCCAAATCCAGACCAAACTTGGGGCAGCTTTGGTCCAGAACGGACAGTCCGCCAGCAATATGTCCGTATGTGCTAGGCCGTTGGAGCCACTCTTTTGTCCGATCGGACAAAAACGACAGGGATGGTTCGTATGCGCCAGCCCGTTGGAGGTGCCCTTACAACCAGGACCCAGTAGCTTTGGATTTGGGGGAGCGTGTCATCGGCAATAAAAATGTGATAAGGCGGCTTGTGCGTTTTGCTGGTTTGGCAATAGGACCCAGTAGCTTTCGATTAATGTTATTTTTTCTACGTAATAATAACCACTTTTTTTCGGAATTAATCATGTTCTTACAACCATTTTCTTACTTTACACAACCACACAGGAAGAACCGAGTCGCACAACGCACTCACAAGTCACGCCCCTCCATGTCTTATCAAATTGCGCCGAACTACGTCTCAACAAATTTCACGTTAGACAAGCACAGTACAAGGCCACTAGCAATATAAATACTGAAATGTGAACTTTGTATCATTATCTTGTAAACATTGAGCAAGTTTTCCCCGTAGAAAAAACATTGGACAAATTTAAATTATTTTCATGGCACCAATTCTAGTGGGATGTCTATATTCTACTCTATTTGGTTTCAGTACATATAAGCTTGGTTTGCGATTAACTAGATTCGAATGGCGCGGCTTGCTGCGCGGCACTTGTTGTTTCTTCGAATTTTTTGCTCGTGGTTATCACATTTTATACAGAATATTAAAAAGGTTGTTTATATCCATATGTGTAAGCAAAACAGTAATAGCAGTCATGCTCAGAAGTTGTTACTCGGAGTTGTATCATATTTGGTTTGTGCACAGAGATCGAAAAGTTGATCACATGTCTACAAATTTGAAAGCATAATTTTCGGATCTTTCAAATCTAGTCATCAAAAGTCATATGACCAGACATCTTAGCAACAACTGTTAAAAATTCAGGACAGATTTATACTTATTTACAACTGTCACACACGTGTCAGGGACCAAGGAAATCACAATAACCATCGTGAAACTTTTTCTAGATCGGAGAGAGTATAATATTCACCAAACATCTTCAACAACTGTCGAAAATTCAGAATGAGAGATTCATGCTTATTAAGAACTGACACACATAAAATTCAAAAGACAGACCAAGGCTAAGGCGTATGCACACAAGTGACATGCCACTGCCAACGAAATCCTAGTAGTAGATATCAGAAGTGAGATAACACTTCTTGCACTCTAAAAGCAAGAAATAACCAATGTCACTCTAAAGCAAACACAAACAAATCCTACAATCCACATCTATTTGTAGATCTCTGTTGCAGGTGGGCGTTGGGCGACTACTCCCAGCTTCTCGCTAGAATACTTCTTGTACACCACCTTCAACTTGTTCTCAGGAGCACTCGAGTGTGCACTCACCAGAATCTTTACACAATCCCTGGAATCATAACAGGAAAAGGTTGGTCGGTACCCTAATCACAATAACATTTTAAGCAAGGAGAGAATTCAGTAAAGCCAGTAGGTGGGCATGCTTACATTAGTTGTGACTCCGTGAAGCTCGTATGGAGCTTGAGGGTGTCAGTCCAAAGAGGTGTTTTCTTAAAGGTGAGCCGGGCTGCGTAGACAGCAGCAGCAACCATGGAGGGCTTGGACAACTCCAGCGAGTACTGCATTAGCGCCAGCTCAGCAAAGAAGAACACCATGTTCTCCATCTTGAATCTGACAGTGCAGATACATCTGAATTTATTTATGGTGTATTGAATGCTTACCTCCTTGTCATTCTTTGAATCCGAGGAAGACGCTGCCTTTGCAAAGCGCACGAGAATGACATGGTGTAGGATCGGTCAAGTCCAACTGAAGCCTGTTCAGAATGGACTTCTCACTCCTTATTATTTGCTCCCTAGTGTAGGCACTGTCTAATATCAAAATGAAACCGTTCACCTGCAAAATTTTGTAATTTAATCAGAACACTCAGTGGACACTTAAAAGTGCAACTGAATCGAGGTTTTTCAGTCTTCAACCTCACGAGATGCCCAGATCTCCTCATTGCAAGCGATCAGCAGGGCTGAGACGCCTACTAGCTACAGCTCCCTCCGAAGCATGGGCTGCATCGAGAGGTACCGGTCTATGATGTACACTAAAAGGTACAGGGACTCGGGCATGAGATCAAACTTTTGGTGTATTTAAATGATCCAGTCGGCCAATGATGCCCCGCATCTTAGTTGATCTCCACCTGGGAGTCGATGAAATGTGGTCACTCCACAAGGATGGTAATACACGACATTAACTAACAACCTCATATAAATAAAGTAATGTGGATTTCTGTCCACGACAAACTCTTTGTTGGTGCGATCTACGGTGGGGGCATGGGCGACAATATTGTCCCATGACAATCTCAGTGGCTCGAGATCATTTTCTTCATGCAAGATACACCCTATATACTTGATCTCTCCATTGCTTCAGATTTGTAGCATTTAACACTTAACAACAGTCGAGCAGAATTGGGAGCTAAATCAATCAGGAAGTTGTAGTAATGATTCAGCATACACTAAAAGAGGATATAAAGTTGTAGCCCTTCGTAGTCATATTCTATGAACGCAAAATTATAACAAAAGGAATGTAAGATAAGGCACAATGAGCTAAAATTAGTCCTGCAATAGTAATGACAATGAGCTAAAATTAAATATGGTAAACAAAACATTGCAGCTCCAAATCCATTATGATTTTTAGGGGAAATAATCTTGATTGATTACTGCAGATATGCGATACTCTGGACGATTAATGATGCATGTAAAGAAAATATAACAGCAGATACTAGACCAATTAATCCAAACCAAAGAATGACCCAGTACGACAACATAAATACACTTGTAAACTATAATGTCAATAATAATAAAATATACAAAACCAATATAGCTTGACCAAACCATTGTATAAGATAAGGTACATGATGGCCTGCAACCCAAGATAGTCCGAAATGGAGTTGTCGCAGCAGAAAAAATAACCGCTGAAAGGCAAACAAACACACACCCAAATTGACAGAACATAAGGGTTTGTTTTAGGCGTGACTAGCAGCTGCAAGATCTCTATAATAAACTAAAAGCCAAACTCCATGGTTTTTCCTTAGTAAATAACATGAATATTTTGGGTGTCATTTCATGAAACATAGTTGAGAATGCTAATAAACGAATGACAAAGATGAACTACAATCAAATAAGAAAGTGTCTCTATATTTGGACATAAATAAGGGACATTTTGTAAACCAAATGGGCTCCAAATGGTTACTCTCGATCTGAAATCAAACGAAAGGTGTGAGCTAATTATTTATGCACACAACATGGGAGAATTGATGTACTTTTCTACGAAGCCAAAACTAACAGACATTCTCTATAAGAATAAATTACTAACATGGAAGGTGGGAAGAGAAGAATTTTTACAAGGAATTCTCTTGCAATTGCAACTGCTAAATGATTGCTTTGTAGTACTCCGAATGTACTCCATCCTTTCGCCTGTTCAAGAAAAAAGATTGATGATAATTTCATTAGAAAATCAAAACTCTAAGATGAATCCATTTTCAATATCATGCTAGTATCAAATTAGGATGACGGATCTCCACGAGCCACTCATGGAGAGGTTGCCACATCGATAGTATACACTCTTGAGTCTTTTTTCTCATAAATCATTAACATGCAGGATATAGAGCACTGAGGAGTGGCATATCTTGGGATAATGCAGCTATAACACAATGGCGCTGTAAAACTTACTAAATGCAACAGATTGAAAAAACAGAACCCAATGAAGACAATAAAATTTTCAAAGCTTAAACTATGGGGTTATTATTTCAACAAACTTCTATAGGATACAAAGTACAGGTTTCATAAAGTAAATATTTCTTCTTCATTGAGGGGATTTATTTGAGATAAAATCCTGTCAAAAGCTCTTGGGTTTTATGCTTCTTTAATTTTTGCTTTTCCTTAAGCCTGATGCACAAGATGCATTTGGATCCGATGGTCAGGATCGTCTGTAATTCCTTATCTACGGTCAAATTTTCCTAAGCTCTGAGGAGCCCCATGTTTCACCCAAGAATGTAATCTTTAGATATTCACTATTTTCACTTTACAACTCATGTCATCATTTGAGGCATAATTCATAGTGTATTTGATATAATTTGACAAGGAACCATCTATCATTCATGTATGCTTGTAGATAACAAACCCCATTCCGCAACCCTTGTGCAGAATTTACATGTTCATAAACACGACATGGTCTTAACAAAATAAATTTGGTTTTGGCAGACAAAAACATGACCTAATGCCACAAAACTCATATATATAAATAATCCATTCTCACAATCATTTGTATAGAAAGGAAATTCGATCGATTAGTACGGAGTCAGAAAGTAGAAATCCATATTTTGACATGCGTGTTCCTGCAAATGTACATGTTCTTCGTACTAAATTAGCCATGTCATTGTCTTTCATTGGTACAGAAACAAAGGACCACCCCTACCATGTGTCCCCCTCCCGTCGACTGGTGGACACATGAACCCGCTTGACCGCCGCAACCCCATGTGTCATCGACCTCAAAGTACTCGTCATTGGCTCCATATTCGTGGTGGAAGTGGACCCATTTTCTCTCGACATAGATATGTATCTGATGCTAGCTGTTGCTCTCGGCGACCGTGAGCCGTTTGTTGCGGTGACCCTTACCACTTTATGATGTAGTGTGCTAATCGTTGATATAACATTACACAAACGTTACATCACTCAGAATAGTACAACATATTTGATGTCCAACCATGATTACCAGTCTTCCATTGTGTTATAGTGCACTGGTGCCCTATCTTGCGCAACCCGCACCGCATCACACAGTAGGACAAATTTACTTACGAAATATTAGGTGCAACGTCCAATGTACCCTTTAAAGATCTATACAAATGTTTAACGCAACGAAGGGCGCCGTGACGGAGCTAGCCCGCAACACATTACGGCAAAATGCACCACGCGAAATATTACAGGAAAACGTACTACTTTCTTAGTTATTGTGTCCACTTTGCCTTTTGCACTGCCTAATTGCACGCTATTTTAGTTTCTAGATTAAAATCAGAGCACGAAAGATAAATTAGTTGTAAAACAAGGTTAAATCACGTGAAACAAGTATGTCGTATGCTCATGTAGTAAGTGATAATCTCAATTTGAAGAAAAATATGAAAGCTAGTATCGTACTATATGGGATGGAAGTATGTGAGGGTATATTTGGTTCGGTGCCTATAAAAAAGCTGGTTGAGGGCAATTTGGATATGAAAAGCTGGTTGAGGGTTCGGTGGCTACGATATGAAGAAAGGCACGGTGTGAAGTGAAAAGCAAATCACTCCGAAAGCAACAAGAAAACAAAACATACTAAGTAGTAGTACTGTATATCCATAGCATATTCGTGGAAAGCCAATCGCCTCGCCTTTCTCTTCCCCTCTTCTTCACATGGCACACAACACAACGCCGTCGACCCGTCGTACACGTATCAGCGCAGGACCACCAGAGGCCGCAGAATGCAGGACGCACGTAGAGGTAGAAGCCCTCTCACTGACAGTGTGGGCAAAACTGCTGGGGCCCAGAGTGTCGTGAGGTGGATGCGCTTACAGAAACGTCGGGTACGTAATGTGGTGGTGGACGAGATTATTTGTGACGATTGGATTTGGGGAGCACGCGCTGTGGAACTCTGTCCGGGTCTCTGTGATGGACCACACGTGCACGTGGGACTTGAGTGCGGACGATGGAGCGCGAGCAAGATCGCTGCTCTCCCGCCTACATTTGCCCGACTTTGCAGCTAGCCATGATCATTCGAGTTTCGAGCTAGGTCATGTCGTTAGAGCATCTCCAGCAGACGCCGGAAACGGAGCGCGCGCCATATAACAGAATTTTCCTGCACGCGGGCCTATTTCGCGCGCTCCAGCAGACGCGGAAAAAAAGCGCGCGCTCAGAAAACGGAAGCGCGCGCTGGCCAATGCGCTATGTTTCGCGTTAAATACCCCGCCCCACGGCCAGCGCGCGCTCACTCCACGCGTCTCTTCCTCCTCTCCCAACCGCTCTCTCCCTCTCCCGCGCCCGCTCGGAATCCCCACCGTCCGCCACAATGCCTCCGCGCCGCCGCTCCCAATCCGGCTACCTCGGCGTCCGCGAGCGCCCGAACGGGACGTTCACCGCTGAGATCCGGTCCGGCGACAGCCGCGTCCCCTTCGGAACGTTCGGGACCGCGACGGAGGCCGCCCGCGCGTACGACGCGGCGGCGTGGAGGCTCAACCGCCCGCGCCGCTCGATGAACTTCCAGGACTGCCGCGATGCGCAGGAGGCGGCTAACCTGGCGCCTGAGCCACGCCTCGTCACCGCCGAAGACCGCCGCGAGCACCGCCTCCGCGCGACGCTCCGCCTGGTCGAGGAGCGCAACCAGCGCGCCGTCGAGGATTGGTACCGTTACCACCCGCGCGAAGAGCGCGCCGAACAGGAGTTCTGGAACACCCGCGCGGCCGAGCGGGCGGAGCGGCGCGCCGAGCGCCACGATTGGCGGCAGGAGCGCTGCCGAGTGAAGGAGCAGGCGGAGGCAGAATTGGCGCCAGGCCTCGCCAACTGGCCCGTCGGCGACCCCAGGTGGCTCGCGCTGGAGGAGGAGATTTCGGAGACCACCAACTCCGATTCCGATTTCTCCTCCGACTCCGAGTTCTAGTTCATCGAATCGTATTTAGGATATAGTTATCGAATCGAGTGGTTAGGGTTTAGGATGTAGTTATTTAGGATGTAGTAAATCGAATCGAATCGTGTTCGTCTGTTCGTGTAATCGAATCGTGTTCGTCTGTTCGTCTCAATATATCTATATTTGCAGTCTATTTTACTGTATTTTTTTGATTTGGTTTCTTTGCAAAAGAGTGCATACCTAGGTTTGCGGCGCGGCATTTTAGCGCGTCTGCTAAACCATCCCGTTTGCGGCGCGGCATTTTAGCACGGCTGCTAAAGCAAAAGTGTCGGCCAGCGCGCTAAAACGGTATTTTGGCGCTGCAAAAAAAATTAGCGCGCCGGCGCGTTGGGCGTCTGTTGGAGATGCTCTTAGTTGCTCGTATAATGATCATGTAGCCTTCTCGGCTAGAAATACTGTAGTTTTTTATCCTCCAACTGATAGATCGAGGGGCCCTTTTGGGTTGCATGAATTTGAGTGTAGAAGTTCTCAAAAGAAAAGTAAAATGAGGTTAGAAGTGCAGACTAGGCTTTGCATAGTGTGTGTGTCTCGAGGGTAGGGTAGGACTTGATGTCTTCCCACTCATCCGAGTTCGAGGCTGGCATGTGGCGTTCACCTGCCAGAGTCCTAAGTGGAGACGCATGTCCGGATTTGTCCGACGCCCCCGATTTGACCCCGAAAGTTGGGGACAAACATGTGACATTTTTTCGGACGGCCCAGGTGGATGGTGGTATTTTTCGTCGAAACCCCATTAGACATGGACGGGTTCATAAAATTTAACTTTCGATGTTCAAATTCCAACCAACATGAAAACATAAAGGTGAATAATTAAAAAATGGTCCATTCCTTACATGCTAATAAAAGTATAAATTGGCCATTGCAACAACAGTAGCTCAAAAGGTCAAGAAACTTACAAGATAATAAAGAAAATTACAATACAACCATATGATCCGTCATAGCTTGGAAGCGAGATATGACAACATCATCCTTCCCTTGTAAGACGAATTCTCGCCCAATAAATGTAACCAAACAGTCATTCAATAGTTGGTTCCCTATTTTGTTTGGTAGCTTGTTCTTCACAAAAGTCATAGAAAAAAATACCCTCTCAACACTAGTAGTTTAGTACTCCTTCCTTTCCAAATTATATGACTTTCAATTGTCTACATGTGGATATATCTAGACATGTTACATGTATAAATAGTTACATGTATAAATACATCCACATGTAGACAAATGGAAGTTATCTAATTTGGAACGGAGGGAGTAGTTGCTATGGATAGGGTTAACACCAATTTGAGAAGCTTGTAAACAAGCAAAATAAAGAGCCGAACAATATTTTTAGGTTTTTAAACCTCTCATCTTTACGCATATCAGCAATGAAAAGAGCAACTTGATGTGGTAGATGAGTCAACTCTTCCTTTGATAAATCCATTGCATAAAGCTGCGCAAACTCTAGCTAGGTGTTCATCTGCACACTATATATTTGATTTTTATCAAATAAAATTGGGTGTTCATCTGCACACCCATGTCCCATTGTAGGTCCATCCATGCCAGTAGAGCATCTCTAGCAGATTTACAAAATGCCTCAGACCCTATAACAACCGACGTTTTTAGGTTTCGGGGCGAAAAAAAATGACCCGACCCGATTTTTTTTTCAGGGAGCGAGATATTGGATTTCGAGTGACCCATGTGTCCAGTTTTGGATTCGATTTTTCATGTGAACTGAAAAGCTAAACGACGGCTGGGGGGAAAAATTTCAGCCCAACCGGCACCAAACTCATCGAAATCAAGTGAAGAACCACTGCGGCGCTTCGATTCCTTCCAAATCCCACCAATTTATGGTGACTCATCTCGAATCCGACCAATTTTAGCAGCCCGTTGACGGACGGGAGGTGCCAGGCAACAAGTGCCGCCGGAATCCTGCGGCGAGGCACCAGGGACCCAGTCCGCAGCGACGGTGGCGGCGGAAGAAGGCCGAACCTGGCGCCCTGTGATCTCCGACATGCAGGACGATGAGGTATGCGGGCAGGTGGCGCGCTTTGGCTGTTGTGCGGGGGCCTCCATTCCTTCCTCCATCCTGAGGTGGACCGCCTTCACCATGGGAGCACTATGTGGGAGCGGCAGGAGTAGGGAGATGGGAGAAAGAAGAAGAGGAAAGTAAAAAAAAAAAGAATAAAAAAGGAAAAATGCTGACGGGCGGGTCTAGCGTGTTTTAGAGACTTTTTTATGGTATATATATACGGAAAATCTAACCAGCAGGCGTCTGATATTTGGCAAACGGGACGCACCGACGCGAGCCGTTGGATTCGCGCCAACGGTGGCGATCTGACCGGAACGAGTCAGTTCCGCGTGATTGATAACCCACAAGTATAGGGGATCGCGTGTAGCCTTTTCGATAAGTAAGAGTGTCGAACCCAACGAGGAGCTAAAGGTAGGATAAGTATTCTCTCAAGTTCTATCAACCACTGATACAACTCTACGCACACTAAACGTTTGCATTATCTAGAAATAATACTAGACTACAATACGGGTATGAGAGTAGTTTTGCAAGATAATAAATACAAGAAAGTAAATGTTAGTGCTGCAGCAATAAAATACACTAAGTAACCATATACTAACAGTACCATGAGTGTGGAAAAGTGGTGGTAATTGTGGTGGCTTTGTCCAAGATTAATTAGTGAAGGTACTTGGTTCATTGTCTTCGATGCAGTTTTCTATGTGGGAGAGGCTAAATATACATGCACTCCACTACTTGGGATTACAAGTACTATATGATTGGATTGTTAGAAAGCATCCGCAAATACTAACAATGCATTAAGGTTTCCCCAACCATAGCCTTAAGTTCAAGGTCCTCTTACTCCCATACGTGCAACTAATCGGTTCGCGTTCTCAGGTTTCTGTCACTCCGGCAGAACTTCCCCCGCTTCGTTACAAATACTACCAACCCTAGGGTGTTTGATCCATGCGCGCACAATATAATGGACACCAAAGGACAGCACCATATAGACATACAACTCTAATGAACCTCATGCATTCAATTAAGCAATCAAAAGACAAATAAACTACGGAAACATGATGTAAATCATAGGATAAATATTATAGCATCAAACACCATGTTTACATAGGACGGTACAGAGGTTTGTGGGAGGATGAACCACTGAATACAAGGAGGAGATGGTGATGGAGATGGCGGTGAAGACGGCGGAGAGGCAGCGCGGCGGCGCAGGGCGGCGGCGGCGCCGGCGGTGCGGGGAACTCCTTTCCCCGCCGCCGGCAAGCTTGGGGAGCGCCGCCCCTTAGCCTCCCTCCTTCATGGCTTCTTGGGAGCCCTCCCCCATGGAGATGGGATCCATGGGGGAGGCAAAAACGTGGCTTTTGGTGGCTGAAATTCGTGGGTGGAGGAGTCCTCCACGAATTAGGTTTCCTCCCTTTATATATCTTCTCGGATTTCCGTCACCCCCTTTTAGGGTTCCACCAAAACGGGCCTACAGGCCGCGTCCGAACTCCGATTGGGCTGATCTCGGGCTTAAAATCTTCGTATGGAAAATTGTGACAACTTTCGTAACAGCCAGGTCTCCATATAACGTCATCTTCGAGGGTCAAACTGGCAATCTTCGTAAAAAGTTCTCAGACAGATTTCAGGAAAGTCCCAATTCGACTCCAACAAGGTTTCCTCTTGTATTCTTGATAATTTCTACACATCAAAGAGTAAAACAAGAACATTGTGCACTTTTGCAACTATTAGTAGGTTAGTCCAAATAAATAATAAACTTAATATAAAACAAGTGCTAAAAGCATAAAAATGGCATGAAACAATCAAAAATTATAGATACGTTTTGGACGTATCAACATCCCCAAGCTTAATTCCTGCTCGTCCTCGAGTAGGTA
The DNA here is from genome assembly GCA_947311845.1 of Poa pratensis. Classification (NCBI taxonomy): domain Eukaryota; kingdom Viridiplantae; phylum Streptophyta; class Magnoliopsida; order Poales; family Poaceae; genus Poa; species Poa pratensis. The sequence continues at coordinate 14,973,277 of CAMZMU010000075.1, read as the reverse complement.
AATGATAACAAAATAATTTTTGATTGTAAATGCTATGATCAGGTCTTTAACAATTGCATGATGTATGGATAATAAAACTTAGCAATCATGTTTCCTAATGAAAAGTATCAACGAACTAAGAGCTTATAACATGAAATTTATAAACATCAACAAGATTGTAATGACCATAATAAAGCATGATAGAGTGGTATCTCGCTTGCCCTTAATTGTGGAGCAAAACATAAATGCCAAGGCACCTCTGAAGTTCAAGTGAAGACTAGATATAGAGATATCAAAGATAAAAGCATCATGGTTATACCTCAATTAATCGTATTCTGGGACAAGCACATTACACTAAGAACGACAGCTATGCTCTCGAAGAAGTGCTCAAAGAAAGGATGGTGACTCAACATAAAAATAAAAGATTGGCCCTTCGCAGAGGGAAGCAGGGATTAACACGTGCTAGAGCTTTTTGTTTTAAAAACAGAGGTAAAAATGTTTTGAGAGGTGTTTGTTAATTGTCAACGAATGGTAGCGGGTGAGAACAGTATTCTACCTGTCAAACGGACTTTTAAGAGCGGCTCCCATGAAGGACGTTATTTCTACCAGCAAGGCAGATCATCCCTCTTTCTCTTTGGTTTACACACATTCAGGTATTTCACTGTTTGTCATTGCTTACTGATGAATCAGGGCAAAAGTGTGAAGAGAATTAATTGGTTAAAGTTGTAATTAATTGGGACTGGGCACCCCGTTGCCAGCTCTTTTTGCAAGTTATTGGATAAGCGGATGTATATGCCACTAGTCCAGGTGTAAAAGTCCATTTGACAAATAGAATAAAGAATAACCACACTAATTCCTCATGAGCTAGTAAACATTGACACAAAAAGAGAAATATTTTGAAGGTTTTAAAGGTAGCACATGCAAATTTACTTGGAATGGCTTGAAATACCATGCATAGGAATTTTTTGGTGGACTCTTTGGGATAACTTGGTTTTAAGGATTTGGATGCACGAGCAGCATTCCCGCTCAGTACAAGTGAAGGCTAGCAATAGACTGGGAAGCGACAACCACGAGAGCGATAACGGTCATAATCATGCTTGCGACAAAATAAAATTAACGGAGGCATAAAAACGATACTAAAACTCTGAGGCAAAATAGATCATCAAGGCTTAATTGACTTTTATTTTTCAGTCATAACATGTGTGAGCATGTGCCAAGTCGATTCAAGTGAATTATTCAGAGGAGGATACCACAATACCATACCATCTTATGAACAGGACAATGCATGTTGATATCAAAATAACATAATATGCACTATTAGCTAGTTGAGACTAACCATAAGAAAACATAAACTACTAAACAGTATTATTCACACATCATTTTTAAGTTTCAACAAGTAATCCATTAACCAAGTAAACATTGAAAACAGAGGATAAATAAAATATGTGATGATCCACTTATTAATGTAACTGGTGTTTGATGCTAAGATAAATAGATAATAAAATACAGCCGCTTCAAGTTTAGTTAAGTTCCTATGTTGCTCAAAAAACAAAGTTTAAAGGTTTGCAAACCGTGGGGTTATTGATGAAGAGGGATGCGGGGACATCCCCAAGCTTATGACTTTGGTAATTCTTCAATATTCCATAGTTTGGTGTTCCTTCATTCTCTGTGAAAAAACTTCAACACAAAAACTTTCCCATTCTTTTCTGCGGTTAGACATTAGTACAATAGATAATATTTCCCAAGTGCTACTATTAAACCAAATAAAATTTTGTTTTTAAGTTACAGAAAGGTTGCTTAAATGGCCAACTTATAAATGAAAGGTAAGAACCATTAAAAATCAAATGAAAACGAAAAGAGGCCACTCTTGCAACAAAAGTCAGAATCTGTCCAGAAAAACAGCAGCTGGAAAACGCAATTTTTAGGTGCACTTAAACATGCCCGAAATTTTAGCCAATTTTTGTACATGCAGAGGATTAGGTGCTACAACATCAGTAATTTTTTCGTGATTTTTAGAGCTTCCAGTAAAATATGAAAAATCGCGCAATAAGCAGTAGATACCGAAAACAGAAAATCACTTTTTACATATGTATCAACTAAGCTAAATGGATAAAACTTGGTACTTTATTTTTGATAAACTAAGAAACCAGAGGCTAAGCAAGACCTAAACATGCTAGCTACAGCAAGGAAAACTCTAAATAAAAATCAAAAGTAAAACCCAAATAAAATTAAAATAAAGAACCAAACAAAGAAGCAAAACAAAAGAAAATATTTTTGTTATTTTGAATTTATAAGTGAAAGTAAAGAAGCAATCGAAACCAAATAAGGAGCCTAATAAAACTAAAGAAGGTAAAACCAAGACATATAAAAGCAATTATAATACAAGTTAAGACAATACATATCATGTGGACGGGTAATATAGAGTATGAACGAGACAACCTCATGTTAGTTGATGAATAGGGGGATGACTCGGGCATCCCCAAGCTTAGATGATTGTATCTTCTTGAATATGTTCTTGGGATGCACCTACACATCCCCAAGCTTGAGCTCTTGCGTCTTCTTATTCATCTCATATCACCATATTGATTAGATCTTATAAGCTACATCCACATAAAACTTCACAAAACTCATTAGTAGGGTTAGTACTCATTAAATAAAATCCACTCATGTTCAAGCATTGACAAGTTTTATAATTTTTACTCAACATTAGCCACTGTATATACTAAGGTGTTCATGATTTCCGTTGTCCGTCGAAAAACTAATGAAACTAACAACACCAAGTACAATATTGAATAAACAAAGAAATCTGTCAAAACTGAACAGTCCGTAAAGATGGCATTCAACGAGATAGTTAAGTAGCTCAAATCGAAAAACTTTAGTCTAATGAAAGAAAGATAATAATCTCAGGTTTATGCACAAAAATTTTCAAGTCAAAATACTATTCTGAGATTTATCACGATTTTATTTACAGAGAAGCACAAAATCTGTCTAAACAGAACAGTCAGTAAAGATCGAATTTTTCGACCTATCTACGTACCTTAAATCAGAAAAAGTTAGTCTAATGAAAGAAAGCTAATAAGCATCACTTTGCACTCAAGAAATTTCAGATCAAGATCACGTTCTGGTGATTTTAAACATTTAATACGGTGGAGCACAGAAAATCTGTTTCTGGACAGCAAAGTAAAACTATCAACTTTCAATTAACTAAAGACTATAATTAGCATTTTATTTTTATGTACAGAGGTATATACACAATATTTACATGTTTTTAATGAAAAGCTTCCATGGAAAGATTTGTTTTGGTTTCATAGGCATGAACACAAGTGTTCAAGGTCGACCCCCATTTAACCATTACTCATCTTTCCAATCACTTTTCTTTTTGAAAACGTTTTTAGATAACAACTACACCTAAATTTTTTGGTAAAATACACTAAATAAAATACACTAAATAACCTTAAAATAACAGTACCATGAGTGTGGAAAAGTGGTGGTAATTGTGATGGCTTTGTCCAAGATTAATTAGTGAAGGTACTTGGTTCATTGTCTTCGATGCAGTTTTCTATGTGGGAGAGGCTAAATATACATGCACTCCACTACTTGAGATTACAAGTACTATATGATTGGATTGTTAAAAAGCATCCGCAAATACTAACAATGCATTAAGGTTTCTCCAACCATAGCCTTAAGTTGAAGGTCCTCTTACTCCCATACGTGCAACTAATCGGTTCGCGTTCTCAGGTTTCTGTCACTCCGGCAGAACTTCCCCTGCTTCGTTACAAATACTACCAACCCTAAGGTGTTTGATCCATGCGCACACAAGTATAATGGACACCAAAGGACAGCACCATATAGACATACAACTCTAATGAACCTCATGCATTCAATTAAGCAATCAAAAGACAAATAAACTACGGAAACATGATGTAAATCATAGGATAAATATTATAGCATCAAACACCATGTTTACATAGGACGGTACAGAGGTTTGTGGGAGGATGAACCACTGAATACAAGGAGGAGATGGTGTTGGAGATGGCGGTGAAGACGGCGGAGAGAGACAGCGCGGCGGCGCAGGGCGGCGGCGGCACCGGCGGTGCGGGGAACTCCTTTCCCCGCCGCCGGCAAGCTTGGGGAGCGCCGCCCCTTAGCCTCCCTTCTTCATGGCTTCTTAGGAGCCCTTCCCCATGGAGATGGGATCCATGTGGGAGGCAAAAACGTGGGTTTTGGTGGCTGAAATTCGTGGGTGGAGGAGTCCTCCACGAATTAGGTTTCCTCCCTTTATATATCTTCTCGGATTTCCGTCACCCCTTTTAGGGTTCCACCAAAACGGGCCTACAGGCCGCGTCCGAACTCCGATTGGGCTGATATCAGGCTTAAAATCTTCGTATGGAAAATTGTGACAACTTTCGTAACAGCCAGGTCTCCATATAACGTCATCTTCGAGGGTCAAACTGGCAATCTTCGTAAAAAGTTCTCTGACAGATTTCAGGAAAGTCCCAATTCGACTCCAACAAGGTTTCCTCTTGTATTCTTGATAATTTCTACACATCAAAGAGTAAAACAAGAACATTGTGCACTTTTGCAACTATTAGTAGGTTAGTCCAAATAAATAATAAACTTAATATAAAACAAGTGCTAAAAGCATAAAAATGGCATGAAACAATCAAAAATTATAGATACGTTTTGGACGTATCAGCGATTCCCACGTCGCGCACGTCGCGCACACGTCGACCAATTTGGGACGAAGGAGCGTGTCCATCTCTCCTATCCTCTCCCTTCCTCTTCGGTTTGGCACACGGAGCCTAATCTGCATCTGAAGCAAGCGTGGTCGTCGCAGCCCATCCTGACGGCAAGGGCAAACACGCGGAGGGTCTAGCAGCAGCAACCGCCTGTTATCGGCGGCAGGGGCGACGGGGAAGGGTCAACCAGCAGCATCCTGTTCTCAAGATCCAACCATGGCAGAGGTCGGGAGGCTGTTCGAGGCGGAGGACGGGGAGGCCGACTAGGGGATGGTGGGCGGCGCGACGGAGGACGGGAAGGTCGGCCCTAGCGGAGGATGACGAAGCTAGCTGTAGGGGGTAGGCAAGGGAAAAGGCGGAGAGATAGGAGGCCATCCGGCTATGGCGTGGAATCATGGATGGGGTCTCCGCCTAGCCGTCGCCGGCGTCCGCCTCCGACTCCTCCCTCGTGGCCCTCGATGCCACGCGGGAGCTGGTCACCCAGCCGGGCGTGAGCTCTCCGCCAGCGGGCGGTGCTGGCCGGTCCACTGTCGTGGAGCCCCTCGACGTGTTGGTGTTCGGCGGCGGCGCCACCGCCGCTGAGGCGTCGCGGTCGACGCTGCTACCCGCAGCCTCCGCGTCGGCCCCGTCGAGCGGGAGGACTTCTCCTCAGGCAACTCCTCCCGATCCACCAAGCTCATACACATCAATCGAATTGCTTGTACGTCTGCTTGATACGTACTGTCAGTGATTGTTGCTGTTGTTGAGCTATCTATAGTAGTGTTTGCAAACAAAGAGTTTTAACCACGGTTGATGTTTTATCTAGCTGCTATACTCTAAAATTTCATTGATGCTCTATTTTTCAAAATGAATTTGACAAAGTGCAGCAACAAATTAGACAAATCCAATCAGAAAATAACAAATAAACATAAAAAATATAAAAAGTGGACAAAACATTCATGTTTGTGATCGCTTGGGATGCCGTTGGGTGCAGCGGGCGGACAGTCCCGTTGGGTGCAGCGGGCGGACAGTCCACAGGTAAGCGTTCTATACCCTCAAACACATAGTTTAAAAAACCCAGACAGGACCTTCGGTTCAACCGGAACCAGAGCCTTTGCCGGTTCTATAAGCACAGTGGACCGGACGCGCCAGCAGACCGGAAAAAACTGGGTAAACCGCGGTCTGACCGGCGGTTTTCGCACTAAACCGGGCCATCCGGTCTGTCCGGTTCAGTCGTCAAAGTGTTCTAAAAATTTACTTTGAGCGCGCTTAGGGTTCGAACCTGGAACCTAACCTTCATGCGAGGAGCGGAGACACGCCTTAACCAGTTGATCTGCAACAGTTTGACGGACAAACTAGAGACAATTCATTATTCATCTGCGAATACGCTAGCACAAAAAAGAGTACCAGTACCTTACAGTTATTTATCCAGTATGTGATGTAGTTTACCATTGTGCATGATATAGTTATCCACCACGAAATTAATGTTGTTATCATACTCTTTAGGTAATTGTTAACCATCTAACACTGATGAAGTTACCAATGTGTTCGTTATGTAGTTATCCACCACAAAATCGATATAGTTACCCTACTCTCTCAGTTATAGTTACCCACCAAATACTGATGGAGTTACCCACCCAGTACTGATAAAGTTATCATGTGTTCATTATGTAATTATCCACCACGAAATCATTGTAGTTAACCATAGTTAACCAGCCAATAATGATGAAGTTACCCAACCAGTACTGATAAAGTTACTCATGTGTTTATGATGTAATTATCCGCCACGAAATCATTGTAGCTAGCCGTATTTACCCAGCCAATAATGATGAAGTTACCCATCCAATACTGATAAAGTTACTTATGTATTCATTATGTAATTATCCACCACGAAATCGATTTAGTTGCCTCATTCTCTCGGTAATAGTTACCCACCCAATACGGGTGCAGTTACCGACCCAATACCGTTGAAGTTACTCATGTCTTCATGATATAGATATCCACCACAATTTTTTTGTAGTTACCATACTCTCTCTGTAATAGTTACCACCCAATACTGATAGAGTTACCCTCCCAGTTCAGATGAAGTTACACATGTGTTTTTATGGTATAGTTATCCACCACAAAATCAATGTAGTTACCATACTCTCTCTGTAATAGTTACCCACCCAATATTGATAAAGTTACACATGTGTTTTCATGTATATCCAGCACGAAATATTTGTAGTTACCCTACTCTCTCGGTAATAGTTACCCAACCAATACTGATTTAGTTACTCACCCAGTACTGATAAAGTTACCCATGTGTTTGCATGTGTATGCACCACGAAATCTTTGTAGTTACCCTACTCTCTCGTTAATAGTTACCCATCCAATGCTGATAGAGTTACCTACCCAGTACTGATAAAGTTACCATGTATTCATGATGTACTTATCCTACTCTCTCGACAATAGTTACCCATCCAGTACTGTTGGAGTAACCCATCTGTTTTTTAGGGTGTAGTGTTGTCATAATGAAATCAACATAGTTATCACCGTAATACTTACAGAGTTGCACAGCTATTCTAGCATATAGTTACCTAGTTGTACACGATATATTTACCATCCCAAAGTGCTAACTCACTTATAAAATTAGGTAGTAACTTCAAAATTCGAAAAAATCAAAAAGCACAACGCAAAGTGGGATCGAGTTTCAAACTGAAAACTGATCGTTAAAACGGTGGGTAACTTACATACTACAACCCAGATAATTTGTAATTGGGTGGGTAACTTTAGAGTCCGAGAAAAAAGTTGTCGAAACATATCAACATGTGATCTAGTTTCGAAGATCTCGTCACGACTAGTCCAACGGTGAAAACATATTTTAAATCAGATAAACGGTTTGAGTTACAAAACTTTTTGAATTTCTAGTTTTCGTATTTAATACGGATGAGGACAACAATTTTGTCTTTTTATGCATGCAAGGGGATGGAGCAGGGACGCTAATTGAAGGCACCTTCTATATAGTCACGTCCAATTTTAATTCGAAAATTAATCGTTAACATGGTTGGTAATTTACATACTACAGACTTGATAACTTATGTATTACATGTGGGTAACTTTTGCATTCAAAAAGTCGTCGAAACATATCAACATGAGATTTAGTTTCGAATATCTCGTCGCGACTAGTCCAACGGTGAAAACGGATACTGAATCGGATAAACAGTTTGAACTAGAAAACATTTTAAATTTTCGGATTTTTGCATTAAATGCTAATGACATCATCAGTTCTGTCATTTAGTGCATGCATGCTAATTTGCTCTTCGAGCGTTCTCTTGGATGAATAAATTGGGACAAACCGTACAGGTGGTCAATGCGGATCGCTGTCTACAGATTCGCCAAATGTAAGACGCCTTATACATAGTCGCGTCCATATATACATATATAATCGGTAAATTAACAGATGCTCCTGGTGCCAGGGCACCTGGATAGAATATAGTACATTTTGGATATGTAGATGACACATATAACTCGGGTATGCACATGTTGGGTATATAGGAGGTACATATAACCTTGGGTATGTGTATTCGAGGTATCTACATGTTATATATACCTCGGGTATGTGTGTTCAATTGTACGCGTACATATCAGGTATATATAAATAACTTAGGTATGTGCACATTATTAGGTATAGATACCCCATAATGTGCATACCCAAAATCATATGTACCTCCTACATACCTAAGATATACATACCCAAGGTATATGTATATGTCTACATACCTAAAACTGTTCGTATTCCATCCTGATACCCATGCTTCTAGGTGCCCCATCTGAGCTTCCTATATAATCCCTATATATATATATATATATATATATATATATATATATTGGACACCTGGGTGCAGAATAAGTAATTCTGCACCCAGGCCGGTCGACCGAGCCGTACGGAACACCTGGTTCCATCGAACCAACGTCTCCCGCGCAGCAATGTTGTAATTTTCTCTCTCCTTTTTACGTGGACGGTTTTGTTTTCTGAATTAAGGTCGTGGCCTATAGCTAGACCACTACTCAGCCACGTCTATTTTTTTCCTCGTAGGTTTCTATCGAACATATCCGGCGGCGAGCGGTTTGGTAATTAGATTTGAGACGAGGCGGCGGCGAGAGGGTGCCCCTCCGGCGGCTAGCGGGTGAGCGGCGCCGCGGGACGATTCGGAGTACAGGTTGGTGAGCTCGTGGTGGTTGCCAGCCGAATCAGCGGCGTCATGGTCGAGCGGCAGCTGGGGACTGCGGCCGGCGGCGAGTGGCTGCAGCTCAAATTGCGGCGGTCAGCGAGGGCTGCAGGTGGGGACTGCGGCGGGCGGCGAGCGGCCGGAGTCCTCGGCGGGCAGGTAGTGTCGAGGCGGACGGTTCCCGCGGGGATTGAAGGTGGGAGCAGTGGGCCTGCCATTCCTCACCGGCCGCCCGCCCGCTTCCTGCTGTCCCCCGTCGGCCCGCTCCCCCTCCTGCTGATCCTCGGTGCGGGTCTCTGCTGCTGTACGCCCCCTGCCGTTCCCCACCGGTGCCCCAACCCGCTGGTCAGTCCCTGTCAGCCGCCTGCTCCCACTGCTGCACTTTCTTGATTTGCTTGATAGCTATCCTTTCTCTGTTAATTGATTGGTTTCCTAGCTAGCTTACCATACTCTTTCGTGCGTTCCATAAACCAGGTTTCAATCCACATGAATCTACTAACCTTCACGAATACAGATTTACCTATTTGTTAGATTATGTTTATTTTATACTATATAACAACGATCCAATTTAATAGATCAAGAAGGCCCCAAATAAATCACAACTATCCAATTAGCACATTGGCTACGAATAATGGCGTATACTGTAATCAATTTACAAGATTAATAAAATTATTGCTCAGTTTTGTTGTTGTAAAGATCCAGGTGAGGCCGCACCATATCATCTCTCTCTAGCTGTAGCCTTACAAGCCTATGAATTCATTTTTTCGGCATTAGAAGCTTATGAATTAATTTGTTTATTTATCCATCGGTACACGTCGTCACTTATCACGTGCATTATAGTAAATAGATTGTTTGGGGAGTAAAAAACGAAATTATTTGCCAGTTTGTAAAAGTTTCATCGACACAATTGTTCAAGACTCAAGAGTAGAAGCTCCAATTCTTAATTTTTTAGTTGCGGAATAGCTAGCTCTGGCGTATTTTTAATTATTGGCACAAGTTCTGGATGTTAGCATTTTTTATGTGTTTCTGTTGAAACTAGCCCACTACTCAGCCAGTCGACTCCATTGCACCTGCTTGGCGTGATTTATTCTAGCAACCGTAATAACAACAACATCCGACGTAATTTCTTTTCCTTTTTTACATTTTTTGGGACTGTTTGTCTCTCCAATCGTGGGGGCTTGTGTTTAGCCGCTATTCACGGCAAGCGGTTCCGAAGGCTGGCCGCAAGAGCTTTGGATGGCGAGCAAGCGTTTATTTGACCACTTTTAAGTAATGCTAACCTTGCCTCTCCTGTACCAACTGAGCTGTTAGTTTTAGTTTGATTTATTAACTAGCAAGTTTAAAATAAATAGTTTGATTTAAATATGAGATTATGCGTCCATCATTCTGAGTTAGTCTCTAAATACAAATTGTAGAATATGTTTCAAAGTTTCTGTAGAGTACTCATTTGCGCATTTTATTTTGACGGTTTATGTTCAGCGGTAAGTTTACTTCTTTTCTTCAGAAGTTTACCTTTCTGCGTTCAGTAATTTCGTGTTCCAGTTTAGGCTCGGCTAGACCTGTTTGTTAGGATATGTTGATTTTTTTGCACCTTGTATGTTCTTATTCAGAGAATAAAATGATAAAATTGAATATTATTCACTTCCCGTATGTAGCTGTGTATATTTATTATTGTTGATTTATCACGTAGCTGCTTCGCGTGTGCTTCTTGTACTGATTTTTTTGGTAATCAGCAACCTGATACTCTTCAGTAACGCATCAGCTCTACCAAGTTGGATTAGTAGTGCCGATTTTTCTCGCCCATCGTGCATCCTTTTTTTTTGTAGTTGTTCAGTTTTACTCGACGTAATTTTATTTACCATAATCCTTCTACATGAGATATTATTTGTGGATTTCTTTTCATTACAGACCAGTGAAGGTTACAGGCAAAACCATTTGTTTCCTACATTTTCTTTTCCATCTCCATCCCTGATGTATAACTCCTTTTTTTGTATTGCATTTTGCTTGTCAGTCCTAGTTAAACTGTGAAGAGTTTCTACGAGGTCAGTCCACGGTTGTCAAATATCTATCAGAGCATCTCAATGGTAGTCTGTATATTAAAGACATTGGAAAGGAAGTACAAGGCCGAAGAGCTCTCATACCTTATTTTCCATGATTTGGACGAAACAAGAACTTTACTTGATTCCCAGGAGAAGTTATGGCCCATGATCAGCCATATGTAAAACAATTGCTTTCAAGCAAGAGTTATGCATCTAGACTAATATAAAAAGACCCAGAGGACGGAGATTAAATTCTTTCAATGTACTCCCCGTTTTGTATCTTTTGTACCTAGGTATTTTTCTCTACCAGAGCAAAATTATTTCCTTTAATTATAATTAGAGTACCTTGGCGACGTTTGAAGAAACAGAGTTGTGTTCATGATGTCTCCTTATGTACTTGTGTTTTCTATCTTGACGACCGTAGCCAATATGTTCTGATTGGAGTCCATAAAGCTCCACATTTGAATATTAAATTTTCTTATGCACCGATAGATGCTACGAAAATCAGGTAGTAGTAATAACAATACCACAAATCAAATTATGCTTTCAATTTAGTCTTTTTTGTGTTTGGAATGTTGGGTTAGTCAAAACGTGCATTGCACGTGCACGAGTACTATCCTCGCAAGAAAACAAAGTTTCACTTCTGTACATAGTTGAATATGTTTTTTATTCCTGTCCATGTACTCACGCACGCGAAGCAGCTACGTGATAAATCAATGTATTTATTATTGTTGACATGCAACATATTCGCGTGTGTTTATGTCGCCTATCAGACATAAAGCTATTTGATAGTCTATTGTATTTTTATGTCCCCATAAAAATACAATAGGGTCAGTCCACGACGCGAAGCAGCTATCTGATAGTCTATTGTATTTTTATGTCGCCTCTGAAATTTCTTAGCTTTATTTAGTTGTAATCTTGCCGTTTTATCGAGTTTTACATCGTTTTTGATATTTCTTACGTGAGTCGTTGACCCAAAGTTACTGGCGATTAGAATTAGTCGACCATGATCCTTGTGCTCGTTAGCAAAATTTCTTCGTAGGTTACCTATTCTTACATCGATGCTTCGTAATCAGTCATCGAGACACACGGGGTGGCTTGCTTTGTTTTCTTATGTCGCATGCAAGAAAAACAAAGATTCTTACGGTGCACGCAGAGAATCATGCGGCTTAGAAAAGTCAAGAGGATGCTCCAGGCTGGAACCGGCGCGGGCGGGGACATGCATGCGACGTATTTTTACATCGCCTGGCGCGCGGGTGGGGAGGTTGGTGCGAAACGTGCAGGAGTGGGCGCGGGATGTGGGCGCGCGACTGGTGCGGAATAACTATTCTATACCCTGGTGTCAAATAGCGCGACCCATGCGCTATTTGACACCCAGAGTGCAGAATAGTTATTCTGCACCCGGCCTGAACCGCACCGAAGACGCCGCGCGCCCACACCCCGATCGGACGAGCCGCCCCACGCACGCAAGTCAGCCAGTGCTCCCAGGCGACGTAATAAAATGTCTCGTCCGCAAGCGACGTAAGATTAGGCAACCATCCAACTAACGCACCTCCCACGATCTATCCAGCCCACGTCGGTCGGTTTTTCAACATGCGTGAGTCAGTTTAAAGCCCACAACGTAAACACCTGTTGGTACGTAAGGTCATCAAAAAAAATACGTAAGGTCATTGCATGTGGCGTTAGAAAACTCAAAATTGGCAACGTAATAATCCAATTACAAACAGAAATTACTAAGTACTGACGGTTGAAATTTCTTGTTATCAACACTTTGGGTCCATAAGGAAATTTCGTGCAGCGTTAAAACCCAAGGTAACTCAGTTGTCGACCCATAGTTCACCAACTGGAAGTGAATTACATTTTGGCAACGTAAAAAAAACTGTATATACTAATTGCAGCAATCCACGTTGCACTGTAAAAATTATTTGCATCGACTGATGCAACAAAACAAGTGCCGGCAAAACCTTTTGTGTAAAATCACACAATGTACAGTGGCATCTTCAACAATGCAACGTAAGAACTACAAATATAGACTTTACCATAAGGTAAGAATTACAGGCACGGTTCCTGGTCCAATATTCCCATAAGAATATCCAAAGTTACAAACTACGGACATTTCCAATCAGATTTACAACATTTCACATATACACCGAGATGTGTAGAAGTTCATACATTGCAATATTGTGTACAATCTTAGTTGAATAAGCAAAAGAGTTAGCTTGTGCCTCATGCGTGATAAGAGTGCATAAGACATCCTGGTTTCTTCCCAATTTGTCAGGCATAGTGGAGAACAGGCTACGCATTTCTTCCCTCAACGGTAAGTAATTTGCTTTTGATACCTGAAACGGCAGAAAAATACTCTGTAGAAGCATCTAAAAAAGGGTTGACAACAAAAGGAGAAGGGATAAAAACGGGAAGGAAGCATGCAATCCTGCTATTGTATCACTACTTTTTGGTGAAACCCAATCTTCAGCAAACCTGATGTTCCAGAGGTTGTGAAATCTTTCATCAAAGCAATGACTGACCATGTACAACAAAAAAAATCATGTTGTAGAACTCATATTCTCATTCTAGAGAGTGCTACTTCTATTAAAGTATGACAAGAAACATGAAAAACTACTCCAAACAACAAAATGGATAAAGAATGTCCTATAAGACCCTGTCCGAATATATCTCAGTACATACGGTAAGCCGATGGAAATACCAGGATCCATTTTTTACGGCAACAATAATTACGTTGAGTATTAGTTATCAATTACGAGTTTACAACCCAACACGATGCACACTTGGAGATGGGGCGGTACTGAAGAGTATCAGGGGCAAAGAAAGAAGTAGACAGCAAGTTACCTGACCACTGAACACAAACCACCCAACCAAAATGCACAAACGAGTAGTCTAAGGAAAGCTTGCAACATATTATACAACTTTTATTTAGAGACTAACTCGAAATTATGAATGCAATAAGCCCATATTTAAATCCAACCTCACTGCACAAAAACAATACTACATATCTGAAGCTGAAAATTTAAAATAACATGCCAGCATGCACACTTCTGATTGCCGGCTACTAGCAGCGCACATGGCGGAGCAAATCAATCGAATTCCTCAAGTGGTGGGGAAAAGTTAACTCCCCTTATAGCAATGCCACAAATCAAGCATGCCCTGAAATTGAAGGTCATCATGCAGGAAACACAGAGCTTATGAAAGCACATGAGGAGCTCCATAGTAGCTTTAGGGGAACGACATATGATGCAGCAATTACTCTTGGCATGTAACCTTCATCGCTCCGAAATGAAAAGTAAGCCACATATAAAATCCCATGTAGAAGGATTCTCGTAAAATACAAATAGTCAGGTTAGCAGATGGATAATTTACATTTAGAAAAAAAGGGAGGACAGTGGAAGTTCTTCTATTAAGCTACTGCAGTATGATAATGCAATATTTTCTCATGATCAGTTTTCTAAAAAGAATGAGTTCTAGGGGGCTGGAAGCATAAGCCATCGAAACAAGCATAAAAACAATTGTGTGGGATTCGTTTAATTCATAATTCCTAACCAGAATGCACTTCATACTTCCATTTATAGAACTAGACTAAATCATGGTTTTAAAGGCGTCCGCCTAGGCGTCTAAGGCGTCCGCCTATGCGTCAAGGCGCCCCCCCTCCGCCTTGGAAAAACGACCGCCTTAGGCGCCTAGGCGCCTAAAGCGTCCGCCTAGGCGTCGCCTAGGCGCCAAGGCGCCCCCACTTCGCCTTAGGACGCCTTAACGCCTTAAAAACCATGGACTAAATACCTTTAAATTTGGTGCTTTCACAAAGAATCTAGCTGGGTATGGCCAGTGGCACTAGATTGGAGATACCAGAAAATTGCTTTATTACATCAAGTACAATTTAACAACTACGAACCAAGATGATACATAATTGGATAGAATTTCGCCACTTACTCATCCAAATTGGTAGAGATGACGGAACTGAAGATTTTCAAGGTAAAAGAAAGAAGCGGCTAGCATGGATCCCTCATTGCGACTGCGTAATCGGTAAAGATGCACACGAGAAGCAGATACATGATAAAATAATTACATCACCAAGCAGACTACACACAAAATGGGGGCAGTGCCGATGCCGCGCAATAACTAGATCAACTGAACTGAAATACCAACATTAATGGTTGCTTGTTCTTGCCAATCCTTCCTAAACGAAATATAGTTTCAGTTTTTCCCTAATCCTTCCAGTATGACCGAGATGGCCTGAAACCTACATATGAGAAATGTAATAATGCATACGTTTATCATCATGTATTCAAACTTGTATCGCTTAATCTAAAAATGAACATTTGATTGGGCCAGGACAGAAAAAATGGAGCTAAACCTGAGCATTCATTAGACACACAACAGGATTAGTAGCTCTGTTTATGGGAAGACAAAAAAAAAGATTGGTAGCAGGATCTGAGGCAGCCGTAGGTCTAATCTGGAGAGAGTTCTTTTTCATTTGTGATTTGTCCCTGACATCTAACAGTGCCTCGTGGACCAGATCCACCATGGCTATGCAAATTTTTGTTCAGCCTTGGCTGACATAGGAAGGCGCACATATCAGATCTTACTAGAGTAAACAAACAAGGACTAATACTGAGATCGTAATTCAATGTGAAAAAGATCCAAGGCTCATTGGCACTTATCCACGCCCTACTCTAGTTCAGAGATCTCTATCGTTATATTCAAGAATAATTCTTGTAGAGGAATGATAAAGTACTCTGTAAACTCAATTTTCCACCGTTTCGCAAGTAATTCTAGGAGCAATTGGAGACGACAAGGACGCCAGGAGAGGTTGGAGATGAGAGGTGGCCAGGGAAGTTGGAGACGAGGAGGACGGTGGTGCCTCGAACTAGTGGCCGACGGCAAATTATTGGGGCACTGGGCGATGACGGCGTCGACAGAATCTCGCCGAGGGTGGCTGGAGCTCACCAAGCCGCCATTGCCGCCGATCCGGCCGGAGGACCACGCTGCCGCCGAGGAGACGGTCTGGCGGACGCGCACCCGCTCATCGCCGCCGGACGTGCTCGATTAGAAACCTAGGAGGAAAAAAAATCAGTAGCAGCTGGGTAGAGCATAGCTCTCAAACCCCCCATGACCGTACTCTGTTTTGGGAAAGAAATATCCAGAACGTACCTTGACGTCGACGCCCGCAGCAGCGTCGAGGCTGCCTTCCGCCCACCACGACGCCGATGCCACCCAGCGCCACCGGTAGCCACCACAAGCTGCGCTGCCCAACACCGAGGCAGGATGCCGCTCCGTACTCAGCGGAGTCCACGACGGCACCGCCGAGACCACCGCCGGTCGCCACGTCTCAAGTCGTCCGAATCCCCAGATGCAGACGCCCGCCGTCGGCCACCATCCCCAGGTGTAGCCACTCGCCGCCGGCACCAAACCCTAGCTGCTCTCCAGCCGCTCGCCCCAATCGCAATCGCCTGCCGAAATTCCAGAACCGCCGGCCGCACACGAGGCTCTGGATCAGATGATGGACTAGCTCATAACGAACGATAGTGGTGGGGAAAGAAACCGGCGATGTAAAAAAAAAGGGAAATTACAGGACATGTGGCGTGGGTGGCCGCGACGCAGGAAATTCTGACTGGGCCGCACCGGGCGCGATCGAGCCACACGCGCGGTCTGGTTCGCTCGAATCGACCCGGGCGTAGAATTACTTATTCTGCACTCAGGGCTCTGAATAGAGCTTATATATATATATATATATATAGGAAAATAGTTCTGTACTCTTAGGCGTATGTACTCTTACGTTCAATATACTACATAGGTGAATCATATATACCTCTTTATCATTTTTAATATACTTCATTATTTAATAGTAGATACCCCAAAGTGAGCTACATGGAAATTTTCGTTTGAATCTATATATTTTATATTATTTGCACATATACTGCTTTTTGTATGAAGTAAAGGTATATGAAAAAATTGAGGACTATGGTGATAATTTTTTTCATACTTTTTGTATTGAGGTATCATAGAATAATTAATGAGGTATATAAAAAAAATATAAAGAGGTATAATACCCTCGTATGTGAGGTATATTGAGTATGGGAGTATGTACACCCAGGAGTATATAATAGGAGTATATAAATAAATAAATAAATAAATAAATATATATATATATATATATATATATATATATATATATATATATAGGTAAATTAACAGGTGCTCCCTGGTGCCCGGGCACCTGGGTAGAATACAATACATTTTGGGTATGTAGATGACACCTATAACTCGGGTATGCACATGTTGGGTATATAGGAGGTACACATACCTTGGGTATGTGTATTCGAGGTATCTACATGTTATATATACCTCGGGTATGTGTGTTCAATTGTGCGCGTACAGATCAGGTATATATATAAATAACTTAGGTATGTGCACATTATTAGGTATGCCTACCCCATAATGTGCATACCCAGAATCATATGTACCTCCTACATACCTAAGGTATACATACCCAAGGTATATGCATATGGCTACATACCTAAAACTGTTTGTATTCCATCCTGGTGCCCATGCTCCTAGGTGTCCCATCTGAGCTTCATATATATATATATTCCGGAAGAGCAAAATTTCGTAGGAAAAAAACGCAGAGCCAGAAGTGCTCATACTGTATCGCAAACAACCGAAGCACTTTCCTCGTCTGAATGAGGATGGTGGGCATATCTTTTTGAAGTGCAAAAAAGTCAAGGAGTGCTAGAACATCTTGGGGCTCGAGGCAGTCAGGGAGAAACTTTTGGCCTGTGTCTCGACCCATAGTATGTTCGAAGAACTTTGGAAAATGGAGGAGAGTGTGCAAATTAAGGCCATGACTCTTATGTGGGAATGGTGGGGTGTCCGCAATAAGGCCAACGCCGGTGAGGGCGTGGCCGGCGTCCTGGTGGTGTGCCACCGTGTGGAAAGACATGTGGTGGATTTCCTCTCTCTGAAGCAGCCCCAAAAGTCTCCAAAGCCACCCGATATTTAGTCCTGGTCTAGGCCACCAAGCAACTTCTTGAAGATTAACTTTGATGGGGCCTATGACAGCAAGAGTGGGGAGCGGTGGTTGGGGATATATCATCAGAGATCACCATGACGAGTTTGTTGCAGCAGGAGCGGGGAAGTCAGTGCACCTCCGTGATTCCTTGCACGCAGAGGCTGTCGCCTGCCTTGCTGCCATCGATGGTGCCTCGAGGGTGGAGGCGACTTGTGTCATCTTTGAGTCTGATGCGTCCAACCTGGTCAAAGCTCTTTCCTCGTCGGAGTATGACCGTTCCTCCATTGGGGTGCGGGTGAAGGAAGCAAAACTTACCTGCTCTTCGATTTTCGATAGGGCTTTGTTCTCTTTCAGCCGGCGTGCCTGTAATTCTGCAGCCCATGTGCTCGCAAAATTTGGTGTTCAGTCAGCCTTGGCTGACTACTTCTGGGTGGAATCTGCCCCAGTTTTGTAACAAACTTTGTAACCAGCGCTACCGCTGATATCGTTGAGTAATAGAAAACCAAGTTGAAAAAAAAAAACAACCGAAGCACCGATGCATCGGCAAGTTCCGCCGGCACGCCCACCCTGACGCAATACGGCATTCCCCCATATCTCGCCGGTACCAGCGACACCACGACCTCCTGACGACATCCCGAGCCGACATTTCCGGCGTCTCTCCGCCACCGTCGTATCCCGCGGCATCACAATGAGCGACGTGCACGACGCCACCTGCTCGGCCGCCGCGCCGCCACACGGCTCAGTGCGGCCAACAACTCTACTACTTCGGGGCCCTCAAGGAGGATCCATGCGCACCTCTCCCGCAAGCGGCACGCGTCGGCGGCGATCTTGATGTGTGCGCCTGCGACTGCGATGAGACTACGCAGCCGACGTACGTGTACCCATGCCTTCTCCCATTCTGCGCTCTACCTGCTCGACGAAATGCTTACGCCGTGCAGCTACCACTCTGCGTGCCGTGCGTCCGCAGGCTCTCCCATGGTTCACATTTCGAGGACGGAGCTTCATTGCCCACGACCGCCGCATTGCTCAGGCTGGGAATGGGTCATGGGTGGACCAGGTAGGCACTGGACTGTCTTCCTGAATCCTGCCATGGTTTGGCTTGGCTTGGTAGTAGTTCCGAGAAAGCTCAAGTGGCATTTGAGATTTGCAAACTTGCAATATGGTCCAGGCTGGCTGCTGCTGCTTAAGAGTGGATGAGGAAAAGGGAACGACGAAAGAGAGGGACAAGTGGAGAGGCTGAGAACCACACAAGCAAATCACTCGTTCTAAACAAGATATAGTAGGGCCAGTGGTGCCTACAGGCTGTTGATGGAAAAGAATCAGACGTGTTAACCATCAGCAGATATATGTGTTGGAGCAGAAGGCAACGTAGCATCACCATCTCCACAAGTACACAGGCCAAGCTATCAGCAAGGGCGCCGTTTGACACAATATCAATGAAGCCTTGACCTCACTTGTGCATATATCTCTGCTTGTTAATATTTTCGTGCCAGTATCAGAGTCCTGGCATGGATCAGCATGCTGATGAGGTAGCAAAGAAGAAACTTGACAATCAAACTGCCGCTCTCCGGTATTGCGACTCTGCAGGCTTTGCACTACTCCACATGGTGAGAACTGAGAAAGCCGCAGCAGAAACTTGTTACCTGCTCAGATCCAGGGAGACCAGTTTGTATTTGGAAAATTCAGCAGGTATAAAAGGATATCTTTGGTCTTCTAACATGTGGTGCTAGTTTTTCCATTTCAGTAGAGAAGATAATTGGAAAAAGAAAAGAGGGGAAGTTGGTGGACCAGAACTGAACATTTAGGAGCTTCAGAGACCACAAGGAGTAATATGTGCATTTGAAGAGTAGCTCAAAACAAAGTGTACATCAGAGATGTTCAGCATAGAAGAGTGAATAGATACGGAAGTGGTTAGAATCTGGAGTAATAGTCTGATATATGCATGGCTTGAAGCCTTGAAGGTAACGTAGCACTGCCTTCACCACAACTCGCAAGTCACTAGCATGGCCATGGAGCATGCTAAATACCAGTGAGCAATCCTGAGTCTTGGCCTTACATGTCTATGTGGCTTGTTGAAATTTGCATAAGCAGTTCTGTTGAGAGTGATTTCTTTTCTTCTTAAGGGTTGCCCCCATTGCTAGCTTTCCTGAGCTGAGCATGTCTCTTCATATTCTGCCTTCTAGTTTCTTGTTTTCTGCTTGTGCCACCATGATACACCTAAGGAGGAGGGAACTGAAGCTACTTTCATCACCATCTTTCCCGTCCAGCGCTAATTCTGTGCCTATATCTTCTTTACGGAAAGGTCATCTCCGATTGGTCCCATTTGCAGGCCCTATAGAACAGGTATTATTATCATCTGATTCTCATTCGACTACCCCTGATGGCATCAGCAATAATGGAAATAGAAACAAGGGAAGGAGGAGAAGCAGGAGACAGAGGAAGGAAACAACAAAAGCAGAAAAGAAATATGTGCCATCTGCAGAGGAATTGTCCATTAGAATAGGTGCGCCCTACGGAAGTGGTGACCCTCTTGGGCGGAAGGAGCTGGGCCGGTCTGTGATGCAATGGCTGAAGCTGGGCATGCACTCAATGGCCTCCACATTTGCTTCCACGGAAGTGCAGAATGATGGAGCAGCGTTCTCATTGGATGGGGGATCATCTGAAGGCAACCTTGAGTTTATGATTCTGGCACAGCCTTACCTCGCTGCCACTCCCATGCCCAAGGGACAGGAGGCTCTCTGCCTCAAAGCATCCACCCACTACCCCACCCTCTTTGACCACTTCCAACGTGAACTCCGTGAGGTCTTGTTGAAACACCAGAACCAGGGCCTTATTTCCAATTGGCGCTCCACACAATCCTGGATGCTTCTGAAAAAATTAGCCAAGTCATCCCAACATCGGGAAGGTGCCCGCAAACCTAAAGCTTCTGTGATGCACAGTTTCCTTGGCATAAGCCTCGACAAGACGAGGCTAATGCAGACCAAAATTGAAGACTTTGTCAAGAAAATGTCAGACCTTCTAAACATAGAGCGAGATGCAGAGCTGGAATTCACCCAGGAAGAGTTGAATGCCACCCCAACAATGGATAGTGAAGCGAAGCAGCCACTCAAGCCAGTCGAGTATTTGGTGAGTCATGGTCAGGCAGAACAAGAGCAGTGTGACACTGTTTGCAATTTGAATGCTATCAGTACCTCGACTGGTTAGTGTGCTTACGCTTTTTTTATGTTCTTAGTTGGGTTAGTAATTGCAAATATGCATCCTTAGGGGCATGATAATTGTCTCAAAGGGTGTTCCCCCAAGTGTTTAAGAATGTAAAATGATATGCTTTTGAAAGTCCTTATGAGCTTAACCATGCAAATACAGATTTAAGACTGTACATTCCTCTAGCTTTAAAATTGCCGATACTTGAAGTTGCTAGATGATCTAAACAGTGACCAATTGATAAGAATTCCTCATATCGCTTCATGTCTAATTGCTTGCAGGCTTAGGAGGCCTACGTTTGGTTCTATTTAGAGTAAAAGGCACCCATAAACTGCCTCCAACAACACTGTCTCCTGGGGACATGGTTTGTGTGAGGACATGCAATAACCAGGGTGAGGTTGGCACTTCCCGCGTACAAGGCTTTGTACATAATCTTGGTGAGGATGGCTGCAGTATTACTGTTTCTTTGAAATCCCGCCCTGGTGACCCTACCTTCTCCAAGTTTTCTGGGAAAAGTGTGCGGATTGACAGGATACAAGCATTAGCTGATGGACTTACATACGAGGTAATGCAGTTTTGCTCATGCATTGAGCAGTATTCAGTTTTGAAGGCAGTTCACTATCTTCATCATCCTTATGTTGGTAGCATATCATATGATGCTATAACTTAACACAGCTCTGGGTTACACTTTGATGATATCTATCAAACATTGTTCGGACATTTTCCATGTCCATGCCATTTCAGAGAAGTATCAGTCTATTGACTTCGTAGGAGTATGTCAGTATTTCACTTTTTGTTGGGTATTGTGTGGTGTTGTAGTTTTGTTGGTAAATTTCTTTGAACATTTCTTGCTTCAAGAATTTCTATACTAAAGATTATATGACTGACTCTTTTTATTTACACAAATTGACCAGTTTCCTAATTCTGCTGCATCAGAGTAATAACTACTCAGAAGTTAGTAAAGCTTCTTGTGCTCCAGCATGATTTTGAAAACCGAAACTGACCCAAAAACTGGAACCAGGCAGGTTCGTCTTCTTTATTCGAATGAAGTATTAACTTCTACTGGAACTAGGCACACATAGTTGTGGAACTAGAGAATGTCGTTTTTTCCTGTAAATTAGTGGCATCAATAGCCAAATTCCTAATTGAGATGATCAGATTTTATCTATCTAAGAGAGGTATATATAACTTCCTAGTGTAGTCTACAACTTACAAATAAATAAACTAGTCCACTTGTGGACGAGTGTAAATCAAATGACAGGGAAAATATGCGCTGATGTGGTACTCCCTAATCTCGTAATTTGCTCCCAGGTTTTATACATTAAGATGCATGTTTATATAGAAAACGGACCAGATGATTTTTCCATTTTTCGGTCAGAGCTGACCAGTGTTAGGTGGAACATTTAACCTTGATCGCAAATTTCAAGTTTTACTACATGGTTCATAATTTTAGCTCATTCATGTATGCTTATGATTTGGCAGCGCAATTGTGAAGCACTGATACTTCTGCAGAAGAAAGGCTTACAGAAAACAAATGCTTCCATTGGGGTAGTAGCCACTCTCTTTGGGGATAAGGAAGACATGATGATTCTGGAGCAGAATAATTTGATTGATTTGAGTGAATCAGCAATACAGGATGATGGTTTGGGGAAGTATAACTATGACTTTGATTCCTCGCAGTCACTGGCTATGGCACTAGGCTTGAACAAGAAAAGGCCTATCCTAATTATCCAAGGGCCACCTGGTACAGGCAAGACTGGTTTGCTTAGCAATCTTATTGACTGTGCTGTCCGACAGGGTGAACGTGTTCTTGTAACAGCTCCAAGCAATGCAGCAGTTGATAACATGGTGGAGAAGTTGTCAGGTACTAAGCTTAACATTGTACGAGTTGGAAATCCTCTTAGGATATCTCCATCCGTTTCATCAAAGTCTTTGGGAGAGGTTGTGAAGAGGAGGCTTGAAAAGTTCACACAAGAGTTTGAGAGGAAAAAATCCAACTTAAGAAGGGACTTAAAGCATTGTATACAGGACGATTCTTTAGCTGCAGGAATACGTCAACTATTGAAAAAACATGGGAAGAACTTTAGAAAGAAGGAGAATGAAACAATCAAGGAGGTACTTTCAAATGCTGATGTTGTCCTATCAACTAATATAGGGGCAGCTGATCCACTTATTAAGGGAATTGGTGCTTTTGACCTCGTCATTATAGATGAAGCTGGACAAGCAATTGAACCCTCATGCTGGATCCCTATACTGCAGGGAAAGCGATGCATTCTTGCTGGTGATCAAAAGCAGCTTGCGCCCGTAATATTATCAAGAGAGGCTATGCAAGGTGGGCTAGGAATGTCTTTACTGGAGAGGGCTTCGTCATTGCACGATGAACTACTGGCTACAAAGTTAACAATGCAATATAGAATGGATGAATCAATAGCCAATTGGGCATCGAACGAAATGTATTGTGGGTTGCTCAAATCTTCACCATCTGTTGCTTCTCGCCTTCTTGTTGATTATCCATCGATTCAGGTATATATGCTCTGTTACTCTTGCGATAAAATAACCAAGTTTCTTACACATATCAAAGCTATTGATCACTCTGCTTGTAGATGTTTCTACCCCACTATGTGCTATACCACAATTTGCCACCCTTATAGAGATTTCGTGTCATGTTTTCTACTGCATTTCCCTTTAGTCTGAATCTCTTGACTGACCAAGTTGTCGTGAACTGCACGGCAGAGAATCCATCATACCTTTTCACTTGTTCAAACTAGTTCTGGAAATGTGTATAGATTGTTTATCAGAAGTCAATTTCTTATAAAATGGGATATCATGCATCCATCACTAATCATGCAAGGGTCTTGGTCTTTTCTCTCCCAGAATCTCCGAAAAGACCAGATTGTACCCTGAAAATACCAGAGCTATAAATCCTCCCTACTTCCTATTATAAGATTGATTTTGAATTGGTGTTGAACCAGATACTATTGCAGTTTCTGTTGACTTTGTATTTCAATAGTTGCTTAAACGGCTGAACCAAAATTACCTTGTAAGTGCTGAATTTTTATGATTTTCTTTGTTTCAGGAAACTTGGATAACCCGATGTGCGTTACTTTTACTTGACACCCGAATGCCGTATGGAAGTCTAAATATTGACTGCGAGGAGCATTTAGACCGTGCTGGTACAGGCTCATTTTATAACAGCGGCGAGGCAGATATAGTTGCACAGCATGTAGTCAATCTTGTACTATGTGGTATGTTTCAGTATTCCTTCTGTAATCATGTACTGCTGATATTCTTGCAATGCTTTATGTTACTCGCCATTGTATTTGTTCTTAAGATGCTATGACCTCATCTTTGCAGCCAATAAGAAATCCTTAGTACTTTGGTTGCTCTTGGAGTCTTGGGTGAGGAATACAATTTATCTTTGCTCCAATTTAGCTTTGTCCTGTTAGAGTTCTTTGGATCAAGATGGGATCATAGACTTAATTTTGAATAGTATGGTCCTCCGTTTATATGGAAGTGGTTAGCCTCTAACATAAAATAAATAAACAACGGAATTTACAAATAATCTCGCAACAAAATGTTATCCAAATAATTCCTGCATGTGACAATATCTTATCTCAACACATCATATGATAATTATAATAACGCAATCCAACTACCTGAAACCCATGAGTTACACTACCATGGTTACTGTTCAATGGCATTTGCAGTGTGTGAACAGTAATTTCTCATGTACATACATCTCTCCCTTCGCGACAGCTCATGTTCGTGCTTCTCTGGTCCCTTAGTAACTGCCCAAGGATTGGAGGGCATCAGATCACGAGTGATGGTTGATGACTATGGGCCGCCATTAGCGTGGCTTGACATTGTTGTCTGTTGAGGCTTCTGGTGGCGGTGGAAACCAGCAGGTGGAAGTAGCAAATGTCTATCCGTCACGTGGTGCCACACGGACGGGGCAA
Source organism: Poa pratensis (assembly GCA_947311845.1). Taxonomy (NCBI): domain Eukaryota; kingdom Viridiplantae; phylum Streptophyta; class Magnoliopsida; order Poales; family Poaceae; genus Poa; species Poa pratensis. The sequence goes on along the minus strand of CAMZMU010000075.1, from coordinate 14,948,152 downwards.
ACGTAACAATGCCGTGACTCGACCAGAGGCACTTATCGGAATCCACAAAGGGTCCTTCACTTTAAGTCCATAATCTGATTATGAGCCAAAAATCTGATTTTCAAGCCCAAGGTATATTGGTTCTTTTGGCTGAAGTCAATCTTCATCAGGGCAGATTGCCAATGTTCCTCTGTCTAAGAATGTTTTGTTAATACTGGCATCCCACTCTGCCATGCAAAACACAGCAGCCGAAGCAGAAGCCATGGTGTTGTGGCTCGGATACAAATGTTATAAACCTTATTTATAATGTGGATAAACAATGCATGATGGGGCCAACATGTGACAGGGATTATGAAATTTAGATGAGAGAAAGACTAATTAAATACTCTTGCTTGACTACGAAATGTACAGCTCCTCTCTTTCTATACTCCCTCATGTTCCCTAAAAGTTGTTGTTTTGGACATTCAGTTTCAGAGACTCTCTGAAACCCAAAGTAAACGAGGTCAGCCCTTAACAATATTATCTTACAAAAAATGTAATGCAGTGTTATCCAGCGTTATTTCAGTTTAACTGTAACAATGCGAACAGACTGACTTACATCCTTTCAGTTGTCCTACACTAGTTCGTATTAGTCTCTTTTCTTTATTCACTGCAAGGTGCAGATAACTCAGTCTTAGATGGGTCCTTCCTTATTTATTCTCTTTGCTGCATTTGCACTGTGATAAGCTATTATGACTTCTCTCATCCATTGGATCATTTGATTTCTAACAACGCTTAGAGTTTTGATCGTAATAACAGCTGAACCAATCTGTGCAGGGGTCTCTCCAACTGCCATTGCTGTTCAGTCGCCTTACATTGCGCAGGTACAACTGTTAAGAGATAGGCTGGAAGAATATCCAGAGGCTTCTGGGGTTGAGGTGTCAACCATAGATAGCTTCCAGGGGAGGGAGGCAGATGCAGTTGTCATATCAATGGTAAAAAACAGTTTTGTTTTGTCCTTTCTGATTTATGAAGGTTATAGTGTTTGCTCTCGAACTGCACAAATCATACTTCCTATGTCTCAAAATATAAGACGTTTTGGTAGGCTAATATAGTCTACCAAAACGTTTTATATTCTGGGACTGAGATAGTACTACATAATTAAAGTAAAAAACACCCTTTTTCTTCTTATCCGAACTTGAGGATCTATACCGAAGGCTAAAGTGATGTTTGTTTGTCAATCCTGTTAGGTTCGGTCGAACTCCTTGGGGGCCGTAGGGTTCCTTGGTGACAACAGACGCATGAATGTAGCCATCACTAGGGCACGGAGGCATGTCGCACTTGTGTGCGATAGTTCTACAATTTGCAACAATGCTTTCCTGGGCAGGCTCCTTCTCCATATCCGTCAGCACGGCCAAGTAAAACATGTTGAGCCTGGTTCTTATGGTGGTGATTATGGTATTGGCTTCAATCCACCCGCCTTGCCCTCCATCAGTTAGTGACTTGCCAAGAAATCCGCAATGCTTCAGTGTTCTATTTCTTCATGCATATATATCACCGCAGTTCTTGAGGCTCCGAGGCTGGCTGTTTGGGGAATCTGAGGTGGCCCGATTGACTGTCCTGAATGACTTGTGTGTACTAATTAAGTTGCTTCACGTGTCCTGTGTTATGTAGTATACAGCTTACCAGACTATGGTGTTTCGTGTAAATATAAATGTTTCATACTGGAATATTCGATTACAGAGATATACCATAACCTGAAATCTCAGGACTACAGGACCTTATAGGTGCTTACCGTTGTTTAAACTGATATTCCTCCAATCGTTTGTATTCTAATAATTTAAATACGCTGTTGCAGTAGTTTGTCGGATAAAATAAATTGCACAGGTGTAATCAATATTTTTTCTTCTGTTACTTCCACCGTACTTTTAGTAATTTTATTAGCTTTGTTTGACCCAATTGAGTGAAATTTTTGTTTAGTTCAAGGAAGAGTTTAAAATTCATATCTGCCTCAACCAACTGGAAGATTTCGTTGTGTCCATTTTCAACATTTGGAAGATTTATCTACTCCGTAGAATGGTTGTATGCCGCTGCTGTTGGCCTTAAAGGCATTGAGGCAGGGAGATATGATGCCTCTTAGTAGATTCTACTGCAACTCCAATCTCAACTACTCCTACAATGCAAGATCTCATTTATTTTTTATGTGTTTACACACCCGTAAACTCTCGGCTGTTTTCTTTTGCAACCTCTGACTATCAAGATGGTTGGCCGTATTTTTTCATATAAACATGACAGCAAAAGATTACAAAATATGATAGTATATGATACTAGTTTTCACTTGAAGAAATGCAGATTACTATGATAGCACGAGTAACAGAAGTTCGATGCCCATATTATAGGACGCCATCTATATATTCCCAATGGAGGTAATATTAACAACTAATTTTACAAGAAGAGTATAGCCAAATCTTAACTTTGTATGATCACCTAACCAGACACGCAAAACATGTACCGCTAATTAAAACGAAAAAAAAAGAAAGAAAGAGGAACTAGCTTGGTATTCAGTTCCTGGGCACGAGGCGCGGGCGCAGAGGGTTGGCCATGACGGTGGTGAACTCGCGCTTCTCTGCGAAGTCCACCCCCTTCCCGGCCACCTCCTTCCACTCGAACTCCTTGACCATGTTGGCCACGAAGTACTCGAGGTGCAGCATGGCGATGTTGAGGCCGGCGCAGATCCTCCGGCCGACGCCGAACGGCATCATCTTGATCCCCTTGGTGCCGTACATGTCCACCGCCGCCAGCTTGTTGCCTTCCTCTTCCAGGAACCGCTCCGGTATGAACTCCATGGCCTTCTCCCACGTCTCCTCGTCCCTGCCCATCTCCGCCACCATGAAGTTCACCGTGGCGCCTTTGGGGATAAGGTAGCCGCCGACCTGCATGTCCTGCGCCGCCTTGTGCGGCAGCACGAAGTGGCCCGGAGGGTGCTTCCGGAGGCCCTCCAGGATCACCGCCTTGAGGTACGGCATCCTGGCGGCCTCGATCTTGTCCTCCGAGACCTCCTCGTTTCCGTCTCCGCACGTGGCCTTGATCTCGTCGTAGAGCTTGTCCTGGACGGCGGGGTTCTTGACTAGCTCGGCCATGATCCACTGCAGCCCGGTGGAGGTGGTGTCGGTGCCGGCGTTGAGGAGCTCGGAGCAGAGCGCCACGATCTCGTCGTCGGTCAGCGGGCGGTTTCCCTCCTCGGGGATCTTCACGTCGAGCAGTGTGTCCACGTACGAGTGCTGGAACGTGGTCTCCTTAGCCTGGCCTTGCCTCTTGTACTCCCGCCGCGCATAAATGGGCGGACATAACCACCCAATCATGTTTAAGTGATTTCTGAACATGGTTGTTACATTTGTGAGACCATAGGAATAAATCTTCTGCCTATTGTCGAAAAACCAACTGGGTTGCTTCCACCATGTCCCAGACAACTTATGCATTACGTCGCTTCCAAAGATTCCTTATGAGGACTTTTTTTTTGCGAAACACAGTACAACGCAAGCGCTCATATACACGCGCACACACTCACCCCTATGAACGCACGCACGCACACCCTACCCCTATGAGCACCTCCGAGAGACTGAGTCGCGGGTCGAGTCTTGAGATTGACGAAGTCACCACGGGCGCCTCGCTGTCGACGGGAACGTCGCCTCCCACTGAAGAATATTCCGCCTTAAATGAGAAACACCAGCGTCAAACCTGGGGTTTGAACTCTGGTGGGCTAGGGGTACAACCACCCAACTAACCATCTTGCCACAGGCAAGTTCTCATTCCTTATGAGGACTGCGGACCTGACCTTGCAAACAGGTGAGCCATCACAAAGATCTCAGATACGGACGCAAGCTCCAACATTAAATTGTTGGAAGCGTAGTGAAGAATCAGATGCTCAATAGAATCAGAATACAAGCAGATAGGGGAGGCATCCGGGATGGCCCGCGGTCCACCAGCTAAAGGGACATGCGACAACTATTTCTCGAATAATTCTTCCAAGTCGGCGCAGCCCACGATCGAGTCGGTAACGTCTACAACACGCAACACATGGTCGCTCGCCGTCCCAGTTCCAAAACCCTAGCTGCTGCACCGTACGTCTTCTTGATCTTCCAAAACCCTTCAAAGGGGTGCTGTACAAACGGTGGCGCATGAGAGCAGTTTACTGGTTCCAAAATAGTAACTGCTATGCCGCCACCAAAGGCAAGCCTGAGGGCGAGCTTAATCCTGAACAACAGGAGGCTATGAGAGGCTCGATACTCTTTTCAAGAGTGCCCTCCTCAGTATTCTTGACGATTCCATTGTGGATTCGTACATGTCGTTTGATAACGGCAAGGACATGTGAGATGCGCTCGAGGCCAAATTTGGGGCCTCGGACGCTGGCAGCGAGTTGTACGTCATGGAGCAATTCTATGACTACAAGATGACTGATGAGCGTTCTGTTGTACAACAGGCTCATGAGATACAGTCACTCGCAAAACTTGAGCACTTCAAGTGTAACCTGCCGGACAAGTTTGTTGCCGGTGGCATTATCGCCAAGCTTCCACCTTCGTGGAGCAACTTTGCTACTTCTCTGAAACACAAGAGACAAGAGTTTTCCGTTTCGGATCTCATTGGGTCGCTTGATGTTGAAGAGAAGGCGAGAGCAAAGGATACACGTGCTCGAGTTGCGAGGCTGGTTCTAGTGCCAATATGGTACAAAGAAGAATTACCAGCAGCCCCACAAGAATTTAACAAGAGCAATTCTGGGGGTAAAGGCAAGTCTGATGGAAGGTTCAAGCCTTCACAGCCTACCAACTTTAAGAAGAGCAACAACAAGAAGCCGAAGAAGGGATCATGCCATGTTTGCGGTGATCCGAATCACTGGGCTCCTCGTTGTCCCAACCGCCATGAGCTGCGCGAACAAGAGAACAGAAGACTGCCAATGTTGTCATTGGTGACGTTGAGATGAAGGAATCTGGGTACGGTATATTTCCTACCATTCTTTCAGTTTGTCATTCTCCTGAATGGTTGATTGACACTGGCGCCAATGTACATGTTTGTGCTGATGCTTCCATGTTTTCTTCTTACCAGGTCACAGGGACTTCTCCCGTGCTGATGGGGAACGGGTCACATGCTTTGTTCGTGGTGTTGGCACGGTCGATCTGAAGTTTACTTCGGGAAAGATCGTGCGGCTGAAGAACGTTCATCATGTGCCCTCCATCAATAAAAATCTCGTCAGCGGCTACTATGTCGAGATGGTTATAAGTTGGTTTTCGAGTCCAATAAAGTTGTAATATCTAAGTATGGACAATTTGTTGGAAAAGGCTATGAGTGCGGAGGCTTGTTCCGCCTATCTTTGTCAGACTTTTGCACTAAAGTTATTAATCATATTTGCCATGAAATTGTCTAATATTTGGCATTCACGACTTTGTCATATTAACTTTGGTAGCATGACGCGGCTAGCTAGTTTGGATTTAATTCCGAAATTCACTACTGTCAAAGGTTCCAAGTGTCAAGTGTGTGTGCAAGCTAAGCAACCTCGCAAGTCCCATAGACTGCGGAGGCAAGAGACTTGGCACCGCTGGAACTTATACATTCGGATCTCTGTGAGATGAATGGCGTGTTGACAAAAGGCGGAAAGAAATATTTCATGACGCTTATTGATGACTCCACTAGATATTGTTATGTGTATCTTCTGAAATCAAAAGATGAGGCTTTAAACTTCTTTAAAATCTATAAAGCTGAAGCAGAGAACCAACTTGATCGGAAAATTAAACGCTAAGGTCTGATCGTGGTGGAGAGTATTTTTCCAATGAGTTTGATTCGTTTTGTGCGGAACATGGTATAATCCATGAGAGGACGCCTCCCTACTCGCCTCAGTCAAATGGGGTGGCCGAAAGAAAGAACCGAACTCTAACTGATTTGGTTAACGCCATGTTAGACACTTCGGGTCTCTCCAAGGCATGGTGGGGGAGGCTCTATTGACAGCTTGTCATGTCCTAAACCGAGTTCCACAAAGAAGAAAACGTTTCTCCATTTGAGGAATGGGAAAGGAAAAATACGAGACTCTCTTACTTTCGTACTTGGGGTTGTTTGGCGAAAGTCAATATACCAATTCCCAAGAAGCGCAAGCTTGGACCAAAAACCGTGGATTGTGTTCTTCTGGGCTACGCTTTTCATAGCGTTGGTTATAGATTTTTGGTAGTAAAATCTGAGGTATCCGACGTTAACGTTGGTACGATTATGGAGTCGAAGGATGCGACTTTCTTTGAGGAATCTTTCCATGAAGGATATGCCTAGCTCATCAAATCAGGAGATACCTAATACATCTAGTCAGGAATTGGTTGATATTCCTGATCCTACCATTTCGATAGAACACACTGATAATCCTGTGGAGGATGACAATGAAGTTCCTGTTAGGAGCAAGAGACAGAGGACTGCAAAGTCCTTTGGTGATGATTTCATTGTGTACCTTGTGGATGACACACCCAGTACCATTTCAGAAGCTATGCATCTCTTGATGCTGACTACTGGAAGGAAGCTGTCCGTAGCGAGATGGATTCCATCTTGGCTAACGGAACCTGGGAAGTCACTGATCGTCCTTATGGGTGTAAACCTGTAGGATGTAAGTGGGTGTTCAAGAAAAAGCTTAGGCCTGATGGTACTATTGAGAAGTACAAGGCGCGGCTTGTGGCCAAGGGTTATACCCAGAAAGAAGGTGAAGACTTCTTTGATACTTACTCACCTGTGGCTAGACTGACCACGATTCGTGTGCTACTTTCGTTGGCTGCCTCGCATGGTCTTCTCGTTCATCAAATGGACGTTAAGACAGCTTTCCTAAATGGAGAGTTAGACGAGGAAATTTACATGGATCAGCCCGATGGTTTTGTAGTACCTGGTCAGGAAGCAAAGGTGTGCAAGTTGTTGAAGTCTTTATATGGCCTGAAGCAAGCTCCTAAGCAATGGCATGAAAAGTTTGAAAGAACTTTAACTGCTGCAGGTTTCATTGTAAACGAATCTGACAAGTGTGTGTACTATCGCTATGGTGGGGGCGAGGGAGTTATTCTCTGTCTGTATGTCGATGACATACTGATCTTTGGAACCAACCTTGATTGATTAAGGAGGTTAAGGATTTCTTATCTCGCTGTTTTGAGATGAAGGATCTAGGAGTGGCTGATGTTATCTTGAACATCAAGCTGCTGAGAGATGGTAATGGTGGGATTACACTGCTTCAGTCTCACTATGTGGAAAAGGTCTTGAGTCGCTTCGGGTATGACGACTGCAAGCCTTCTCCGACACCATATGATCCTAGTGTGTTGCTTCGAAAGAATCAACAGAGTGCTAGAGATCAGCTGAGATATTCTCAGATTATTGGCTCGCTTATGTATTTGGCTTGTGCCACGAGGCCTGACATCTCTTTTGCTGTGAGCAAGTTGAGCCGGTTTGTTTCTAATCCGGGAGATGATCATTGGCATGCTCTTGAGAGAGTTATGCGTTATTTAAAAGGCACTGCGAGCTATGGAATTCACTACTCCGGTATCCGAGGGTACTGGAGGGTTATAGTGATTCAAACTGGATATCTGATGCTGATGAGATTAAGGCCACGAGTGGTTATGTGTTTACACTCGGTGGTGGCGCTGTTTCCTGGAAGTCTTGCAAGCAGACCATCTTAACGAGGTCAACTATGGAAGCAGAACTCACAGCGTTAGACACAGCCACTGTTGAAGCAGAGTGGCTTCGTGAGCTTTTGATGGACTTACCTGTGGTTGAAAAACCAATACCCGCTATCCTTATGAACTGTGATAGTCAAGATTAAAAGTTCTAAGGATAATTGAAGTCATCAAGGCATGTGAAGAGGAGATTGAAATCTGTCCGAAAATTAAAGAACTCCGGAGTTATTGCGTTGGATTATATCCAAACGTCTAAGAATTTGGCAGATCCCTTCACAAAGGGTTTATCACGTAATGTGATAGATAGTGCATCGAGGGAGATGGGTTTGAGACCCACGGTATGAGTTGTCCACAGTGGTAAACCACTCTATGTGATCGGAGATCCCGTGAAGTAGAAGTGGGTGACAAGCTGTTGGACAGCTGAGAGGAGAGTATCCTTATATTTTACTATCCCACTCCGTGAAGATGCAATACTCTCCTGATCTGCATGGCAGGTTGATATTTATCTTAATGTGTTCCAAGCGGCTTACTTTTATAAGCGGAGATGTTGTCCTGCAGAGCATCTCTTGAGGAATACACCTATATGAGTCTGACTGTTAAACGTCGCAGTCTATGAGAATTGGGTTCTCTAGTAAACTCATGAAAGGTTTGGAGTATGACGCATAAGCTCCACCCGCGGGGAAGCCTTGCGGCAGCCCAGTATCGGTCAAGGGCTTGTGTGAAACTAGTTGCAGCAAACTTGTAGTTCAAGGCATAGTCCACTATCCAAGTTGTGATCTAGTGTAGCATAAGTTTCTAAGTGGAAGTTCAACTTAACAGTCTCCACTAAGCACCGGTATATAAAACAATGTTTTGGAACAAATGATGAGATGTCCAATGAGACTTTGTGGGGGATTGTTGGAATTTTGACTAGTTTTGCTAGTGGGCTTTGGTCCAAAGCCCAACTAAAATTCTGAAATTCTCATTGGCCCATTATATATTGGCTGTGTGTGGAGTGGGACTAAAGTTTAGTCCCACATTGCTAGTTGGGAGAGAGTTGCACACCTTATATAGTGGAGTGTTGTGCTACTTGGTAAGCATGTGAGAACAAGAGGCTCTCTCGTGCGCACTCCTCCTCCTCCTCTCCGCCGCCGCTCGCTCGTCTCGTCACGTCACGACACGCCGCGGGTTGCGGGAATGAGCCGAGCCGATGCCTATATTTTTGCAGTCCGGGAAATTTATTGAGTCATTGATTAATAATTAACGGACGTGTTAATTGTTTTGCCGTTTCGATTTTCTGGATCGTGTAGACGTTACCGACTCGATCGTGGGCTGCGCCCACATCCTACCCCGACTCGCACTATATATGCAGAGGAAAACCCTAGCCGCCACAACACGCAACACATGGTCGCTCGCCGTCCCAGTTCCAGAACCTTGCGCCGCCGTCTTCCAAGTCTTCTCCATCCCGTCTTCCGGCGTGCACCGGTTGAAGGGAGAGTAGGCCTCCGGAACCCCGCCTCTTGTGATCCTGTACGGGAGAGGGGCGATCAGGTTTTTGGGGAGCGCACTCGCGCGACTACTGGCATCGAGTTCTTCCCCAACGACGACTTCTTCCCCGACATCGCCAATCTCTTCATCGACGACATGGGCGACGCCAACGGTTCCGCTGCTGCTGCTGCTGCACCGTACGTCTTCTTGATCTTCCTGTTTGAGATACTACTAGAGTTTCTGTTTATAGTAGTTGTTCTAGATTCGATCTGTTTGTCTACTGTTTTAGTAGATCGCATGATTAGTTTAATCCCTATTATTCTAGTCATGATTTGTTTACTGTTTTCGCGGATTAAATCTTATGCAAAATTGCTTATATTTTCAACAGAAAGTTGGAAGCTGCTAAAAGAATTCTGGGTTTCACATGTTCAGACAAGTCCCACTGGAGATCAAACATGTCCCAGCAGGTTCTGGCAAAACGGCAGGAGAAGAATAAGTGCTCCAAGCCTTTCCCTTTCCCTCTTTGTTCTCCGCAAGCTCTGTACTGACCCAGTTGTGTTTTGCGCAGCTGAAATCTAGGAGGCTTCAGTTCCTTTAAAAATAACGATCTTTATGTGGCAACTTGCAAGAGAGCGCTTGCCATCTAATGATCATATCTTCAAACGTCATGGCCCCTCTAATGGCGAGTGTGCCCTTTGCGCCAACCCTGAAAACGCCAATCACATTTTCTTCAACTGTGTGCTGGCAAAATTTGTTTGGTGTGGCCTTCGATCGGTGCTGGGAGTTCAGTGGAACCCTACCAGCTTTGCTGACCATGGTAGGATTCTCATTAGGTTTAAGGGTAAAACCAGAAGTTTCCTTAGGGTGCTCTTTGCCGCTTTGTGCTGGTCTCTGTGGCTTATCCGCAACAAGTTCACCAGTGAAGCCAAGTTTCCAAGACAACCAGCTGACTGCATTTTCAAAATTGTGACATGTTTGCAGCTCTGGAGGCCCCTACTTCAAAAAAGGGTCGCACCCTTGCTGGATGAGATGGTTGCTATGCTTAAGGAGCTCTACGCTAACTTTGACGCATGTTGTTCCCTCCCCGACCACCTAGTCTCTCCAGTAGCCTCTATTTTGGCCTCCGTGCCATATCGCCTCTGTGGCGTGTATGAACTTTTAGCCTTATGCTCGTTGCTCTTATGCTCTTATCCTTCTAGTCGCTAAACTGGTAGTCCCAGTAAGTAAAACCCCGCTGGCCGTCGGGCTTTATTAATTTAAAACAGGGCGAACCCCGCTTTTATTCTTAAAAAAAAAGTCTTCTAGGACAGGCTGAGCAGTGAGCACACAGAACACAATTAGAGGAGCCATCAACCTTCCAATATTTACGTAGCATCAAATCTTTGGTGTTTAATCGGTCATTAATCAGAAGCCAATAGGAAACTTTGAGTTTCGGCAAGCATTTAGATTCCCAGATTTTTTAGAGCATAATATCCTTTGGAATCATTTGGAACATTTAAAAATCTTAATGTTGGGCATTTAAAAATACACATATATTTTGCAGGAAGGGTTGTAATTGTGTGTTCACAATTAACATTAAACAGAAACACCGTGCCATGTCCAAATGGTGGTATGCTTATACAGAATTAGTAAAATTATTTTATTGGCATTACATACAGTATTACAAGTCGAAATTTCCATGACAACAAGTTGAGCTAATGATCGATCATGCGTTTGCTTCTTTTGTTGATTGCTTTGCCTCTGCGTATCCAGTAGCCCCCAGCTGGCCGTCCCTGTCCTCCCTGCGCTCGTAGTAGAGCGCGGTCATGGCGCAGACGTCGAACAGCTGCAGGAGCGCCAGCAGAACCGCGCACACAAAACCCAGGAGCAACCCAAGTGCCACGCTGTAAGTCTGTAACCCGAGCAAGTCCTCGCGAGCGTGCGGACTGGGGATACGGTGGCGGCCAGGGCACTGTTAAGGGCCAAATACAGCACGACCTGTGTGTTCTTCCCTTCACCAGCCTCCACGCCTTGCCCAACGCGCCTGCGCCGTGGCAGCCGGGCTCGGCCACCGCCACGAGGACGCTGAAAGAACTGAGGAAAGAGGAGCACGCGTGCAGCGAGGCCCAAAACAAAGTCACGAAGTATTGGTTCACCATGGGAATGGCGAGTCCATTTCCAAAAAAAAAATGAGAATGCATGGCGAGAATTGATGCCATGACCATGATCGTGAAAAGCACTATCTCCAGGATCTCCAGGACGGCGAGCGTGAGCAGGGGCCCCTTGATCTGTGCCATAACTTTGACGAGAAGAGCGCCAAAGGAAGTAGTGCGCTCCTCGCCGGAATACGTCGAGACGGCGGCGAAGATAAAGACGATCCTGACGGCGAAGCTGACGACGAAAGCAAACAGGAGGTACCACGTGCCAACGGCCGGGAGCTCCTTGGTGTCATTCTGGACCTCCTGCAGGACCTTGGCGTGGTCCGGGCGGCCGGGATCGGTGGCGTTGAGCGCCTTGGCGTCGACCATGATATCGTCGGCGAGGGGATTGACGGCGAGGTCCTTGCTGAGGCCGAGCAGCGTGGTGGAGACGAGCATAAGTGCGCAGACCGCTATGAAGAGCCTCAGGTTGCGGCTAGGCAGGAGGAAGCCATCCAATAGGAAGTTGAAGAACCAAGGTGCCTTGTTTTTACCGGTTGCCATGGCTTTGAGAAGCTAGCTAGCAAGAGTTAATTGCACTAACGGTCACACATCTCGTCGCGTATGTACACTTAAATCACACATCTAGAAAACTGGATTTTTTGGTCACACAACTGAACATTTTGGTGCATTTTGGTCACAAACCCGACACGTCATCCGGTTTTGGATGGAGACTTCCGGTTTTGGATATTAGGAGGGCTGTTTTGCAAAAATCACTGGCGTGGGAGCGCCATGAAGGTGTTCGACGAAATGGCGCGCGTGACTGAGCGCCGGCCGGGCGCCGCCGCCGCGCCCCGAGCCCCTGCTCGCCCGAGCGCTGGCCGGGCGCAGCTCCCTGCTCGCCTGGCGCCGCCTCCTGCTCGCCGGAGCGCCGGCCGAGTGCTCGGACGGAGACCATGGCGCTCACCGGCTGTCCAGCAAGCATGGTGCTCACCGGCTGTTCAGCAAGCTCGTCTCCATGCCGACGGGTCATGGTGCGTGCGTGCGAGCTAGCTCTCGCCGGCCGTGTGCTTGCGTGCTGGCGAGCTAGCTCTAGACGGCCATGCATGCTAGCTAGCTCTCACCGGCCGCCCTGTGTGCGTGCTAGGTAGCTCTCGCCGTGGGGCGTGCTAGCTAGCTCTCGCCGGCCGGCCGTGCGTGCGTGCGTGCGTGCTAGCTCTTCCCGGCCGTGCGTGCTCTCCGTGTGCTCTCGTCGGAACGCCGCCGCGCTCGCCCAGTAGCCCGGGAACGATGTCGCGGTCGCCCAGCCTCACAGGAATGATGCCCAACTTCCAGGGAACGCCGCCGCTCTCGCCTAGCTGCCCGGGAACGCCGCCGTGGTCGCTCTCGCCGGAACGCCGCCGCGCTCGCCCAGCAGCCCGAGAACGACGCCGCGCTCGCCCAGCCGCAAGGGAACGCCGCCCAGCACGCACGAGAGGGCGCAGGGGCGCGAGCAGGCGCACGCACGAGTAGGAGGCGGCGCCCGGAGAGCAGGGGCTGTGCCCGGCCAGCGCACGGGCGAGCAGGGGCTCAGGGCGCGGCGGCGGCGCCCGGCTGGCGCTCAGTCACGCGCGGCATTTCGTCGAACACCTTCATGGCGCTCTCACGCCAGCAATTTTTGTGAAACAGCCCTCCTAATATCCAAAACGGGAAGTCTCCATCCAAAACCGGATGACGTGTTCGGTTTGTGACCAAAATGCACCCAAATGTTCAGTTGTGTGACCAAAAAATCCAGTTTTCCAGATGTGTGACTTAAGTGCACATACACGACGAGATGTGTGACCACCAGTGCAATTAACTCAGCTAGAAACTATCGCAGCGAGCCAATGGTACTGGGATATTAAAGAGAACCGACAACCAGCTAGTATTTGTAATCCAGAAGAATTATTAGATAATAACGCGTACCGAATTGTAGCAAGTACACTACAAGAATGAGCCTATACGCCGACGGCAATTTGTCGGGGCCGTCGGCGTAGAGGACGAGGAGGCCAGCCCGTCGACGTGACCGTCAGCGTGCGAAATGCTCTCGTTGTAGCCCGCCAACGCCGACGGCCACCCTCGGCGTAGAGGCCACCCTCGGCGTACTGTCAACACGGGATAGGTGCCTTCTATACGCCGACGGCTTTGTCGTCGACATAGATGTCTCGATTTTTAAAATCTTTATTTTTTATGTCTATACCTACGCCGACGGCTGTAACACCCCGGCCACCCCCGGGCCGGGCCTGTCACCCCTGGCAGCTCTCTAGGATCTTCAGACTGGCCCCACAGATCAACACCGGTCTTTTCTGCGCACTTTGTCCTCACTCGTGCGCACCCGGGAACAAGTTCCCGGTCGGTCACCCATCCTTGGAGTGCTCCGGGCCAAGCACGCTTAACCTCGGAGTTTCTTCCAGATGAGCTTCCGGAAAAGAAGTTGCAACTTGTTGATATGAGTATTCTATCAATCCTATTAAGACCTGAGCCAGGATCTCACATCCTTCCCCCCTTAGAAGACCGACGCCCTCGTCGGTCAGCCCCCAGTCCAGGAACTTCCCCTCTTAGTACACGTCTGTGCGCCCAGTGCCGGCACATGCTCCACATGTCCGCGCCCCTAACCTGCACATGCCCGTGTTGCCGCGAGGGTCGGCTCTGATACCAAATTGTAACACCCCGGCCACCCCCGGGCCTGTCACCCCTGGCAGCTCTCTAGGATCTCCAGACTGGCCCCACAGATCAACACCGGTCTTTTCTGCGCACTTTGTCCTCACTCGTGCGCACCCGGGAACCAGTTCCCGGTCGGTCACCCATCCTTGGAGTGCTCCGGGCCAAGCACGCTTAACCTCGGAGTTCCTTCCAGATGAGCTTCCGGAAAAGAAGTTGCAACTTGTTGATATGAGTATTCTATCAATCCTATTAAGCTCTGAGCAAGGATCTCACAACGGCTTTGTCGTCGGCACAGTTACCATGTTTTTTTAATCTTCATTTTTATATATTTTATTTATTTTTCTCAGTTAAGTTTAATATTTTTTTATTCATTTTTATTTACATAGCTATGCTGAATAGCGGTTTCCACCCACATAAAATGACGTCACGAATTTTGTCTCTCACAGTTGCACGTCACGAACCGGGGGCAACCTTGTGACAACTTATCCATCGGTGTGTACACCACAGTAATCGAAATGCCGACATGTATCACGGATCCAACAGTAAGCGGAGCCTTGCGTCGCACCGTCACACGCAGGCTGATATGGGCGCGCACGACCAGATTCCATCCTATACAGATAACCACGGGCTTAACGCCAATCCGTGAAGGTCTCTGGCAGAAGATCAGGAACACGCCGATGACCGGATGGAAGAGGATATCAAACACGCAGAACGTAGCCTTTATTCGCAAGACTCGCAGCCCCTATGCCGCTAGTCAATTTCCAGCAGGAGGGCAGAAACAGAGAGTTCGGCCTAGCACGCTGTTGTAGAACTACCAGCCTGGCAAGGCCACTACCAGATCACCACATCACTAGCCCTGGCTGGGCCGCTATGGTCCAGAACGTGGCCCTGGAACCAGATCGCCGCCATGCTTGCCGAGATGGCCGCACCGGCGATGCGCCACCTCCTCGTTGTTGCCACCCCATCGGAGATCCACCGCCCGACCAGGCCGCGCCGCCCTGTGCCACCAGCCGGCGCCCCATCACAGCCCGTAGAGCGCCGCCTAAGAGCACATATCTCCTGCCTACCGTCTTCGGGATGGCCGCCGCCACCACCGCCGACGTCGGCAGCAGCGGCGACTGGAGGAACCGGAGATCGGGGGGCTTCTAGAGTTTGGAGGGGAAGGGCCTCGAAAGCCGCTCGGAAGGGATCAACTCGGGAGGGGCTCTGAAAGTTGGGGGCGAATTTCACTTCCCGGCCTCTGTACCAACTAGGGATGTACACAGCCATTTAAGTATGAGTATCGGGATTTTTATCTTACTTAATAACCAAGACTAATCCTCAGAATAAATTGTATGAGTACTAGAAAGGTATGGTCCCGAAGTATAAATAGGAATCTAAATTCACATCTGTGAAGATTTGAACTTTGATATTGGGTTTGTACATCCAATCTCCCCCAACCAGGTCAAATTGGCTCACTTCCTAAAATTGAGGGATAATTTCACTTCCCAGACTCTATACCAGCTAGGTATGCACACATCTATTTAAGTATGAGTATCAGGATTTTTATCTTGCTTAATAACCAAGTCTGGTCCTAATAATAAATTGCATGAGTATAAGAAAGGTCTGGTCCGGCCTCCAGTATAAATAGGAATCTAAATACGCGTATGTGAGAACTGAGGACTTGAACTTGGGTGTTGGGTTTGTATATCCACTCCCAACGAGAGCGAGGCTCACAAATTGGAATCGTGATCTATTTCTAACATACAGGAGTAAAATTATTCTATTGGCATTACATACAGCATTACAAGTCGAAATTTCCATGACAACAAGTTGAGCTATTGATCGATCATGCGTTTGCTTCTTCAGTTGATAGCTTTTCGTACCCAGTAGCCCCCAGCCGGCTGCCGCTGTCCTCCCTGCGCTCGTAGTAGAGCGCGGTCATGGCGCAGACTTCAAATAGCTGCAGGAGCGCCAGCAGAACCGGCTGAACCGCGCACACAAAACCCGGGAGCAACCCAAGCGCCAAGCTGTAACCCGAACAAGTCCTCGCGAGCGTGCGGACCGGCGACGCCAGGGCACTGTTAAGGGCCAAGTACAACACGACCTGTGTCTTCTTCCCCTTCACGAGCCTCCACGCCTTGTCTAACGCGCCGGCGCCGTGGCAGCCGGGCTCGGCCACTGCCACGACGACGCTGAAAGAACAGAGGAAAGAGAAGAACACGGACAGCGACTCCACCAACAAAGTGACGAAGTATTGCTTCACCATGAGAATGGCGAGAATTGATGACACGATCGTCAAAAGCACGATGTAGAAGATCTCCAGGACGTACACGTAGGCGAGCGTGAGCAGGGGACCCTTGATCTGTGCCCCAGCTTTGCCGAGAAGAGCGCCAAAGGTAGTAGTGCGCTCCTCGCCGTAGTACGTCGAGACGGCGGCGAAGATGACGACGATCCGGACGGCGGAGCCGACGACGAAAGCAAACAGGAGGTACCCCGCGCCGACGAGCAGGAACTCCTTGGTGTCATTCTGGACCTCCTGCAGGACCCTGGCTTGGTCCGGGCTGCCGGGATCGGTGGCGTTGAGCGCCTTGGCGTCGACCATGATCTCGTCGGCGAGGGGCTTGACGGCGAGGTCCTTGCTGAGGTCGAGCAGCGTGGTGGAGACGAGCATGAGTGCGCAGACCGCTGTGAAGAGCCTCAGGTTGCGGTTCGGCAGGAGGAAGCCCTCCTTTAGGAAGTTGAAGAACCAAGGTTCCTTGTTTTTACCGGTTGCCATGGCTTTGAGAAGCTAGAAACTATCGCAGTGAGCCAGTGGTATATGGAGATCCGGCAACTGGCTAGTATTAGTAATCCAGCAGAATTTATTGGATAATAACGCTTACCGAGTAGCAGGAGCAACCAACAAGTAGTTATTGTAGTCCGTTCTAGAGAAATATTATGAGACTTTGAAAAGTCGGTGACAGAGTGAGTTTCCACGAAGCAAGGTAATCCTCAACTGTTCAACGCTGGGCATGATAAACAATTGTGATGTATTATCTAGAGGTAAATTGAACAAATACACACCTAGTGGGATCGTGGCAACAAAACACCGGTTGTTTGGTTGTTTTGAAGTAAAAACACTCAAATACTGAATCAAGTTATAACATATACTATACATCAAGTCTACAGTCTACGATACACAGATTAGCCAATTTGATTGACTGTCCGTTGTCATGTCCCTTAAGTTTTTTTTTTCGTCCCACATATCACATATAAATATAAAGTACACATAAAAATTCACGTCTATAGAAAAGATAACTATGATTTTATTTTGCAGAGATAACTACGAAATAGAGAGGAAGCCGGCCAAGGGCTCTTATCATGCATTCTACTGTATTTTACTTTATTTTTCTTCTCTCAGTACAATCTGTCGATTACTCAACGAGTACCGCAGCTTATATTGACGTATATATAGCTACCACGCACAATTGACTTGTATCGGAAATGACTGGCGCAAGACCTTCGACGACTCGAGCACGAACGCGTAGCTGCTAAGACAATTCCTGGACGGACTCGATCAACACTACAAATGGATAAATGACTCACGTAGACCCACTGACGTGTTGATTCATGCAAAGCAAACATATCCATGGCGTGCGTGCATTAATGGATACTTGCCTAAAACTAATCAACCAGGTGCTTAGTCTACCACTAACTCGATACTAACCGCGGACTCCATTAGTGGCAACTGGCCAGATTATTCCAGCAGGGCCCTAGCAGGAGCTACCGGATATGGATCGCGGATGTTTCAGTGAGATTCTTTTAAAATCACTAGAAAAGGGTCTAACATTTTAAAAGTTTACTCCGCTCACTCATATCTCGACAAATGTCGCATTCTCGTTTAAACAAAAGCACAAACCATGTCAAAAAATATCACAATAATTAAAAAAAAAGACATGTGTTTGCAGCAACAAAAAAGATTTTTTTTTGCTACAAATTCATTTGCAACAAAAAAATATCACATACTTTAACAAAAGTCACAAAAAAAACAATGTTTGAGGTGTTTCGAAAAGGTTGTGAAACAACATTTAAAGAAAACAAGGAAACTTGAAGCAAACGCCCAATATACATTGCAACATGATTTCACAAAAAAAGTCATACGCCTTTGTTACAATTTGGAAGAACGTAAGAATATCGAAAAACACGTAGAACACACAAATTTGTAGTAAAAACAGATAACCCTGCAACATCTCGCGTGCTTTCTCAATAAAATTCGTGCTAAGTTGTTACAAATTCGTTCGGTGGTGGTTTGTGGGCGGCCGGTTCATGGTGGAGTGTATGTTGAGCATCACCGGAAGAAATTCTTGCTCCGGTTCCTGCCAGAGCTGACGGTGGTGACGCCCGTGGGTGTCGCGGACTTCCTTGGAAGCATTGTCATGTGTGGTGCTCACTCCTCCTCCTGCGGCCTTGACTCCGGAGGGAAACCTCGGATCTGGGATCGGGCGATGGAGGCGCTTTTGCGTCTCTTTCCTTCTTGGGGGCATCGGCTCGGAGTCGCCTAGGGGTTCGATGAAGGTGGCTGGTTGTCGGATAGCTGTGCAAGGTCCAAGTGTGCAGTTTGGCAAAGAGGATGCTTTGGGCGGAAGATGGGTCGCGGCTGGACTTTGGTAGTCGAGTCTCTCGGCGTGTCCGATGGGTCCTTCTGCTCCGTTGTGTTGCTGTGGAGTCGGAGCTGCGGTGGAGGGTGTCCAGGCGGCGACGATGACCGGCCACCGGTGGCTTCGCAGAGTTCTCGATCGGCGCAGGTTCAGCATATTTCCCTTGTGAAGCTCGTCGTCAGATTCGGAGCTGTCTGTCCTTGGCGCGTGTGGCCAATTGTTGGCATAGGCCGGCATGGGCTCCGATGCTTATGTGAGGCTCCGTTTGGGAAGCTGCTGGTGAAGTCGGAGTCGCTGGCTCGCGGAGGAGTGATGACGATGAAACTTCGTGGCAACCTCGACACGGTCTCCTTGTGTGTTTGTGCTTCGTGTGGGTAGCCGGGTTGGCTGTGGTGGTGTGCCCAGTGTGGTCGTGTTTCATGACGACATTGGTGCATTGTACGGGTTTTCGGCCGGTTCCCCTGCAAATGAACCGGTCAATTCCCTTCTACTTTTTTAAATAAAATGAGGCAATGTTGCCCGTTTTGTTCAAAAAAAAAAAAAACAAATTTATAAGACGTTCGCAACTGGCGTTGGAGCTGTAGCTCAGGGACAGAGCTGGTACATAGGAGCTGACACCAGTAGTAGTGAACTAGACCTTCACTAAATCACTCCTAACCACTCTTAATCTACAAACTGAACCCATCACGACAAATACGACCTGAATTTTTGTTCTAGCTTCGTCCCTGCTGTAGGTCGCTAGCTATACTTGGCTATTGGACTTATTTCTAGTAGAAACTGTGCCAAAAAAGAATGTTGCGCTATTGGGCTGGCGGAAGGGTGGGCGATCCCGTGAGCGCGAGCAAGGTCGTGGCTACCTACAATTCGCACGAGTACTTCGCCCTAGCATGAGTGTTTTCCTTATAGTTACATTCAGTCTCTTTTATTATTCTTTTCCTAACAACATATAGAATAGACTATCAGACTTTGATTTGGGTGCGAACGTAGCTTCGTGTGTATTTACAGGAGGGGTTATTGTTGCATATATGTGCAAATTACTACGATATAATCTGAATAAACAGTAAATAAAACATGATGACAATAACGGAAATTAAACTAATCATACAGAATAACAAAGTAGACACATAGATCAAATATGAAGCACATACTAGAGACATGATTCTAATAGTTAGTCAAACGTGGAATCAACATCATGAACGTGTAACGGAAGCAGAACAGCTAATGGCGTCACGCATGTCGATAAAGAGGTTGTTGATGTCGCGGAAGAAGTTGTTGTTGGGAAGGAGACGATGCTAGTAGTCACATGAGTGCGTTCCCCAAAAATCTGATCGCCTCTCTCCCGTACAGTATTACGTGAAGCGGGAGGAGAAGGGATGGAGAATACATGAGCGACGGTGCAATGTTCTGAAACGATAGGTTAGACGTGAAGAATAATCACTCGTCTGAGCCGGTAACATACCACGACCTAAAGGAACCGGAAATGGTTGAGTAATTAATGTGCATGTTAATGATTCGTGTGCGTCGTAACGTGACGAGGCGAGAGCGAGGCGTGTGGCCGAGAAGGAGCGCACATATGTAGGTCTCCAATTCTCATGCTCATTCTAATGATAGAAGAGATCATCTTATAAGGTGGTGCAACTCTTACCAAATTAGCGGTGTGTGACTAAAGTTTAGTCCCACCCTTACACATTCGTCGACGCGAGCACTACCTCGCTCTAAGCAACCGTGTGCACCGACCTGCCCAGAGAGTTGCTCCGTATGGGTGTGCCCGTTTGTGTTCTTTTTTTCTTCTTCTTCCTGTTTTTGTTTTTCTTATTTTCGTCTTTGTTGTTTCTTTTTTTCATATTTCTTTTTATTTCTGTTTTCCAAATATATATGAACCATTTTTCGTGAATCACTTTATACGTGAAGACCTTTTAATTTATTGTGAGTCATTTTTTTATTATAGATGAACACTTTTTAATTTATTGTGAACCATTTTATCCATGTACTACATTTTATTGTGAACTATTTTTTATTATAGGTGAACATGTTTTAATTTCTAAAAATACATGAATACATTTTTATATCGTGAAACCTTTTTTATTATTGGTGATTTTTTGTAATTTATAGTGAACCATTTTTGTTATAAATAAACACTTTTTAATTTTCTGGAAATACATGAATACTTTTTTTTATCATGAACCATTTTTTATCATGAACACTTTTAATTTACTGTGAACCATGTTTTATTATTGGTGAACACTTTTTGGACTCCTGGACATTTTTTTTAATTGATGAGCATTGTTTTTAAATCACGTGAACAATTTTTATTTCAAAACATGAATAATTATTGTTTAATATGCCTGACCATTTGTTTAAAAGATGAGGATTTTCTTTCCACAAACATCTTTTCATGTTTTTGTAATTATTCTTAGAAAGTGATTAGATAGAATTAATTTAATTTTAGATTAACATAAAAATAAAAAGACGAAACCATATGTGTTAATAGGCCGGAAATGAGCCGGCCCAGGGTGAGTTCCTGCTAGCGCTCGCTAGGAGCGATACATTTCCCGCATGAATCGCCAATGAGAATTTCAAAATTCCTAGTTGGGACATGGAATAAGGTCAAGTGAATATTTCAATAGTACAACTAACATATTTCTATATCTACCATCTAAAAAAGAGTAAGTTCCTTCTTCGCCCTCACAGTGTTTCACCATAGAAAACGTTATTTGATTCCTGCAACAATAGTTCAGATGTACAGAAATACAAGTTGTCTGGAGATGGTAACAATAAGGGGACAAATCATGTAGGTTATGACTGCACTAAGTATCAGTTTTGAGGAGGGATTCTTGGAACAAAACAGAACAAATGTGTATTATCCACTCATCTACAAAATCTATGTGTTCACTGATTTCTTAGTACTAAAACTCGCGTAGATAATGCAATACGAAGATAGTAAAATAAGAGGACATATCATGTGGGTAATGACCACACCTTTTTACTTTGTGTCAGTTTTGTGGATGTATTCGTCGAACAAAGCAGAAGCAAAAGCACGTACAAATGATGTATTATCCATTCATCCACAGAATATAAGCCTTCACTGATTTTAAATGCATGGATATTCTTCTTTCCCGGGATAAAAACCGAGTTGCGATTTGATAGTATATTTTTAGGAGACAAAAACCAAGGAAATCATGCAATTAATTAATTTTTGAAAACGGAATACAACAAGATGTCTTCTTGCAAGGTGGGGGTAAAAAGGTTGTGTGCAGTGAAAACTGAATACATTCCTGAAATAAGACGACAACATATTTATACATTTGGGGCAATCCTAAAATTACAGGCTTGACACGATTAATATGGAACCATTAGATTATTTAGTATTCCCCCGTTGCAAGGCATGGGCAATTTACCTAGTACTTACTATGAACAGAAACACCGTGCCATCTCCAAAAGGTGGTATATGCTTATACACGAGTAACATAATTCTGTTGGGATTACATATAGAATTACAAGTCCAAATTTCCATGGCAAGAAATCAGTGACATCAAGTTGAGCGAATGATCATGCGTTTGCTTCTTCCGTGGCAGCCGGGCTCGGCCACCGACACGACGACGCTGAAAGAACAGAGGAAAGAGAAGTACACCAAGCAGACGATGGCAGCCAGGACGAGCAGCGAGACTAGAAACATAGCCACCAAGTATTGCTTCGCAACGAGAATGCCCAGAACTACTGACATGGCACCCAGAAGCACGCCACAGACGATCTCCAGGACGTAGACGAAGGCGAGCGTGAGCAGGGGGCCCTTGATCTGCGCCTTTACTTGGCCGAGAAGAGCGCCAAAGGTAGTAGTGCGCTCCTCGCCGGAGTACGTCATGGCGGCGGCGAAGAGGACGACGATCCGGACGGCCGAGCCGACGACGACGGCGGCCAGGACATGCCCCATGATGACGAGAAGGAGCTCCTTGGTGTCATTCTGGATGTCCTGCAGGACCTTGCCGAAGTCCGGGCTGCCGGGCTCGGTGGCGTTGAGCGCCTTGATGTCGAGCTGGATCTGGTCGGTGAGGGACGAATAGCTCCTATGCGACGTTTTTCTTCAGAATTGGATGTGCAGCGACGTCTTTCGCCTGAATAGCTCTGCTGCGACATGGCCGCTAAACGCAATCTGTTAGGATCATTTGCAGCCGGTTGGGACCCACAACTTATCCACGTCAGCAACGACCGTTATAACCCATTCTCCTCCCCTGCGCGCGCATCCTCCCGAGCCCTGTCTTCTTCTTCTCCGGCGACGCATCGCGGCAACGCCGGCGAGAGATGTCGAGCTCCGCTTGAGGCAAACAGATAAAATTAAACAAGCGCGCATACTAAACTGCGAATTAAACATAGATATCAGTTGATTTAACACTGATCCATTACATATTGGGTACGGGTGCCCACATATTAGACATAGAGTTCGTCGGATCAAAAGCACCCAAGCCACACGGAGATAGACTACTAATTACATAGGGGATGACAACCGCAAGCTCCTACCCCTAATCTGGATCCAAAATTGGGCTAACCTGGAGCCCCAGGGGTGAGGCGGCGACGAGGCGGCGGCGCCGCTCAGTCGGAGTCGGAGTCGAAGAACCCGTCGGAGTCCGAGCTGGAGCTGAGCTCGATGACGGGGTGGAGGGATGCTTCGACAGCGGCCTGGACGCGGAGTTCCTCCAGCTCCTTCTCCATCTCACGGCGCGCCTCGAGCTCCTCCTCCTGCTGCTTGCTGCGCTGGATCACCTCGTCGGTGATCCAGGGCAGGTCCTCATCGTCGACGAAGTCTCCGGGCAGGAGGCCGCGGCGCGGTGGGCGGTCCTGCTGCTCCTCCTCCCTCTAGCGTCTGCAGGCGGCCGCCGCAAACGCCATGCGGCGGTCGTACTCCTCCACCTCGCGGCGGTCGAACGCATGCGACGGCGTGATGCCGTAGTTGCTGTACCTGCGCGCGCCGCGCTTCCGACCGCCGTCGGAAGCAACCAGCTTCGCCCGAGCGGGGTCAGCGGGAACCCGCCGCTTCCGCCCCTTCCGCTCCTCGTCGGAGCGGTTTCCGCCACCGGAATGGCCACCGCGGCCCGCGCTTGAACCCCCCTCCTAAACATCGGCGCTCGGCGGGCTGGATCTGCAGCTGCAGGTGGATTTGGTCGCCGGCGGCGAGCAAGTGGGAGCGGCGGCGACACTGTGGGAGTGGGGAAATTTCTAGGGCACGACATCTTTCTTTGGATAAGTAGGTGAACGAGAGGCGGTCGGAAAAAAATCACTGGTTTGTCGGGCTATGCGTGTTGGTTGGGCCGTGGCCTATGCGTGTTGGGCTATGCGTGTTGGTCGGGCTGTGGCCTATGCGTTTGAATGTAATAAAACGCTTCAGCAAAAAAAAAAAACAGTCCAGCCAATCAGAGCGCAGAACGAGAGTGGCGCGGATCGGGGGGGTTTCCTTCTAGAAGACATGATCGGACGGCCAGGGTTAAATCAAGTGATTTTGGGGTTTCGGCTGGGTCAACAGGATTTTGTGTGGGTTGACCAAATTAGGGTATAGCATAACTAATTCAAAAAAAATCAAAAAAATGTTTGAAACTTCATTTTGGTGTGACTCAGAAGGATCCAGACTTAGTTTTTCATTTTCATGTTTGAAACTTGTTCAAATGTTGGTCAAACTTAGGTTTGACCGAATTCAAAATAAGCATAAAAAATTCAAAAAACATCAAAAAAATTGAAAACCTGTGCACATGGTCTTAGTATGTCATATACTAACAACTCAAGTTGATAAACAAGGTCTAGATACATTCAAACAAAATATTCA
This sequence comes from Poa pratensis, assembly GCA_947311845.1. NCBI lineage: Eukaryota > Viridiplantae > Streptophyta > Magnoliopsida > Poales > Poaceae > Poa > Poa pratensis. The sequence continues at coordinate 14,923,818 of CAMZMU010000075.1, read as the reverse complement.
TGTATGTAGTGTGAAATCTCAAATCTCAAACTATGAACTCTCATGTGTGAAGAGAAGTGGTTTTGGGTGTGGAACATGAAAGTTTCAAAAAACTCACAAAAACTTCATTTTGGTGTGACTAAGAAGGATCGAGGCTTGGTTTTTTATTTTCTTGTTTGAAACTTGTTCAAATGTTGGTCAAACTTAGGTTTGACCGAATTCAATATAAGCATAAAAAATTCAAAAAACATCAAAAAAAAGATTGAAAACCTGTGCACATGGTCTTAGTATGTCATATACTAACAACTCAAGTTGATAAACAAGGTCTAGATACATTCAATCAAAATATTCATGTATGTAGTGTGAAATCTCAAATCTCAAACTATGAACTCTCATGTGTGAAAGGAAGTGGTTTTGGGTGTGGAACATGAAACTTTCAAAAAACTCACAAAAACTTCATTTTGGAGTGACTAAGAAGGATCTAGGCTTGGTTTTTCATTTTCATGTTTGAAACTTGTTGAAATGTTGGTCAAACTTAGGTTTGACCGAATTCAAAATAAGCATAAAAAATTCAAAAAACATCAAAAAAATTGAAAACCTGTGCACATGGTCTTAGTATGTCATATACTAACAATTCAAGTTGATAAACAAGGTCTAGATACATTCAAACAAAAATTTTATGTATGTAGTGTGAGATCTCAAATCTCAAACTATGAACTCTCATGTGTGAAGAGAAGTGGTTTTGGGCGTGGAACATGAAACTTTCGAAAAACTCACAAAAGTTTCATTTTGGTGTGACTAAGAAGGATCCAGGCTTAGTTTTTCATTTTCATGTTTGAAACTTGTTAAAATGTTGGTCAAACTTAGGTTTGACCGAATTCAAAATAAGCATAAAAATTCAAAAAACATAAAAAAAAATTGAAAACCTGTGCACATGGTCTTAGTATGTCATATACTAACAACTCAAATTTATTTGGCTGATTTAGACATGGTGAAAAAAAAACTTGCTTAGAAATGGGGTTGTTTACCCTACCTTTGGAGCTCATTTGAAACACATTTTTCAGGATTTAGCAAAAGGCCTCGGATTGATGACCTAGTTAGAGCAAACAAGTGCATAATAGTTTGAAATCATTGCAACATCCAAGCTTAGCAGAAATACCATGTAAAAGTTTGAATTTTGATTCAAATTTGAATTTTGGTTCAAAGTTGAATTCAAACGAGACAAAAAATCAAAAGAAAATAAATAATATGAAGATTAATTCAAAAAAATTGTCCCAGTGCAACATCTTTATGGATAAGACAACTCACTATTATAGATTTTTAATCTATAATAGTAAGTTGCCGGACGCACAAAGCTGCTGGACTATACGGGATAATGTGCAACACCTAAATTGCGAGCATGAGGACTCGAACTTGGGTGGGCAAAGGGAGGCATCAACCCCTTGCCACTAGGCTATGCCTATGTTTACGACAAATCTACCACCATTAGGAGGTAATAGTTACAACCCTCCATCTCACAAGGTGAATTCGTTTGAATTTGTTTGAGTAACAACATCTTGGTAAGAGTGACAAACATTTTGGTAAGAGTAACAAATATTTTGGTTCATTGCAACACCCAAGCCCAGCAGAAATACCATGTAAAGTTTGAATTTTGGTTCAAAGTTGAATTCAGAATTTACAAAAAACTAAAAGAAAATAAAAATATGAAAATTAATTCAAATTTTTTGTCCCAGTGCAACATCTTAATGGATGAGACAACTCATTATTATAGATTAATCTATAATAATAAGTTGCCTGCCCCACGAAGTTGTTGGACTAGAACAGGGAATAATGTGCAACACCTAAATTGCGAGCATGAGGACTCGAACTTGGGTGGGCAAAGGGAGGCATCAACCCCTTGCCACTAGGCTATGCCTATGTTTGAGACAAATCTACCACCATCAGCTAAGGGTGTGTTTGGTAGCCCGTATCACCTCAACATTGCTTTCCCAACTGGGCCAAGCTAGGCTCATACATGTTGGACTGAGATTTTTGTGTGTGTTTGGTGGGTTGTATGTGTTTAGACAAGCTGAGATGAGATAGTGTTTGGTAGCTTGTATGGGCAGAGATTGCAATTATGACGGTTTTACAAATAGGTCCTCTAACTCCAGGAATCGGGCATTACAAATTGATCCAAATTCTTACAAAACACGAAATTCTTTTTTTCCTTCACTTAATTCTTTTTTGAGCCAACACGAAATTCTTTTTTTTCCTTCACTTAATTTAAGTGAGTACTCACGGCTTGGCCCAACAACGGGCCCAACATCGGGCCCATGAACTTGTCGGTTTTTCTATTTCGGAAACGGCTAACTCAACCTGTTCGAGGTGTTAACTGAATTCAGAGCTAATTTCCATCTGAATTTATACGCTTCCGATTTCGACTGGAAACATTTAGAGCTAATTTATTCGAATTCATAACATAGTTCATCTTACAAACAACTCCTATATCGAAATCCACAACTCCTAAATCGAAATTCCTAATCTGAACGACAAAGAAACACATAAAATGCTCCGGCCATAATGTTTGACTGCTTCTTCAATTCCACAATCTGGCTCAACTGCTTGTTCAATTTCTGCAACTCCCTATTCACCAAAAAATCCTCCACTCAAAATGGCCGCATTCCTCCAAATCCTGAAAAGAGGAACGGAAACCCTAATTCCCAAACCCATAGTGCAAAATCAAAATCACGTCAAATCGAGACAAATCAGGACAAACCCTACCTTCCCATCCTTCCCCCCACGACGCCTGCTCTCGCATTTGACAAATTCCCGACCGACATTGCCCCTCGGCGAGCGCACACATGTCAAGCGCTTCAGTGGATCGCGGCGAGGGCACTGGACCGTAGCTTGGCCATTTACGCTGGCAGGCGGAAGCGGAGCTCGACGACATACCTCTACCGCCGGCGTTGCTGCGCGCTGTTGTCGGAGAAGAAGGCGGGGATGGCTCTGGCATGGGGGCGAGATGGCTCTGTTTTCTACCAGCTGATGAGGTGGGTCCCGCGGTCGGAGGTGCTCCTGTGGGTCCTTTGCTGACGTGGATTAGTTGGGGTCCCACCAGGCCCACATAATTCCAACCCTAACCTGTCCCTTGCGGTTAAGCCCGACTGTCGCACGAGAGCTATTGCAGCCACGAGATGGCGTCGCACGTGAGCTATTTCAGGCAACGACGTCGCGTTTTGAACGATTAGGTGAAACGACGTCTCATATGAGCTATTTGCTTCATCTCCTCGAAGATGAGTGCGTGTTCAATTAGTGTGTACTCCGACTTGAGGGGCTGGACGGCGAGGTTGTTGCCGAGGACGAGCAGCGTGGTGGAGATGAGGATGAGTGCGCAGACTGCTGTGAAGAGCCTCCCGTTGCGGCTCGGCAGAAGGAAGCCCTCCTTTAGGAAGTTGAAGAACGAAGGCGTCTTGTTTTGACTGGTTGCCATGGTTGTGGTTTGAGGATTTGAGCGGCTAGAAACTTTCGCAATTATGCTGTGAGAAGAAACACACAAAGACATACTGGGTATATAAGGGAGAGCCGGCGACCGGGTATTGGTCAGACAACATATAATTATTCGATATAACGCATTGCGAGTGGCAAAGTAGGAGCGACCAACAAGTAACCGTTATGATATGTAATTCGCCTTTATTTTTATCGTTATTTGGAGGCCTTTGAACCAACAAGTAACCATTGTATAGTGTTCCATATAAGCAATTTCAAGGAAGGAGGGTGTCCTGAACTGTTCAACGCCGGCCATGATAATCTTTGTGATGTACTGGCATTTTGTTACGTAAATGCAGTAATAAAAACAATATACCGTTGGACTATTCGTCATGTCCCATCTCAAGAAAAGACAAGATAGGTCATAACCCTTTCCCTTTCAGATTACATAATGTATCGTGCACTGATATTTCCAAGTCTTCCATTTGGTAACAACTGTTAGAGACAAGTTAGCAGTTAACAGCAGTTAACAAGTAGCGTTAGACATAGGCTACTTAGGCCACGTACAATGCACAGTGCTTAGAGAGGTGCTTACAAAAATAAACCAAGCATTTTCATAAGCACCAGTGCCTATTTCTATATAAGGGGTGCTTAGTTAAGCATTTGTCTAGAGCAAATAAACACCGGTGCTTAGCTAAAAACCGGTTTATTTTCTAAGCACCTCCTATAAGCACCTTGCATTGTACATGCCCTTAGGCAGTTAGAAAACTTGGCGTTGTCCAAACGCTGTGTCCTCCCGAAGGGACGTGACCACTTGTAAACCGACATTGTACCCGACTGTTCGGCTAGTATATATAGCCTGCAGTCTCAATCAATAAACAATCCATTCACTTCACTCTCTCACATCTTCACACGTTATCACGCACGCATGCTCTGAAAAGAGAGCAGTAGGCCGCAGGAGAAGACAGAGAAAGGTGAGTAAAAGATGGTTTCCCTACCGGAACTAGCTTTTTCCTTCGCTCGGTTCGTGGCTAGAGAACACCGTCGCTCCGGTTTTCCTTATCGGACTTTTGCTCTTGCTGCCACTCGTCGCTGGAATGGTGGCCTCCGCCGCCGCCACCGCGGCAACCGCTGGGTACCACGCCGCGGTGTACGAAGACGAGGCATCAGCCTTCGCAACCGCCTCCGCGGCAACCCCTGGGTGCCCCAGCCCAATAACCGCCACGGCAACCGATGGGTGCAGCGCCACCGCGCCCCTGGAGCACCAGGGCCAAGCACCAGGATGCTGTCCGCCGGGAACAAACCCCGGTGGCCGCTGCCGAACCGGCCGTCGTCGCCGCCGCGCCGGAGGTCGCTGCGGAAGAAGTGGCCGACGCAGTGTACAAAGACGAGGCCTCGGCCTCAAATGTCAGCGCGGACGTCGACGAACTGATTCCGGTGCCGCCGGAGTTCGCCGTTCCGCCCATGGAGTGGCTGCTGGGCGGACCAAGCGCCGGTTGGCTCGTCGACGACCCCGAGCGCGACTTCGGTAACGAGGAACTCCTGGCACCACCGCCACCACCGGCATCGCCTCCGACGATGTACTATTGCATGCGCCACGGCTTCGGTCCGTGCCTCCCGTCCCCGACGCCATCCGACGAGGACATGCAGCACTTCGCTCCGCCGGGCTATAAACCAGTGCCTGTGCTGGAGTTCTCCTCGTCGTCGGCTGCGGCTCTCGTGGACGCGCACCCGCCACTGGTGAAGAAGGAGGAGGTAGTCGCCGCGGCTCCCGCACGCGCCCCTCGGGCTCTCCCCAACCTCAACCTCCCCACACCGGTGATGGAGGAGGAGAAGAACGAAGACGAGGCGCCGTCCCTCGCACTCCGACGCCCTCGCCGAAAGCCCGCGTGCTCCTCCGCCGCCTCGCATCGACCATGGCGGCCCGCCCAACTGGCATCCGCGCGGGCACTTGGGCACCAGAGGCCCTCGGCCTCACCAGCGCCGTGGAGTTCCGCCTCGACGAGGCCACCACCAGCCGCCCCTCTTCTTCCATGGAGGGGGCCGGCCGCCGCTGATGGCACTGGCCGTGACCACCGGCATGGTGCAGGGGAGCGGTGGTAGGAGGAGACGCTCGAACTGATTCGTTATCCACTCCTCACGATCCCCTTTGACCTGTTGGTCCAAGGCTCCAAGCGGTGCTGACACAGGCTTGTGGGCCAAAAGGCCTTACGTGTCATGCTAATCTTTACTATATAATACGAGTAAGGTTTCTCTCTTCGTCCGTTTTGGTTTGGTACGTCTTCTTGGTTTTCCTCCGTCCGCGTAATTCAATCGCTAACAAAACGCTTTGAATTGCTGCAAAAACTATTTACGTCCGATCGGAACCCACCTCGGAGTCCTTCTGCCATTGCACGTCATTTTCTCTGAAACACATCGCACCTTGTCCTCCAATCCTCACGCACGGGAACTACCTTGCCGCCGCCCCCAGATTCTGGCCTCTGCCACGCCACCGGCCGCCTCCCAAGGATCTCTCGAATCCATTGATTTTGCGTGTGATTCCAAGCGTTCTTCCCTGCGATCTACAAGCATCACGCCTTATTCCCTTGAGATCCCCTCCCGGATCGGCTTGGTCCGACGGCGCCGGCCATGGCCTTCTCCTCCGCGGCGACGGTACTCAGTCCATGTATGGTTCGCATTCTGATCCCAGGGACGCCAGCGGGCTGAAGACGAGGAGTCTGCTTGCCACCACGTCAACCGCCTGCTGACCAAAATTCATCTTGGTGTGGCTCTGCGCCTCTGCCCAGCCCATGTTTTGCGGACCTGCTTCGCCTAAGCCGGGGCATGAGTCTATTCTGTGACTACTGACTATACATATGGTGGGGTGCAGGGATGGGGCGGAGAGGCGGCAGTGGGCTGGCGCCTGGCGGCAGAAAGGGAGAGAGAACTGAGGAAAAACGACGGAAGGTGGGGCAGCAAGAATAGATGTGGTGGGGAGGCTTCAGGAAAAGGTGGGCCAGCGACGAAGATATGGAGCCGGCCGGCGGCTGCTTTGCTGTTTTGCAGCGACAGACTGAAGTACAGATGGAGTACCAATTTTGGTTTGTTGCTGTAACGAGAATTCAACAAAAGAAACAGACATTTCTTGCTCCCTTTTTCCGACCTCAGTCCTCACCACTGTCTCCCGCAATCCGCAATGGCGTTGTTCTGTAGAAACCATCAATCACCTTCTTTCTGTTGTACGTGCAGTCAAACGACAGCCCAAGACTTTGTCATGGCCGATCTTTTCACATGCAACAAACTGTACATTTCTTTTCAAAAATGGAAAACCCATGATCTTCTGATCATGCACATGCCATCTGTCGCCGCTGGAAGACTCACCAGCGAAGCAATCGTCGAATTAGTCGCAGCCAAAGTCCGGTGTTTCGTCTCAACATGAACTTAATTCTCTGTTCGTCCTGAACCTAAACTTTTCTCCACGAGTCCAATCCAGTAAACACCACATGCCAAACCAAAGCCTAGCCCATCAGATATAAAATACTCGTGTGTGATATTATTCAGAGATTTTCAGGGTAAACTAAAATGACATGGTCCAATAGAAGCGACATGGTTTATTGACTGATTATCATTTTATTTATATGAATTATTCTCTTGTATACATATAATATTGTATTAAAAGCTGCATAAAGATTATGATGTATCAAATGTTTGTGTGTCTGAGAGAAATTACATGTCACACTTAATTTTAGAATTTGGACCCGTTGCAACGCACGGGCATTTTGCTATATTAAATAAATAACATGTTGTTGGGCGTTTTAGCAGTAGCCTGTATATTTGTAGGAAGCTGCAGATCTGCCACTTTATCTGTATCTAGTGTGCTGTAAATTAATGTCTAGCACGCTCAGTTCGTCTTTTGTTCAGTTTTGCAGTGTATTGCACTGTAAATTTATATTCTAGACCTCATGTCTACTCGATATGAAATATGACATGTTATTTATATATTTGCCTCTAGCATATTATAACATGTCTATTCGGTACAACAATTTTATTTTATTTTTGCATTTGAAATTCAATTTCGTGCAAAATTCTCATTAATAAAATATGAGATAAAAAAATGTGACTATCTCGAATCATATTTGCGAATCACAAGGTAATGGCATCTACTGTACAAATACAGATTATCCATTACTATGAGGTATATTCATTTGTCATTACGATGAATGATTATCTCCAAAGTGCTCTTCCAAATATATTGAAGTCAAAGTATAACACAAGGTCTTAGATAGGCGTCTACTGACATATGTCAGACTATGCTTCCTAGTGCCGAGAGATGTACTCCATAAAATGGAGATTATCTACAATGTGTTAACTTAAAATTCGAAGATCTACACATATTTGGTTATAAAAAAGCATCAGCTTAAAATTGTTCCTCTAGAACAAAATTGTTGTTTACCAAAATAATTTTACTATCAAGTAAAATTAATAAAATGCATGATCATACATGCAGGAAAAATGGCTGGCATCAATAAGAAAGAATCCGAAGAACTACAAGTTGATGGAAGTAACTATCTATCATGGGCCATGGATATGAAAATAAATTTGACTGGACGTAACCTTGGCCCTTGCATCATCACACCCCCGAAAATGCCCCAGAAATACCACAAGTGGTAAAGTATGCGGCATTACATTTCATAAGGCACCACCTCCATCCCGATCTAAAAACTGAATATCTAATGGAGGAGGACCCACTAGCTTTATGGAACTCCCTAAAGGAGAGATATGACCAACAAAGAGCAGTAATGTTGCCGGAAGCCCAGAGAGAATGGTCTCTCATTAGGTTCCAGGATTTTAAGTCTGTGGCTGCATATAATTCTGCAGTGCATAAGATTAATTCCAAACTGAGATTTGCAATAAGCAAGTTTCAGATCAGGACTTAATAGAGAAAACCTTATGCACTTTCCACCCCTCAATGAGGATATTGCAACAGCAGTATCCTCAACAGAAATATACAAAGTATTCTGAGCTTATATACACATTACTTCAGGGCGAGAAGCATGATGAACTTCTCATGGAAAATCACAATGCTCGCCCAACGGGCGCCATGCCAATCCCTGAAGCACATGCTAATGCTCATTTTACTAATAGATTTGGAAACCATAAAAGGAACTTCCGAAATTCAAGGGAAAGTGGAATGCGAACAATGGTCAAAAGACCAACGGTCAATCTAAGGGGAATGGTCATTTCAATAAAAATAACCAAAATGACAACTCTCAAACTTGTCAAATGTGTGGATGTACGAATCATCGTACTAATGAATGCAGTATGCTCGACCACCTCGTGGAACTATACATGAAGTATGGCAAAGAAGTCAAACAAGTTCATGGAAACAAAGTTGAAGCTCACTTCAACGACATACACAACAACTCTCAAGTTGGTCCATCTCAAAGTTCTATAGAAGAATTCAAACCAAAGGACGATATCATCCTCGATGAAGACATGCTTGTGGACTACACCCAAGATGTTTTTGGAGACCTCAATTAAACTCCATAAACACTTGATGCCATTTAGCCATTAAAATACTACAAAATGTTATATTGTATAACAATTAGTAGAATAAAGTCTATCAGACTATGTAGAATAAAAGTCTATCAGACTATGTATATTGTATTATGTGAATCAGACATAATATTGTAATGAATTTATATTTGATATTTGTAACATAAATATTATGTCGATGAATATATGAGTAAAAATATATTCTATACATTCTATTTATATTTCCGGGAAATAGTCCGATGAAAAACAAAAATCATGTTTAGTGGGTGGTACCACCACTACTATCATATTAAGGGAAACAAAACATTTCCAAACTCTTACTAAGAGTAAGGACGATGTTATGACTGTAAATAGGCATAGCACAACAATTATTGGTTCCTAAAGAACCATATTCATACTCCCTATATGTACTATTATAGTAGTTCAGAATGCACTCTTGTGTCCTGATTATACCTTCATTCGGATTATGTTATACATACATAAAACCCGTACCTTATGTTACAAGATAATTTTCAAAACCTTGATAAATTCAAGACTAGGCAAGATTGCCTTGATCATCCTGGAACAGGTATGATAAGAAAATTATTAACAATTCTGTTGGTCACAACTTAAAAGTTGCAAATCTCAAGTCATCAGACTTTATGTGCACCACATGTGCCATGAGAAAAATAATTTTAAAGCTCTCTCACCTTAAAATTACAAATTGACCACTTATACAGAATTTTAATATACCAACATCTTGTTGGAGACCTGCGGTCTTACACGCACAAATCTATTCTAGATCATTCCAACTGCATTCATACTGCTTCCCCTTGCAGTAAGTACGTGGAAATGAAACAAGTATTTCCTATCTGCGATATTTTGGTTATTACCAATATCAACACTCCAGCGTATAGGATCTATGTGAGATATTACTATTTTATTTATTTATTTATTTATTTATCCGTCAATCATGAATATCTCAAGCTCCTATCAGGAGAATAGCTTATAACCCATACGCTGATTACACTTAATATAAGGACATTTTCGGCATTAGGGGGAGATTCATACCACAAAGAATGCCGATAAATTAGAAATGTCATAAGACATTCAGTCCTCATATTCACGTACTTAAAACCTGAACATTAAGTTCAATATATTTACAAAACATTGCAAATCTGCCACATACATTTACCTATGACAAAGACGTCATGAGATTACATTATGCATGCATGCAATGTGCCATAAAAGTGGAAGTATCTCGTACCACCGCTATTCTCCCCAAATGAGAGCAAAAGGGGGAGAAACATGGTCACATGAGAAATGAGTTCTCATATGTATCCGCGGAAATAGAGGAAATTATATCCTCAACTAGTAAATGTAGTTCAACCTCAAGTTGAATAAACCATAACGGATGCTCTAAATCCAAACCCAACATAAATGTGCACACTATTTGAAATGTTGGGAAATCGAAACACCTTGACTCCATTGTTATGGGAAATCACGAGGAGTTAAAAGATGTAAATATTATTCCCACAATTTTCGTTGATTCAACAGAATCATATAACATAAAGACTACATTTGTCGACAAATATTTATTCTTGAATTGCTAAAACCTTTAGGGCCCTGAACCAAAATCCATGGTAGAGTGCCTCATGCACTCATATATTGGTTCAACTAGAAGGAGGCAATTAAGAATAGCATTCGCTAAATAAAAGGAGGTATTTACCACAGTAATACATTCTCCTCATAAGCATCTTCCCTTTTGGAAGACAAATGATTTTTTGTTCACAATGAGGTGGTGAAAAAAGCGATGCTTGTAGCACAAGGGTTCACGCAGAGACCCGACATCGATTATGATGTAACATACCCTCTTGGTATAAGTGGAATTACGTTTCGATATCCATATTATTGGCAGTACAAATAAACTATCCATGCAGTTGATAGACGCGGTGATTTCATACTCATATGGATCACTCATCTTGGATATCTATATGAATGTCCAAGAACAAATCACAACATATATTGTGTAAAACATCAAAAGTCACTCCATGACTTAATAAAGTCAAAAATTATGTGGTACAATCGACTATAAGAGTTCCTTATTCAAAAGCATTACTCGAATAAAGATTGCTTACATGTAGTCACTAATAAAATCCCTCCCTGGATTCTTCATAACATATGTATATGCTGATGATTTTATCATCAAAGTCTACACAACACAGGAAAATGTTCGCAATCATACCAAGACAGATATTATGTAGTTAAGATTCAACAGAATCATCTACCATTATCTATCAAGATAATTCCATTTGTATTGCTCAAATGCATATGATTTATATATTGAGCAATATTGCAAAATGAATGCAAAGTTCAGGGGGAGAAAACTCCTAGAACTGAACTTATTAATTATCATCTGATAAATAAAAAATATTGTACTCTCTTCCTTATGAGTTCTCCAATGGATTTTTCATATAGGTTTTAATGAGAAAAGTACTATACCCACGGTATATCAAAATTTCTATATTGCCCTCTTATATTTTCCCATAGGATTTAGAAGGGTGTAAGACTACAAGATCAAAGATACTCAAGATTTCAAGATCAGAGAGCATCAAGATCAAACAAAGATTTTCCAACACTCAAGACATATGAAGAATTACAAATGATTCTATGATGGACAGCGTTGTCCAAGGGGGAGTGTTAGAGACAAGTTGGCAGTTAACAGCAGTTAACAAGTAGCGTTAGAAATAGGCTACTTAGGCAGTTAGAAAACTTGGCGTTGTCCAAACGCTGTGTCCTCCCGAAGGGACGTGACCACTTGTAAACCGACATTGTACCCGACTGCTCGGCTAGTATATATAGCCTGCAGTCTCAATCAATAAACAATCCATTCACTTCACTCTCTCACATCTTCACAACAACGACGTGCCCTTAGTTTTCCAATTTCTCATTTGACCGGTGAGCACGCATTCAGCCATTCCCTCCACCCCCCGCAACTACAAACCTCCATTGCTGCATCTCTTATCCAATTAAACCCTCCATCCCGTCTTGTCACTACTTTATCAAGCTTCAACTTGCCATGGCTGCCAAAACCACATCATGCTTTACTTTCTTGAAGGAAGCCCTGATCCTCCCCACGCGAAACCCAAAGCTGTTCACGCCCGTGCTCCTCCTCTTGGCCCTCACCGCCTTCCTTGCCCCCTCAGTCCATGTCCTGTTCGTGCAGCCTCTCGTCGTCGACATGGCCAACCATCTCATCGAGATCAATAACATGGACCCCTCACTACAGGAAAGCCACAAGAGGCCGACGACCTGATTATACACCGACGGCCAAATGTCGGGGTCGTTGGCGTATAAGGCGAGATCGGGGAGCCACGAACGCGGCCGTCGGCGTAGCCCTACATAGGTCGACGGCTGCCGTCGGCGTACAAAGGGCCGTCGGCGTATAACGCCATCCTTGACGGTGCTCAAACGGGAGGCCTTTTGCTGCCCTGATACGCCGACGGCTACCGTCGGCGTATAAAGGGCCGTCGGCGTATAATTGTTTTTTTCAACTAATTATAATTAATTTAGATTTATTTATTTCTCTATATAATATTTAATGTAGGTATAATTTATATATAAATTGGATCCATAATATTTAATGTAGGTATAATTTATATATATATTGGATCTAGCATTTCCCTCCCAATTACGGTATCCCACCCGCATAAAATAACGGTTTGAGTCTTCCGGAACCCGACCCTACAACATATACATGTAAAATAAATAAAAACAACACATGTAATATACACCTACAACATAATATTAAATATATGGCTCAATTTATCCTACCCCGTGGTGTGACCGGCTTCACGAGTTTTTGGGCATATAGTTGGAAACTCCCACATCAAGCGAACAGGGGGAATCTTCGCAAGAGTTGGGGTATATGTGTGTTTTTATTTCAACTATGGCCTAACCTAACACAACCAAGCAAAAAAGTCCACTGGCCTACCCCCTTTCGACGCACGTCTATGGGGTAGGCGAAAACGTTAGGGTTTTTCCAGCGGATTCAGGGTTTCGCCGAAGGGGCCCCGGAGCGTCGGAACCCCACCCAAACCTAGGTTGTGCCATACCATATGTATACAAGTGTGTTGTGTGTTGTAAATGTGCAATATCCTACTCCGGGGTGTGACCGGCTTCACCGGTTTCACTTTATCTCTAGTGAGTTCCTGCATTTAGAGGTGAAAACTCCCCTTTCGGGCGAACCGGAAGGAATCTCTGTTGATTTGGGGTAGACTTTGGTTTCTCATGTTCCATGGCCTAACCTAACACAACCAAGCCAAAAAGTCCACTGGCCTACCCCCTTTCGACGCACGTCTATGGGGGTAGACGAAAACGTTAGGGTTTTTCCAACGGATTCAGGGTTTCGCCGAAGCGGGGCCCCGGAGCGTCGGAACCCCACCCAAACCAAGGTTGTGCCATACCATATGTATACAAGTGTGTTGTGTTTTGTAAATGTGCAATATCCTACTCCCGGATGTGACCGGCTTCACTTTCTCTCTAGTGAGCTCCTGCACTTAGAGGTGAAAACTCCCCTTTCGGGCGAACCGGATGGAATCTTGTGTTGATTTGGGGTAGACTTTGGTTTCTCACCTTCCTATGGCCTAACCTAACACAACCAAGCAAAAAAGTCCACTGGCCTACCCCCTTTCGACGCACGTCTATGGGGGTAGACGAAAACGTTAGGGTTTTTCCAGCGGATTCCGGGTTTCGCCGAAGCGGGGCCCCGGAGCATCGGAACCCCACCCAAACCAAGGTTGTGCCATACCATATGTATACAATTAAGTGGGTTGTGTGTTGTAAATGTGCAATATACTACTCCGGGGTGTGACCGGCTTCACTTTCTCTCTAGTGAGTTCCTGCACTTAGAGGTGAAAACTCCCTTTAGGGCGAACCGGATGGAATCTTGTGTTGATTTGGGGTAGACTTTGGTTTCTCACCTTCCCATGGCCTAACCTAACACAACCAAGGAAAAAAGTCCACTGGCCTACCCCCTTTCGACGCACGTCTATGGGGGTAGACGAAAACGTTAGGGTTTTTCCAGCGGATTCAGGGTTTCGCCGAAACGGGGCCCCGGAGCGTCGGAACCCCACCCAAACCAAGGTTGTGCCATACCATATGTATACAAGTGTGTTGTGTGTTGTAAATGTGCAATATCCTACTCCGGGATGTGACCGGCTTCACTTTCTCATGGCCTAACCTAACACAACCAAGCAAAAAAGTCCACTGGCCTACCCCCTTTCGACGCACGTCTATGGGGGTAGACGAAAACGTTAGGGTTTTTCCAGCGGATTCAGGGTTTCACCGAAGCGGGGCCCCGGAGCATCGGAACCCCACCCAAACCAAGGTTGTGCCATACCATATGTATACAAGTGTGTTTGTGTGTTGTAAATGTGCAATATCCTACTCGGGGTGTGACCGGCTTCACTTTCTCTCTAGTGAGTTCCTGCACTTAGAGGTGAAAACTCCCCTTTCGGGCGAACCGGATGGAATCTTGTGTTGATTTGGGGTAGACTTTGGTTTCTCACCTTCCTATGGCCTAACCTAACACAACCAAGCAAAAAGTCCACTGGCCTACTGGTGGCTCTAGGTTAATAGTGCCAGAAACAATGCTTGTACGTCACACGTCAGTTGGGAACCCCAAGAGGAAGGTATGATGAGTGCAGCAGTAAGTTTTCCCTCAGTATGAAACCAAGGTTTAATCGACCAGTAGGAAAACGAGGTTTGCTTCGAAGGTGTTGGTGAGGAGTGTAGTGCGGCGCAACACCAGGGATTCCGGTGCCAACGTGGAACCTGCACAACACAATCAAATTACTTTGCCCCAACTTAACAGTGAGGTTGTCAATCTCACCGGCTTGCTGAAAACAAAGGGTTAAACGTATCGAATGGAAAATGATGTTTGTTTGCATAAAACAGTAGAGAACAATGATTGCAGTAGATTGTATTTCAGATGTAAAAGAATGGACCGGGGTCCACAGTTCACTAGTGGTGTCTCTCCAATAAGATAACTAACATGCTGGGTAAACAAATTACAGCTGGGCAATTGACAATTGATAAGTGCATATAACATGCATGTGTGAGCTGTGGTGTCTACTATGAGATTCATTTGGGCATTACGACAAAGTACATAGACCGCTATCCAGCATGCATCTATGCCTAAATAGTCCACTTTCCGGTTAACATCCGTACCCCTTCCAGTATTAAGTTGCAAGCAACAGACAATTGCATTAAGTAATGTGCGTAATGTAAACAATACATTCATCCTTGAATAAAGCATTGCTGTTTTACCCCTAGTGGCAACAACACATCTACAACCTTAGAACTTGCTGTCACTATCCCAGGTTAAATAGAGGTTGAACCCAACTATCATGCATAAATACCCCCTCTTGGAGTTACAAGTATTCACGTGGCCAAGGCTTCAACAAGTAACGGAGAGCATGCAAGATCACAAATGACATAGACATGATAATATAATATTCAGCTCCACATAGGTATCAATATAAGTCAGATCCCAGCAAACACAACATGTAGCATTACAATAAGATGATCTTGATCATGATAGGCAGCTCACAAGATCTAAACATGATGGCACAAGTGGAGAAGACAACCATCTAGCTACTGCTATGGACCCATAGTCCAAGGATGAACTACTCACGCATCACTCCGGAGGCGGGCATGGCGATGTAGAGCCCTCCGGTGATGATTCCCCTCTCCGGCAGGGTGCCGGGAAGAGCTTCAGAACCCCCCGAGTTAGGGTTGACGACGGCGGCGGCAGCGAATATGTTCTGGATGAAAGGCTCGGTGTTTTAGGGTTTTCGCGTCTCGGGGAATAAATAGGCGAAGGGGCGATGTCGGCGGACCCCCGAGGGGCCCAAACCACCAGGCGCGGCTGGGCCCAGCCGCGCCCTGTGGTTTGGCCACCTCGTGGCTCTCTTCGTCTCTCCTTCGGACTCCGTGTACGTGCTGGAAAAATAGGGACTGGCCTTTTGTTTCGTGCAATTCCGAGAATATTTCCAGAAGTAACTTTCTGAAACCAAAAACAGCAGAAAACAGGGAACTGGCACTGTGGCATCTTGTTAATAGGTTAGTCCCAGAAAATGCATAAAAGTGATACGAAGTGTATATAAAACATGTAGCAAATGGTATAATATAAGCATGGAACAGCAGAAATTATGGATACGTTGGAGACGTATCAAGCATCCCCAAGCTTAGTTCTACTCGTCCTCGAGTAGGTAAAACGATAACAACAAATAATTTCTGAGGAGACATGCTTTCACACAATCTTGATCAATATATTGCAAGGCTCATGTCATGAATGAAGTGACTCAAAGCAATGATCTATAGTTTGCTAACAAATAGATAAAGAGTAAACAATGAATCATATAAGCAAAAACTTTTCATGAATAGTACTTTCAAGACAAGCATCAAAAAGTTTTGCATAAGAGGTAACTCATAAAGCAATAGATTCAAAGTAAAAGGCATTGAAGCAACACAAAGGATGATTAAGTTTCAGCATTTGCTTTCAACTTGTAACATGTATATCTCATGGATAGTTGTCAACATAAAGCAATATAACAAGTGCAATAAGTAAATATGTAAGAATCAATGCACACAAAGTTGACACAAGTGTTTGCTTCTAAGATAGAAAGGAGTAGGTAAACTGACTCAACATAAAGTAAAAGATAGGCCCTTCGCAGAGGGAAGCAGGGATTAAATCATGTGCTAGAGCTTTTTAAGTTTTCGAAAGCATATAGAGAGCACAAAATAAGTATTTGAGAGGTGTTTGTTGTTGTCAACGAATGGTAGTGGGCACTCTAACCCCCTTGTCAACCAGACTTTCAAAGAGCGGCTCCCATGAAGGACGTTATTCTACCAGCAAGGTAGATCATCCCTCTTCTCTTTTGTTTACACATGTATTTTAGTTTCTTTATAGATGACACTCCTCCCAACCTTTTGCTTACACAAGCCATGGCTAACCGAATCCTCGGGTGCCTTCCAACATTCACATACCATGGAGGAGTGTCTATTGCAAAATTAAGTTGCTTACTGATAAATCAGGGCAAAACATGTGAAGAGAATTATTAATGAAAGTTGTAATTAATTGGGGCTGGGCACCCCGTTGCCAGCTCTTTTTGCAAATTATTGGATAAGCGGATGTATATGCCACTAGTCCAGGTGAAAGTCTGTCAGAAGTAAATGACAAGATTGAAAGATAAAACACCACATACTTCCTCATGAGCTATAAAACATTGACACAAATAAGGAGTAATAAAGTTTTGAATAGTTTAAAGGTAGCACATGAAATATTTACTTGGAATGGCAGGAAATACCACATAGTAGGTAGGTATGGTGGACACAAATGGCATGGGTTTTGGCTCAAGTTTTGGATGCACGAGAAGCATTCCCTCTCAGTACAGAGTTTAGGCTAGCAAGGTTGTTTGAAGCAAACACAAGTATAAACCGGTACAGCAAGAATCACATAAAAACATATTGCAAGTATTATAAGACTCTACACTGTCTTCCTTGTTGCTCAAACATTTTACCAGAAAATATCTAGACCTTAGAGAGAACAAATATGCATCCCAAGTCTCAACAAGCTCTACGGTAGTTCTCCACTACTAGGCTTTAACTACATGATGCAAGAGCTTAAACATGATCTACTTGAGAGCTCAAAACAATTGCAAAGCATCAAATCAAAACAAGACAATGATCTACAAGAATGCATATGTCTTTTCCAATACCAACTACTACATGTAGCATTTTCTTTCTTCCAAACAAACACCAATAATTTATTAAACATAAACTCTCCAAATGATAATATAATGCAGCAAGAGAGTATTTATAAACAAGTGCTAACAGCTCGAAGAGATGCATGAAAAACAGGAGCTAAAAGCACTGCAGTAGCTAGTTAAGAATACTCAACAAATATAAGTGAAGAACATGAGTATTCACATGAAAAAGCGGAGCGTGTCTCTCTCCCACACAAGGATTGCTAGGATCCGAATTTATTCAAACAAAAACAAAAATAAAAACACACAGACGCTCCAAGTAAAGCGCATAAGATGTGAAAGAATTAAAATATAGTTTCACTAGAGATGACCTGATAAGTTTGTTGATGAAGAAGGGGATGCCTTGGGCATCCCCAAGCTTAGACGCTTGAGTCTCTCTGAATATGGTTGGGATGAACCACGGGGGCATCCCCAAGCTTAGGCTTTTCACTCTTCTTGATCACATAATATCACCCTTCTCGCTTGATCCTTGAAAACTTCCTTCACACCAAACTCAAGACAGTTCTCATTAGAGGGTTAGTGCATAATCAAAAATTCTCATATTCTGTAATGATACAATCAATCCCAAAGCTTCTGGACATTAGCTACAGCCACCAATGCTTTGTGGAGCAAAGAAATCCACACAAACACAGTAAAAGAGCGAATGCAAAACAAAAGGCAGAATCTGTCAAAAACAGAACAGTCTGGAATGACGAATTTTTTCGAGGCACTTAAGTTGCTCAGATGGATCTGGCCTAAAATAATGAAAGTTGCGTACATATCTCAGGAATATGCGTGATTTTTCTCAGAATTTTTTGAATTTTCTACAGGGAGATAAGCTCAAATCCGTGACAGCTAAAAATCTGTCACTGCGCAGAAATCCAAATCTTGCATCAACTTTCAATATAGAACTTTACTTGGCACAACATTGCGATAAAATAAAGATACAAAGGAGTTGCTACAGAAGTAACAAAACTCCTTGACTCAAAGAAAACAAAAATAACAGCAAATAAAAACGATGGGTTGTCTCCCATAAGCGCTTTTCTTTAACGCCTTTCAGCTAGGCGCAGAAAGTGAAAATCAAGTGTTGTCAAGAGAAGAAGCATCAACGGAGAGTTTAGAAGTTTTCTCAACGATGCATTGCACTTTATCTATGTAAGTTTCAGAAACTCCCCTTTCATTACTTTTAGGTAAACTATCCTCATCAAATAAATTTTCAGGCACAATCCAATTAAAGTTCTTTTCTAGTGCCTCATGCATTCCTGCAATCTTAAAAGGAATTGGTATTTTATTCTCTCCTTCATAACTAGTTTCTTTAGTGTACTTGGATCTTTCCTTCTCTAATTTTTCAAGTATATTGGCGATATCAATGTAATAACCAAGCATCCTATATCGCATAAAAACTTTTCTAGCTTCACTAGCTACATCTCCAAATTCTTTGAGAAGGGTTTCTAAAACAAAATCCTTCTTTTCCCCCTCTTCCATATCATGAAGTCTAAGAAACATATGCTGCATTATAGGGTTAAGGTTAACAAACCTAGCTTCAAGCATGTGGACTAAGGAGGCAGCAGCAATTTCATAATTAGGGGCAAGTTCTACCAAGGATCTATCTTCAAAATCTTTCAGCTTGCTAACATGACTAAAAAATTCTTCAATGTTGTCTCTTCCAATGATAGACCCACTACCCACAGATATTTCTTTTAAAGTGTACTTAGGGAGAGCATGATGAAATAATAAAAACTAAACAGAAAATAAACTAGATGCAAGTAACTAATTTTTTTGTGTTTTTGATAAAGAGAGCAAACAAACTAAATAAAAATAAACTAAGCAAGACAAATAACAAAGTAAAGAGATTGGGTGTGAGAGACTCCCCTTGCAGAAGCAATTCTGTTTTCCCCGGCAACGGCGCCAGAAAACGTGTTGGTGGCTCTAGGTTAATAGTGCCAGAAACAATGCTTGTACGTCACACGTCAGTTGGGAACCCCAAGAGGAAGGTATGATGAGTGCAGCAGTAAGTTTTCCCTCAGTATGAAACCAAGGTTTAATCGACCAGTAGGAAAACGAGGTTTGCTTCGAAGGTGTTGGTGAGGAGTGTAGTGCGGCGCAACACCAGGGATTCCGGTGCCAACGTGGAACCTGCACAACACAATCAAATTACTTTGCCCCAACTTAACAGTGAGGTTGTCAATCTCACCGGCTTGCTGAAAACAAAGGGTTAAACGTATCGAATGGAAAATGATGTTTGTTTGCATAAAACAGTAGAGAACAATGATTGCAGTAGATTGTATTTCAGATGTAAAAGAATGGACCGGGGTCCACAGTTCACTAGTGGTGTCTCTCCAATAAGATAACTAACATGCTGGGTAAACAAATTACAGCTGGGCAATTGACAATTGATAAGTGCATATAACATGCATGTGTGAGCTGTGGTGTCTACTATGAGATTCATTTGGGCATTACGACAAAGTACATAGACCGCTATCCAGCATGCATCTATGCCTAAATAGTCCACTTTCCGGTTAACATCCGTACCCCTTCCAGTATTAAGTTGCAAGCAACAGACAATTGCATTAAGTAATGTGCGTAATGTAAACAATACATTCATCCTTGAATAAAGCATTGCTGTTTTACCCCTAGTGGCAACAACACATCTACAACCTTAGAACTTGCTGTCACTATCCCAGGTTAAATAGAGGTTGAACCCAACTATCATGCATAAATACCCCCTCTTGGAGTTACAAGTATTCACGTGGCCAAGGCTTCAACAAGTAACGGAGAGCATGCAAGATCACAAATGACATAGACATGATAATATAATATTCAGCTCCACATAGGTATCAATATAAGTCAGATCCCAGCAAACACAACATGTAGCATTACAATAAGATGATCTTGATCATGATAGGCAGCTCACAAGATCTAAACATGATGGCACAAGTGGAGAAGACAACCATCTAGCTACTGCTATGGACCCATAGTCCAAGGATGAACTACTCACGCATCACTCCGGAGGCGGGCATGGCGATGTAGAGCCCTCCGGTGATGATTCCCCTCTCCGGCAGGGTGCCGGGAAGAGCTTCAGAAACCCCCCGAGTTAGGGTTGACGACGGCGGCGGCAGCGAATATGTTCTGGATGAAAGGCTCGGTGTTTTAGGGTTTTCGCGTCTCGGGGAATAAATAGGCGAAGGGGCGATGTCGGCGGACCCCCGAGGGGCCCAAACCACCAGGCGCGGCTGGGCCCAGCCGCGCCACCTGTGGTTTGGCCACCTCGTGGCTCTCTTCGTCTCTCCTTCGGACTCCGTGTACGTGCTGGAAAAATAGGGACCTGGCCTTTTGTTTCGTGCAATTCCGAGAATATTTCCAGAAGTAACTTTCTGAAACCAAAAACAGCAGAAAACAGGGAACTGGCACTGTGGCATCTTGTTAATAGGTTAGTCCCAGAAAATGCATAAAAGTGATACGAAGTGTATATAAAACATGTAGCAAATGGTATAATATAAGCATGGAACAGCAGAAATTATGGATACGTTGGAGACGTATCACCTACCCCCTTTCGACGCGCGTCTATGGGGGTAGACGAAAACGTTAGGGTTTTTCCAGCGGATTCAGGGTTTCGCCGAAGCGGGGCCCCGGAGCGTCGGAACCCCACCCAAACCAAGGTTGTGCCATACCATATGTATACAAGTGTGTTGTGTGTTGTAAATGTGCAATATCTTAATCCGGGGTGTGACCGGCTTCACTTTCTCTCTAGTGAGTTCCTGCACTTAGAGGTGAAAACTCCCCTTTCGGGCGAACCGGATGGAATCTTGTGTTGATTTGGGGTAGACTTTGGTTTCTCACCTTCCCATGGCCTAACCTAACACAACCAAGCAAAAAAGTCCACTGGCCTACCCCATTTCGACGCACGTCTATGGGGGTAGACGAAAACGTTAGGGTTTTTCCAGAGGATTCCGGGTTTCGCCGAAGCGGGGCCCCGGAGCATCGGAACCCCACCCAAACCAAGGTTGTGCCATACCATATGTATAAAAGTGTGTTGTGTGTTGTAAATGTGCAATATCCTACTCCGAGGTGTGACCGGTTACACTTTCTCTTTAGTGAGTTCGTGCACTTAGAGGTGAAAACTCCCCTTTCGGCTAACCGGATGGAATCTTGTGTTGATTTGGGGTAGACTTTGGTTTCTCACCTTCCTATGGCCTAACCTAACACAACCAAGCAAAAAAGTCCACTGGCCTACCCCCTTTCGACGCACGTCTATGGGGGTAGACCAAAACGTTAGGGTTTTCCAGCGGATTCAGGGTTTCGCCGAAGCGGGGCCCCGGAGCGTCGGAACCCCACCCAAACCAAGGTTGTGCCATACCATATGTATACAAGTATGATGGGTGTTTCAAATGTCCAAGCTCGGGGGTAGATATGCGGGCCCCACCGGACTAGGGTTTCAATAAAACCGGATAGCTAGAGTGCCGGAATCACTCAAAAATTTGCGTGTGGTCATACCATATAATAAAATAAATTATAATAAAACTCTATAACTTATAATGTAATAAATTATAATGGTTTACAATATTAAAATTAAAAATATGAAAAAAAGGAAAAAAGACTTCGCCGACGGCTTTGCCGTCGGCGTAGGTCCACCTTATCTACTTGACCCACCCACCCGCACCCCCCCCCCCCGCCCGTGTCCAGCCGACCTCCGTCCGAGCCTTCGCCTCGCTCGCTCGCTCGTCCGCGAGTCCTCCTTCTCCTCGCGCACGGCGCACCTGCCGGCGGCGGCGGCTGGTAAGCGCCCTCTCTCTCCTCCCCGGCCGTCCCCTCCCCGACCGGCCTCGTCCCCTCCCTCTCCTTCCGTCGCCCTCCCTGCCCTCCCTTGGCCTCCACCTGCGCGGCGGCGGCTGGTAAGCGCCCTCTCTCTCCTCCCGGCCGTCCTCCTCCCCAAACCGGCCTCGTCCCCTCCCTCTCCTCCCGTCGTCCTCCCTGCCCTCCCTTGGCCTCCCCCTGGTCGCCCTCCTCTCACCCCGAACCCTAGATCGATGTGCAAGCCCTGGTCCCCCTGGTCGCCCTCCTCCCGTCGCCCTCCCTGCCCTCCCTTGGCCTCCCCTTGGTCGGCCTCGTCCCCTCCCTCTCCTCCCGTCGCCCTCCCTGCCCTCCCTTGGCCTCCCCCTGGTCGCCCTCCTCTCACCTCGTCCCCTCCCTCTCCTACGAAGCCCTTTCCAGCAGCTTTATTTGTTTGTTATTTGGACTAAAAAAAGTCCCTTTGCTTGCAGGATTCCTACTCTAGTGGAAGCAGAGCTTGAGTGCAGGTATAAAAATTTCTTACTCATAGATTGATGTATACCCGTGTGTAAATGACAACATTTGTTTCATATGTGTTGCATGTTCATGTTTGAAGTAGATTTCACATTTGAAATGAATTTTCGAATTGTGCGTATGTTAGATAAACCATGTCTCATAATGAGTTAGTTGCTAGCATTACCGAAGAAAATAAAAGAAGAAAAAGAAAAAGAATTCTGTTGACAGAGATGTATTTTGAGATGTCATGTCTTGCTATGGCTTATCTTAGTACGCAAAGGTCACCGAGGAAAATTAAGGTGTTAGTGTTTACATATATTCATTTCATATATGACTAACCCCTGTATCAAATGCTTTTACTTAACTAAGTATCATGTCGGAGCCAGAGCGAAAGTTTCGTGGTGTTCACCGGAGACCCACGAAGATCCCGACTTGGGCAGCTCAGATCACAGTGGATCACAGGAAGATTCAGCTTGGTACTTTCAGGTGCCCGTGGCAGGCGGCCCGCGCCTACGACTGCGTGGCGGTCCAGCACTTTGGGGCGAGAGCGATCCTCAACTTTGAGGATGAGCGGAGCGTGGCGCATATGTTAGCGCCAGATGGCATGAGGATCGCGACGATGGCCGAGGAGAGGGAGCACCGACAGGCAGAGAGGCTGCTCAGGGCGCGCCACCAGCGCGAGGAGGATGACCCCTTGGTCAAGGATCTCCTCCTTGATCCCCAGGTGATGGCGGTCCAGTACCAGGTCCTCAGCGAGAGCCGGCAGCAGCGCGGGCAGGGCGAGGCTGGCCCTCCGGCACGCAGCAGCAGGGCGAGGTCGGCCCCTCCGGCACGCAGCAGCAGGAGGACTCTAGCAGCGCCCTTTCCTCTTGTTGGGACCGCTTGGACGACGTCACTGACACCGCGCGAGTCGAGTTTAGGATGTCTATCATCCTACCTGTCATACTGCTAGACTTATCATGCATGCTACCTATGTATTATCTTGCTACCTGTCGTACTGCTAGACTTATGCTACCTATGTATTATTGTGCTACTTGTCTATATGTGTTATGTTTAGTATGCATCGACGGCCAGACCGAGAGTAGTTTACATTGGTTGCATCCAACCTCTATAAAAGTACTTGCATATGTTCCTCCATCGTATCAGCTTTAAGGCCCATATGTCGATTGTGTGCTTTTTCAGATGACGTAGCTTCCCGCCAGCCAGCATCGTCGGTCCCGCGCGTCATTGCGGGGCTTCTTCACCAGCTGAGGAGGGGCCGCCTCGGTGCCCCTGTTTCATCGCCCTGCTTCCGGAGCACGTCCTCGACCTTCTCCGGCCACCGATCACGCATCGAGGGTATAAATCTTTCGCCTCTCTTGCTGCATAGGTTTATTTTTGTCTAGATCGCCAAGTCAGTCGCGTAACCCGAGTCAGATCCTGTCCGGAAGGGTTACAAATTTATAAATATGCAGGATTGTCCATCTTTGCATATTTATAACCGTAACTCTTCCGGATTGTCCTGTTGGACAGCGCGAGTATGTGTAGATCGAGTCGTGTTCTATGTTCTACCCCTTCCCGAGACGGAATTTCGGCAGCACCTCCCCGTTGTTCTTCGGATGCACACCCTCTCGGCTTGACAAGCTCGAGACGTGTATTCTGAAGAACAGCGGGGAGGTGCTGCCGAAATTCCGTCTCGGGTCGGGGTAGAACATGGAACACGACTCGATCTACACATACTCGGGTGGGATAGGCCCTTCCTATTAGAAGTTTAGGTGAACCCTTGCATGCTGTAAAAGATAAAATTTGGCCGTAATAAATTGGTGACATTGAATAAATTTACGGTGACATTGCATGCATTTAATTTCATATTATTATTATTTGGCTCATAGGAAAGCAGAGGATGGCTGATAATGGGTGGATGTACAGTGGCCGAACTAGTCAGGTTGACAGAACAGACGAGTGGGTATGGAAGACCAGTTTCTTAGTGAAGGAGTTTGCGCGTGGTTCAAAAAAGTCAGGCATGCATCCAAACTGCCCTTGCGTTCGTTGCAAGATGCGTAAACATCAGGGAAAGGATGAGATGACTAAACACCTCTGGTCTCATGGGTATATGCCGAACTTCGTCACGACAGTCGACTTTGATGACTACGAACGCGAGAATGGTAGGGTGATGCGGCAGCGGATCAATGGCAATGAAGATGATGGGATTAGAAACTGGCTAGATGATCTCCGTGATGGCGACGTGCCAGATTCGCCACCCTCACAGGAGGAACCGCCAAAACCGGAGGAGCCTCCAGAACCGGAGGAACTGCGTGAACCAGAGGACCCGGAGCCAACCGCGAAGGCCTTCTTTGATATGATGGCCTCGGCTCTGAGGCCTCTGTTCGAGGGTGCAAAAATTTCTCAGCTCGATGCCATCTCGCAAGCACTAGCCATAAAGCTCGAGTACGACAACACCCGTTCATGCTTTGAAGCGGATCTGCAAACATATGGTAACATGTTGCCGAAGGGCATTGTCTGCCTAAAAGCATGTACGAAACGAAGAAAATCCTGCGAGATCTCAGTATGGATTATAAAAAGATAGATTGTTGTCCAAAAGGATGCCTTTTGTTTTGGAAACAGTTTGCGGATGAAAAGTACTGTAGCCTGTGTGGGGCCTCTAGGTATCATGAGGTAAACAAAGCCGATGGTCAGAAGACGCAGACAAAAGTCGCCATTAAGATTCTTCGTTACCTCCCATTCGTAAACAGAATAAAGCGGCTTTACATGAACAAAGAGTCTGCCACACAGATGCAGTGGCACAAGACGAGGAAGAGATACAAGGATGAGCACGGACGGGTAAAGATGGGACATCCATCTGATGGTACGGCATGGAAGAACTTTGATATGAAACACCCCGATGAGGCAGGAGAGGCTCGAAACGTCAGAATCGCGATAGCAACCGATGGATTCAATCCATATGGTATGTCGACTGCCTCGTACAGCTGCTGGCCCGTGTTTGTTATTCCGCTCAATCTCCCTCCCGGAGCCCTAAAGCAAAAGAAGACCATATTCCTATCGCTGATCATTCCAGGTCCTGAATACCCGGGGAAGAATTTAAGTGTCTACATGCAGCCGATTGTGGATGATCTGAACCACTCTTGGCACCACGGGACATTGACATATGATCGTGCATCGAAGACAAACTTCTTGATGAAAGTTTGGTTCCACAATTCCATGCACGACATGCCGGGTACGCCCTAGTCTGCGGATGGTGTACAGCTGGTAAGTGGCCATGCCCAGTGTGCAGGAACCGACTTGAGTTCATGTGGCTAAGCGCGGGTAAGAAGTATTCCGCATTTGACACACATCGAAAGTTCCTCAAAAGAGGGCATCGGTTTAGAGAAGACAAAAAGAACTTCAAGAAGGGCAGAGTTGAGCATGAAGAAAAAGATATACCAACTTTCGATGGTGCAGCTGTTGATGCCGAGCTAAGTGCTCTCGTGCCTGCTGGGGGAAATGGCCCACGATATGTGGGATATGGTGTGACGCACAACTGGACTCACGTGGCAGGCTTGACGCAGCTCGAATATTACAAGGACCTCGAACTTCCCCATAGCATCGATGTGATGCACACCGAAAAGAATGTTGGAGAGTCCCTCTTTTACACAGTCCTGAACATTCCTGAGAAGTCGAAGGATAATGTTAAGGCTAGAGTCGATGTCAAGAAGCTCTGTGATAGGAAGAGATTACACATGAAGCCTCCTGAAGGCCGTCGAAAGAACTGGTTCAAGCCGCATGCCGACTTCTGCCTTAATAGTATGCAAAAGGCTGAGGCATTCTTTTGGCTCAAATTCGTCGTGATGTTCCCTGATGGCTATTGTTCGAATATAAGTAAGGGAGTCATATAAAATCTGGAAAAGTCACCGGGCTCAAGAGTCACGACTATCATATATGGATTGAGCGGCTGCTGCCGGTGATGGTTCGAGGGTATCTCCCGACCGTGTCTGGCGAGTGCTCGCGGAGTTGAGCCATTTCTTTCGCACGCTCTGTGCTAAGCAGATATGTCCCCTGATTATTCAGAAGCTGCATGATCTAGTGCCGGAGTTGCTATGCAACTTAGAGACGATATTTCCGCCAGGCTTATTTACTCCGATGGCACATCTTGTTGTGCATCTCGCGAACGAGGCACTCTTGGGTGGACCGGTGCAGTTTCGGTGGCAGTTTTGTGTTGAGAGAGAGTTTAAGTATATTCGAACCAAATGTGGAAACAAAAATAAGATTGAAGCATGCATAGCTGAGGCAACTATCCTCCAGGAGATGACAGACGCCAGGCTAACGTACTATCCCGATGATGTTCCCACTATGCATAACCAGGCCTCTCGGTACAATGTCGACGAGCCCAAGCAAGACCCCAAGCTCGCCCTCTTCCAGTTTCCTGGTGGCAAGGCCGGTGGCGGAAAAAGGTATACCTTGACCAATGAAGAGCTGGAGTGCATAATGCTCTATGTGCTTATGAACATGAAGGAAGTGGTCCGCGACGGGGACGATGAAGAGGGCAGTTTCCTTAGGTAAAATGGTGAACAAATTACTTTGCAACTACTAACTCGGTTTTGGTCTAATACGTATTTTCTCCTTTTAGCCAATTCAAGGATGAAATGTGGTCGGGAACATCAGAGGGACCCGATGAAGCCGAGCTGGACACTCTTTTGAAAGATGGTGCCCGGAAAGAAAAAATCACGGCTTGGTTCAGGGAAAAGGTAATTTCTAACCTGTCCCTTCTACCTTGCAATCCGTGTCTTGTCCCTCCTACTAATGCACAAACAATTTGTACTTGTAGGGAGCTGATCCCAACGTTGTGATGTCGGATGAGTTGAGATGTGTCTCCCAAGGTTGTAACCGTAGAGTCGAGATGTATGAGAAGTATGATGTGAGTGGGTACCGCTTCTATACAGAGTTTCACCAGAACAGTCGGCCTAATGCAAAGACTATAAATACTGGGGTCTTCACCAAAGGAGCCGGTGAATTTGATTTCTACGGAAGGTTACAGAACGTATACGAGCTGACGTTCAATAACACGAACATAGAACTCAAGCTTGTTGTGTTCAAATGCCACTGGTTCGACCCTGTGGCTGGACTTAAAAGTACCCCTTCCATTGGGTTAGTTGAAGTTAAGCCTTCAACCACCTACCATGGATCCGATGTCTTTGTTGTGGCTCACCAAGCTAGGCAAGCTTATTATTTGCCCTACCCATGCAAGAAAGAGAGACTCATTGGCTGGGAAGTCGTGTTCCATGTATCGCCACATGGTAAGCTACCCATGCCCTCGGAAGACGATTACAACAACATTGACCCTAAAACATACGAGGGGATTTTCTATCAAGAGGAACAGACCTTTGGGGACTTTGGCATACAAGGTCTTGAGGACCGCGAGGACAATGCACAGACAGGTGGTGACTTAGTGGTGGATGTAAAGGATATAGATATGCTCAACAAGTTACTTTGTGATGATGATGATGAGCCTCAACCGTGCGATGAGGTTCCAACTTACACACGTGATAGTGATGTTGATAGTGATGATGAGAACTCAAGACTTAATTATGAGATGATGATTCGGGTGAGGGTCTTTTATGTCCTTATGCGTAGTATTTACTTTTCAACATGCTTAGTCTTTCAACATGCTTCTTCTTAATTGCATTACATCTTTATTCTTATTTTCTACATTTTATTATGTCTTTATTATGCTTAGTATTTATTTTTCAACATGCTTTATTAATTGTTTACCCTTTCTCAATGCAGGTGATTGACCAAGATGAGCCAAGGCAAGAAATCATCGGGCTTAGATATCGGTACCTCGAGCTCTCAGGAGATGTAGGATGTGTTTGTATGAATGTTTGGATGAATTCGAACTATGTTTGTGTCATTCGAAGTTTGTATGAATGTTTGTATGAATTCGAATTGTGTTTGAGTCATTTGGAACTTGTATGATGGTTTGGATTATATATGTGATGTTCTGTGATGTTTTAAAATTTGTGCAATTTTAATTGTATTTAAAATGTGCTAGAAACCAGCAGAACCAATTTGTCTAAACTAACAAATAATGGTCACCCATACGCCGACGGCATTTAGGATCCCGTCCGGACGCACAGGATGCTGCCACGTCGCCCGAAGCGGACCATATGGTCACCCATACGCCGACAGCAATGCCGTCGGCGTATGTTGAGCTAACGAAAACGTGGGGATGCCGTCTTGTGGGGCCCACCAGAGCGTACGCCGACGGCCGCCTCAGACGCCGACGGCAGTTTGCGTACACCGACAGTTCGAGACGCCGACGGCCGCCATCGGCGTATAACGGCATTCGTGCATACGCCGACGGCCGGACGCCGTCGGCGTCTTGGTCGATTCCCGTAGTGCCTCGAGCCCGGAGTACGCCAAGATCCTCGAGGAGATGAAGCAAGGCGCTATGAAGCTCTTCCTCATCATGATCGCCGTACTGATCGTCACGCTAGCGCTCTCCTTCGTCAACCAGATCATCGCCTTCTTCGCTGCCTCCACGACTTACTCCGGCGACCGCTACTCGCTCAGGGAGCTCATCCGCGAGATCAGCAAGGGGAACGCTGTGAGGGGCCCGTGCATCACCATCGCCGTGGTCACCGCGCTTAACTTGGCGTGGATGGCCGTGCTGGCCGCCCTGCTTTCCGCCATGATGCGCGGCGGTCCGGTTCTCGCCGTGCAGAGTCTCCTGTTCGCCCTCGCCTTCCTCGCCTTCATGTACTTCACCGTCGTCGCTCTGGTGAGCGTGGCGGCGTCGGTGGTCGACGAGAAGTACCGCGGCGTGCGCGCGCTCCGGCAGGCGTGGAGGGTCATGACGCAGGTGAAGAGGAAGGAGGGTCTCCTGCTGGTGGTCGTGGCACATCTCCTGCTGACCATCGTGACTCCGTTGTACGGGTTTGCTCTCTTTTATGCGGAGAGCACGGCGGCGGCTTTGTGCATGCTGGCTGTGTATGCTTTTCTGGCTGGTGCGCAGCAGCTGTTCTACATGGCGGCAGCCACGGTGTACTACTACGAAGCAGTGGAGGCGGCGCCTTGTGATTATGCCAAGATTCCATCCGGGAAACAAATGTCTGATTGATGATCCAAGTGCGGGCTACAAGGAGTACTGGTAGTTTTGTTGAATACGCTAGAGGGATGGGTCGGTTCTTAGTGATATGTGAGATTATATGTGACCGGTGGTTATATATACTTGTGTTAGATTTCGGTAAAGCGATACTGTTCGGTATATTCCTTTTCCATGTTTTACCATATCTAATTAGTGTGTACACCTAGGAGTTTCGAGATCTAAGTAATATTGGTTCTCATTTCTTTCTTTTTGAGGGAAGAATATTTTCAACTAACAAAGATGCACATCGTTGTCACTGCCAACCAGATCGAATAGAAAGATAGGGTTGTGCTCGGCCATTCATTTCTTAGTCAACACTCAACTTTAGCCAAATTATAAACTGCTATTCATGGCCTTTACCGGTGTCTCCGAATCTGCCTCGAGAGTAGGGCGAAAATACCAACCAATTCGATAGCTTTAACACATAATTTTACTGCGAATGGAGAGCTCCGAGTTTCGTGGAGGGAATCCGTTGGGGCTATTCTGGTGCCTCTCTCACCAGCTCGGGTGGAGCAACGTCAGAGGAGGAGGAGGTGGAAGGGACGGGATCGCTGCCGGGGATATCCTCTCTGCCATTAGCCGGAGGATTTGTGTGCTCGCGATCTACGGGTGATCACTAAGCGAATTGAGAAAACAAATCTTAGGAGAGGATGGCGAGCGTCGTATATATGGTCAGTTCTTTGCCGATTACTGGGGAAATGTATACATTTTTATCCTTGTTCCGCAGGGACTTCGTCGCTGATGGACAAACTGAACCCGGTGATGTCGTCATTCACGTTTTGGTTGGAGGTTTTTGACCAAAAGGAATGGTTTCTGGTGCAGCGACAACAACAAAGAATGTTGCCGCGTACTACATGCTATCGGAGAGAAGAAAGATTGATAGCGGGATCACCACCAGGTGGGCCTAAGATCATTGGTTGACCTAGCAAGACCAGACAGGAAAACTCAACAATATGTCCCAAGAGGCCCATGTCAAGTATAACGCTTCCACCCGCATTCAGACTAAAGTCCTCCACTCGGTTCGCTAGGGTCCGCTCCTCAAAGCGTCACCCTGGTGTCAACTCCTCCGATCATCGCTATCAAGATGTAGTATGTTACAAAGTATTCAAGGTGAAAGTTTCTATAGTCGGTCGCCATTCAGAGTAAATGCCACGATGTATTAACTCACAAGTTACAACTGTAATCATAGGAAGTAAATACCCACCATCATGTATGTCT
Source organism: Poa pratensis (assembly GCA_947311845.1). NCBI lineage: Eukaryota > Viridiplantae > Streptophyta > Magnoliopsida > Poales > Poaceae > Poa > Poa pratensis. Next base: position 14,892,426 of record CAMZMU010000075.1, on the reverse strand, counting down.
GAGAAACAATACAAGCAAGAGTAGCTATTTATCTTTTCAATGAGAGGTCAAACTTGGATAAAAGCTTGTTCTATCCCATACCTAGATTTCTCTCTGATTGTCTGCCCTATGGCTGCACACTCGAGTTTTACTTGATATTTGGCGCCTACCGTTGGGCAAGTAACTGTTGGAGTTGTGTTCCAGGCGGACTGAGGGCTGCTACGTCTCTGGTCAGGTTGTCCACTTCGGAATGATCGATTGCGTCGTGGACAACACGGTGTGGCAACCTCCAACTATCGTGTCTATCGAAGACACGATCCTACCCATCGGTGGATGTGCATGTTCATTGGCATGATCAGCACAAGCGTCAACACCAACGCTGTCACGCTTCTGGCCCTCTCCGATTATGAATCGGAGGGGTGATATGTCCCAAACATATCAATACATTTTATTGATTCTTTCTATTATAATATCATTTTTACCTGCATGGTTTTACTATGTTTTCATATCCATTTCTTGGACTAGCCTGTTAACGCATTGGCCTGAGTCAATTATTGTTTTCTACTTTTGCTTAGCAGAAAATCACTATTTACCTAGCACTCACGCACGTAGGGCAGCTAGCTGCACTCACGCGCGCAGGGCAGCCAGCTGCACACACGACATACACATCTCACCTGCACACGCCGCTCGTCCTCGCGGGCGCCGCCGACCCCACCGGCTGCCGGTCCTGTAGCGCCCATCGTCCTCCAGGTCCTCTGATGCCGTCAAGCTCGACGTGAAGCCGAACGTTCTTATGCACGTCGCCGACATGCTCTACCTCGTCCCCGGCCGTGCGGTACTCCGTCCTTGACGACGAGCCCAACATTTGCTTCAACCTTCACCGCCACCCGAAGCTCTACACCCAGGCCTTCCTCTCACGGCCACGTCGTTCTAACCACAAGCGCCTCACCATTCGCCGCCGCAAAGCTTTGGCCATCCCAGCGTCGCAAAGCTTCCCTCATGGCAGCCGGTTCCACCTTCCTACCAGCTGCTGTGTCCTCTTCCCTCCACGGCAGCCGCAAGCGTCGACCGTAGTGCGACGGTTGCCCGTGCTTGGACATGTTCCCATCGCTTTCAAGACCGTGAGCTCGGAGACGTCGATGACCAGGAGCTCGCTGGCGTCAACCTGGAGGACGACCTATTTTTTCCTAGAAATTTTACTAGTGACGTGTCAAAGGGCCTTACGCCATTGATATCAATTACCACTAGTGTATCAGCAGTCGCGTGGCATACCCATAGGCTTCTTGCCATGCCACTGCTAAGATTTTCCTTACTAGTGACTGAAGGATCACATTGAGCACCTCTATGTCCTACAATAAGGTAAAACCGTAATCATGAACAAACAATGAACCATGTTCTTCACAATAGCAGCAGATCATTCGCAACCTACTAAAGACGATGCTAAGTATGAATCACAATCAACCACATCCTGCCAACAAACCATCTAACCACATCCAAAATCACACATTACACAAACAATTTAGACAAGCTACTCAAAACAAAATGGTAAGAATGAATGAGAATCAACCACATTTTGACAGAAGATCAGTGAATCTATCCAAATCTACCACAAATCTAGGATATGCTCACAGCTACTCCCTCCGTTTTTTAATATAAGAAGTTTTAGCTTTTGTCCACATGCACATGCACGCAAATGTATGTAGACACATTTTTGTGTGCATGTTCAATCATTTTAGTATGCATGTAGACAACATGTGTATCACCTAAAACATCTTATATTAAAAACGGAGGGAGTATAATTTACAAGATATAGGGTTAGAGGGTTCTTACAACCACCGAGGTTGTGAAAGAATACAAAACACTCAGTTGGGGAAAGAGCAAGGAGCAGACCGGTGAAAAAGCTTCCACCATCGCCATGGAACATGAAGAGGGGGGATGGTGGTTTTGGATTTTGGCGGTGAGCGCAATGGATGTAAATAGGGGTGAATTAGGCGGGCGGTTACCTAATTTCCTGCCATAATTTGGAGCTCGCACCATCTCCGATGCATGCAGAAGCACACATGTGGTGTTCTCGGGGTCGCATGCCGGGAAACTGGCTCCACCGAAACGGTTGAATCGAGCGATCCCAGTGGCCCTGGCCCGTAAGTGCTTTAAGGTTCACGCCGTCTAGACGAAGTAGGTCATGCAGGCATCCAAACAGTGGAATTCGCATCCAGCGGGACTGGTATGTCGGCATGCGTGCTACGAATCACGCTCTAACTGTCCCGTGGAAAGGGATACTAGGGATCACCTCCTTGTCAAGTAGGATCAGCGAGTTATTTCGTCCACAACATCCTCTGTGTTGAACGAATCATTATCATCCTGTCGCCTTTCTCCATTAGCGGGGTCATCAAGGGCGTGTTTGGTTGCCTCAGCCATTGTTTTTGTTCCATGGGGCATAGCCCAGCGAGATCACACCAGACTGATACGAGTTCGAGCCATGTTCTACACCTTATTTTGTTGCCTACATCGATTCTAGCCAAGCCGGGAGAAATACAAGTAGTGTCCTTCGGTCTCAACCATGTGCCATGTGCACCGATGATTACACTCGCCTATTCTCTACATGGTGAATTTATCTCACACCACCATATTTGGAACAAATTCTTCTACGTGACAGGCCCGCAAGGAGCGGCGCAGCGCGGTGAGGTCGTGGCAAGAGATGCGACAGCGCTGACGGAGTTCGCGACAGCGGTGAGCAAAGACGACAGAGAGGTTGAACAAGTTAGATGAGACACACAAGCACAATATGAACATATTCAGTAACCAGCATGCCAACAAAACTTATACATGTATAGTACAGGATCTACTCATTTAGCACCATCGAAAAAAAAAAGTTACTAACACAAAAGTTGTGTGAAACAGCGAGATGAACCTTCTCCTTATAGGAAATTCAAACGGTCAAATATGTGCGGCGAATTTGGAAAAAATCATCTAAAAACTCGAATATAAACAAGAAATTAATGAGTTACAGTCGACAAAACTCGAATATGATCACGAGAATAGAATCAAAACATTGATACATGTATTTCGTGTACACCTTATCTCGTATGGAAATATGATTGTGTACATTAGAGAGGATTAGCAGATCATACAAGTACGTACATGGCAGCAATATCGTTCATGCTTTCCTTCTTTCAAGTACCTAAAGGGGTACGGAAAAGATTGGATTTTTATAGGCCTCGTTTCTTCTGGGAGAATGACCAAGTTAAAAAGAAATATCATCTAACTAAATGGAACATCATCTGTAGACCGAAGGATCAAGGGGGCTTGGGAGTAGAGGTGCTTGACCTTAAGAATAATTGTTTGTTAAGCAAATGGCTTTACAAGCTATTGAATGAGGAGGGGATGTGGCAGGAGTTGTTACATAATAAGTACCTTTGACATAAAACCTTGTCACAAGTGACAAGCAACCCAACGGATTCTCCCTTTTGGAAGGGCCTCATGGCTGTCAAAGATATTTTTTTGTCACGTGGACATTTTGTTGTTGGCAATGGGTTGATCACTCGTTTTTGGGAGGATGTTTGGTTAGGGAAAACGTCCCTAGCAGTTCAATACCCTTCTTTGTATAATTTAGTGCGCCGGAAAAACGTTTTGGTCGCACATGTTTTGTCAGGCCAGCCAATAAATATTGAATTCAGACGTAATTTAATTGGGGATAATTGGAACCGGTGGGTACACTTGGTGCAGCGCCTCATGGAGGTCGGGTTGTCTGATGAGACGGATGTCTTTGTGTGGAATCTTACTCCTTCCGGTTTGTTTTCAGTCAAATCGATGTATTTAGACTTGTTGAATGATCATACAGTTTTTTGAGAAAATACATCTGGAAATTGAAAATTCCCCTAAAGATTAAGATCTTTATGTGGTTCATTTATAAAAAAGTAATTCTTACTAAAGATAATCTGGCAAAGAGGAAATGGAAAGGGTGTAGAAAATGTGAGTTTTGTGATTCAGAGGAGTCCATTCATCATTTGTTTATAGCTTGCCCCTTCGCACGTTTTATTTGGAGAATTATCGAATTCGTCTTTAATTTACCACCACCAACCAACATCACAAATTTGTTTGGGAATTGGTTGAGAGGGATGCCAAAAGTTGATAAAGCACGTGTGCACGTCGGTGTGTGTGCTATACTTTGGTCCCTATGGACGTGCAGAAATGATTTGGTTTTTAACAAAACAAAACGTATGAATTATTTGCAGGTCATCTACAAGGATACGTCCCTACTTGGCGCGTGGTCTTTCCTCCTCCCCTTGGAGCAGCGGAGGAAGTGGCTACTGGGTGTGGCCGGCTTGAGGCGGTCGCTCGGGCATTCTACAACCTAGCTGGCTGGCAGATTTTTAATAGACTAAATGATGCATAAGTGTTTCATTCTTTTTATTTTTCGCTGGCTAGTGTTTATCGCCACGCTCCGTGATGCTTGAGTTGTAATCTTTGGAACCTGATACTTCAAAAAACAATGTAATAAAACGGCTGTGTGCATCCTCGTGATGCAGAGGCCGGGGCTTCTCCCCTTTAAAAAAAAACTACATGGCAGCATGACCTAAGGGGGTTGGTTGGAGGATTTGCGATCAATCAAACACGCCCCAACATGAATCTCGTGAAACGGTTGAAAAATGAATCTGGTGGTTGGATTGAAGATGAAACCGAACTGCAAAGCTTGGCGAAAAATTACTTTACTAACTTGTTCACATCAGAGGTGCAGGTGCCGTCGCCGGATGTCTTGGAAAAAGTACAGGCCCGGGTTACCGTTCAGATGAACGAGGCACTGACTGCCGCCTACACGCGTGAGGAGGTGAAGAAGGCCCTTTTCAATATTGGCGATTTAAAGGCTCCTGGGCCGGATGGGCTGCATGCAATCTTTTACAAAAATATTGGCGCCTTATTCAGGAGGACCTCACCGATGAAGTTTTATTGGCTATTAACTCAAAAAAGATCCCGGAAAATTGGAATGACACTACAATTGTCTTAATTCCGAAAGTTAACAATCCTGAGAGTATGTCCCAGTTCAGACCCATAAGTCTTTGCAATGTGGTGTATAAGGTAATATCCAAGCTTTTGGCGGCAAGACTGAAGGTTTTTCTTCCTCACATTATTTATCCTATGCAAAATGCTTTTGTTCCTGGGAGGCTAATCTCTGATAACTTTCTTGTGGCCTTTGAGAGTTACCATGCGATCAAGAATAGGAGAGTGGGAAGCTATGGGACTTGTGCTGTTAAACTGGATATGCACAAAGCATATGATAGAGTGGAATGGAATTTCCTGAAATTGATCATGACGAAGCTGGGTTTTATTGAGAGTTGGGTGGATTTGATCATGCCTTGCGTCACCTCTGTCCGGTATCAGGTCCGGATGAACAACTCAGTGTCTGATTTCTTTTCCCCTACACGCGGTCTCAGACAGGGGGATCCATTATCCCCCTACTTATTTCTCCTATGTGCGGAAGGGCTTACAAGTTTGATTTCGTATGAAGAGGAGCAGGGAAACCTTCAAGGGGTAAAAGTATGTCGAAATGCCACATCTATTTCTCACTTATTATTCACTGATGATTCCTTGATCTTAATGAAAGCGGATAGCTCTAATGCGCTGAGTCTGAAGAGAGCACTAGATGATTATTGCGCCTCGTCCGGCCAGCTTGTGAGCGTGGCCAAATCCAGCATTTTCTTTAGCCCTTGTACTAATATTGAGAGGAAGGTTGAAGTGTGCACCATCCTGGATATCATGACGGAGGCAATTACGGACAAATACCTTGGGCTACCGCCACTTGTGGGGGTGGATAGGACGGACTGTTTCCAACACCTTATTGACAGAGTGTGTAAATTACTTAGTGGATGGAAGGAAAAAATGCTATCTTTTGGAGGGAAAGAAGCGCTTATCAAGGCTGTAATTCAAGCTATTCCGGTGTACGCTATGTCGGTATTCAAGCTACCCAAGCAGATCTGTAAAGGGATAATCTCAGCAATGTCCCAGTTCTGGTGGGGAGATGAAGACCAACAGAAACATATGCACTGGTTTGCTTGGTGGAAGATGTGTATCCCAAAGATGAAAGGTGGTATGGGGTTTCGAGATCTAGAGTGTTTTAATCTGGCTATGTTGTCTAAACAGGTCTGGAGACTGTTATCCGAACCGGAGTCCCTGTGTGCCCAAGTTCTTCGTGCAAAATACTATCCATCAGGGGATCTTCTTAATGCAGAATTGAAGAAAGGTAGTTCTTTTACATGGCAAAGTATTTGGTCTAGAATACAGACATTTAAGAAAGGGCATATCTGGAGAGTAGGAGATGGTGAGGACATCAATATTTGGGAGGATTGCTGGATCCCAACTAGCCCATCTCGAAAAATAATGACTCGTAGAGGCCGTATTGTTTTGACAAAAGTCTCTGAGTTGATAGATGATGAAACAGGACTGTGGAGAGAGGAGTTTATAAGAGAGATGTTCTGGGATGTTGATGTGGATAGGATCCTGCGGATACCTCTAGCTGTGGGCATGATGCATGACTTCCCTGCGTGGCACTTTACTAAAAATGGACGCCACTCGGTTAAGTCGGCATATCATGTTGAGTGGGATGCACAACACGGACGAAAACTGAGGCGAACACGACCCCATGACACTTCGGCAGCCAACCCGGTATGGAAGTCATTGTGGAACCTTAAAGCACTAGCGAAAATAAAAATCCATTGCTGGCGTGCATTGCTGGGAGCCATCCCGTGTAACGGAATCCTAGCTAACCGACACATCCCAATTTCCAGCCAATGTCCGATGTGTAATGTCGACTGTGAGAGTGTATCACATGCGTTTTCGGCTGCGTGAGAGCTAAGGAGGTTTGGACCAAGAAGGGTATGATGCCTATACTAGATGCAGCGTTGTTGATGGAAGTGCAGGGCGCCACGATGTTGGAGACGCTGTTGCTCGACACGGCGGCGGTGCCTCTTATTCCAGAAGTGAGAAGATGCGACCTAGCTGTCGTTACTTGCTAGTATCTGATACGTCTCAAACGTATCTATAATTTCTGATGTTCCATGTTGATATTATACCAATTGTTACATGTTTTATATACACTTCATAGCATTTTATATATTTTCTGGGACTAACCTATTAACAAGATGCCACAGTGTCAGTTCCTGTTTTTCTACAGTTTTTGTATTCCAGAAAAGCTAGTCTGGAAATATTCTCGGAATTGGACGAAACTTGGACAGAACCTCCTATTTTTCCAACACGAAGACGGAGTCCAGAGGAGAGACGGAGGAGAGCCACGTGGCACCCACACCATAAGGCCGCGCGGCCCCCCCTGCCACGTCGTGGGGTGGTGTGGGGCCCACGTGGCTCTGCAGCCGCCGCCCTTTCGCCTATTTATTCTTCCCGACGCGAAAACCCTAGATACCCGAGCCATTATTCACGAAAAGTTCCAGAGACGCCGCCGCCATCAACCCTAGCTCAGGAGGGTTCATAAGCTCTTCCCGGCACCCTGCCGGAGAGGGGAATCATCACCGGAGGGCTCTACATCACCATGCCTGCCTCCGGAGTGATGCGTGAGTAGTTCATCCTTGGACTACGGGTCCATGGCAGTAGCTAGATGGTTGTCTCTCCACTTTATGCTATCATGTTTAGATCTTGTGAGCTGCCTATCATGATCAAGATCATCTTATTGTAATGCTACATGTTGTGTTTGCTGGGATCCGATGAATATTGAATACTATGTCAAGTTGATTATCAATCTATCTTATATGTTATTTATGATCATGCATGCTTTCCGTTACTAGTAGATGCTTTGGCCAAGTAGATGCTTGTAACTCCAAGAGTGAGTATTTATGCTAGATAGTGGGTTCATGCCTCCGATAATCTGGGAGAGTGACAATAACTTCTAAGATTGTGGATGTGCTGTTGCCACTAGGGATAAAATAACCGATGCTTAGCTTAAGTGTGTGCCGTTAGGTCTAATGCATTTGTTTACATTACGCACATTACTTAATGCAATTATCCGTTTCTTGCAACTTAATACCAACGGGGAACTCGGTATGACAACCTGGCGGTGGATTATTAGTCATAGACACTGTTGGATAACGGTCTATGTATTTTGTCGTAATGCCCACATGAATATCATAGTAATCATCATGTCATATATATGCATTGTCATGCGCTCAATATTTTGTCAATTGCCCAGCTGTAATTTATTCACCCAGCATGTTAGTTATCTTTTATGGAGAGACACCACTAGTGAACTGTGGACCCCGGTCCATTCTTTTACACCGTTAATACAACCAACTGCAAACACTGTTCCTTTTCATTCTCTGCAATATACTACTGTTTTCCACACCATACGTTTAATCCTTTATTTTCAGCAAGCCGGTGAGATTGACAATCTCACTGTTTCGTTGGGGCAAAGTAGTTTGATTGTGTTATGTGCAGATTCCACGTTGGTGATCGGGTAACGGCGCCACCAACAACCTTCAGAAGTGATTTCTTGCTCCTACTGGTTCGATTAAACCTTGGTTTCATACTGAGGGAAAACTGCTGCTACACTGCATCATACCTTCCTCTTTGGGTCTCCCAACGAACGTGTGATCCACGCAATCAAGCATATTTTCTGGCGCCGTTGCCGGGGAGTGGAAGCACTTTGGTTCAGAAATCTCCTTACTTCCCCTTCCACACGCCAGCATATTTTCTGGCGCCGTTGCCGGGGAGTAAGAGGATTTCTGCAAGGGGAGTCTCTCGCTTCCAATCTCTTTACTTTGTTTTTGTCTTGCTTAGTTTACTTTTATTTTTATCTTGTTTGCTTTTAAATATCAAAAACACAAAAAAAAATCCCGCACCTAGTTTATTTCGGTCTGTTATTATGTCTAGTTCTTTACTTGCTATCAATGGTTACTTTCTTTGAAACTAGTCCTATGCTGAAAACGACATGAGAGAGCTTTATAAAATTTATCTTGAATTGGGACATGAAGTGTTTGAAGAGAAAATTAAAAAACCTATCGAAACTTATTTGCATGATGGTAGCAATGTTATTACTATAAATTCTTTGAACACCATTATTGCTAATGCTATGGAAGACTTTAAGCTTGGGGAGGTCGGTTTTGATGAAAAAATATTTTTAGTCCCCCAGGTATTGAGGATAAAATTCATTATGATTATGATATGCCTCTAGTTTATGATGATTATAATGATGGATGTGCTAGTTTTACTCCCACTATTACTAATGAAATTGATTATGCTTGTGTGGAGAGTAATGATACTTTTATGCATGTGGATCATGATAAGAATGCTTTATGTGATAGCGCTATATTGTTGAGTTATTCATGATGCTACTGAAAATTATTTTGAGAGAGGAAAATATGGTTATAAAATCTTCATGTTATTAAATTTCCTCTCTTTATGATGAAAGTTTTGAGCTTTCTCGTGTGTTGCTTTTATATGTTGATTGCTTTAAGACCTAATGGTCATTATAAGAGAGGGAGACACAATTTCATATATCTCAATAATATTAAGTCTCCTCTCTTTATGTTGAAAGTTTTGAAGTTGCACTTGTTTTGCCTTCCTATGCTAGTCACTCTGTGCTTCACTGACTTGTTTTCTTACAAGGCTCCTATGCATAGGAAGAGTGTTAGATTTAAACATGTTTTATATATGCTTTTGATGCTCTCTATTATGTTTCAACTCTTATCCTTATGTGAGCATCATAAAAATTACTATGCCTAGCTAAAAGGCTTCAAAGAAAAGCGCTTATGGGAGGCAACCCATTATTTTATTTCTGCAATTTTTCTTTTTTTTGAGTCAAGGAGTTGTTTACTTCTGTAACAATTCCTTTGTATCTTTATTTTATCGCATTGTTGTGCCAAGTATTGCCTCTAATAGGAAGATGATGCTAGATTTGGATTTCTGCGCAGGAACAGATTTCTGCTGTTCACCGTTTTACTTCTGTAAAATCACAGAAAAATTATTTAAATCTGCAATTTTTTGTGCGTGATCCTCAGATATGTACGCATCTTTCGTTAGTTTAAAGTTTTTCGATCTGAGCAACGTAAGTGCCTCGAAAAAATTTGTCTTTGCGGACTGTTCTGTTTAGACAGATTCTGTTTTTTATTTTTCGCATTCTCTCTTTTACTAGTGTTGAGTGGAATTCTTTTTTAGGGTGAAGAGCTTCACATAACATCAGTGGCAGTAGCTAATGTTAAAAGTAACGGTCATGTTTGTGTCCTTATAGAACATGTGAGTTTTTGATTGTGCACTAACCCTCTAATGAGAATTACTTTGAGTTTGGTGTGGCGGAAGTTTTCAAGGGTCAAGAGAGAAGGATGATATAATGTGATCAAGAAGAGTGAAGAGCTTAAGCTTGGGGATGCTCCCATGGATCACCCCAGCATATTTCAAGAAGACTCAAGCGTCTAAGCTTGGGGATGCCCAAGGCATCCCCTTCTTCATCAGCAACTTATCAGGTCATCTCTAGTGAAACTATATTTTAATTCTTTCACATCATATGTGCTTTACTTGGAGCGTCTGTGTGCTTTTATTTTCAGTATTTTATTTTTCTTATGGTCAACTTGATTGGACCCTAGCATTCTTGATTGGGAGAGAGACACGCTCCGCTTTTTCATATGAATACTCCTATTCTTCACTTATACTTGTTGAGTATTCTTATCTAGCTATTGCTATGCTTTTAGCTCCTGTTTTGCATGCATCTCTTATTCAGAGCTGTTAGTTCTTTTAAAGAAAGTACTCTCTTGCTTCACTTATAATTGTTTGGAGAGTTTATGTTGAAACAAATTGATTGGTGTTTGGTTGGAACAGAAAATGTTGCATGTGGTAGATGGTATAATGGAAAAAGCTTACATATTCTTGTAGATCATTGTATTGGATAATTTGATACTTGTCATTTTTTTGAGTTATCAAGTAGTTCATGTTTAAGCTTTTGTATCATGTAGTTAAAACCTATTAATGAAAAACTACCGTAAAGCTCGTTGAAATTTGGTTTGCATGATTGGTATCTCTAAGGTCTAGATATTTTCTAGTAAAAGGGTTTGGTTAACAAGGAAGACAGTGTAGAGTCTTATAATGCTTGCAATATGTTTTCATATAAGCTTGCTGTGTCGGTTGATATCCTGTGTTTGCTTCAAATAACCTTGCTAGCCTAAACTCTGTACTGAGAGGGAATGCTTCTCGTGCATCCAAAACCTTGAGCCAAAATCCATGCCATCTGTGTCCACCATAACTACCCATATGTGGTATTTCCTTGCCATTCCAAGTAAATTTTTCATGTGCTACCTTTAAACTATTCAAAAATTATTACTCCTTTTTGTGTCAATGTTTACCAAGCTCATGAGGATGGGGTGGATGTCTTTATGTCAACTGTCAAACAGACTTTACCACCGGACTAGCGGCATATACATCCGCTTATCCATTAATTTTGCAAAAAGAGCTGGCAAATGGGGTGCCCAGTCCCAATTAATTACAACTTTAACCGCTTAATTCTCTTCACATTTTTGCCCTGATTTATCAGTCAAGCAATGACAAACAGTGAAATATCTGCATGTGTAAACAAAAGAGAAAGAGGGATGATCTGCCTTGCTGGTAGAAATAACGTCCTTCATGGGAGCCGCTCTTAAAAGTCTGGTTGGCAGGGGTCATATTGTACTTTCCATTTTCTGATTCGTTGACAATTAACAAACACCTCTCAAAACTTATTTTTACTCTCTATATGATTTCAAAAACTTAAAAAGCTCTAGCACATGATTTAATCCCTGCTTCCCTCTGCGAAGGGCCTTTCTTTTACTTTTATGTTGAGTCAGTTTTCCTACTTCTTTCTATCTTAGAAGCAAACACTAGTGTCAACTTTGGTGCAACAATTTTTATATGCTGTATATTGCACTTATTAAATGCTTTGTGTTGACAAATATCCATGAGATATATATGTTGAAAGTTGAAAGCAATTGCTGAAACTTAAATCTTCCTTTGTGTTGGTTAAATACCTTTTACTTAGAATCTATTGCTTTATGAGTTAACTCTTATGCAAAACTCTTTGATGCTTGTCTCGAAAGTACTATTCATGAAAAGTTTTTGCTTATATGATTCAGTTGTTTGCTCATTATCTACTTGCTAGCAAACTATAGACCATTGACCTGGATCACTTCATTCATAACATGTGCTTTACAATATTATTTGATCAAGATTATGATTGTAGCATGTCACCTCAGAAATTATTTTGTTTTTATCGTTTTACCTACTCGAGGACGAGTAGAACTAAGCTTGGGGATGCTTGATACGTCTCAAACGTATCTATAATTTCTGATGTTCCATGTTGATATTATACCAATTGTTACATGTTTTATATACACTTCATAGCATTTTTATGCATTTTCTGGGACTAACCTATTAACAAGATGCCACAGTGTGTCAGTTCCTGTTTTCTGCTGTTTTTGTATTCCAGAAAAGCTAGTCTGGAAATATTCTCGGAATTGGACGAAACTTGGACAGAACCTCCTATTTTTCCAACACGAAGACGGAGTCCAGAGGAGAGACGGAGGAGGGCCACGTGGCACCCACACCATGGGGCCGCGCGCCCCCCCCCTGCCGCGCGTGGGGTGGTGTGGGGCCCACGTGGCTCTGCAGCCGCCGCCCTTTCGCCTATTTATTTTTCCCGACGCGAAAACCCTAGATACCCGAGCCATTATCCACGAAAAGTTCCAGAGACGCCGCCGCCGTCAACCCTAGCTCGGGAGGGTTCAGAAGCTCTTCCCGGCACCCTGCCGGAGAGGGGAATCATCACCGGAGGGCTCTACATCACCATGCCTGCCTCCGGAGTGATGCGTGAGTAGTTCATCCTTGGACTACGGGTTCATGGCAGTAGCTAGATGGTTGTCTCTCCACTTTATGCTATCATGTTTAGATCTTGTGAGCTGCCTATCATGATCAAGATCATCTTATTGTAATGCTACATGTTGTGTTTGCTGGGATCCGATGAATATTGAATACTATGTCAAGTTGATTATCAATCTATCTTATATGTTATTTATGATCTTGCATGCTTTCCGTTACTAGTAGATGCTTTGGCCAAGTAGATGCTTGTAACTCCAAGAGTGAGTATTTATGCTAGATAGTGGGTTCATGCCTCCGGTAATCTGGGAGAGTGACAATAACTTCTAAGATTGTGGATGTGTTGTTGCCACTAGGGATAAAATAACCGATGCTTAGCTTAAGGTGCGCCGTTAGGTCTAATGCATTTGTTTACATTACGCACATTACTTAATGCAATTATCCGTTGCTTGCAACTTAATACCAACGGGGAACTCGGTATGACAACCTGGCGGTGGATTATTAGTCATAGACACTGTTGGATAACGGTCTATGTATTTTGTCGTAATGCCCACATGAATATCATAGTAATCATCATGTCATATATATGCATTGTCATGCGCTCAATATTTTGTCAATTGCCCAGCTGTAATTTGTTCACCCAGCATGTTAGTTATCTTTTATGGAGAGACACCACTAGTGAACTGTGGACCCCGGTCCATTCTTTTACACTGATAATACAACCAACTGCAAACACTGTTCCTTTTCATTCTCTGCAATTTACTACTGTTTTCCACACCATACGTTTAATCCTTTGTTTTCAGCAAGCCGGTGAGATTGACAACCTCACTGTTTCGTTGGGGAAAAGTAGTTTGATTGTGTTGTGTGCAGATTTCACGTTGGTGATCGAGTAACGGCGCCACCAACAACTTTCAGAAGTGATTTCTTGCTCCTACTGGCTCGATTAAACCTTGGTTTCATACTGAGGGAAAACTGCTGCTACACTGCATCATACCTTCCTCTTGGGGTCTCCCAACGAACGTGCTATCCACGCAATCAGTATCTGTGGAGGGAACGGAGGAAAATGACCCACGGCGAAGCTATCCAAACACCAGCGAGATCGGCTCAGTCCATCATCGCCTTGGCTCTGAACTATAAGAGAATAAAGAAGTGGGGTGCCGGTCCGATACAAAGACATGGCTGGCTTAAACCCTCGGTAGATTTTGTTAAACTAATATTGATGCTTCTTTCAATGTGGACACAGGTACTGGTGGTACAGGTGCTTTTATCCGCGATCACCTGGGGACCTTTGTTGGTGGATTTAGAAGAAGTCTTCTGAATGTGGAGGATGCCACCACTGCTGAGGCGTGTGCCTTGCGAGACGGACTGGTTCTCGCGGGAGACTTGGGCTATAACAAGTTGATAGTTGAAGCAGACTACATGGAGGTTGTCGAGATCATGCAAGATGGTGGCAATTCTCTGGGAGCTGCGGCAGCAATTTATGAAGATTGTACTTTCCTCTGCCGAAGTTTTGCACGTGTCAGATTTCAGCATTGTCCTCGGGAGGCAAATATTGTAGCACATGAATTAGCTAAGTATAGTGAGGTGAGCCAGGGTGTATGGCATAGTGAACCTCCTGATTTTATCATCCCTGTAATAGCTAATGATGTAACTGCCGTGAACGGTTGAGTTGCAAGTTTCTTACGCACTCTTTTCCTTACCATGGTACCTAAGGGGATGGAAGGTTTTTAATGAGGCGGCTTGCTAGCTTTTATATTTATATAGTGTGATTTCAAAAAAACACGCCCCAACATGTTCCTATTGGTAGCTGCCTTGGTAGCGTACTTCTTGTGACTTGTGAGTATATCTATATATACATGCTTAGTCATTGTCTAGTGATGATTAAAATGCTAGAGTTTACGTCCAACACTCGGTGCTTAATGTTGCTAGGATAACAGTCATATCTTATTTCTGGATTAAAACAAACCCTATGCTCTAGTTATTCCAACAGATCAGGAACACTAGGAACGCGAGGAGTAAGACGAGACCCTGGACGGAGAGCACCCCAAGCGGCGGCGCATCACGGCAAAAAACAGCACCACCAGGAGCGTTACGAGCGCGAATGCGCGACGTTGATCGAAGGGCCTTTCAGACTGGTCACCTTGACCACCTTGCGGATGATCCTGGCGAGCGAGTAGCTATCGGCGAAGTAGATCGTGGAGGCCATGAGGAATGCGGATGGTCTGCTTGACGAAACCAAGCGCCGGCGTGACGACCTGGAGGGCGATGTTGACGACGAAGAGTTTCATAACGTCGTGCTTGATCTCATTCAGGAGCCTGGCATACTCGGCACTGAACGGGCCGGTGTTCTTGATCTCCACGAGATGGCTAGCCCTTGGCATGTCGTCGTCGGTGACAGGCTGGATGGATACGACTTGTGCTAAGGGGGCATAGTACGCGATAACGGCCAAGAGGAGGAAGAGCAGGGGTGTGATCAAGAGCTTGGCGTTTCGCGTGTGGAGTAGCTGGGTTTCCTTTACGGAAGCAAAGCATGATGTGGTTTTCGCAGCCATGGCTAGGTAATTGAAGCTTGATAAGGTAGTGAGAAGAAAGGATGGAGGATTTATAATTGAATAAGAGATGCAATGGAAGTTTGTAGTTGCCTGGGGTGGAGGGAATGGCTGATGCTCAGTGCTCACTAATCAAATGAGAAATTGGAAAACTAAGGGCACGTCGTTGTTACCAAATGGATGACTTGGAAAAATCAGTGCACGATACATTATGTAATCTGAAAGGGAAAGGGTTATGACCTATCTTGTCTTTTCTTGAGACTAAGAAAAGGGCCCGTGCGTTGCAACGGGTAGAAAATAGGAAAATGCCTGCTTAGTAAAACCACTAATGTTTGCACTGTGTAAATGTAGAGTAGACCATAAATTTAAATCTGGGAAAATAAAAGCCTTTCTCCAAAAAGAAAGTCCATGAAACATCGCCTGAATGCCTGATGACATTAATCCACAGCTATCAAATTAAACATGATATGATGCCAGTACACAAACTAACATGCTTACAAGTTTGATCAGAATAAAATGACACTCTACAATGGTTTCATAAGTAGATTGGGTCTGAGCTCAACTGCCCTTATATAGTTGACTTGACACAATTCAGTTCAGTTCAACATAATTCTATTAAAATCTTCATAAATTAGGAGCACACATCATTATTTCCATCCATTATATGTTTTCATCACACCACAATTGAACTACTCCAAGAACACATTATTGTGTTCAGAAATTGCTGTAACGGCAGGTGACAGAAATTTCTAAGTGCATGCATTTCCATAAAATTAACTAAACTGGAAGCAGTTAACATTAGTATAAGCAGTTCTGGACAGCTGCAATATCAATTTAAAAATGTACTAAACTGGAAGGAGTTAATATTAGTTTTACATTATGTTGTTTGTACGGCTACACGGAAAGGTGTGTCATTATAAGCCATACGTATCTGAACATCTGGTCCAAGAGAATTCTAGGCTCTCCAATAAGGATACTAGCTGACGAGTAAAACTTAAAAACAATATGATTTCTCAACTTACATGTCTGGTTTAGCTACCTGAGCAATGAAGTAGATCAAATATGAGCCTCACCAACTATGCAACAGGTAGTTGCCTACTCTCATGAGTTGCCTCGATATGGCCTTCAAGTTGGCCTCACAAACTATCAACGAAAAAAATAGCACGCTATTTCCCGGTTAATAGCACGATATAGCGTTTGGAGAGGCTACGCTATATTTAGCCTCAAGTTGACGCTACGGCGTTATTTTTGTCATATACGCTCGAAACCACACTAAACGTGGTACGTTATAGCTACGCTAACAAAAAGTCTGGAAATAACGTTAGGTGATGATGATGGCGGGCAATCTGATGGTTCTTCTAGTTATTCTGAAGATGATGTCAATGATTCTGATTAAAGTTTAAAATATTTATCTTTTAATTTATTACTTTTTCATGGTTTTAAGCCTCATATTTGTATTCGTGCCATGGATTTGACCTTGACATTTGAATATGGTTATGCATGTATTGTTTCTGGAAAAAAAATTAGTGCTGAAATCCTTAATATTTGGGCTATTTCTTACAACTTTTTCATCACGCTATTTTATATGTAACTTCGCTATATCACGCTATATCTTGTATAACTTCTGGAGGAGGGACACGCTATTTTTGATAGCACGCTATTTTTTTCCTTGCAAACTATGCAGCAGGTAGATTTTATCTAATGAAGGAATGCGTAAAGTGGATGCTGACCCTGATATGATATACTCATGTTATCTAATTTACTTATCTGAATCCATCATGGCACACGAGCATCACAAACTAATTTCGAGCAGAACATAACTCAGGTAAGTCAAAATATCACTACAGAAACACAGTTACAACCATAAATCCCATAAGTAATACGGAGTACAAAACTATATGCTCGTGCGACAACTAACTTCAGTCGAGAAGCCTATCATTGACATGCCACTAATTCAAAGGTACACACAGCTACAGGACGACCTAAAATCATAGGCATCACAAGCCTACATGAGCACCAAAGGGCCAAAATCCAGCCAATCACAGATGGTTGGATGAGTAAATCATCCAAACAGGAGCATCACAGTACACCAATAGCAGCACTGCATCCACCAAGACATCTTAATCACCAGGCCAATTACAAGCTACACGGATTCTTCAGTTCATCTCTAGGATGAATTGGGGCAAAACCACAAACCACATCGGCTCGATGATCGGTCACAGAAAGAAGTACCTCGTGGAGTTGGAGCCAGGCAGAGCTAGAAGGAGCAGTAGAGGACGTAGGCGAGGTAGGCGACGCTGAGGTTGTAGGACATCGAACTGCCGTCCCGTCGACAGCAGCAGCCACACCACAGCACCCATCACCAGAGCATCACCGCACCACACCATCAGCCACCAAAGGGGACACCAGGGTTGCGACGAGCAGGGCACCGTCCCGCCGGAGTCGAGGTGGAAGCCATGGTCGACACGGAGCAGTACACCGAGACGGCGTGCTCGAGGAGGGGCTCGAGGAGGCTACCGTTGTCGACGAGTAGGCACAGCAGGAGGCGTGGAGGTGCGGGAGCCGTGCTCGTAGAGGTGGAGGAGCAGGGGCTCGAAGGTGTTGGGGAAGATGGTCAGGAGCTCGAGAGGGAGTTGGAGGTGGCGTGGCCAGAGAGAGAGGGCAGCGGCGACGACGGCGCTGGGGACCGAGCCGAGCAGATCAAGCAGGGCGACGAGCTAGGGTTAGAGTCGCGGAGGCGGTCGATTGGAAGTACGCGGCGGCGAATCCAGTAGGGGAATCGGCGGAGGAAGGCAAGGTGATGCAAGGCCCGGTAGCGGCGGCGCCGGTGATGGCCGGAGCCGGCCGGAGCAAGGCGTGCCGGCGGCGGAGACTCACACGGGAGAGAGAGCGGAGTGGCATTTGGTGTAATACGGCTGAGTTGGCAGGGGCAAAACCGGGAAAAAAAAGTTGGACGAGAAGAAGCTTTACTGCCTTTTATATTAGGTATAGATGGGACATGACGAATACCCGTAAAGGAAGAAGAAATTAGGATCGATGGAGGATTAATGTTGGCCAATGCTGTCGAGGTTTGTAGCTGGGGGCAATGGCTGATGCGCGTGCTGACTGGGGCACGTCGGTCTATAGCTAATTAATGGATGACTTGGAAAACTCAGTCCACGATATAATTATTGTAGTGCGACGAGTTTTCAAAATGGTTGGGAAGATTCAGGTAGCTGCGCATTACTAACAGTTCTGTGTATTCTGTTAGGAATAGATATAACCGTCTTAAACGGTTGTAGATATGCCCAAACCGACATGCCTCCTAGAGTGGAAAGGCTTCTGATCGAACGCGCGAGCGGTTGCGTGGTTCGTTGCGCACGCAGCACGTGGGTGGGGCCCACCCCCACGTGGTCTTTTTCTTCCTCCTTTCTTCTTTCTCCTCCCATCCCGCATGGATCCTCCCCAAATTAAAATCGACGCCAAGCCGAGACGGCGACCGGCGACGCCTCTGCGACCGGAGGGAGCTGCGGCGGAGAAGGCGCCGGCGAGGATGGAGCGAGGCGAAGCCGAGCTAGCGAATTTCTTCCCCAATTCGAGGGCCAGGCCGAGCCGGAGTCGCCGGAGCCGCGGCGGAGGTGGCGGAGGCGAGGAGAAACTTAACGGTGGGGGTGGGGGTGGGGTTCGCTGATACGTCTCAAACGTATCTATAATTTTTTATGTTCCATGCTGATATTATATCAATTGCTACATGTTTTGGCTACACTTTATATCATTTTTATGCATTTTCTGGGACTAACCTATTAACAAGATGCCACAGTGCCAGTTCCCTGTTTTCTGCTGTTTTTGGTTTCAGAAAATCTATTAAGGAAATATTCTCGGAATTGGACGAAACAAAAGACATCGTCAATAATATCACGAGGAGATCACGGAGTCCAAAGGGGAGTCGGAGCAGACCCACCAGGGGGCCACGCCACACTAGGGCGCGGCCCAGGGTGGGCCCGCGCCCCCTATGGCGTGGTGGCCCCCCTCGGCCACCGACGCCGCCTCTTCGCCTATATATTCTCCGCGACGCGAAAACCCTATTACGGTCGATCATATTCCACGAAAAGTTCCGTCGCGGCCGTCATCGTCAATCTCAGATCGGAGGAGTTCTGAAGCTCTTCCCGGCACCCTGCCGGAGGGGAGATCATCACCGGAGGGCTCTACATCACCATGCCTGCCTCCGGAGTGATGCGTGAGTAGTCCACCCCTGGACTACGGGTCCATAGCAGTAGCTAGATGGTTGTCTCTCTACCTTGTGCCTCCATGTTTAGATCTTGTGAGCTGCCTAACATGATCAAGATCATCTTATTGTAATGCTAGATGTTGTGTTTGCTGGGATCCGATGAATATTGATACCATGTTTATTCAAGTTGTTTATCTATGTGCTCTTGATCTTGCATGCTCTCCGTTGCTAGTAGATGCTTTGGCCAAGTAGATGCTTGTGACTCCAAGAGGGGGTATTTATGCTCGATAGTGGGTTCAGTCTCTAGATATCTGGATCAGTGACAGAAAGGTCTAAGATGGTAGATGTGCTGTTGCTACTAGGGATAAAACATTGGTGCAGTGTCCAAGGGCACTTGTATTGATTACATTACACACTTTACTTCATGCAATAATCTGTTGTTAGCAACTTAATACTGAAAGGATGCGGATGCTGCCTTGAAGGTGGATTATTTAGGCATAGATGCTGTTGGAATAACGGTCTATGTACTTTGTTGTAATGCCCAACTAGATTTCATAGTAGACATCTTGGCATGTATTGCATTGTTATGCCCTCTCTATTTGTCAATTGCCCAGCTGTAATTTGTTTACCCAACATGCTAGTTATCTGTTCTGAGAGAGACACCACTAGTGAACTGTGGACCCTGGTCCAATTTCCTCATACTGTTTACACAACCTGCTGCAATCATCTGTTTCCTGTTACTTGCTGTTTTCCTGCTGTTTTCCACACCATACGTTTAACTCTTTGTTTCTGCAAGACCGGAGAGATTGACAACCTCTCTGTTTCGTGTTGGGCAAAGTTCTGGTTTGTGTCTGTGCAGATTCCACGTTGGTGCAAGCTCCCTAGCGCCAGGGGGAGTCAACATCAACAACCTTCCGATGATCGTCAAGTCCTACTGGATTGACCTTGGGTAGATTTCTCAAGGGAAAACTTCTGCTGTCTACATCATAACCTTCCTCTTGGGGTTCACCAACACGTAGCCATCAAGCTGTTTTCTGGCGCCGTTGCCGGGGACTTGGAGGCTATTGGAAAGGGGAGTCTCTCAGTTCCAATCTCTTTACTTTGTTTTTGTCTTGTTTTAGTTTTGTTTTGCTTGCTGTTAAAAATCAAAAACCCAAAAAAATTAAATTCCTGCATCTAGTTTTTAATTTCGAGTTGCCCTGTTGCTTGTTTTAGGCTTGCTAAAATGAGTAATCCTGAAAATACTAAGTTGTGTGACTTTACTAGCACAAACAACAATGATTTTATCTGTACACCCATTGCTCCACCTGCTTCTAAAGCAGAATTTTATGAGATTAAGCCTGCACTGTTAAATCTGGTTATGAAAGAGCAATTTTCTGGTGTTAGTACTGATGATGCTGCTGCCCACTTAAACAACTTTGTTGAACTTTGTGATATGCAAAAGTATAAGGAGGTAGAGAGTGATATTATTAAGCTGAAATTGTTTCCTTTCTCTTTAAGAGGAAGAGCTAAAGATTGGTTGCTATCTTTGCCTAGAAATAGTATTGATTCCTGGACTAAATGCAAAGATGCTTTCATTGGAAAATATTATCCTCCTGCTAAAATTATCCTTAAGAAGTGGTATTATGAACTTTAGGCAACTTGATAATGAGCATGTTGCCCAAGCTTGGGAAAGAATGAAGTCTTTGGTTAAAAATTGCCCCACTCATGGACTGACTACTTGGATGATCATCCAAACCTTTTATGCAGGACTAAATTTTTCTCAAGGAATTTATTGGACTCGGCTGCTGGAGGGACCTTTATGTCCATCACTTTGGGTGCTGCTACAAAGCTTCTTGATGATATGATGGTAAATTATTCTGAATGGCACACTGAAAGGGCTCCAACTGGTAAGAAGGTAAATTCTGTTGAGGAAATTTCCTCCTTGAGTGATAAAGTTGATGCTATTATGACTATGCTTTCGAATGGACATGGTGTTGTGGATCCAAATAATATTCCTCTTGCTTCTTTGGTTGCTCATGATGAGAAAAATGTTGATGTAAACTTCATTAAAAATAACAACTTCAACAACAATGCTTATAGGAATAATTTTGGTAGCAACAATTATAGGCCATATCCTGCTAATGGTAGCAACTCTTATGGTAATTTTATGGCAATTCCTACAGTAACAATAGAAGTGTGCCCTCTGATCTTGAAGTCATGCTTAAGGATTTTATTAGCACACAAACTACTTTTAATAAAACTGTTGAGGAAAAGCTAGGAAAAATTGATACTCTTGCTGCTAAAGTTGATAGTCTTGCTCATGATGTTGAAATGCTGAAAATAAAAGCTATTCCTAGTGATATTAGAGAGAGTAAAACACTCAATGCTATCCAAATTAAAATTGATAATAACATTAGGATGCTTGCTGAACTTCATGAAAGATGGAGAGAGAAGAAAGAGAAGCTGAAATTGCTGAACAAAATAGTGTTGTTAGAGTTTGCACTATTTTTACTAATGAAACAAATGATGCCTCACATGCTAATGCGCCCCCTACTGTTAGTGAAAAGATAATAAGTGTTGGAAATGTCTCTACCTCTACAAAAAAGTTTTAAATTGCCTGATAGCACTACTTTTGTTCCTAGTAAAAGTGCTGAAATTTTTAGAGGTGTTGGTGATAATTGCTCCATTGTTTTTGATGACAACAACTTCAATTTCGAAAATTGTAACATAACTGAAGTCATCATGTTCTTGCAAAAGCTAGCTAAGAGTCCTAATGCTAGTAAAATAAATATGGCTTTTACTGAACATATTATCAAAGCTCTCATGCATGCTAGGGAAGAAAAATTAAAACTTGAAGCTTCTATCCCTAGGAAGTTAGATGATAATTGGGAACCTGTTATTAAAATGAAACTGAGTGAGTTTGAATGCAATGCTTTGTGTGACCTTGGTTCTTGTATTTCGGTTATGCCTAAAAATTTATATGATATTCTCAAGCTTGCACCTTTGGAAAAATGTCATTTGGATGTTCACTTTGCTGATTCTTCTATGAAGAAACCTTTAGGAAAAGTTGATGATGTTTTGATAATGGTTAATAACAATCTTGTCCCTGTTGATTTTGTGGTTTTGGATATTGAATGCAATCCTTCTTGTCCTATTGTTTTGGGAAGACCTTTTCTGAGAACTGTTGGTGCTGTTATTGATATGAGAGAGGGGAATATAAAATTTCAATTCCCACTCAAGAAAGGTATGGAACACTTCCCTAGGAAGAAGATGAAATACTCACATGATACTAGTGTCAAGACAAATTATGGTTTTGGATTTTCTGGTCTTGACAATACTTGATGCATCTCTTCATGCCTAGCTCAAAGGCATTAAAGAAAAGCACTTCTGGGAGATAACCCATGTTTTTATTTGCTGTTTTATTTTTGTTTTCTTGAGTCAAGGATGCTTGTTTACCTCTGTAGCAACTCCTTTGTATCTTTTATTTGCTGTTTTGTTGTGCCAAGGAGAGTTACTAATGCAAAGTTGGTTTTTATTTTCGGGACTGCATTGGGACAGATTGCTGTTCGTCACCGTTTAATTCAGTAGAAAATCAGAAAAAATCGAAAAATGCTGAAACTTTTTGTGCATGTTCCTGATGATGTTACGCAACTTTCATTATTTCAAAAGTTTTTCATCTGAGCATCGTAAGTGCCTCGAAAAAATTCGTCATTACAGACTGTTCTGGTTTGACAGATTCTGTCTTTTATTTTGCATTCTCTCTTTTACAAGTTTTTAAGTGGTTTCTTTTCGTGTAAAAGTGCCCACTTGAGCCTAGTAACAGTGGCTAATGTTTAAAATAGTTGGCTTGTGAGTTTTGTCTTTGCTAGAACTTTGAAGTATTATCTTTTAGTGCACTAACCTGCTAATGAGAAAAGCTGTTAAGTTTTGGTGTGAAGGAAGTTTTCAAGTGTTGATAGAGGAGAATGATATTACATGATCAAGAAGAGTGAAGAGCTTAAGCTTGGGGAGGCTTACCTCCCCAGCATATTTCAAGAAGACTCAAGCATCTAAGCTTGGGGATGCCCAAGGCATCCCCTTCTTCATCTACAAATTATCAGGTCATCTCTAATGGTGCTATATTTTTATTGCTTCATACTAGTGTACTCTTCCTTGGAGCGTCAGTGTGTTTTTGTTTTCAGTTTGTTTTGTTTTGTTTGCTGTGCTATACTTGTTGGATCCTAGTATTCATGTTTGGGAGAGAGACACGCTCCACTTTTTCATTAGAATACTCTTGTGCTTCACTTATACTTGTTGAGTATTCCTGTCTAGTTGCTGTTATTGCTGTTAGCTCTCAGTTTTTCATGTATCTCTTGTTAGAGCTTTCAGTTTCTTTTGAAGAAAGTACTCTCTTGCTTCACTTATATCTGTTTGGAGAGTTGTCAAATAAGTTGATTGGTGTTTGGTTGGACCAGAAAAATGCTATGCATGTGGTAGTGGTATAAAATGCTTACATGAATCTTTTTAGATCGTTGTCTTGAGTAATTTGATGCTTGCCAATTGTTTTGAGCTGTCAAGTAATTAATGTTTAAGCTTGTGCATCATGTAAGTAATGGCTATTAATGAAGAACTACTATAAGGATTTTCTGCTATAATAATCTGTTGCATAATTGGAAGTCCATAGTAGTCTAGATAATTTTTGGATGAAGGCTATGTGTTAACAAGGAAGACAGTGGGAGTCTATGGTTCGTCAAACCTTGTGTTTTATGTACACTCTTGCTATTCCAGTTGATAATGATGTTTGCTTATAATAACTTGCTAGCCTAAACTCTGTACTAAGAGGGAATGCTTCTTGTACATCCAAAACCTTGAGCCAAATCCATGCCACCTGTGTCCACCATACCTACCTATTATGTGGTGTTTTCACCATTCCAAGTAAATTTCTTCATGTGCTATCTACTAACTACTCAAAACTGTTACATTTCCTTTTTGTGTCACTACTTGAAAAGCTCATAAGGACGTAGTAGTGAGATTTGTCATCTTCCATGCTAATTAATTTACAAGGATTGGCAGCTTCATCTGCTTCTCCACCTTTTATTTTGCATTAAAGAGCTGGTTAGTCCACCCTATAAATAAATAAATAGACACTCCTCCATGGTGAATGTTGGTGGGCACCCGAGGATTCGGTTAGCCATGGTTTGTGGAAAGTAAATGGTTGGGAGGAGTGTCACCAATAAGTGCTTGTTACAAGTGCAGTCCTAAAAACTCTCGGAACCGCTCTAAAAGTTAGTTAGCCATGGAAGATGACAAGTACCTGCTATTTGATTTGTTGACACCTGTATACACCATTACCTTACAAAACAATATTTTATGCTCTCTATATGCCTTCGGGAACTACAGCTCTAGCACATGATGTTAATCCCTGCTTCCCTCTGCGAAGGGCCATTCTTTTACTTTTATGTTGAGTCAGTTTTCCCACTTCTTTCTGTCTACTTAAGCAAACATCATTGTCAACTCCAGTATAACAGTTTTTACATAACTTTGTGTTTGGTTGATCATATTCTTTGCATTGACATTATCTATATGATATACATGTTGAAAGTTGAAGCAAAAGCTGAAGCTATTATCTTCCTTTGTGTTGATACAAACACTTTCATGTTGAGAATTATTGCTGCTGTGAACTAACTATTATGTTAGACTATTATATCTCTAAATGTTTTATAGTATTATTCATGAAAGTTTGCACTTGTGTGATCACTTATGTTTACTCTTTATTTACTTGCTTGCAAACTATAGACCATTGGCTTGGATCACTTCATTCAGATCATGTGCATTACATTGTTATTTGATCAAAGATTGTGTTGGTAGCATGTCACTTCAAAAATTATCTGTTTTTATCGTTTACCTACTCGAGGACGAGCAGGAACTAAGCTTGGGGATGCTTGATACGTCTCAAACGTATCTATAATTTTTGATGTTCCATGCTGTTATTATATCAATTGCTACATGTTTTGGTTACACTTTATATCATTTTTATGCATTTTCTGGGACTAACCTATTAACAAGATGCCACAGTGCCAGTTCCCTGTTTTCTGCTGTTTTTGGTTTCAGAAAATCTATTAAGGAAATATTCTCGGAATTGGACGAAACAAAAGACATCGTCAATAATATCACGAGGAGATCACGGAGTCCAAAGGGGAGTCGGAGCAGACCCACCAGGGGGCCACGCCACACTAGGGCGCGGCCCAGGGTGGGCCCGCGCCCCCTATGGCGTGGTGGCCCCCCTCGGCCACCGACGCCGCCTCTTCGCCTATATATTCTCCGCGACGCGAAAACCCTATTACGGTCGATCATATTCCACGAAAAGTTCCGTCGCGGCCGTCATCGTCAATCTCAGATCGGAGGAGTTCTGAAGCTCTTCCCGGCACCCTGCCGGAGGGGAGATCATCACCGGAGGGCTCTACATCACCATGCCTGCCTCCGGAGTGATGCGTGAGTAGTCCACCCCTGGACTACGGGTCCATAGCAGTAGCTAGATGGTTGTCTCTCTACCTTGTGCCTCCATGTTTAGATCTTGTGAGCTGCCTAACATGATCAAGATCATCTTATTGTAATGCTAGATGTTGTGTTTGCTGGGATCCGATGAATATTGATACCATGTTTATTCAAGTTGTTTATCTATGTGCTCTTGATCTTGCATGCTCTCCGTTGCTAGTAGATGCTTTGGCCAAGTAGATGCTTGTGACTCCAAGAGGGGGTATTTATGCTCGATAGTGGGTTCAGTCTCTAGATATCTGGATCAGTGACAGAAAGGTCTAAGATGGTAGATGTGCTGTTGCTACTAGGGATAAAACATTGGTGCAGTGTCCAAGGGCACTTGTATTGATTACATTACACACTTTACTTCATGCAATAATCTGTTGTTAGCAACTTAATACTGAAGGATGCGGATGCTGCCTTGAAGGTGGATTATTTAGGCATAGATGCTGTTGGAATAACGGTCTATGTACTTTGTTGTAATGCCCAACTAGATTTCATAGTAGACATCTTGGCATGTATTGCATTGTTATGCCCTCTCTATTTGTCAATTGCCCAGCTGTAATTTGTTTACCCAACATGCTAGTTATCTGTTCTGAGAGAGACACCACTAGTGAACTGTGGACCCTGGTCCAATTTCCTCATACTGTTTACACAACCTGCTGCAATCATCTGTTTCCTGTTACTTGCTGTTTTTCCTGCTGTTTTCCACACCATACGTTTAACTCTTTGTTTCTGCAAGACCGGAGAGATTGACAACCTCTCTGTTTCGTGTTGGGCAAAGTTCTGGTTTGTGTCTGTGCAGATTCCACGTTGGTGCAAGCTCCCTAGCGCCAGGGGGAGTCAACATCAACAACCTTCCGATAGATCGTCAAGTCCTACTGGATTGATAACCTTGGGTAGATTATTCAAGGGAAAACTTCTGCTGTCTACATCATAACCTTCCTCTTGGGGTTCACCAACACGTAGCCATCATTCGCCGGCGACGAGAACGGGGGGGGGGGGGGCTTAGAGGGATGGTCCGGGGCGGCGGCGGACCGGCGGAGGCCGCGGTTTGAGGAGGGCGGAGCGACGAGGCGGTCGTGGTAGCGCCGCCGGCCGCGGGTGGCAGGGGCAGGCGGTTAGGCCGGCGCCGGCGGCGGGGGCGAGCTCCTCTTCCTCCTCCATCATTGTCGGAACGCCCACGTGTGGTTGTCCGAAACCGCGCGAGCGGTCGCGCGCGCAAGCTAGCCTTGCCCCTCCTAGGCGTCTTTTCGTGTTACCGACATCCCGATAGTCGGTTGTCCCTGTATAAATACTCCATGTAATCGATCAATGAATCAATCTATCGAATCATTTGTTTCCTGTCTCGTTTGCTCTCGATTTCTTCCAACACGTTATCAGCACGCTCGACCACGAGCAATTCGACTACAGCCAGAAAATCTAGGGCTGAGAATCGAAAGAACAGAGAAAGACATCGTACAAGAAAAGGAACAGAATGGGATTGGGAACATCAGGCAAATCGGTAAGAAAAAATGCCTGTGGCATCCCGTCGCTGTTTTGTTCCACTCCTTCATGAAGAACAAGGCGAGTTCGCGGGAATAGAACAAGAAAAAGGAGAAAATGACAGAAAACTACGACATTTGGGGCTGACTTGTCACATAACTACGACAATTGGAGTAAATGACACATAACTATCATCTCAGGGGCATGGTCGTGACACATAACACTGATTGCTCGTTTTACTCGTCTTAACCAGATTTCTGGCAGGTGGGCTCCATTGTCAGGTCCGACGTGGCACGGAGACCATGTCCTAGGAGACATCCATTAAACTACATACAGTTTTGGACTTCTTTGCATTTTTCCGACGGAACCCACCTGTCAGCTCTCTCTCTCTATGCATATAACCAACGCAGATCTAAAAAAAAGAAAAAAAGTCAACGACGCGAAAGGCAGTGTTGGCCTCGTCACCGCCGCCGGCCTCGCCCTCGCCGGCGCACCACCCTCCTCCTCGCCGGCGCCGCCACCCCTCGCCCGCAGGGACCACTCGCCCTCACCGGCGCCGCCACCCCTCGCCCGCCGGAGCCGGCGACCATCCGCATCAAGGTCGCCGCCATCCCGCTCCGCATCAGTCATCGCAAGAGGAAGCAGCAACCAGGCATCCCGCACCTGGGTGCTCAAGGGTTGCAAGGGCACGCCGGACGCGCGGGGATGTAAGAGCACGCCGGCCGCAAGAGGACGCCGGAACGCGCGGGGCTGCAGGAGCACGCGGTCGCAAGAACACGTCGACCGCGCGAGGCTGCAGGTTCTCAGGGCACGCCGGCCGCGCGGGGCTGCAAGAGCACGCCGGCCGCAAGAGCACGCCGGCCGCTAGGGGCTGCAGGTGCTCAGGTCACGCCGGCCGGGCGGGGCTGCCGAGATGCAGGAAAAGGGAGAGGCTGAATCAAGGCAGTGAAGGGGTGCTGAGATGTAGGGAAAGGGAGAGATTTATCCGCTCTCGAGCTTGCAGCCATGGCAGACGCGGATCCAGCTTCAAGCGATCGACGGTGGAGCTGGTCGTGGCCAGAGGAGTTCGCGCATGGCCGGAGGAGGGATACAAAATTATCCTTCTTGTAAAATTGGTTGGAACACGTTATTTGTTTTTGCCAAGTAGAAAATCTGACAGTGGGTCCGAGAGGTCAGAAAACGGTTAACACAGTTAATCTGAAAAATTAGTGCTATGTGTCACGACCATACCCTGAGATAGTAGTCATGTGTTTACTACAATTGTCGTAGTTATGTGACAAGTCAGTCCCAAATATCGTAGTTTTCTGTCATTTTCTCAAAAAAAAGGTAAGAAAGAACCACAATGCCTGGGTTCTTCGCCTTCTTCGCGACGACGGAGGACGCTGCCGTTTCGTCGCTCGCCACCGCTGCTGTCGAGGTCACCGTGCCGCTGCTATCTCCGACCCTAACGGTCGTTGAGGTCGCCGCGCCGCCGCGCCTCCTATCGCCAACACCCGCAGTCGAGGACGATGTCGTGCGGGATACCCGCGCACGCCGTCCTCCGTGGGCCCCGGCTCCCCTGACACCCCTCCGCATTCACCGCGCACGGGCGCTCCCCGTCGCCTCATGGCCTTCGGCGTCCCGCTCTCCAGACCGCCGTCGAGCAACCGCGCCGCGCGCGCAGGGACTTGGAGTCTGGCCGGCCTCGGACGAGGACGAGCGAGGCGGGAGCGCCACTCGCCGCCGGTGAACGCTGCAGCGACGTAGTTGGAGGCGGTGCCGGCCGGCCATGTGCTCTCCGCCTATTTCTGTATCCTGTGGATTTGGGGATCGAGTGCTGGGGATTTTTCCCTGGTCGGTGGTCGCTCTCCTTATCCGCTGGTTGACCAGATTAGAGCATCTCCAAGCGGAGCCCCCAAAATCGGCCCCAAACTGTCCGCGGACGCGTCCGGACGTGTCCGCGGACACCGACCGGACAGCCCCCAAAAGTGGCCACATCCAACCACAGCCCCCAAAAACACCCCTAATTGTCCGTCCGGATGCAAGAAAGAGAAAAGTAGTAGATAAAGTGGTCCATGTCCTACGTGGCAGCTGTCCGGGGCGTCCGGCAGCCCCCAAACCCTCCCACATATGGGGTGAGTTTGTGGGCTGCCGGACAGCCCGAACATTTGGAGAGGCTTTGCCCACCCCGGTTGGGTAGCTATTTTAGCTCATTTTCCGTCCGGAGCCCGTCCGGACTGTCCGTCCGGACGTTTGGGGAGGATTTGGCAAGCCCGCTTGGAGATGCTCTTAGTACTAGCGATGGCTGCCTTTGTTGGCCCATCTGCATGCGTCCTGGGCCACTATCTGTCCATGCTTATTTGCTCCTTTAATTTAGCATATTAGCAAATCAGCCGTTTAACATTTGTTTCTAGCAGCGATTTATTCCTGTTTTAGACATGTTGATCACAGTACATCTTTTTTTCAGTACTGTCTTTCTGTTGAGTACTAATGTATTCCAGATCCAAAGTTGATGTAATATATTTCCACGTTGTCACGTGTCGAGATTAACTACGTCTATTTGCAATTGAGATTTTTAATTTCTTGCAAATATAAATTTAGTATAGTACTGTCTATCCGTCGAGTACGATGTATTCCGGAATCTTTCTACGATGTATTCCGGAATCTTTCTACGATGTATATTTCCATGTCGCCACATGTCGAGATTAATACATCCATTTGCAATTGAGATTTTCAATTTCTTGCAAATATAGATGCAAAATTTAAAGTGATTTTTTCAAATTGATGTTTTGGGAACATGAGGTAGTGTGTAGATTTATCTACCACCAGTGTTTAAGCCTAAATTTTGTCATTTTGACATTATGATTGCCAATGTGCTCTCCCAAACATTTTAATTAAGTTATGACATAAGGCATTCGAAGTGTGAGTATCTTATACTCCGCTAATGCTGCTAGATCTACTCCAAATTTCAATTGGAGATTATCTACAACGTGTTATACTTAACAATTTGAGATTCACACTAATGAGTTCAAGCCCACTTCTTGAAACTTCATTTATTTTGCATAGTTCATTACGACATAACCATGATGGATTTTAATTTACCAAATGGAAATTAACATTCTCTGGTTTACCCATATAGATAAACGATGGCTCGAGAGTTTTATGCACTTGCTCTCAATAGTCACAACTATCCTAAATGGGCCATCGACATAAAGATCGTCCTTGCGTCCCGTGGGTTAGTGCGTGCAATCCACGCCCTGGAGGTTCCACTCCCGGCTGGAGTCACGTCGCCGACAGATGAGCAAAAATATGCTGCTTTGTACATCATAAGGCACCATATTCATCCAGATCTCAAGTCTGAGTACTTGGAGGAGGAATCCTCGAGTACTTTGTTTCAAGCCCTCAAAACTAGGTATGAACATCAGAAGGCAGTTGTCATGCCTGAAGCACTCCATGATTGGACACATCTCCGACTCCAGGACTTCAAGTCTGTCGGGGAGTACAATCATGAGGTTCATAAGATCTGTTCCAAACTGCGCTTTTGCGGGAAGGAACCTACTGATGCGGAGAAGATAGAAAAAAAACTCTGTCTACTATGCTTCCATCCGATAGGATCCTCCAGCAGCGGTACGGTGCACGCGACTACCAAGTCTTTCAACGACAAGTTTTCAAACTTCAATGGTAAGCGAAAGCGCAACCGGAACAGAAATCCTAGAAACTCAGACCGTGGGAAAGGTACCGCAAAGCATGAGTTTGACAAAACTAAGCTTTGCGACAAGTGTGGTTGCTACACGCATCCCACTAACAAGTGCAAGACCCCAAAGCATCTGGCCATTCTGTACCAGTAATCCTAGGGATGCAAAGCACCTCAAGGGAAAGGTTTGAAGCCAACTTCAACCTTCCTCCAGATGACACCAATGGAGCTACTTGTTCGCGAGATGTTCCTACTAGACCTTGCAACGCCATAACTCGCCATAAGTCAGAGGACCCTGATACGTCCATTTTGCATCACTATTTTATATCATAATTTACTGCTATTCATCGATATATTTCATATTTAGAAGTGTTACTTATGTTATTTTACCTATTTTGCATGTTTGATGAATAATGGAGAATTGGACACGGAGTCAGGATTCTGCTGGAAAAAGCCGTCGAGATGCACTATTCTGAAGATCAATAAATCGAAGGAGACATATGAAAGTTCCTATTTTACCAGAAGATGGAGGAGGCCAAAAGGGGGAGCTGAGATGGGCCATGGTGGGCCTCCTCACGCCTTGGCGCGGTGGGGCCCCTGCCGCGCCGACAGGTGGTTTGGGGGCCCTGGCCCACCTCAGCCGTTCCCCTTCGCGTACTTGACCCCTCGAAACCCTAACACACGGAGGACGGCCATCGAAATATTCCGCCGCCTCCACGAGGCGGAAAACACCAGAGAGCGAAAAGCTCCCCTGCAGGAAGAAATCTGCCGGGGGAAATTCCCTCCCGGAGGGGGAAATCATCGCCATCATCACCGTCATCGAGCTGGACTTCATCGGGATCATCATCATCATCTCCACCGCCAACACCATCATCACCGCCGCTGCACCCGTCTCCGTTGTAACATCTAGGGCTGAATCTTGTCTATTTCATAGGGGAAACTCTCCCGGTGTTGATTACTCTTGTTATTGATGCTATTGGGTGAAACCATTGGACTAAGGTTTATGTTCAGATTGTTATTCATCATCATATCACCTCTGATCATGTTCCGTACGATGTCTTGTGAGTAGTTCGTTTAGTTCTTGAGGACATGGGAGAAGTCTTGATGTTAGTAGTGAACTATGTTGAGTAATATTTAATGGTTTGATGCTTAAGTTGTGGTGTTATTCTTCTAGTGGTGTCATGTGAACGTCGACTACATGATACTTCACCTTTATGGGCCTAGGGGAATGCATTGTGTATCGTTTGCCAATTGTGGGGTTGCCGGAGTGACAGAAACCTGAACACCCGTTGGTATATCGATGCATGAGGGATAGCAGGATCTCAAAGTTTAAGGTTGTGGTTAGTTTAACTTAATTACTTTCTTGTATTTGCGGATGCTTGCAAGGGGTATAATCACAAGTATGTATTAGTCTAGGAAGGGCGGTGCATTAGCATAGGTTCACCCACACAACACTTATCAAAACAATGAAGATTAATCAACTATATGAAGCGAAAGCACTTGACAATATTCCGTGTGTCCTCAAGAACGTTTGGTCATTATAAGTACAACAACGGCTTGTCCTTTGCTGTAGAAAGGATTGGGCCACTCGCTGCAACTATTACTACTGCATTTTATTTACTTGTATTTATTTATCTGTCATATCAAAAACCCCTAAAAACTTGTCTGAGAGCATTTGCAGTAAATCCTTCATCAAAACCGCTTGTCAACACCTTCTGCTCCTCGTTGGGTTCGACACTCTTATTTATCGAAAGTACTACGATACACCCCCTATACTTGTGGGTTATCAGACCCTACAGGCACGGAGAACATGATGGTTGAGTACGCCTCAACCAAAGTGTTTGGAGACTTAAACTAGTCCCACTATCTCCTTAATGGTCGTTTTATTAATGTCCATTTGTGTTGTTGTAGTAGAACATATACATTGTATCAGCACTCTGATATAAATAAGATTGTATACATTCTATATATCTCATAAAGTTTCCATATTGGAACTTCTTCAATTCTATATATAGATTCCTACGAGTGCCAATCCGATGGATGTGGACCAAGTATATGATAATGTACCTACTCTATTGTCTGGATTGTACTAGACGTACACCCAACTCGTAGCACATGTTGCATATAATGCAATTCCATCGGTCATGATTTGCATGAGCTAAACTTTCCCAGTCACGAGATTCTGTGTGCATATACTGCACCAAATGATCACTTCAGTCCTTGAACGCATTCAAAGGGGATATTTGTGGTCCCAACTAACCATTTTTTGGACTATAAATCGAATTAAATCAATTCGTATGGACAAATGTTGCAGAATTCTCTTCGCATGCCTCCACTATTTAATGCATGGCTCCGAGGATCGAAGTTCAGCAGAATGTCCTATGTGTCCATGCACAATTGTTTTTGGTTCCATCTCTGATCAAAGGATTTTCTCATTGCACATCCCATGTTAATGAATTGCAATTTACCAACTTCGTGTTGGAGTCATGCAGTTTTACACGCTGCTACTGACTAACGGCATATGACAGTACTTCCCCTCTGCAATTGATACGTGGAAATCCTCCGAGCATTTCCCATCTGCGTAAGTTCGGAAGCACTTCACGTGTACCGATCTCACCACCGCAGCGTACATCATGGGCCCACATATGAGGGATCTGTGTGGGGTACAGATATCCGTCGATAACCCAGTACCTTGAACCCTCATAAGGGATGTATTCATAGCCCAGTACGCTGATTGTTTATATTTAAGGAGGGTTATTTCCAGGCATTAGGGGGAGATTTCAAGTACCACATCGAATGCCAGGAAATCAATAGGGACTTCACGCTCCTCCTCATATCCACGCACTCTAGAATATGGACTCTATGTTCGGGTTCACAAATTTGCAGCACGTGCAAATAACCTGCCAGATTCATTTACTGATCTCAAAGGTGTTACAAAATCCTTCAATCCGGTTGAAATGCGCACGAAAGAGTGGAGGTACCAGTAAAAATCACTCAACTCCCTGTTTTATAAAAAGAGGGGGAGTAGTACGGCCTCTGACCAGGATCTAGCTTTTCGCAAAGCAACAAAGGAAATCGAGGATAAATCCTCTAAATCAGTAAATTCAAGTCAACTTTGCGTTGATGAACACCTAATGGGTAGTATACACCAGTGGAAGGGAAACCTCCACAACCCCAGCTCCAGCTTGCACACACTGGCTGGGACATCGGAACACCCAGAATCACGCGTATTGGGAAATCATGAAGAGTCATCAAGGGTGCATGATATTTGCTCCAACTATATCGATTCTGGAGACTCCTATAACCAAAGCCTACAACTGTCGACAAACATCTCTTGTATGATTGCAAACAACCTTCACGATGATTCAGATCCAAAGACCATGGCCATGGCAGAGTGTGAACACACTTGCTAGGACTGAACTCGTCAAAGGATGCGATCCAAGCAGATATAGCCTCGCTTTTCCAAACAAATTCCTATGGGATTGTTCAATGTGTTTTCTTTCAGAAACGGAATGAGAAATACAAGGTGGTGAGAAAGCAAGGCTTGTAGCATAAGGTCGGGTTTCCGCAGAGATCCGAGACTCTCCAGACATGAGTGAAATCTCATTCTGATACATATATCATTGGCAGTACAAAATCATCTATCTGTGCAGTTGATAGGTGTAGTGACAACATATCCATGTGGATCACTAGATTCAGACATGTATGGTTCCCAATGGAATCTCTGTCCGAATCGAAACGCAAATGCAACATGTATTGTGTAAAAAATCAATAAGTCGCCACATGGCTTATTGTTGTCGGTACATTTTGGTACAACCGACGTAGTGAGTTCCTTATACAAGGATTACTCCTACATGATGATCACCCATATGTGTTTGTCTTACATAAGGATAACTCTTACAATGACGAATCACATGATCATCTAAAAGACGGATTTGAGATGAAGAATTTGGATAAACCCAAATAGTGCTTGGGACTACAACTCCAGCACCTTCACTCAAGTATTATGATACACCAAGATGCCTATATCCAGAAAATTGGAAAAACTCGATATAGACAAGTCATGTCCATCTCCTAGGGATTGTCGATCTCTAGACGTAGAGAAAGATCCATGGGAAGATGGAGAAGAGATGTTGGCACGTAAAGTTCCATATCTCAGTGCCATTGGACCTACCAACATAATTGGTTAGGAATCAAGAATATCTTTTGGTATCTCCAAGGCACCAAATATCTTGACATATTGTTTCAGTTTTGGGAGAAATCTGAACTCTAATTTAGACACTGGTGATACGTCTCAAACGTATCTATAATTTTGATGTTCCATGTTGATATTATGCCAATTGTTACATGTTTTACATACACTTCATATAATTTTTATACATTTTCTAGGACTAACCTATTAACAAGATGCCACAGTGCCAGTTCCTGTTTTCTGCTGTTTTTGTATTTCAGAAAAGCTGTTCTGGAAATATTCTCGGAATTGGACGAAAAGTCATCTGAAGGTCCTATTTCACCGACACGTACACGGAGTCCAAAGGAGAGACGGAGGAGGGCCAGGGAGCCCCACACGCACCCTCGGCACGGCCAAGGGTGGGGCCGTGCCCTAGGGTTGTGTGGGCCCCTGGGTGCCCTCAGCGCCGCCCTTTCGCCTATTTATTCCCCTGACGCAAAAACCCTAAACACCCGAGCCATTATCCACGAAAAGTTCCAGAGGCGCCGCTGTCGTCAACCCTAGTTCGGGAGGGTCCAGAACCTCTTCCCGGCACCCTGCCGGAGAGGGGAATCATCACCGGAGGGCTCTACATCACCATGCCTGCCTCCGGAGTGATGCGTGAGTAGTTCATCCTTGGACTACGGGTCCATAGCAGTAGCTAGATGGTTGTCTCTCCACTTTGTGCTATCATGTTTAGATCTTGTGAGCTGCCTAACATGATCAAGATCATCTTATTGTAATGCTATATGTTGTGTTTGCTGGGATCCGATGAATATTGAATACTATGATCAAGTTGATTATCAATCTATCTTTATATGTTATTTATGATCTTGCATGCTTTCCGTTACTAGTAGATGCTTTGGCCAAGTAGATCCTTGTAACTCCAAGAGTTAGTATTTATGCTAGATAGTGGGTTCATGCCTCCAGTAATCTGGGCGAGTGACAGCAACGTCTAAGATTGTGCATGTGCTGTTGCCACTAGGGATAACAC
Source organism: Poa pratensis (assembly GCA_947311845.1). Lineage (NCBI taxonomy): Eukaryota > Viridiplantae > Streptophyta > Magnoliopsida > Poales > Poaceae > Poa > Poa pratensis. The sequence goes on along the minus strand of CAMZMU010000075.1, from coordinate 14,855,994 downwards.
AACAATGCTATGTCTACGGTCATATGTACTTGTTTACATTACGCACTTTACTTAATGCAATTATCCGTTGCTTGCAACTTAATACCAACGGGAACACGGATGTCAACCTGAAGGTGGATTATTAGTCATAGATGCAGTTGGATAACGGTCTATGTATCTTGTCGTAATGCCCAAATGAATATCATAGTAGTCATCTTGTCATATATATGCATTGTCATGCGCTCAATATTTGTCAATTGCCCAGCTGTAATTTGTTTACCCAACATATTATTTATCTTTATGGAGAGACACCACTAGTGAACTGTGGACCCTGGTCCATTCCTTTACACTGATAAAACCACCAACTGCAATCATTGTTCTCTTTTACTTTCTGCAATTAAACACTTTTTTAACACCATACGTTTAACCCTTTGTTTTCAGCAAGCCGGGGAGATTGACAACCTTCCTGTTTCGTTGGGACAAAGTAGTTTGATTGTGTTGTGTGCAGGTTCCACGTCAACAGTCAGAATCCCCTTCAACACCATATTTTCTGGCGCCGTTACCAACCTTCTGAAGTGCTTCTGCTCCTACTGGTTCGATAACCTTGGTTTCATACTGAGGGAAACTTGCTGCTGCACTGCTTCATACCTTCCTCTTGGGGTCTCCCAACGAACGTGTGTTTCACGTCATCAACTGGTATTGGCTATTTACATGATCCTACAATGTGTACATACATGGTAGAACTGTCACTCCATTGATGTCTTACAAATAGACTCTGGTGACTACACCTACCACGATCGTTCTAAAATGCATGCTACATGTTTAACACGTGTGGTTTCACGGAATGATAAACCACATACATTTGTCATGTGGTGTTGGTTCTCTCGAATCACCTATCATTATCTTCAAAGATAATGTTGCTTATGTTGCACAGATGCAGACAGGGTTACATTAAGAGCAATATTATTACGCATATTGCGCTAAACTGTTTATCCCGTGAACTTCTAAAGAGTCGGGGAATAAACATCTTGCAATTCAAATCATGCGATGTCCTCGCTGATCAATTCACCAAGTTTCTACCAACTATAACATTCATGTTCATGGGATTGGTATACGACGACTTCGTGATTTGCAAGGGTCAGGGGGAGAATCTTCCTGAATGATAAATGTCCAAAGCATCATATTACACTCTTTTTCCCTTTATGAGTTTACTTTACAGGTTCTCATTAAGGTTTTTAATGAGGTAATATCAACATAAGATTATATGTCATAATTTCTGTTTTCCCCACCGGGGTTTTTATGAAAGTATACACGACATATTTATTGGCCTCTAAACTCTATGGATTTCATTCATATTGAGTTAACAGAGAAAATAATCATTATATGTTGTATCATTTTCTCCTTACTTTTCCCACTGGGTTTTAAAGGAGTTTTAACAACATATCAAATACAATTCTCCTCACATTTTTCCCAAAGGGTTTTTATGGGAGATTATCAAACATCATATGTCATACTTCCTGTTTTCCCCACCGGAGTTTTTAAAGGAAGTATACAAGGCATATTTATTGTTCTCTAAACTCACTTATGGGTTTCCCTTTATAAGGTTTTCTCAAATGAGTTATCAAAGAGACAATAAGCATTATATGTTGCATCGTTTTCTCCTTATTTTCCCACCGGGGTTAAAGGAGTTTTAGCAACATATCATACACCATATTCTCCTCATATTTTTCCCCACAGGGTTTTAGGGGGAGATATTATCAACTTAGAAAATCATCAAGTCTACATGGAATATTATCAAGATTATACAAGGGATACAAGATATACAAGACGTAGCTTTGTGCAAGGGGGAGTGTTAGGAATAGATATAACCGTCTTAAACGGTTGTAGATATGCCCAAACCGACATGCCTCCTAGAGGCGTCTTTTCGTGTTACCGACATCCCGATAGTCGGTTGTCCCTGTATAAATACTCCATGTAATCGATCAATGAATCAATCTATCGAATCATTTGTTTCCTGTCTCGTTTGCTCTCGATTTCTTCCAACATATTCATTAGAATATATATGCTATGATCCAAGTGGACTTTTGATTTCGAGTTGAAAAGCTGAAACCTTTCTCGCACACACAAACACAATACTTGCACATACTCCCTCCCTTCCTGAAAAGAAAGCATACAATTTTTTGTCGGAAGTCAAATTATGTAAATGTTTGACCAATTTTTTTTATGGAGAAACTATCAACATCTTCAATGCCAAATAATATCATTAGATACACCATGATATATATATGTTTGCATTGTATCTATATAGTATTATAGTTCTGGATACATTGTTCTATAAACCTGATCAGATTCACATTATTTGAATTAAGAAACAATTTTATACGCTTTGATTTTAGAAACGGACTTTGTATCATAAAATCAAATTTTATGCCATTTCGTTAACGATTCTTTTCTATCCCAAAAAGATTGAATTTACTTTTTTTATCCGAGGCCTATTTGAACCATCGTCTTTAGCAAGTCCTTCAGTTTTCGTTTCTCAATATTTCTCAATTTGTTTATCCAATTGCAAGTTTTCCTATGTCCGGCTAACAAATTTTCTCTCACAACATGTGCATTACATTTACACTAGTAAATCTTATCGCAAATTGTCATAACACTCTTTATATTTCTTCATACATTTTCATCAAAAAAATATTCCTTGACACAAAAGATATTCACTTTGAACATTCGAACACATTTTCAGAAAACAAAAGTGCGCAAGATACATGTTGAGCTACGAAAAAAAAAGTATGCCAATGGGATCTAATTTCGATTGGCTCCACTGGTATTTCAAAGAACTCATCTAGAAGGAATTCAGGAATGCAACGCGTCAATAGGAACCTGCGTTATTTTTTTTTTGCGGGTACCGAGTAAGACCAACGTTAGACAATGTGAATACAAACAAAGCAATGTGTAAGACCAACCGACCGAGATTTCTGGAAAGACACCCAGAAGGAAAAAAAAAAAATCAATATTTCAATCCGGCTGTGTCCTCTATGACCATATAACCTCTTAAGGGAAACGGGTCAATGAGCACTCAATCATGGAAAATCAGCACTGTACTACAAATAGTTCCCTTAATTTCATGCCAGTGGCTTCGTAGTGATTTTTCCTACGTTGACGATGACTTGACTCTGCCCTTTGGCCACTTCTTCTGCTCAGTGGCAACTCAACGTATAAAACATGTCCGGCATGAAATGTGGCTCACGCACCATTTCGTCCATTCTTCTTCTTCGGCACACAGCGTGTTTGACTACTTTGGGAGGATAAGTTTTGCTGGTGGAGTAAATCCCGAAAGGGACCTGCATGGAGGAGAATCCATTTTCTCCTACGTTTCGTTCGGCATTTCTCGCGACTCTCGTCCAAATTGGCAAATGATAATGGTCATGTTTTTTTTAAGGAAAAAATGATAATGGTCATGTAATTCAGTGGCGGAGCGTCGACCAAAAGTCCAAAACTTAGACTGCACCACATGGGCCGGAGCAAGAGCATGGCCGTTGAAACCATGCAAAAACGGATGGGCCACTGCACCATTATGGGCCAAGTATACCTCCTTTCGAGTTTCGACCTTTAGAGGCGAACCGCATCAGCACGACAGGAACACGCCGCCGCCGGGGCAGAGCAAACTGCCGGCCGCCGGGACGCGCGGGAGGCTCTCGCAGCGCCAGGAGATCCTCGGAGTAGAACATCGCCCCCTTTTGGCTTCTCCACCCTCCGGCACTCCTCTCCTCGCCGGTCTCCAAGTCGTCCCCGTCGCTGCAGCAGTGCAGAGCCGCCGGCCACCGGAACGCTGGTACGCGTGGGAGGCACTGGAAGCTTGGGAGCGCCCAAATCTCAACGGATTAGAGCACGCCGCCCCTTCCCCAGCTTCAGTTCGCTCCCTGTCGGCTGCTCCACCATCCCCTTCTCCTCTCCTCCTCTCCTCTCCTCTCCTCTCCTGGTGAGTATTAGCATGCTAATGTACTTCTTTGATTACGTGCATGATCTTTTAGGACAATTTTAAAGTATCAGCGTGCCAATGTGCTTATTTGAGTGCTGCCAATTGAAAATATCAGCATGATCTCAATCTTGTATCTCCCTAGCCGTAGCTAGCTAGGCCATGTTGTATTTTCACTGAAAACTAAATGCAATACTACATTCGCTTTGGTGCATCTCTTTTATTCAAAGAGTGTATTTATGTTCTGAACGAGATAGTGGTATACACAGTTATGGTGCCATATATTTCTGTCAGCTGTTCTTTTTGTCGAAGAGGAGAGAGTGCTCTAACCTCTATCGATTGATGCATGTACTCAGCTTGCATTTGTGTTTACGATTCTGTAGAAAGATGTAGCAAACCAGAACTAAACAATTTGTGATCTTTGAGATTGTCCTAACTGGGTGGCTGCATATATAGTGAGATGTGGCTAATCTGTAGCAGATATGTACCCTAGATCCCAGAGTTGTAAACCTGCAAACCAGATACTTGATTAATTTATACAATAAAGGAAATATGGAGGTGAGGATATACTGATTCTCTTCTCTCTTAATTTTCTTCTGAAAATTGATCCTATCTGGCGCAGTTTCATTTCTGAAACATACCGAATAGTAGTTATGGCCTGTGTTGAAGTGTGGGTTGTTTGTAGCGTTACTGTAGCAAGTAAACTTTCAGGCTGAAGCACAGTCGAATTCTAGCTCTGCCTCTCACTGCAACCCCAGCTGCTGCTAGCACCCAACACCTACTCTTTGGCTCTGAGCTTCAGGCCTGCACCGCTATTGCTCGGCTCCTTTATTTATCAGATTTATTAATCCATTTCTAGCTTTTCTTGTCTTTACCTGTTTCTTGGCAGCTTTGTTCTGTTTGCTGCAACTTGCAAACTAAGCTTAATCAAATTATTGCCTTAAAAACATGTCTGAGTTTTTTTTTCGACTTCAGCTTCCATTGAAATTGATCGCCATGGTGTGGGAGCTTATTGAGGTGCCTGGCAATCCATCTCCTCCCCAACATTCTACAGGTATCTTTGCTCTTGTCAATTTGGCTACTGTTCTGGTTTCATACCTTTTCTTTTCTTTTGCTTGCTAGTTGATGTGGTGGCAGCGAACATTGTACCCAAGTTAGCAAATGTTCTCATCAGGTAAATGGCTTCTTCTCTGAGTTGTTTTATTCAAATGGTTTGTTACTGTTTACAAATCTTGAAGTACAGTCAACATGGTTTTGAAGTCGATAGTAGCGCAAACCATTCCTTGTTATTTTATTGAACAAATAGGTGGAAATAGCATAGGTAGGTTTGAGGATTGTTTTCCCTTGAGTCTGGTGTACCAAGAACTGAACCGATGTTTGTATTGAGATCTCAACTCTGTTAAATAGGAAGTAGTTCTTGTGTTTCGTACCAAGAACTCAACAGATGTTTGTATTGAGATGTTACTAAAATAATATATTGGTTAAGTGGCAAAAGAATTCATAAAGGTGGAGTTATTGAATTTTCTGTGCACTGCGACTACATTTTAGTTGTGTGAGAAGTGCTTCTATGCTGTCCGAGAAAAAGTAGTGCACTAACTTAAAGCAAAACTAAAGGCTGTTTAATCTCTTTTTATAGAAAATTGTTATTTGTTTTCGTAATTACATGCTCAATTTCCGTTGTCTAATTGAAATTTAGGTCTTCTGTTTTGAGATTTTGTACGATATTAATATGCAGTTCCTTTTTTTGTCATTTTATTTTGACAAACTTTACATGTTATTATTTTCAAAACACTGGTCAAGGTGATTTATTTGTGTGATTGCTATTTCAGGCAATTGAATCAGATATGCCCACTAGAGAATCTGCGGCATGTCAAGCGGGTGCGTCGGCATATTGGGTCTGGCGGTATATGCGTTGTTATCTGTTTCTCAATTAGTTTCTGTTTGCCTTCGGAGTGCAGTGCACTATGCAATAGTTCATATAAGAGAAGACATACTTTAGATTTCTGCTACTGAACCACTAATTATGGTAGAGTTCCTAATAATCTGTTAATGGCTTAATGTTAGAGAACAATCCATAGATTGTGGAAATAAAATGAGCATCTTTCTGTATTTTAAACTGAGTTTGCCATGCGACCAGTAATTAACATATTGGAATAGTTTATCGTCCCCGCTCTAATTTTTTGTCATGGTTTTCTTTGACGGAAAATTCTGAGTTATCAATAACAATCCATAGATTGTGGAAATAAACTGAGAATCTTTCTTTATTTTAAACTGAGTCTGCCATGTGACCAGTAATTAACATATTGGAATAGTTTATCGTCCCCGCTCTAATTTTTTTCATGGTTTTCTTTGACAGAAAATTCTGAGTTGTCAATCATCTTATGCCTTTCCACTGGGCCTGAAAATTGTAGCGAAGGTTTTCTGAAGAAGTACAAAAGATAGTGGACAGCTACCATTTGAGTCCTTTCATTGCAAAAGTAAGTATTCCTGTACTTCTTGCAGAAATTAACAGCAATGTTAAAAACACTGCTTCCGGGCATGATAGTTATAGGCAAAGTTTATAACTTATAACATTCTCATATAATATTTCCCTTGCTTGTGTTAAATTAAGCACATCAAAATGGTAACATTAAGCTTCAATTGCTTGTTTTATACTCTCATTGTAAGTTTCATCTCTATGGCAACTACCACCAAAGATTTTTGTAATTTGTGTAGTGAGTCGGTGTTTTCTTTGTGTCGCTGTATCACATGTAAACGGTCTGAAAGAAACAACATTCCCTCCCAGGATGCACTTATAATAGTTATCACTCTTGATGCATAAACAAGATACACTTGGAGATGCCTCACTCTTGATGCATAGAGAATCACTTGGAACTTCCTAAGAGGAACTTAAGTTTAGCTAGCTATTTACAGTAGACACCTGCAAAATGTTGACTGTTGGCGAAGGTCTTTAACAGGTTGCCAGTTGTTTTGCTACGTCAAAAGAAGAGTGGGAGGAACAGTGCAAGCTTTGGCCAACATCTTATCACCCCCCTCACGAGTATGTTCTGTTTAGTCACAACACATCATATTATGTATTTCTTTTTGTTGTTCTCAAGAATTTAAAGTTGTTTGTTTTGCTTTTGTGAATATTTCTACAAGCTCAGATTCTTCTTTGTATTAATAAATAAGAGGCTATGGACGTTCAAGTTAAGAGACTGAAATTATTCGACTTATGAATTCTGATTGTAACTTATGAGTGTACAACAACAACAACTAAGCCTTTTGTCCCAAGCAAGTTGGGGTAGGCTAGATATGAAACCCAACAGCAACAGCAACATAAGGAAACCAAAGCGTGAAATATAGAGAAAAAGTAGATTGTAACTGAAAAGAATGACACAATCAGAATTACATAAACTATATTCAGATTGTAGCTTATGAATATAGTTTATGTAATTCTGATTATGTCATTCATTTCAAGGGAAGGTCAATCAGTCAAAATTTATAGATTCTTACATATTAGTGTGATTCAAATATTATTTCATGAGGAATGAGTTGCAGTTTTACAAATACTCTTTGCTTAGATGTTTTTTCTTTTTTCTTCACATGTATGAGCATACTTGGTTACTTATAAATCTATTTCTTCACAGTGCACCATCACCTAAACAAGGTTGGCTGCATTTTGTGTTTGAATATCTAGATCTTGTATGTCAATGGTAAATATATGACTTAGAATTGTAGTCTAAAACGTAGTTGACAAGTCTAAAACGTAGTTGACAATTTTTATCTTGTTCATCTTGTTATTGTGCGACTGCCTTATAGTCAAATGATCTCTTTCCTTTTAAGGATTTTGGGCAGACTGAGATTAAAATGACATGCACATCCAATAGAAATTAGGATTTCAGATACTGTTTATTGCCATTGCATGTAATTCTGATTGTAACTTGTGAATATAGTTTATGTCGTGTCATTAAAATCTTTCCAATTTCACTGTTAATGTGCAGCATTGATGGTGTATCTGGATTTAAAGAGGAGGAATTACCATCAATATTTGATTGCATGAGGACTGCTATGCAGTTATCACAGGTGATCTCCCCTGTTTATTGTTAGATTATTCTGTGATATTTTGCACTTGTATGATTCCTTTGGATGCTAGTCAGTACTATTACCTTACTAACTGTTCAGGGAGAGTCACAGACCCAGGAACATTTGGAAGCCTGGGCAAACTGCAAAATCTAAAAGCTTAAGATGCCAGTTTTTTTTAAATCGCCATAAAGATACACTGATAAGTGCCCAAGATGGAATGCTGAATCTTGGCGTGAGGAGTCAGAATGTTGTTTTGTGTAGCTTTTCTTCACGGTCTTATTTCTGCAATGCAAAGTTTAACGATGGAAATTGTTTGTCAACTTTAACATCCACTGAAAGACTATATACTTGGGTTGGAGTGATGCCTCCTGTTTGCTTCTGTCATCTTATATAATCTTAGCCGTGATCAGATTTTAAAACTTTACATTTTGGAGAAGTTAAAAAGAATATCCAGTCTTTTTTTGAGAATTTAAAGTTATCTATTCTTCTAAGCCTCTGAATAAAATATTGCTATATCAAGGTAATGTCTTGCAACAATCTTCCAGTAAACATTTCAGTGATGGACAAACAGATTGTTTACCTATTACATTGATCACCACAATCCACAACTTCTGCAATAGATGAGTGATTACAAGAATGTAAATCAAGGTTTGTAAAACTGGTAGTGGCCTATTTTCTACCACTTGTGCATGATGAAGACAGCTGGCCCTCTGTTAAAAACCAGCTTGTTTAGCTGCACGCACACAAGTTACGCTATGTTGGAACATCTCACCAATTCTTGCAGTTTCTCCCCCATGTTATTTTAACATTATTTCATATTTACTACTCCCTCCGATCCGGAATATAGTGTCGGGACTTGTATACGTTTTTGTACTATGGCAGTGCAATCTGCACGACAGTTTTATCGGACTGGAGGTAGTATTATGAAAAACAAAAACTGCAGCTACCAATAACCCTTGTTGCAGTTGTGTCATTTTTTTCTCTGCGAACCAACTAGTTTAATAAACTGCGAGATAGATTTGTTTTAGGACAGATAGACAAGTGGTGAAGGCCATCCATTTTGTGAGAGTAAGTAAAATCCTGTCTGCAAGGGCATCATGTCATGCTTTGTATCCTTTTTACATGATGTGATTTTAACTTGCTGATTGTCTTGTGTGGATCAACACTTATGGTTAACTTCTGCATGGGTGAGCTTTTACCAGGTGTGCAACGCTGCCATTATTGTTGATCCATCAAGCATGCAAATAATTTCGAAGGCTACAGACCAAACAGAACAGCAAGATACTTCTGTAAAAGGGAACACATGTGCCAGAGTGGAAGCAGATAATGCCTGCTCGTTGCCCGAAGCAACTGAGGATAAAGCCGGCTCTTTGTTGCTTCCAAGACCCCCTTTTTGCAATGGCTTGGACATGGAGGTCTCATGTATAAACCCTTTCGGGTGGATCAAACAAAAGTCTACTGAGCAGAACACATTGCCCCGTGTAGGTGGTTTTCTGTGGCATCCTCTGAGACATGCTGCAGTAGTTGCCATTGAAAATGCCGCCGAGAGGGATCGAATGTTGTTCCCTACTTCAATAACCAAACCAAAATTAAATGGTGATGCGGAGAACCATTCTGATGATGAACCAGCAAAGCGGCTAAAGATAGTTACAAAAGTGAGCCTTTTTACTCTCGTCTCTAGTAACTCTGGTAGTGTTGTAGCAGAAGACTGAAATTGATGCCTATTTATTCCTGCTTCCCTAACAAGTTAAAGTTTAAACTTTAGGATAAAGAACAATCTACGAATCCAGCATGCTGCGGTGACTTGTCTGAAAGAAATAGACCATATCTTTGCACAGGATTCGACATCTACCTTGTTTGGGAACCATGCGCGATGTAGGCCCACAATTATCAGACTATGACGTCACTTTCGATTGTTTTTTCATGTTCGGTTTGCTGACATGTGTGTTTATTTTGAAGGTGTGCTATGGCACTCGTACACCAAAGGTTCAAACGCATCTTCTATGCTTTCCCTAATCCAATTAATGGAGCACTGGGCAGTGTCTACAGATTGCACGGGGAGAAAAGTTTAAACCACCATTACTCCGTGTTTAGGGTAAAAGTTCCTGAGGCATATTTGAATGGTTCGAGTCATTGTTCTGAGAAATACTGCTGACTTTCTGTCTCATCTTCGTATGAAGAATCTGAGAGCTTTTGTTCTGCACCAAAGATATATGCCAAAATGCCAATAGATTCAGTTTCTTTTCCTTGTAACAAACTGGTTGTTGCCTAGTTCCTGTATCATTTGTTACTGGTCATGCGCTTGCAACGACGTTGAATGGCTGATGAGCCTGAAATTAGGTGGTGGAGAAAATTAGATACTGTTTGCTGCTGCTTGATTCATTGTTTGTTTGAAAGGGAAATAGTCCATTTTGCTCTCTGTTTCCCAATGGTATATTGTTTGGTCTATTAAACACCATGAACCCCATATTCGTACTGCACGCTACTTGACATCCTTCTCCAGTTCCGCGCCAGAAAGAAGCAAAACATTTTATTCAAAATCGCTTTGGTATCGACACAGCAGTGAATGTTGAAAGTACATGATATTATTATTTGAGCGAATAATTTTAATAATAAAAGCATAATTCATTGTCAACACTAACACAGCTGTCAACGGGCAATACATTCACTAGAGGAGAGTAGCTGTGCCAAAAAAGAGAGACTGGCATCCTTTTTAATGTGTCCGGCATCACTAAAAATGTATGTCTCCTTTTTAATGTGTCCGGCACCACTAAAAATGTCTGTCTCCGAAAACATATTCAGACCTATTGGGCTCATTGACCCGCCCACCCCACCCCCAAACGGATTGTACAAGTGTCAGATTGTTTTTTTCCTTACAAAATTCTACTCATTGGGTCTTCTATGAAATTCGTTGTCAACACTAACACAGCTGTCAACGGGCAATCCATTCACTAGAGGAGAGTAGATGTGTCAAGATGAGATTGGCAAGCTAAGTCCCTACAAAAAAAAGAGAGATTGGCAAGCTAGAAATGGTGTCTGTTACGGGCGTCCGAAAACATATTCGGACGTAACCCGATCTCCCCCAACGGATCGTGCATGTGTGATTGTTTTCCCCCTAAAGAAATCTACTTGTTGGGTCTTTGTATGAAATTTATTTATTCGTAGCCGATCAGGCTAACTACAGAAAATCCTCAAGAATTGATGACATGAGGGAGGGATCCTCCTGTGACCATAGAAAAAATTATTTAGCCAAAAAACATGAGAGGTGGATCGGCCATGCACTAAATGACCAGTGGACCGTTCCGACGTGAGCTGGGTGGCTTTTCCGTGTTCGAACCCCATTGGACCGATGGGAGGGCTATGGGACGCAGGTGGAGATGCTTAATAAAAAACAAACGCATCCATTTCATTTTTAAAATTGAATAACATTTTTGAAACATGAGAGCCCTTGAGCATCAGTATCAACTATTTACTCTTCTTTGCTTTTAAAAAATAACTCTTTACTCATTTTTTTAGGGGAACTCTTTTACTCATCTACTAGGTCCATCCAAAGTCAAGTCTTCCTCCTCACCTACAATACTCTTGTCGCTTTACGGCTGCTGCGCTGTGGGTGCTCGCCGGCCATCCATCCATCCAGCCCACGATCTTATCCACAAGCGCACACACAGAGAAGACAAAAGGCCGATGCTGATGCGAACGGATAGCACCGGTACAGTGGAGTGGACCGCCGTCCAGGTCACCCGCGCACCAACCACGTCACGCCGCCCCTTCTTTTTCCCCTGCTGGGTCCGACGCCACGTGTCGCTCCCCTGCGCCCGTGGGGCTGCCGACTGTGTCTCTTTGACGAATCCACCCCTGTCAAGCGACCCAGGGCCAGGCGCCAGAGTAGGGGCAATTCGGTACAAACCACCTCCGAGCGCCACGGTGGCCGGTAAATCCTGATCCAGTTGGCACGTGCTCCAACCAGAGGGAAATCTAATCCTGCTTCCTCCTCTCATCCGGAGCGAGATATTTATTTCCGTTCCGATCCGCGCGGCGCCGCTTGCTTGTGCAAACAGCTCTCGTCTTCCTCCTCCGTACAACAACCGCCTCAACAACAATCGCGGAAGCGGCGGCGGTGATAGCGAGGATCGATGGTGCACCTGCCGCACCTGGGGAAGCTGCGGCGGGAGGTGAAGGAGGAGGCGGTGGACGCAGACGACGCCGCGGCGGGAGCGGAGGCGGAGGCGTCGCCGTTCCATAAGCGGTCCCGCCTCGCGCAGCAGCAGCAGCAGCCGCCGCAGGTGGGTTTCAGTCCTCGCCGTTGATTCTTCTTCGGATGATAGATAGTAGGAACTTTTCTCTACGTTTTTTTTAAGTTTAGTTGTTGCATCGTTATATCCGGACTGAGTCTGACCGCGTTCATGTTGAAGGGATAATTTAGGAAGCTGTAATCTACGATATGTTTACTCGGCTCTGACTTCTTTTTCGTTCAAATCTGCTCTTACTTCGTTTGCGCAATTGGACAAATTCTCGTTACTTGTTACTTAGTACGTTGCTCATCGTGCGTGTTGATATGATAACATTCTAAAATCTAAATCGCTATGCCTGCGTGAAAGCGTCTCTGTGCAAAAGGCATGCAACTTGTCGAGGATAGATACGCCACACGTATGCAAAAGAAAAAAGATCCGGTGAAGTCGCGTCACCTGGAATCTTTCCCGTTCCCAAGATATTATTACTACTAGTTTATCCGGTCCATTCTTTCGTTTTAGAAATGGACAAGATAGAATTCTGGAAGAGTACTCTCCAGTGTTGATTCGTGGACAATCCAAACTGTCCCCCACCTCACACATGTTAAACCCATGTGATGCTAAACCTTATTGTATCCCACAAGATTCTATTTCGGCCTTTTCAGCCACTACTTTCCTGTTTTCAGCACGGAGTTTGGAATAAAATAAAATAATATCTCACATAAGATGATTCTGTATCGATGGGTAGTATTATTATCATAAGAACTGTATACAAGCGAAGAAACGTGCTGTGTCTGTGAATGGAGGTAACATTGATAAAATCATGCTTTACTGTGCTTTATTTAATCCTAGGTTTCTTGTGTTTTCACTTGTGTCATGCAGCAATGGAGCACGGGTGGTGCTGGTGTGTCCAATCAGCAGTCGACGCAACATGATTTTCTTGAGGAGCCTAGCCCACTCGGTTTGCGGCTTAAGAAGAGCCCCTCTCTGGTGGATTTGATCCAAATGAAGCTTGTGCAGGCCGGTAAGGCCAAAGATGCAAGGCACGGTGGCACTGCTAGTGCCACAGAGAAACTAAAAGCTTCGAATTTCCCTGGTTCTGTACTAAGAATTGGATCTTGGGAGGTTAGTAGCTTTTTTATGTGCTCATTCATGCTGCCACACTTCTATTTTATAGCAATCATGGTCCCCAAGTAATACATGGTTTTAACTTTTTATCCATGAACTGGTTCATTTATGCTGAAGATTTGAACTTTGTGTATGAACAGTGGGTATCAAGGTACGAAGGAGATTTGGTTGTTAAATGCTATTTTGCGAAGCACAAACTCGTGTGGGAAGTACTGGATGGTGGTCTCAAGAGCAAAATTGAGATACAGTGGTCTGATATATGTGCACTTAAGGTGGTTTGTCCTGAAACAGAACCTGGGACCTTGGAGATTGCAGTAAGTACACGCAGTTACACCAAATCAATAATGCAATTGATGGCGAGTTAACATTTCTTATGCCCACAACGAACCACACGTTTTATATTAATAGGAGTGCTAAGGATCTAGTAGAGCAGTAATTCATGTCTACTTTGGCCTTTTGCGGGGCATTGTTGCTTACTCTCTCTGTTGCTTATCATGTCTTTCTTTGTCTAGTTGTCCAGGCAACCACTTTTCTTCAGAGAAACCAACCCTCAGCCAAGGAAGCACACTTTGTGGCAGGCAACCTCCGATTTTACCGCTGGACAAGCAAGCATGCACAGGTACATGAAGTCATATCTTATGCCAAGTTATTTTTTTTATCTTAGACCCAATGAACTTCACATCTAAATGTACCACTCTTTGTAAAAACATAGTGGAGTTTAGCCCAATTTCTTGTGAAATCATAGTGAAAAATAGATTGAGACGTACATCACAATTCACAATCAAGTAATTGTCGTAATATGCTAAGTGACATTGGTGCCTTAACTTCTGAAGTTTATTTGTTTCAGGAGGCACTTTCTTCAGTGTGCGCCGGGAATGATGAATAGGCATGTGGAGAAGCTTATTCACTGTGACCCACGTCTATTGTCGCTAAGCCAGAAAAGTGACATCGCTTTGGAGAATCCGTACTTTGAATCAAGGTGTTCTATATTTGAAGATCCAGATGATGTAAAGTGCCAAGACTTTGAGGCCAGTGAACTTGATGATGATCAGTTAGGACCCCAAAGATTTAGAGAACTGTTATCGCACCATTCTGCGTCCAGTAGGATAGATGCTGAAGGAAGACAGGAAGTTGGAATATCTAATGTCCTGCCTCGACATTTCTCGAATTCAGGTGAATTTCAGGATTATAAAAATAGGTTTTTATTTCATTTCTCAGCAAAATGCAATGGTTTCTCAAGAAAAAGGTTGCAACCCTATTTTAGGTTGAGTTATACTAGCGAACCATTGTATAGTGTGCTGCTGAATTTATTCTCTATCTCTACCAGTGTTAACCTTCACATGTATTCTTGACTCACTTGGTCAATACGGGCCAGTAACCACTAAGATCATTGTAACATGTACTTTGAATGACTTTGCTCATCATTTTTTCCCATTCCAGTTACTGGTGAAGTGATTAAACAAGACGACGCTTCCGGTATAAGCGAACCACAAACAAGCATCCTTAGTTGGAACGGTTTTAAGTTGCCAGGGATGAGGCGATCCATGTCCAAGAGTGAGATGGCAAACCACATTGGGAGCCACATATACAGACAGATGTATTCAGGGAATCTACCTGCAGCTGATGGTGGTGCTGGCACATCGGGTAAACTAGTCTTTGACGACATCACCAGGTACCTGCTGAGCGACTCTCAGATGGTCAACAGTGGCCATGACTCAACGGGTGAACTAGCATTTGATGAGCTGACCCGGCAACTTCTGAACGACTCCCAGATCGCAGCCACTGCTGATGAGAGGATGCTCATGTCAAGGGTCAATTCTCTGTGCTCATTGGTCCACAGAGATTCAGGCGCAAGCCAGGTAAACGCTGGTGTTCACGGTGATAATGAGATGTATGAGAGGAAGCCCCAACCTTATGCACCTCTGGTTGGAGGAGATGATGGCAGTGGCTCACTGCCTCCAAGGCAAGAACCTTTTGGGGATCTCCTTACCCATTTGCCGCGCATCTCATCATTTCCTCATTTCTTGTGAGTTTTGATCTTAGGGAGGCAAATGTGCAGTGGGACATGTAGGTTGATTAACTCTTATCTGTAGGAAATTTTGCCGGGAAGCAACATGACCCCTTTCTTTTTTTCCTGTATGTACATATAGACAGATAGGGCAATTGTGGGTAAGCTCTTTTGGCTCAATACGTGTGGCCGTGATCCATGTTTTGTAGAAGTACTAGTTGATTATATGTGTCTGGGATCGCCGAAACGGCTGATATCAAGATTTCTCTTTTCATGTGTGTCTTGTCTTAAAAATACCGTGTATAGCATGGAACCATATACGCACCCACCATCGTGAAGACTAGTGTTTATGTTTAAAAAAAAGTGGTACTGTACTAGTTATGAAATCGTAGGTACAAGATCATCTCCAACAGCACCCTAAAATTATTCTATCCAGATGCCCTCAAATCGTACAAAGAAGCGTATTATTGCCCTTGACCAAGATGAAGGTAGAATAGAAGGTGCGGTCGCGGAGCCCTTGAAAAAAATCATAACCAAAAGAACCTTTTTGGAGCTCCTAACGAGAGTACTTTCTTTGGGTGAATCTTAAATTAGTGATATTACTCAAGTTTGAGAGGATGAAAATGCGATCTTGACAGCTCCATTTACGGAGAATGAAATTAAATAAACAATTTTCCAGATGGAACATAACAAATCGCCTGGGTCAGATGGTTTTCCGTCAGAATTGTATCAAAACTGTTTGGATATAATAAAAAACTACTTGTTATAGTTGTTTCATGATTTTTATAAGGGTGACCTTGATCTTTTAAAATTAGATTTCGGTGAGATAATTTTATTACCGAAGATCAAAGAGACATGTCGCATTCAACAATATAGGTGTCGTGTCACGATGCCTGGACACCGGGGATACTCGATACCCCTTTTAGTTGGTTTGGCACGGGGCGCGAAGGAGGCTCACGAACGTCGGCTTCCAGGTGAGAGTGAGATCATCCTAGTTGAGCAAGCTCCGACGAACAACACAAGAGACACGGGAGTTACCCAGGTTCAGGCCTAAAAGCCCTACTCATACATTTTTGGATTTAAAAGTTCATCATGGTGTGGCTACAAAGTGGTTCCCGGTCTTAATCCGGAGAGTGGTTGGCTGGAGGAGGAAGAAGAGCAGATCCTGACCTGGAGGAGATCACCTCTCTCTGCCTCTACCTTAGCAATGGCTAGCTATACTCTGGCTTGGAGTCCAATTGATCCATTCCACCTCTCGGTGGCCTTGGGCCTCCCTTTATAAGTCAGGGGTTGCCACGGGCGGTCACGCGAGAGGCATGCTACTGTTTAGACGAGAAAGCCAAAAGGTAGAACTGGACTGAAACAACACGTGGCTTCGTCTTGACCTTTCGTCCCCGGGAAACCCACTGTTCCAGGGAGTGCACCGGCGTCGCACTCCAAATCTCCATTGCTTGCATGAGAAGTTGTCCCGACGGTCTGTTTCAGCTGCTGAACGCAGTAGATGGCGTCAGCGAGGTCAGCTTTGATCTTGATCACTCCCCATGTCTCGGCCATGAACTGGCCAATGCAAGGCGACTAAGGATGTCGTTGTAGGGCAGCGGAGTGTCGGCTATGTCGACGACAATGTCCTTAGTGCGGAAGTGCTCGTGGTCCCCGAACGTGACCGGTAGAGTAATCTTGCCTAGCGGCTGAGTAATGCTCCCATTCACGCCTTGGAAAACCCCAGTGGGCTGCAGACGAGAGATGGGTATCTGCAGCGTCGTCAGGATTCTTGATGTGAGCAAGTTGAGGCCGGAACCTCCGTCGACTACCATATTGGTCACCTTATAGTTGTGGATGGTAGGCGATGCGATCAATGGAAGCATCCCCACACCCGAGTTGCGATCAGGATGATCCTCTGTGTCGAAGGAGATGACCTGGTTGGACTAGTCCAGAGGACGACACATCGTGGGAGTGGGCTCGACAACACTGAGCTCCCGGACCAGAATCTTGCATGCACTGTTTGAGGGAGGCATGGAGGCTCCCCCATAATAAATGCATGCCACGACGCCCGACGCCGCAAAGCGGAACAAATTACAACTATAAGCGGAAAAACAACTAAGCGGAAAAATAACTAGACAAAATCAGTTTTTTGTTAACCAGTAGTGCTTATTTACGAAAGAGAAATGCTTATGTTATGTAGACACCTCTCTTATAAAAATAAACATGGTTCTTATAAAAATGTTTGGTTTATCTTTACTATTAAATGGGAGTTCGTACGTTGGTACGTCCTCCCATTTTCTGCCATCGTCTGTCGATTGCCTCGCGACACATATGGGCCAAGCCCAGCAAACCTGTTTCCCTCGCGCTAACCATCACGTCGTTGGTATGAACGTAGCCTTCCGAGACAGAATCCACCCTAGGGTTCCTTCTTCTCCGCCACGCCGCTACGCAGTTGATCGACGCCGCCTCCCTGTCCAGCGTGCCGACCGCACCATCACTCCATCAAGTGAAGAAGATGGCCTCCGCCGCCGCCTCATGTCATGATCCGCGTCGCGCTCGGCTGGGTCAGCATCGGGCTGCATACCGCCCACGGCCGCCGTTCCACCCAATCCACGCGCCGCCGACCGGTGCCCTGCTCGCCGCCGGTCCCCCTCCCCTGGATGGTGCCCGAGCGAGCGCCACTGGCCACCTCGCGTGAATGGAGGTTGACTCCCAGCTCATCTACCTCCGTTCTCCATCCTCCACTGCGTTCATCCTGACTCCTCGAAGTGCGGCACATGTACTTCCCGGCGAGCCAGCCCTGGTCCGACCTCCCTCTCGATTTCTGGCCATGGTGGCTGGCTGAAGGATGGCGAGAGATCCTGTCTGAGAGTTCACCTATGGCAGCCACGGGAGTACCTCGTTCCTTGATGTTGTTCTGCATTGCGATGCTGCTCGAGAGGTTCTTTAGATGAATGTTAATTTTCGTTTTCAGTTCAGATCTGCAGTCCAGGACGTGGTGCAGGCAGCCATGGAGAATGACGACCTTGATCCAGCCCAGCCTCCTCATTCAGCCAATTAATCTTGTGCTTTCTCTGAATTTTCTTGAGCAGGGGAAGAATCTTGCGGGGGGAGTTTTGATTGCAGCATTGCTGTGGCGGCCTCACCAGCTCTGCTCCGCCCTCGACCAGCTCAGCGCGGCGTGGGTAGCCTCCGCCCCTCCCCGGCGACCTCTGGCCAGAGCAAGTGGCGACCTCTCCTCCGTCCCGACCAGCTGAGGCGCTCCCCACAACTTCTCTAATCTGTGCTATTTGTTGCCATGGATACATGGGAAAATCAGAGAAGTTCAGAGTTTCAATGTCACCGAGTGTTTCAACTTCGCTTCAGGATGTGCACTTATGCAAACTTGGATTCTCAAAAATGTTGAAGTTTGTGAGTAAGCAGCTCTGTTATTAACATTGATGCCCCAAAAATGTTATTTTGCTGCTGTTGTTGTTACTACCGCAGAGGTCTATGTATTATGCAATATTTGTGTGATTTTTAGTCAGTGTTGTGTAGTTGATGCAGAGGTGTATTTTATCAGCAGATTGAGATATTATTGTAACTTCTTTTGAACCATGAATTGGGCAATGTTATTGTACCTGCTTTTCTTGGGAAGAAACTTGCAATACGTTGATACCTTTCTTTTATTTGACATGTTCTCAAGTATAAAAGGACACCTTATTTCTACTACAGTAATATTTAGTATTTTATGACGTTTGTAAATTATTTTAGCGGTTCACATCTATGGTGAGCATAGTAGCAAACTACACAATATACTACATCACATTCTAGGGATATTATAGACAGACTCCTACTGCACGAGCCCATCGAGAAGATATATGTAGATTTATGAGAAGATATATGTAGATTTATCTTATGAGTAAAGATCGTGTACCGTTCCCAACTTTCTCACACGATATAACAATAGTATGACCACCAAAATATTTTTTGAGTTGTTCCGTAGCAACGCACGGGCATTTAGCTAGTTTTTCTAAACATCTCACTAAACACTCCCCGAACAGGCCAGGCCCCCCAAAGGCCCAAACACACCTCTTACAGCTGGACCTGCATAACTAAACGGTAACACGACACCTACACTTTGCGCCATTTATTCAGACGCCCCGCTCGATGGCGTCAGTCTTCTTTACGTCTTCTCCCATGTTCTTGCCGCAGCTGCTAGAGACAGTGGAGAGTTGTTGGCGAGGCGGCTGATGCGGATGGTAATGATGAGCCTCGCCGCGGTTTCCGCCTTCGTTATCGAGTTGCTGCGTCGGTCCCGTCCTTTCGGTGCCCCAAAAGTTCCTGGAGAGTCGGGGGCTTAGGCCTTCAATGCAGCGGCCACCGCCATCTCCGTCCTGTCGGCGCCTAACGTGTTCTGAGAGGCTGGGTCCCCATGCTGAACTGCGGCGGCGCCGGGTATGACGAGGAATCTGCTCACTGGTACGCTGGTCAGCATGGGAAAGGATGGTGAGCAGAACTCAATTCCTGGCACTTCAGTGTTGTTGACTGTTTTTATTCCTGTTCTTTACAGATCTGCAATCAAACTGCTATTTTGGTTAGTTAAACAATTGGTATTTTAAGGCAGTTATTCTGAATTGGATATTTGTATTACAGATGGACAAATAGCTGAATGTATCACTTAAAGATGTTGCTAATGCAATTATGCATGCCATTGTTAGTTATTACATCCAATTATCTCCAGCAGCAAGGTTAGTATGTGGTGTTTTTTTTAGGTTTTTAAACTAGTAACTTAAAGAGACCAGCTCTGTAAAATACTACTGAATTTATACCTTTAACTATAAACAAGCTCCGTGGCTAGCTGTCCAGTTGCGTATTTTCTTTTGTAGTTATATCTATAAATGTTTTTTTCTCAACTTTACTGCTGTTGGCACATAAGTCCGTTTGTTTCCGACTCTGCTTTCAACTGTGAAAGGTTATATTTGTGCAAATCCCAAGGCGTAAGGCTGACAGGAAAAGCCATTGTTCAGATTGATATACAGATTGAAACATTCGAGATCTGGTTTGTTAATCGCATAGGATTTACCAATTCAAGATTGGGGGAATTCATTACGAACATGTTCTGGTTTGTTGTCCTTTGCTCTTCCTGAGTGTTCTGGTTTTTGCTAGCATGCTCATCTCTATGCAAGTTCTGAAAAAAGTGATATGGCAAGGGTTTTGACCATATTGCTGAGCCAATATGTTCACCACAAGAGAACCATGATCCCAGAGTAATATAATTGGCTTTTGAGTAAAAACTAATGATTATTCTGCTTTGCTTCTCAAGATAGTATGGCATGCCATACTACCTCATTAATTACTGGATGTTATTCTTTTGCATTTGCATGGTGAGCTTTAGTTATGGCTCAAGACTAGGAATAGTTTTTACCAAAGGAGAATATTCCTAATGATTTTGGGATACAACTAATCCATGTGTATAAACAATATTGACTGTTAGGCAATCCGCATATACCGAATATGCGGTTATTCCCAGCCGTATTTTGGAGCCTGAGATATTCTATAATCAGGCCATTATGGTTAGGGATTATGATTGATTTGTTTCCATGCTTATCTTGTAATCTGTCTATATAAACGAGGTAACACGGAACCCCGTGTGTGGTCAATCTCTCCCATCTTCTGTTTCTATCATGGTATCAGAGCCAAGCGATTCTCTTCCAACCCCATCCACTTCCGCCGCCGCCCTAGGGTTGTGCAGGAACTCAAGCCATCCTCCCCGAGCTCTACGTCGCCCGCGGTCTTCTACTCCGCTCCTGCCGCCGCGCGCCGCGTGGGGGACCCGCACCTCCGCCACCCAACCCCGCCGGCTTCGGCGCGCCTGCGCCATCTGGCGCCCCCGCCGGTTACGGCAACGGCCGCTACAAGGGCAAGAAGAAGAAGACCTGGGGCGGTGGTGCCCCCTTCTTCCCCAGCATGCAGAACCCCTGGACCGGTGCCATCCACATGTACCCGATGGCGGGCCATGGCGCACCCGGGTACGGCAACCCCGGCCCCCTCAGCATCCTCGGCCCGATGCCTCGTCACCCGGCCCCACCGCATCGTCCTCCTGCTCAGGGCTACATGGCCTTGCCCGCGCCGCCTCCAGCACAGCAGGCGACGTACTCCTACCCCCACGCCGCCCTTTGGGCTCAGGCCAACGCCATCCAAAACATCAAAGGTCTCATCCCCGTCACCCTCGATCTCAAGGCGTCGAACTTCTCCAAGTGGCGCAACTTCCTCACCATCGCCGTCACCCAGTTTGCCCTCGCCGATCACCTTGATCCGGCGCCTCCTCCAGTCGACGCTGAGTGGCTGCGGATGGACTCCACCGTCCTTCGGTGGCTGTACGGCTCCATCAACCCCGACATCGCCGACATGGTCATGGCCGCTGGCTCCACGGCCGCCGCTGTCTTCGCCGGCATCACCTCCCTCTTCCGTGACAACCAGCAGGCACGCGCAGGCTACCTCGGCCAGAAGTTCCGCAACATCACCAGGGCGACAAGACCGTCACCGCCTACTGCCTCGAGCAGAAATCCGTCGCCGACGCCCTCGCCGACGTCGACGCCCCGGTCTCCGACGACGCGCTGGTGTGGAACACCATCAAGGGCCTCCACGACCACTACAAGGACATCGGCAACCTCGCGCCCCTCCTCAAGCCGTTTCCCACTTTCCTTGAATTTCGCAACATGTTCCTGTCCCAGACTCAGTACGCTCTCGAGATTCTCGAGCGTGCTGGTATGAGCTCCTGCCATCCTGCCTCGACACCAGTGGACACCGCCCCCAAGCTCGCTGCTACGGCAGGTCCTCCGGTTGCTGATCCTACAGAATACCGCAGCCTTGCTGGTGCTCTCCAGTACCTGACATTCACTCGCCCGGACATCGCCTACGGCGTGCAGCAGATTTGCCTTCATATGCATGATCCTCGTGAGCAGCACCTGTCGTTGATCAAACGAGTCCTTCGCTACATCAAGGGTACCTTGCACCACGGACTCCAGCTGACTCGGTCCCCCACCGATCGCCTCGTGGCTTACACTGACGCCGACTGGGCTGGGTGCCCTGACACTCGCCGTTCGACCTCTGGGTATTGTGTCTTCCTCGGTGACAACCTCGTTTCTTGGTCATCCAAGCGGCAGCACACTGTTTCTCGCTCCAGTGCCGAAGCCGAGTACCGAGCTGTTGCCAACGCCGTCGCTGAAGCTAGTTGGCTGCGCCAACTCCTCCATGAGCTGCATCGACCTCTCCCGAGTGCCACTATTGTCTTTTGTGACAATGTCAGTGCTGTCTACATGTCCACGAATCCGGTTCAGCACCAACGCACCAAACACATCGAGATCGACCTTCACTTTGTTCGAGATCGTGTGGCGCTTGGTCACATCCGAGTTCTTCATGTGCCTTCCTCAAGGCAATTCGCGGACATCTTCACCAAAGGCCTTCCATCACCGTTGTTCTTGGACTTCCGATCCAGTCTCAGCGTCCGAGAATCTCCCGTTACGACTGCGGGGGGATGTTAGGCAATCCGCATATACCGAATATGCGGTTATTCCCAGCCGTATTTTGGAGCCTGAGATATTCTATAATCAGGCCATTATGGTTAGGGATTATGATTGATTTGTTTCCATGCTTATCTTGTAATCTGTCTATATAAACGAGGTAACACGGAACCCCGTGTGTGGTCAATCTCTCCCATCTTCTGTTTCTATCATTGACATCATGTTGGTTCAGTTTCCAGTTGTTGACCTGTTCTGTGCTGAAACTTATTTTGTAAGTTCTGTGGAAAAGTAGTTTTCCATAGGCTGATAGTGATTGTACTAGGAACCATTCCACCACTCCAATCACGCAGTATTGAAAAACTGTACTCTGTTCCCACTTCCTTATTTAAGTACTTAACAATTGACAGGAAATAAATGGAACAGCGATGCACCTATTTCAGTTGTAAGGTTAGTTTTTGTTCACATTAAATTTCTCTCTATCTTCTCCACCCAATCTTATGGCCTTTGAAGTAAGCATGCATCTTTTTTCTCTCCACTGCATCATCATCTTGCTCCTGATTTCTTGGCCCTTCAGCTCCGTGCTTCTCTGCGCATCTGTCAGTGTGCTTGTCCCTGGCATGAGACTTACTCCTGACAAAACTCTCACCTCCGACCAAGGTTCGTTCGCCTTAGGCTTCTTTTCCCCATCAAACTCAACTCGAAATACGTATGTCGGCATATGGTTCAACGACATCCCGGTGCACACGGTCGTCTGGGTTGCCAACCGCGATAATCCGATCACCGATGCTTCATCTGCAATGTTTGGTATGGCCGACAACTCCAGCCTTGTGTTGTCTGAAAGCAATGGCCACCACATACTTTGGATGGCAAACACGGTGACTGGCAGCAACTCCTCGGTCATGCTTCTCAACAGTGGCAACCTTGTGGTCCTATCGTCAGATGGCGTCACGTTATGGCAGAGCTTTGAAAACCCGAGCGATACTGTCCTTGCTGGCATGCCTATGCGGACGACCCACAAGACGCACCCACCCTGGCGGATCGTCTCTTGGAAGGGGCCTGAAGACCCATCAAAAGGCAGGTTCTCTGGTGGGAATGACCTTAACACTCCCCTACAGTTCTTCGTCTGGGATGGGTCAGTGCCATACTGGCGTGCTGCAGTGTGGACCGGCTATGTATCCTCCAACATGGGCCTCCAGACTGTTAGTTCGCTTATGTATATGACGATTTACAAGGGAACTGACGGTGATTCCTATGCAACATTTGGACTATCAGATGGCTCGTCAAGGTTATTGTACAAGGTTGACTACACTGGAAAGACTGCGCTATTGAGATGGAATACCAGCTTGACAGATTGGAGCCCCATAGGACCTTGGCCAGTTTACCAGTGCAATTTCTATGGATACTGTGGTGCATATGGCTACTGCGACAATACAGAGGCAATTCCCACATGCAAGTGCCTTGATGGATTTGACCCTAGTAACAAAACAGAGTGGGTTACAGGCAAGTTTTCTCAAGGTTGCAGGCGGAAGGAGGCACTACGGTGTGGTGGAGGAGACGGTTTCTTGACCTTGCCAGCAATGAAGGTGCCAGACAAATTTGTACGCCTGTGGAACAAAAGCTTTGCTGACTGCGAAGTGGAGTGTAGTAGAAATTGCTCATGTCTAGCGTATGCTTATGCTAATCTAAGCACCAGTGACATTGATGGGGATGCAACAAGGTGCCTGATATGGACTGTGGAGCTGATCGATGTGGAGAAGGGTGGTGACATCGGCAATGAGAACCTGTATCTCCGGCTTGCTGGCTTGTCAAGTACATTCCTATTTCTATTGCTCTTGTTTACGTTCATGAACGTTTCATTTCACATATTTTTATGTCAACATAAGAAGAAGAGCAAAGACTCTGCTTTTATTTGCGAATAACTCGTGCGTTGCTGGCACTTTGGCTTTGATGCTTAACAGTTAGTTCGATAAACTATGCTCTCAATATGCAGGTTATTGGAGTATGTTGTCAGTTTTTGGTATTCGTAGTATGCATGTCATCTGAATATGATGGTGTCTAATGGTCAGTTGCTTGAAATCAGCCAGTTTTGCACCAGCGTTTGATTTTGCATCCAATTTCTGTTGTCTTTTCTATCTGTTTGTTTTTAACTTAGGTTTTTTTGGGCTACATCCGTATGAGCTTTTAGAAATTATAAGGGATCTACTTGGTTAATGGGCCATTGCTCTACTATTTTACCATGGAGATCGTAGCAGCAGGAGCTTGATTTTTGGTACATATAATTTTTTTAGCAAACATCAGAAAGTAAGTTTTATCCTGATTTCTTTCTTACTAGAATACATGAACCATGATAGAAAAAAGAAACAAAACCCGATCACATAATAAATAATTATACAAGAAACATAACTAGAATAGATAGAATTCCTGTAGTGGAGTTACACTGATAGATAACGAAAAACAACCGGGAACCAGAAAAGCAGTTACATAAAAGTTGCACACACCAAGTACAGAACTTGAATGATTCCATAACTGCACAACATGAATGAACCATTATAAACTAGTGCAACTTTCAAATAACAATATAGCTGAAGATAATTGTGCCAGTCTCACCCCCTATAATTCAAGCAACTAATGTACAATCAAGGATAGGCAAGTGGCACATGAGTATGTAGTTATGTACCTCACCGAAAACATACATCTAAAACAGGTAGAAAATTACTGAGATTACTATAAATTGTAGGTAACTAAAGATTAGCATAAGTGTATGAATATATGCCAAAATGGTGGTACTGGTAGTGAACCCAAGTGCAATTTAAAACATTACTGATGCAATTAACTTAATTGTAAGTTACTCGTTATACTCAGTAAAAAAGCACTCTTAAAGTAACGATATACAATAGATCAAACCTCATAACTGATGGACTTGTTCTTTTTCAGGCGAAGGGCGAAAGAGCATCCTAGTAAAAGTTGTACCAGCAATTTCAGCAAGTCTAATGCTGATACTTTTATTGGCATCCCTTGTATGGTTCCGCAGGTTTAAAGGTAGTGCATTGCTTTAGTTTATGAAACAATTTGGAAGTCACATATTGTGGACTTTTAAGACAACAAAGATAATGCTTTTCTTAGGCAAACATGACAAGAAAGGAAATCCAAACAGATTGATAGTGGGGGACCTGAGTATTAGTGATGGACTCAGAGAGGAAACTTGTGAAGTTCCATTTATTTGTTTTGAGGAAATAGTCGCTGCAACAAACAACTTTTCTATGTCCAACTTACTGGGACAAGGTGGCTTTGGCAAAGTTTACAAGGTAAACATAAACTCCTATGTGCTTTCTTAATCACACCGAAATATGGGAATGTTCTCACTTTTTGTTCCAAACTGAACCATAAGATGTTATAACCTAATAATCTACTCGTTGCAATAATCCAGGGGGTCCTACATGGAGACAAGGAAGTTGCTGTTAAAAGGCTTAGTAGAGGTTCCGGGCAGGGGGTGATAGAGTTCAGGAATGAAGTAGTTGTAATAGCTAAACTGCAGCATAGAAACCTTGTACGGCTTGTTTGTTATTGTGTGCAGGGCGATGAAAAGCTACTCATTTATGAGTATCTGCCAAACAAAAGCCTGGACGTCTTCCTTTTCAGTATGTTCTGATCAGAAACAAATCAGTCAAAATGCATTGATGCCATATCTTGAACTAAATCCAATATCATTCTTGCAGATTCTGAAAAAAAGCTAATGCTTGATTGGAGAACACGATTCAATATAATAAAAGGAGTGGCTAGAGGACTACTCTATCTCCATCAAGATTCAAGACTGATGATAATTCATAGGGATCTCAAAACAAGCAACATTTTGCTAGATGGAGATATGAATCCCAAGATATCTGATTTTGGCATGGCAAGAATATTTGCTGGCGATGAGCAGCAAGTGAATACTAATCGAGTTGTCGGAACATAGTAAGTACGAGTACTAAATACTATGTATTCCTCACCAAAGTAATGCATGGCTAAACTCAATACGAAATGTACAAGTCTTGTTGACTATATGATTTATGCAGCGGTTATATGTCTCCGGAATATGCAATGGAAGGCCTCTTTTCTGCTAAGTCTGATGTGTACAGCTTTGGAGTATTGCTCTTGGAAACTGTAAGTGGTCTAAGGATTAGCTCAACCGAGAAGACCAAGGAGTTCCCCAACCTTATAATATATGTAAGATTACGATTCATGATCGCCAATGCCCGGAATGCCTTGACTACATGACTTAAAAAATTACTTGAATTGTTCAGGCATGGAGTCAGTGGAGAGAAGGGCTGTCAAAAGATATGGTGGATCCATCTGTTTTGGAGAGCTGCTCGACCGAAGAGGTTTTGTGTTGCATTCATGTTGGGCTTTTGTGTGTTCAGGATGATCCGGATGCTAGACCACCCATGTCAACCGTTGTGTCAGTCTTGGAGAGTAGAAGCACACCAACTGCAACGCCTGATAAACCGCTGTATTTTTCTCAAAGGAAAAAGGTGGCGAAGAAACGAGGCTACGTGCATGACTCTGTGGATACGAAGACTCTTACAACAGTAGAGGGCCGGTAGCAGCTTATTTACCTGAATTTGATAGTTAGCGGACACTAGGAATCATCTTGAATGAAAACATTGCTCTTCATTTTGAGAGCATCTACATTCTTAAGGCTTCTAAGATTTAAAGGAATTTTGTAGATTTGGATCTTTAGAAACTTTTCTTGCGGTGTGTTCGACCAGTAGGACTGGGAATCCTTAGCAATTTTTTCTAAGGATTACATTGCACTCGATTTTGGAGTAATTTTTTTCCAGTCAAACCTTTTGTTAGAATTTCCTTGTTTTTTCTAGAGATTACAAGAATGCCCATGGATCCGGATAACAGTGGATATGTGGCCTGCTGGATACTGGCATGGAGGGTATTTTTTGCCTTTGGATTTTGTGTGGCAAGTATCCACAAACTCACAGGTTGGACATGGGAGAGATTACTCCATGGATATCCGTCTGATGGGTGGGACCCACATGTCAGTGGCATATTGCTACAATTTCCTAGTTCCATGTGGACAAAGAAGTATTATGTTATTTGACAATAAGGCAATTCAATGTTATGTTGTTTGGGGTTGTTACTTCTGCAATCTTGTCCCTGGACTCTATACATTTTAATTAGTATTGTTATTATTGCTCATGGATATCCAACGGGTTTAGATATGGAGGACATTTTCTACCCTTGGATATCTATGCGGGTAAGCAATGGACGGGCATATGGATATGGCCATGGATCCGGTGAGCTCTTCCCACACAAATCTGCCCAATTGCCATCTCTAGTTTTTCATGCGGTATCCAACACTTTTTAAACCATAATCCTATACGAACACGACAGTTTAACTCTACATTTTCTCTAAAACAATTCCGCGAATCAAAGAGACCCTGTTTCAAGTTGAGTGAGATGTTTGGATTGGATGATTAATTGAGTAGTTGCATAATCTAAAATTATGTACGATTTTAGGTTTAAAACACTAGTCTTTAAGTTGTAGAAGTTCTTCTCATGCGAGGTGCGCCTAATGACGGTTTGGTCGGTTTTGCTGGGTCCAAACCGTCTCAAACCAGCTAAGTAATTCTTATTACGGTTTGACCGGTTTAGCGCGACAACATCGGGATAAACCGCTGGGTCCGATGGTTTGGCCGGTTTGAGACCAAAATGTGCCCAGGCTTATGCGTGTCAGATGTGCTGGGCTGTATGCGCCTCATCGAAAAAATTCCATTGGGCCTTATTGGGATGGGCCTTCAATATCTGGCTAGGCGAGGCACCGCTTCACCCTACCGGAAGAAAGCGTGGCGGCGACCTGAGCCCGTCCGCGGCGGCGGCTGGCAGTGGCAGACGCTCCTTATTCCCTCCTCTCCGGATTTGGTCGAGGTCAGCTCTTCTCCTTCCCGTTCTCTTCCAACTTCTTTGCTTTTCGTCCCCGCGGGAACCCTAGTTAGCTAGATGGATTTTTCGCCTAAACCCTAGCCCACATTTACTACTTGCTGTGGCAGCGTTCAGCGGGAGGAGCTCACCTCAGGGGAGATAGATGATGGCTGCTACTGAGGAGATTCCCCCACTGTAAGATCCAATCGCTCCATCTCTTCTGACTCTCCCCGCGTTTCATTTCGTCCATTTGCTTGTGTGTTCCTGCTGGATGCTGCGTGTTGGAGCGACATCGGTTGAGAATTTACTCAACTTGCATTGACGCCGCTTTCTAATCTTTCCAGGTTGGTGGATTCCAACGAGACAGAATGTGCGGATGGCAGGACACAGAAGCGGCGTTCCCCACCGTCGGGGGAGGCAGCCGCCGTCTCCAAGGTGCTTGAGGACGACAACCTCCTCATCGAGATCCTCCTCTGCCTTGGCTTTCCCACCACCCTCGTCCGCGCCGCCCTCGTCTGCAAGCGTTGGTACCACCACGTCTCTGACGGCGGGTTCCTGAAAAAATTCCTCAAGCGCCACCCGCCCCGCCTCCTTGGCTTCTACATCAACGTGCAAGTGTCGTTCTGGTCAGCTCCGCGTTTCGTGCCGATGCTGCCCCATCCCCTAGAGCTCGCAACCGTTGTCCGTCGCCTGGCCGGATACAAGTTTGGCCCACATAGTGTTAGGAGTAATCTTGTCAATGTAGTTGGCTGGTAGAAGGAGCTAGCTTAATCATGAAGTATTCAAGGTATGTAGAGAGAACTCTAGAATTAGGAATGTTCTAGAGTAAGATATTTAGGAGTAGTATGAAATATCTAGAGTTTGTAGAGTATTCTAGAAGTATGGTGTAGGGTTGGATTGTGCCACATGGCAACAATCTTAAGAGTCATGTACAAGTATAAATAGGGGCACCACCCCTCCCATGTAAGCTAGGAAAGCTAGTAAGCCAAGATGTAGCCTCAAGCATATGTATGATATATAGAGCATATATATGGTCTGTCATATATGCATATGTGTTAGTGTGCGTGAATCACAACCTTATTGGAAGGGAGCTAAGTGATTTAGCTCCAACAATTGGTATCAGAGCCTCAAGATCTGAGAGCGCCTGTGATGGACTCCATGCGATGTGGTGGACGACGGCGTGAGGTGGAGATTGTTGGCGGTGCGATGCTGCTAGCTGCTGGTTGCGGAACGTGCCACTAGGAGGAGAAGGTGGTGTGATGCTGCCAAGAGAAGACGACGGTGTGATGCCGTCACGAGGAGACAGCGGTGTGGTGCTGCTGCGGTCGACGGTGGTGCGATGCCATCGTCATCATGGAGAATTGGTGCGAAGCCAACAAAGCAATGTGATGTTGTGGCAACACGGCGTGGTGACCAGCGCTGCGAAGGCGTCATCCAAGACAAGCTCGGTGTGAGGCCGGCCACTATGGTGTGATGCCATTGTCTATGGAAAGGTTGGTGTGAAGCCAATGACGTTGGTGTGATGCCATCGTCAAGTGGAAGAGTCGGTGTGAGGCCGACGAGTGTGGTGTGATGCCACTGGCACATGAATTTCGGTGTGAAACCGAATTGGTGGTGTGATGCCATCTTATATGGAGTCAGCGTGAGGCTGACAAGCACGGTGTGATGTCGTTGCCAGATAAGAGACGGTGTGAGGCTGTCACAAGATGAAGCGCATGGTCCAGGTGATCTGGATTAGAGGATCAGTTGATATGACAAGATTAAGGGGGAGATTGTTAGGAGTAATCTTGTCAATGTAGTTGGCTGGTAGAACGAGCTAGCTTAATCATGAAGTATTCAACGTATGTAGAGAGAACTCTAGAATTAGGAATGTTCTAGAGTAAGATATTTAGGAGTAGTATGAAATATCTAGAGTTTGTAGAGTATTCTAAAAGTATGGTGTAGGGTTTGGATTGTGCCACATGGCAACAATCTTAAGAGTCATGTACAAGTATAAATAGGGGCACCACCCCTCCCATGTAAGCTAGGAAAGCTAGTAAGCTAAGATGTAGCCTCAAGCATATGTATGATATATAGAGCATATATATGGTCTGTCATATATGCATATGCGTTAGTGTGTGTGAATCACAACCTTATTGAAAGGGAGCTAAGTGATTTAGCTCCAACACATAGTACGAGGCTGTCGATCATGGACTGCCGGAATGGCAGTGTATTCTCCAGATGTTGCAAAGGAACGTTCTTTGCACTTGAACTGCACCGCCCACTATGTCCCGAGGGAGGGATACCCATTGTCCCACCATTCCCAAGCAACGAGGACCCCATCCAGAAAATTTTAGGTGCAATACTGTCCAAAGAAGAAGGCGGCAACTTGTCCTACCTGAATGTGATGGCGGAGTGGACTAGGGGGGCAAGAAACTTCAAGATGAGCGTATATGTGTTGCAAGATGGCGCATGGTGCCTGCTTACCATGGCTACAGACCAGATCCTTCAACCGTTGACGGCACCAAAAGCTGTGCTAGTCGGCGACAAAATCTATATGGCTGCCGCCTTCAGTGAAGACATTATTGTGTTTGATTTTACGGCCTCAGATTTGTCCAGAATTCCGCTCCCACAAGAAGTGAAATATCACCCTTTTAGCACCACCTTGTCACGGGCAGATGATGCTTTCGGTGTCTACCTTACCCATGTCAATGAGCCTCAACTTCGCATCTGGCTCCACAAGGGTGACAACTGGTTGCTGGTCCATACAATTTGTTTGCATGAGATGTGTGCAAATTTGAGGATGCTAGATCACACGCTCAAAGATGAGCGTACTGGTTTTCCCTATTTGTGCCACGTGGGGGATAATGCTGAGTTTGTGTTCTTGAAAATGTGTGGTTCCACGCTCTATCTGGATGTCATGACAAAGACACTGCATAAAGTGCATGAGACGGCTGAAGAGGATCAACATTTGAGTGTCTATCCTTTTATGATGACTTGGCCACCCATTTTGCCTGCACTCAAGGATGATTCTGTAAGGTTTGTCATTTGGCTTTTGGATTATCTGTATATTGCTCTTGCTAGGTTAAATAGTTTTGCACTGTTTGGTATAGCCATGGAATGGTGTTCGCTACATTATTGTGTTCTTAGACCATTTTAATAGTACTAGTTATGCGACATTAGATAGTGTTTTCCTTATGATGTTCTGAAATCACTTGCATACTAGGGTAATATTGCAAGGTGTTTATGACATAAAAAATTAGAAAGCAATATGTATAAGAGCTGAAAGTTCCTAGCCTTGTTTTCTTGTTGGCCGCTGTATTTGGTTGTCCTGGAATATTATCACAAATCCATCAACCCTGGAATTTGGAGCTTCTATTTCTTAATATAATCATGGTGTATTTTTCTACTGCCTATCTGGAACTGTGAACCTCAAGCTATGCATGAGATTGTTTCTTTTGAAGCTTATGTATGGGATTGTTATTACTTGTGTTTTTGCCGAGTGTTGCATAGTGTGTCGCACACAAGTGGGTTATAGATTTTATGTGTCCGGTATGCTTGAGTTTATGCATGAATAAATCAGACGTACCACCTATTTTCCTTTTATGCAGCCAGGTTTGCTTGACTTGAAACATGTCGGTCAGTGATTGAGGGCATTTAATGTGCACTGTAACTTAAAAAATATATTTCTTTACCAAATTCATTCTGTTGATTTCTGATACACATAAATTTTTAGTGATTATCGTTGTACTAGCTACTTCTCATGTTAGTCAATTTGATATTCTGATGCATCAGTTGTAAAAAATAATGAAATATTCTAGTACTGAATTGCCTCCATTGTGATCCTTCCTTGGTTTCCTTGAACCAGGAATTCAATGTGAAGAAGGATACCAAAAAAGCATCGTCAATGAACAGCGGAGAGCTGCATTTTCATAGTAGCAGTTATAACTGTCTTTGTTATAACTCGTAATATATTAGTTAGGCTGTTATGAAACTTGAGCAGTAGTCCTGTCTCTATGGTACCATGAATATATTTGACCAAGATATTTGTTTGTGAAGAAGACTCCCTGAATGCATGCTTGGTAGTTATGTCTTCTAATCCGCTTGTGTTCTTCAGTCCTGTTGTTCCACTGCTTGATGTTCTTGTTAATTGTGTTATTTGCAGAGTTGGTCATCTTCTTTAGCACTTGCGAAATTTCAGGTTAGCGATGTGTATCTCTGATTCAACAGAGAAAAGAAAAGATTATTTTAGAGACCAATGTCTGTCGACTCTACAGCTATGGCAGCTCGCTTCATCATCTTCACTGCAATATGAAGATGACCTCCAACTCGATTGAGGGCCTGCAGACCTTCATTTTCCCTAACTAGCTGCTGTATGCAAGCAAGGTTCTAGTTATCCATTTGTGTGTGTCTATTTAATGGGCTCAGATTCGCTGATGAACGTCAGGTGATTTTGGGTCACTGACATGTGGCCCACACGTCTGCGACCCAAAGTCACCTGACGTTACGTCAGCCAATCCTGGCCGCTATTTACTAGTGGGTTTGGTTTCTCAATCTGTTCATCTAACATAAGGTCACTGGTGCTGGTACTGCAGTAGAAAAGTTTTCATTATGGTTCAATATGCTTTGATCAACTCCATGTTGATATATTTGTAACGTAACTGGGGTCACTAGTGATTGCCTGTGTCACTAGTAGTTCTTTATTGCCGCCGGTAATTAGCTGATATTATTATTTTGATTTGAGCGACTATGCCGTGGAGGATGACATTGAGCTTGTCTCTCGCTCCGCCGTTCTGATTAACCAGGTGAGAGTCCTCTGCTTTTGGTTTGGTTGGAATTAATCATGTGAGTATATATCTTTGCATATCTGCTTTCTCATGCTGCACGTTATGAAGTAGCCTTGGTTTTTTTTTTATGTACCTGAACCTTCATCCCTTCTTTATGAGATTGTGAAGGCTAGTCCGCACTGTCATTTCGAAATAAATATTTGATGTCTTGATTCTGCAGTGTTTTGAGTGAACCAAAGGTTGAAATTTTGTGCTGGATTAGGTTGTTATGTTATTAAATCAGGTGCTCCCAATGCAGACTATTCTTGCCTTTTGCGAGATCTGTTTCGTGTTTGAGAAAAACATACAAACATGTACATTTGTTGGCGCTTGTAGGGACGAGAGTCAAGTCGTGAGTGTCAGTATATATCCGAATTTACGTAACCGCTTTAAAAACCATGCAGTTACCAGTAATATTTTCTACTTTCTACGCATATACTCTGAAAAAATAACCAGAAGCTCTTAAGTCTTTAACATACATGATATGATCAACTGAAGTAAGCGAGGCATTTTTGCAATGTTGAATCTTTGTCTCTAATCTTTGTTTTCATCTCTATAATTAATTAAAGATATTCTATATTTTAGTATGATTTATGAACTTGCGAGAATTATTAGGGAGTAGAGGACCGAGCAGTGCTCGGTTGGCTGCCGTACAGTTAAAGGGACTAGTATATCCTTATGCCTCTCGACAGCTCCACTCATATTTGGGTGTACAACAGCTATTTATGTCGTCCATTCCTTAAGATTCATGGTGGAAACTTTACATAACACCCTTCAGTTCCATACATGTAACTATAAGGCTCGGATATTTTGCAGAATACTCTAATTTTCTCATATAAGAATAAAAGAACGGAGCCACCAGAAAGATAGTTCAGTCATTTTAGGGTGTTCAACGCCTATAACCATCCATTCTACTCCCTACATTTTGATCCATACTCCTTTGGCTCTAGACATTAATCTTCGAGAAGAACTGCATATTTTTCAGAATAAACTGTGGTTTCTCCTAATTTATCTGCCAACGAATTGTTATTTTTCGCTTTTTTGTGCTATATTTTTGCAACATCAATCCTAATTCCGCGTGCTATATTACCATTTTGTTTTGCATTTTTCATGACCAAAATAGGCTGCGTGAAAATGACAAAAAACAACACATATTGTATGCATTACACGGTCAACATTTTGTATTATTAACAATAATTAGTGCACATCAGTACATCACTATTCAGATTGTTGAAGTATCGACCAAGAGAACCAACATGTGGTTGGATTGTTAGTAGGGTGGTTGTATCCTAGCTCGTTAATGAGAAATATCTTTTCAGCGAGAGTCAATGTTCCCGTCAATAGCGTGATGTCTATGATGACTTGGTAAATCTCAAGATTCGACCAACCATGTCAGTATGACAAAGATAGATGTGCGCGCGCATGCGCTCATAGGGTCGGTGAGTTGTATGCGCAAGGGCATGTATGCATAATGGTAGAGAAGGCGCGCCTTCTCTTAGCCATACACATCATTTTGGAAGGCAAAATTATAAGTTGTACAATGGATCATCTATTATTGTCATCCCTAGCAATTAATGAGAATTAATTATATTTTAGTAGAAAATTATATGTCTAAGTGAAGACATATGATACAATGGTGAAATAGTCTTCCCTTATTTCGTAAGAGATCATCTCTTAAGGGAAGGTAAGCTCCTCTATCTTCATTCTCTTTCCGCCAACTAGACAAATATCCTATGTGTCAAAGCTAAGAGAAGGCTGACGTCATCTCATTGTACATGCCCTAAGGTCTGCATCTGTACCAAATATTCATGCGTATTTTTTTAATGAATGCATAACACAAAATGTTCCGTGTTAAGATCAGGAAATTTTATATTCTTTGCGTGACCAAAATATAAAAATGTCACTGAAGTGGTTTGCCCAAATATTGGAACAGAAAAGACTGCGTTGCTGGCTTGCTGCCTTGCTGGTGCAACAGTCCTGTTTTGCTTTCGGGCAAAGCTTCGGAGCACGTGTGCGTTTTCCCGAAGGCCGCTACCGCTAGGTTGCCTCTGCGCTGTACCTGGGCATCCTCGGTTTACGTTTTGATAACTCGCCACCGAATGTGAAACTTACATGTGCACCATCTCGGCAGACCACGCGGCGGCAGCGGGCGCCGCCTCGTTCGTCTCTTCCACGAGCTTCCAACACCTCCCCCTCTACGTGTTGCATTCTTTACACCGCATCCCGACACTCTTCAGCAAGCTCCCTCGCTTACATCAATCGTCCACAACACTCCACTCTCCAGTCTCCACCGCACGCCAACAACGCAAACAGCACATCTCGCACGCCGGTGACAGAGCTAGCAGAGGAGGAGAAGAGTCCGGGGGCATGGCGAAGAGCGGCACGGAGGAGTGGCGTCGTAACGCCGACACGCACAAGATGAGCCCGGAGGAGGTGAGGGCGGCGGGGGTGGAGGCGTCCATGCGCCCGCCGAGCCGCGGCTCCGGCCCCGGGGAGGTCCTGCACCAGCGCGGCGGCCGCCTGCCGTACGGGCCCGGGACGATGGCGCTCATGGGGTTCGGCATCGTCGGCGTCATCGGCTACATGGTGCTGTACCAGAAGGCGAGGCCCGGCACGCCGGCCACCGAGGTCGCCAAGGTGGCCGTCGGGCACGGCGACCCTGCCGTGGGCCGCGACGTCCAGAAGCGCCAGGACGCGGCGGCGCCGCCGCCACCGCCGCGCGATGGGAAGTAGACGACTAGGAGGAGTAGTTAGCAGAATAAACGGTTTGGTAGAAGAGTTGATGGATATGATGTTTTTGTACCGAGTTCAACTCCGTGTTTCACAGCTTTGGTTGCATTTTGTTGTAGACCATGCAAGCATGTGAGTTTCTATCAGAAAATGACAGTTGAAAATGAATAATGGTGCTAATATTTTGCGACCCCGCCTAGTGAAAGTTTACAGTAAAATCTCCTTTGGACTTCCTGCGGCAATTTTGCTCACGAGATCGGGCGAGAAATTTGCAATTGCATTCCGTACACATAAACTCTGTACCTGGCTGGGTATACGCTGGAGAGCAGGGGCGTATCCAAGGCGGGTGCCATGGCAAATTCATTTTAGTACTAATATTTGGACCAATTCTTGCTAATTGCTACAAGTATTTGGACTAATTGTTGCTAAATGGTAAGTAAAATAGGAAAGTTTTTAATCTTAACACCCCCACCAATTTCATCCTAAACTCGCCACTGCTGGAGAGACTGTAAAATAACGAATACAGCACATTAATTCACTGTCCACGGGAAGAAAATAACGAGAAAGATGCGAAGATGCCTTTGCCCTTTGGGATCCCATCAGTCATCAGGCTGCGACCGGCTAACTCAATTCGAAGAGAGTTTGTCTAAAAAAATAAACAAAGAGAGTTTTGACTGAATCGATCAATTTGGTGAAAAGATTTTGACTGAGAACTGGTAATCCTGGTCATTCTTGTCTGCTATGCAGCCAAAAAGCGTCGCCTTGCCGACGCAGTTATTCGCTCGAAAGGAAAACACAAACTTATAAAGTCACACCAGAGCCGACCGATGCAGTGAACAGCATAAAAACACTCAAATTGTCCAATTAGTACCACTATAATTTCTCGACAAAATCGATTTTGCAATTAGTACCACTATAATTTCTGAAAAATCGACCGGTTTTCTCCTATATCAATAAAAATACAAATCTTTTGCTTATTTTAAAAAAAGTTAAAAGAAAACGCTTAAATTGAATTTAGAGCGAATTGACATCCAAACTGACGTGTTGGATCCTACGTGCCAGTTCAATTGAATATATATATATATATATATATATATATATAAATATCTAAAAATAAAAAAATAACTCAGAGGTTGTCTGTCATAATCCCACACGAGATCGTGCTAGGGTCCGAGGCGCCACCACTCTTATCTCCGGCCATCAGCGCCCCCTCCTTCCTCCCGCAAAGAGATCCCCGCTTCCTAATACCTCAATCCCGACGCCAATTCGTCGACCCAAGTCAAGGCTCTGTCCTGATACGAGCTCGTAATAGCGCGAGAGGCCTCTGCCCCACAACCAGAGCTCGTCGTCGGCAAGGAGCACTCGCGCTTTGTTGTCGACCTCCCGAGTCGGCTTGTCGCTCCCTCCTATAGCAGCTAACGCTGGGAAATACCACTTTGTTGCAAAGTGGTATCAGTTAAAATTGACCTTTTTTTAGGGGAGTTAAAATTGACCTTAGGGCATCTCTAGCCATGCCCCCAGGCCACTTTATAAGTTCGGTTTTAGGCTCGGATGCCAAATAGCGCCGAAATCCTTCCAGTCATGCCCCCCAGGAGACGAAATAGCGCCGTTTTGGACAAAAATTGCGCCGGCGCCCCAGGCCAAACCCAGCGCGTTGGGTTGCGCCTGGGGGCGCCTTTGCATGCAAAGCCCCACATGGCAGTGTCTCTCTTCCCTCTCTTTCTCTCTCTCTCCTCTGTCCCTCTCCCTTTTCTTTTCTTCTACCTACCACCGCACCAATCCATCCGGCCGCCGTTCCCCTCCAGCAGCTCCGGCCACCTTCCTCGGCTCCGGCCGCCGTTCCCTCCAGCTCCGGCCATCTTCCTCGGCTCCGCGCTTTTTTTGGCTTCTCCTCGACCTGGCCGCGCTCTTCCTCGACCTGGCCGCACTGCACGCATGCGAGGTCGCGCTGGGTAAGGAGGAGGCAACGACGGCGCCTCCCGGCTCACCCAGCTCGCGGCCGGGTCGCACTGACGCCGGGACGGAGCTCACGGCAGGGTCAACGCCAAGCTCGTGCCGCTGCCCAGCTTCGTCCTCGTGCTCGCCGCGGGCAGGACGGAGGTGGGCGAGCACGGCCACGGCCGACGACGACCTCCCTGCCCGACCCAGCTTGCACTGCCGCCCTCCGTCGCAGCCCAGCTCGCGCGCCCGTCCCCGTCCTCGCGCTGTCTCCACTGGATGTCGACCCTGTCCTAGCATAGCTGCAGTAGCCACGGCGCCGTCGCGGTCGTCCGGCCGTGCCGCAGGTGCTCGCGAGCTCCGACGTGCGGAGGTGGCGACCTCGCCGGGAGTCGCGCGGCGGCGGCCGAGCAGTGGAGGCGCACGGGCGACGGCGACCTCGTCGGGAGCTGACGCCGGTGGAGTGGACGGCCACGCCCACAACCTGCTGATGCCGATGCGGGACGACGCGCTCGAGACGACGCCGGCGACGAGCTCTTCCTTCCTTGCCGACCACGAGATCGAGGGATGCAGCGTGGAGGTGGACTGCCGGCGACATGGATGCGGCGATGCGAGCTCGTTTTTTTTTTTTTTTGACTTTTCATCTCTCCTTCTCATCTTGGGTGGGGTGCGGCTGGGAAAACGCCCCCCCCCCCCCCCCCCCCGCAGAACTAAAATTAGCGCCGTCGCCCCCCCCCCCCCCCCCCCCCCCCCCCCCCTCGAGCCTAATTTAGCGCCGAATTTCGGTCGGGGCTTGACGAGTGGAGATGCCCTTATAGTGGTAGTTTTATGCTCTATTCGCTCGGCCGACGCAAACTCTGCAAATGGCTCACGTGGGCCCCGCTCCTACCTGTCGGGCTAGCGGAATGGAGTAAGAGATGCCTGTGGGCCTTCTTCTGGAGCATTGGGTGTGGGTAGCCCACCAAGGAACGCATCTCACTCTCAGGCAGCACTCGCTGTCAGCCCAGCGTGCACCCCACCGCACATCAACGGCGCGTCGGCGTAGCGTGCAGC
The DNA here is from genome assembly GCA_947311845.1 of Poa pratensis. Taxonomy (NCBI): domain Eukaryota; kingdom Viridiplantae; phylum Streptophyta; class Magnoliopsida; order Poales; family Poaceae; genus Poa; species Poa pratensis. Next base: position 14,816,683 of record CAMZMU010000075.1, on the reverse strand, counting down.
GCAGTGTCGTGTCGTGCCCGTCATCTGCCCACTCGATAGCTTGTTTCGCGGTGGTTCACGTACCACCCGATACTTGCCCCCTCTCCTTCGATCCCTTCAAGTACTTCGTCTGTACTAACTGAAGTAAAACTTTTCTTCAGTCCATGTAAAAAAAAAACTATTCTTCAGTCAAAAAAACCCACGGACGAGATTTCATCCAATAATCATCGGTTTGTTCCGTGACCCAGCCACCATTCGTCTTAATTTTTTTTCCTTTTTCTGTTTGACGAGAAATAGGACCCCGAGGCATTAGTCAATTCAGCACGACCTCAACGTGCATGTGACATGTGAGTCCAAATTTTGAGATACCTTCAACGGTCCACCCGTTTCCAGTTTGCTCCATACCTATGACTTATTCCGCTCCATCGCCTCCCGATTCTACGAGCAGCTGCACCGCATGCTTGGCTAATTTTTTTTAAATAATATGCGAAATTTATTTAATTAGGAAAATAATACGCGTTTTTTTTTTTCAAAAATATTACCAAGACGATTGGTACTAATCGTCTTTGGCCAGGACGATTAGTACTAATCGTCTTCGGCCAGGACGACTGAGTAATATTTTTGAAAAAAAAAACGCATATTATTTCTTGAAATAACTAAAAAAATGTATTATTTAAAAAAAATAGTGCATGCTTGTGCTAAGCATCTCTAGCAGAGCCCGCAAAACGCGAACCCGCAAAACAGTTTTGAGGGTCGCGGAACACGCGTTGTTTGGCTCGAAACGCGGCGCTGTTTTGAGGTTCGGCTTTGCGGTTTCTGCTCCGTCGCGTCTCGTTCAAAAACTGTATATGCAAAACATGAAGCAGGCATGAATATCATAAAAATGGAATAACAAATAAATAAGAACTAAATTATAAATATTCTTATTACAACAATAGTACATTATGAATCCTCATCAATAATTTATTACAATAAAAGTTTGAATCACACGAATTAAACAATAATTCAATAAAAAAAATGTTGTAGAATAAAAATATTGTTTGAATCAAACATGCTTCAAATGAATTAAAAAATGGCTACTGCCCATGCCGCTGCCAGGCGTGTTCAACTAGGTCTAGTTGCAGCTGGGTGTGTGCGTCCGCATCCTCTATCTCACGGTAAGTCTGAAGAAAAGATTGGATGCGATCTGGGTTTCTAGCAGGCTTCACGCGGCTACCAACATTGTCATAGGACAACTCCAACTTCAAGTCCTTTTCATCCTCTATGATCATGTTGTGAAGAATCACACAACAAGTCATGATGTTTTTCAGAGTTTTCTTGTCCCAAAAACGAGCGGGGCCTCGAACAATGGCAAACCTAGATTGCAAGACACCAAATGTCCTCTCTATATCCTTTCGACATGCCTCTTGAGCCCTTGCAAATTCAATTTCCTTGTTGCCTCTTGGATTTGAGATGGTCTTCACGAATGTAGTCCAAGTTGGGTAAATACCGTTGCAAGATAGTACCCCTTTGTGTACTCATGCCCATTAACAGTGAAGTTGCAAGCCGGAGCATCACCACTAGCTAGCCTACGTAGTAGATGAGACATTTGCAACACATTGATATCATTCAATGTGCCGGGCAAACCAAATAAGCAATGCCAAATCCATAGATCCTCGACGCAACGGACTCAAGCACAATCGTTGCATCGCCTCCCCTGCCACAATACTGTCCATGCCATGCCTTTGGGCAGTTTTTCAAAGTCCAATGCATACAGTCTATACTACCTAGCATGCCCGGCCAACCTCGCGCCTCATTCATCACCATCAGCCTCACCGTATCTTCTTCGTTTGGTGCCTGAAGATAAATCTTCCCATAGAGTTTTATTATCGTTTTGGCAAACATACGAACGGACTCGATCGTAGTATCTTCACCAATACGAAGATACTCGTCGGCGTAGTCAGCCGGGACGCCATAGGCAATGACTCTCATTGCGGCGGAGATCTTCTGGTATGCGCTGAATCCCATCAAACCCGCGGCATTCCGTCGACGGGTAAAATGGCGACAATTCGCCTCGCCAGCTTGTACTATCTTTACGAAAAGAGAGCGGCGCATACGATACCTTCTCCGAAGATGTGAGCCGGGTACGTCGGTATGCCGGCGAAGTAATCACGCATGAGCAGCTGGTTGCCGTAGAAGCGGTTTCGTGGTATGCAAAGGCGGCCAACCTTGGATCCTTGCCGCTGCTTTGCATACCGGTCCTCGAACTCTTTGACGGCGAGGACGGCGACCACCATGTGCTACCGCCGGCTTTGAAACAGCGTCTCCACGTCAGAGTCGTCGGAGGAGGACGAATTGGAGAGCAATAACTCTTCCTCCGGGCTCAACTCCATCTGAAACGGGTACCACATATCACTACCGGATTACTCCGTCCAAAAATAAAACGAAATCGAGCGGAGATGGACTCACCGACAGATCAGCGGCGGCAGCGCAGATTTGGCCGGAAAGGGTTCTCCACGGACGGGGCGAGCCGGAAACCGGCGGCAGGGTACGTCCGCGGCCGGGGCGAGTCGCGTGCGGGGGGCGCCTGCAGATGCGGTCGGGAAAAGGGGCAAATCGCAGGCGGCGGCGCTGGCGGCGGAGGCGGCGGCGAGATGGGGATGAGGCACGTGGTGAATACTCCCTCCCGCCAACCGTTTTCACCATATACAGGGCCCCTCGGTTCGGCGGCGAAATCTGCGAATTAACTGTTCCGAGGGTCGGATTCACGGGGCCCTAAAAAACTTTTACGGGTCGGGAGTTTTGAGGGTTCTGTTCTCTGTGTTTTTAAGGTTTCGAATCCGTATCGGGCGGTTATTTTGCGGGTTTGAGCCTTTTGCGGGCTCTGCTAGAGATGCTCTTAGAAACACATAGACCAGAGGAGGGGACATCGAGAGCGTATCCTGTGAAACTAAAGAATTTGGTGTACTCGGAACACCCAATTTTTGTTTACCACCTTAAATGTTTTTAAAAAATCCGGAAAAAAGTTTGGACGTTGGTAATACTCATATAGAACATTTAAAAAAAATTAAATTTAAATTCATAACACATATTAAGAAACAAAATAGACAAATCCGACAATAATAGTGCCGAACTGATAGAGAACCAAATCGCAGAGAGGGCGAAAATAGTGGCTACTCTAGGTGTTTTGAAAATAGGCCCACCAGAGTTAAATATTATAATAATATAAGTTCGTGCAACATCCGTAAAACATATTAAACATTACAGTAAACCAAATATCATTGGGGATAACATGGGTATTCTTATAATAAACTTCAAAATATATGTACATGTTATTGGCGCATTAGTGGTGAAACTTAGCGCTATAAAGCAAGACTAGTGGTAACGGGTTTCAAACAACGACATGGTCTTGATTACGAAAACACCTTCAGGCCAACGGTAGAATCTACTGCTATTAGCCCTTCTCATCTCCCATGCAGTCGCCAAAGGGTGGCACCATCGCGAAGAATCTGGTGTGTACAACTTAATTCATCCAATAACCGGGCTTGTTCCGTGACCCAGCCACCATTCGTCCTAATTTTTTTTCCTTTTTCTGTTTGACGAGAAACAGGACCCGAGGCATTAGTCAATTCAGCACGACCTCAACGTGCATGTGACATGTGAGTCCAAATCTTGAGATACCTTCAACGGTCCACCCATTTCCAGTTTGCTCCATACCTATGACTTTGATTCCGCTCGATCGCCTCCCGATTCTACGAGCAGTTGCACCGCATGCTTATATGCTTATAAACTTACGGACCAGGAGGAGGGGACCATCGAGACTCGAGAGCGTATCATATGGAACCAACGAATTGGTGTAACCAGTACACCCGATTTTGTTGACCACCCAAAATGTTTTCAAAAAATCCGAAAAAAGTTTGGACGTCGGTAATACTAATATATAACATTTCATAAAATTTAAAATTTAAATTCATGACACATATTACGAAACAAAATAGACAAATCCGACAATGAATAGTGCCAAAATACAAGTCGGGCTTTAAATTTGGCTCATTATCGCTATTGATAAATTTGTCACTTTCACTGTTGATGTAAGTTTCAAATTTTTACTTACGTTTTTGTGCCGATGTATCTTTAGGTCATGTGACCAAATTTTTTCAGATTTTTTGAAAACCTTTTAGGTGCCAAACCGAGACGGGTGCACCAATTGACCTGTTTTACATGATACGGATCATCGTCGTCAGATTTGACATAAGTAGGAATTGTCAAGCAACTCCTCTTGTTGTTTTGTATTGACCGCGGATTTCTACGTGAAGTTAAGCATTGACAGAGATCGAACCAAATCACAGAGAGAGCGAAATAGTGGCGACTCTTGGTTTTCTGAAAATAGGTAATCAGACAGAGATGTTGCTAGCCAGAGTTAAATATTTTAATAATATAATTTCCCACAAAATCCCTAAAAATATTAAATATTATAGTTAACCAAATAATCATTGGGGATAACATGGGTATTCTTATAATAAACTTCAAAACGCATATACACGTTATTGCCGTATTAGTGGTGAAACTTAGCGCTATAAAGCGAGACTAGCTAGTGGCAACGAGTTTCAAACAACGAAATGGTCTTGATTACGAAAACACCTTCAATCCAATGGTAGAATCTACTGCTATTCACCCTTCTCTTCTCCCTTCGGCAATATAGATCTAGAATGCCTTATTTGATGGGTATTTAGAGGAGAAGTGTACAGAGAACCTACCTGTGGTAGGGTGGTTGTACCCCAACCCAACAGAGTTCAAACCACAGGTTTGACACTGATGTTTCTCATTTAAGGCGAATATTCTTCAGTGGGAGGCGACGTTCCCGTCGACAGCAAGGCGCCTGTGGTGACTTCGTCAATCTCAAGACTCAACCCGCCGCTCAGTCTGTCGGAGGTGCTCATAGCGGTAGGGTGTGCATGCGTGCGTTCATTGGGGTGAGTGTGTGCGCGCGTATATGAGCGCTTACGTTGTACTGTGTTTCGCAAAAAAAAAAAGAGGAGAAGTGTACATGTCCCAACCTCCTAGCTTAGAATATCCAAACAACTGTGCAAACTCATCAAGGCTATTCATGATAGTATTGTTATGAGATCCTCCTTAGTTGCTATGGATCATCCTGATGATGGTCTTCGTTCTGAGTTTGCGGTACTGATTTGCGCTCTCTCAGTTGTTAATTTGCATTTGAAGTTTCTTTTCAGCGCCATGGTTTTCTTCTCACCCTGTGCTGGTATGGTTATTGGTTAAGTGCAAGCCTGCAGATACTTATAATCCTTTTCCTATTTTTTTCTAGCTAGACTTAGAATCTTTGTTGGAGCGTTGTGTTCATACTTCATACCGGCAAACACCGGATGATATATGCATCTCCCGACTACCAACCCTCGAAATTAATGACACGGGCAGCGACTTAGACCGAACATAGGAAAGCGCATGGTAAAGAACTTCTGAGTTGTTTAAGAGTATAAGTTTTGTTCTAGGACTAAAAATGGCCACACTTTCACCTTGCCAACACTCTCACTTTACTCAACTGGCATGGTTATTGGTTAAGTGCAAGCCTGCAGATACTTATAATCCTTTTCCTATTTTTTTCTAGCTAGACTTAGAATCTTTGTTGGAGCGTTGTGTTCATACTTCATACCGGCAAACACCGGATGATATATGCATCTCCCGACTACCAACCCTCGAAATTAATGACACGGGCAGCGACTTAGACCGAACATAGGAAAGCGCATGGTAAAGAACTTCTGAGTTGTTTAAGAGTATAAGTTTTGTTCTAGGACTAAAAATGGCCACACTTTCACCTTGCCAACACTCTGACTTTACCACACATGCAATGCATTTTAAGGCAGACTTTGTCGCAAACCAAACAACACCCGTAGTGGGACATATTTCCACACATGTGAGCTAGATATAGTAGAAGCTTACACCCCGTGGCAAACGTGGGCAGCACTCCCAAGCCAGTGATATACAATGAACATATGAGCAAGAACCTTCCTTGGGCCGGGAACCTAATCATTTTCGACTTTTCGTCGAAGAATCTGGTGTGTAAAACTCAACTCAGAGTCTCGTAATGTTGTATTCTTGCAATTTTGGAACTATTTCTATTCAGACGTACACCTAGGAGCGTCATCTTCGTTACGTATGCTATGAATCGGTCGGTGGTTGGAACGTGTACTCAAAACTGGAGTTCCCTTCAATGACCCGTCATATACTTCTATATATCGCCGACTTTTATTCCATTCGGGTCATGATTCTTGGAGCAGTTGCAGCGGATGCAGAGAAATACAAGGACGAAGAGAACACAGCCCCGAGATAAATTACGCCCGCTGTTGTCTATGGAAAACGACTACCCTTGTATGTTTCGGATCGACATCGGCTCTATTTTCGAACAAAAAATCGCTTGGTTTATTAGGTCAAAATTCAAGCATTTTTTTGCTGTGGAGATAAATTACGTACCGCTTCAAAATTTCAAAGGAACTATCTGACCGATCGATTATACTATGACATTCACAATACATGGACGAGAAAAACGGCTAGTGAAATAAAGATTAGCAAATATGCAAGGTTATTCTTAGGAACTGGCTTTTTCGACTGTAACTTGTTTTCTGGATCTTAATGGTAGTGCACAAGCCGCTGTCACCCGTGCTGCAAGTGAAAAGTGTTTAATATTATCTCCTCCACTCCGATCCCTTGCGGCTGCGCCAAGCCGCACTGGGGCGTCCTCCTCTAGGTAGCGGAGGGCCTCCCACACCTCCCTTTTCCCCTTGTTGAGTCCGGGCAAAGCCTATATATATGTGGGCTGGCGCCGGCAGGGCTGTCTGCTCGCGGTAAATCTGGAGGCTTAGCGGTTGCGCCCGATCCGGCGCTTTCCGTCTGCGTGGCTTGGCGGCGGCCGGTGTTTGGCGCGGATGTCTTGCAGCAGGCTCCTGCGTGCGGTTGGACCGCAAACATGTCATTCTTGCTGGTGGTGGAGTTTCAGGGCAGCATGGCCATGACTGCCACGAGGCGTGGTGGTCTCCACGGTTTGGGTTACCGAGCGAGAAATCCGGTTACCGCGCGGTAACCGGGAATCTCGAGCACCCACGGTAAAAGGGCTTACCGAGCAAATAATTTCGGACTTTTTTGAATTTAGCCCGGCTCAAATAAGGATTACCCAATTTATGAAAAATCCCAGAAATTTGAATTCAAAATTTCGGTATTTCTTCGGTTACCGAGCGGTTACCCAATTTATGAAAATCCCAGAAATTTGAATTCGAAATTCAGAATTTGAATTCGTCCGGTAACCCGTCGAGATTTCTCGGTTACCGCGGTAACCGCAAATCTCGAGCACCAACGTTGGACGGCGTGCCATCGCTGGAGGGAATCGGAGTGGCGGCAGCGGCTTGCAGATCCGGTGGAGGCAGTCATTGTTGGCGGTGGCAGCGGCTATGGCCAAACCATCTGTCGCCGGCTGCAACCGATATGCCCGCATCGTTGGTGATTCAGATAGCAACGATCCTCATCGGTGCGTCAGTTAGCCTAGGTGTTGCGGCGAGTGGGATGCCCGCTGGTTACCAGTTCTGACGTCGAATGGCACAATATATATGTCACGGTATGGTGTGGGTTCTCGCCGGGCTGCGACTTGGTGCGACGGCTGAAATACGAGGCTTGGTGGTTTCAGATGTCGCCTTAGGAGGTGTCTTAGCACGCGGCGCACCTAGTCCCGATGCCTTGTTCCGTCGGTGGCCTTAGCGCCTAGCGCGTAGGGTTGGTGGTCTGCGCGCGGAGTTGTGACTGTGGTCTGCCCGATCTTGGTGAGGCGGGCGTGTGGTTCGCGACTGATCGCCGGGTGAAACCCTTGCCCTAGCTCCGTTCTAAACAAGCGACAACAACGCCCTTTGTGTGTCGCGTCCTTCTCGAAGGTGTCGTCGAGCCGGTGCTTTCGCTCCTCTGCACGAAAACTTCTAGGGAAACCCTCCCATGTCAGATCTGGCAAGGCCTCGTCTTGGGTGCTTCGCCAGCCAGAGGGACACATGTGGTGAGAGTTGGTGGTCATTAGTGGAGAGTTGGATGACAATGTTTGCTACGTCGAACGGACAAATAAGATTCCGAGTTCGGTGAGCTCCGGGTGAAAACCCTACACCGACAACAGTTAATGCTGGAAAGGGCGATGCTCTTGAATGTTGCTCCCTTTGAGGAGCCCCCTGATGTCTACTATGCACTTATATTTTTGTAGACTTTGTTGGGCTTACAAGCAGAGAGGATTATAGTACAGTAGCAATTTTCCTCAAGTGGATGATCAAAGGTTTATCAATCCACGGGAGGTAGTGTAGGTTGAAGGTGATCTCTCTCAAATAATCCTGCAATTAAGATACACGAAATCTATTGTGTCTCCAACACATTTAATACATCTGTTAATTATATAAGTGGACTAGTCGGCAAAGAGATGACAAAAGATGTGTAATATGGATGGTAAAACTGGGTGTTCATAATCTGAAGAAATAAGGACAAAAAGGTAACAAGTAGGATAAGTGAATAGAAACAGTAACAATAACAGAAAAATATGGACTGGGGCCACAGGTTCACTAGAGGCATGCATCTGTCCAAAAAAAAAATTACAGTTAGGCAAAGATTATTTTGTACTTATCTTTACTTTTATGATTATGAATATTCATGGCATGGTTCATATAGTCATTACGTCCAAAAATATATAAACCGTTACTGAACCACATCTATAACTAATATAATACTTCACTTCAAGATCGCTTATGTGTTTGCATCTCTAAAAACTAAGTTCAAACAAACAGCGTATTGTTTTAAGCAAGTTGACATAATGTAAAAAATATCATCCAAGTGTGATAAAGATATCATTGTTTTATCCTTAGTATCAACAACACATTGCACTTCGTGCTCATATTCTATCAGTTGCGTATATAAACTTGCACGGCTAAACCCACTATCATACACAAAACTCTCTCTCTCTCTCTTGGGATCTAACCAATAAATGACAATCAAAGGATAATAACATAACAATATATGTGGGAGAGGCCTATGCTAACATGCGTGCAACCTGTATTGACTACATGTACTTACGATTAAATATTTAGCAAGTAATCCACAGATACTAGAAGATTAATAAAGTTAAAACCCATCCATAGCATTAAGATATAAAAGAAGGTCTCCTTCATTCCCACAAGTATAAATCACTTTAAACATGAAAAGTATTGTGTCACTCTAGCTTCCAATAATATAGTTTTCTTAACATACTACTTACTCTGAGATGTGATTTGCAAATAATGAGACTGAAGATCATATAAGACTACAAATCATGCAGCAAGAAACGTAAAGGATCTCGATATAAAACATGAATAAATTTGATCATAGTGACAAATCATCATATCCCAACAAACACAATATTGATTACATCAGTAATGTATGGCAGCTCATGGGATCATTGTATTGAAGCACAAAAAAGATAGGATATCATCTAGCTACTACAATGGACCCATAGTTCAAGAGAAATTACTCTCACATCATCATGGAGAAAGAAAGATTATGAACATGGCTCCGAAGGTGGATTCCCGTCCCGACAGAGTGATAGATTAGGGCCTTAAAATAGTCTTCTCTCACCGGGACCTTGCGACGGGTGAACACGAGAAATAACTCCATACCCGACGTAGTTAGGTCATAGGTATTATATAGGCAAAGAGACAGCGCGAGGGGTGGATGAGGTCACCCCTCCGACGATGTGCGTTTTCATCTCGTATACTTAGGCGAATTTCCTATTTTTCCTGATTTTTTGGGTTTCCGTACCTAGGTATTTTCTGGTATGCAAAAACAGGTAGAAACCAGGAACCGGCACTTGGCACTCAGTTAAAAGGTTAGTCTAATAAAATGATATAAATTAGTATGAAAACATATAAAAAGTACTCCCTCCCGTTCCAATATATAAGACGTTTTAGCTCTTTAACATGTTGTCTAGGTGCATACTAAAATGAGTGTGCATACACACTAAAATATATCTACATACATTTATATATATGTGAATGTGGACAAATGCTAAAACATTTTATATTGTTGATCAATCAAAAATGATAAATGCGTTTTGAACATGTCACCTCTTCACCACCCATGTCGGCTTTATATGTTCGTATAGTTGGTATTTTCTTACGTTTTGTCATCGGCTAGGCGGTGTGTGGCCCTATGGCAAGTGTTATTGTCGGAGCGGCAGCGCTGAGTCGCCTCCTCTATGTTATGTTGAGCTGTTTGGTTATCGACTTTGATCAGGCGGACGGTTTGGTCGACGACATGAGTGGGTATTGTCGGCCCAGTGAGAACCAGGGTGTGCTGGGCCTGTCCTCCACGGCCCTCGACACTCGATGAACGATTTTCGCTAAGGACCAAGCCTACGGCTTGGAGAGCCTCGCGAAGCGATTAGCCTCGCGAGAGCTTTGGAGGCAGCAGAGGCCTGCGGAGGCCCTACTCACTGCTGCCCCCTCTTCAAGATGATCTCCCCTGGAGAGAGGTCACGCCAAATCCTCCACAGGGCACCCTAGCCCTCGTGGGAATTGCTTCGCTGTAAAGCAACCTCTGCAGAGCGCGCTCTGCAGCGCCCGCAGAGTGACGCGCGCCTCTGCGCGCGGTGACGACGACGCCGCAGTTACCATTCTGGTGATTAAAGGAGTCAACAAAGCTGTGCCAGCCGCACCGGACTACAAGAATTTCCTCTTTGGTGATAAGGGGACCGGCCGGCGCTACGCTCCACGGCCAACGTCACCGTGAGCACCCCCACGTTCCTCTGCGGCCCCAGCTGGCCGTCCTGCATGGACGGTGGTTACTCTGCCACAGGCATCAGCTTTACGCCCATGGACTGCGTCCATGGACAGCTGGGCTGCGGTGCACCGCGCTCCACCTTCTGTCGCCACGTGATAGCCCTTCCGCGGCGCAAGCGCAGGGAAGAAGCCCGGGGCGCCTATAAAAGGAGGAGGAGCAGCACCGTAGCAAAGGATCGCATTCTCATTCTAGCCTAGCCACATACGCGCAAGGAAGAAGAAGACCACAGTTCCCCTTCCTTGTGAACTCCATTGCCAAAAGAGAGCCCTCGGCAAGCTCGTTGTACTGTAACCTTCATAAGCAGTGCAATACAGACAAGCAGGAGTAGCGGTGTTACCTCCACACGAGGGCCGTGAACCTGGGTACGGGCTGGTGTTCATCTCTGCCGTGATGTCCCTCCTCATGCTCGACGAGCACCGTCGCCGTGCAGGTTGAGGGTTGTTTGACCAACGTGTTCAGCCCCTTACACGAACTCTCTTCGTGAGCTTGACCATCCCTGTTTCGTGGGAGTCATTCTCCGACAGGTGTTGCCTCAAGACCCATGTTGTATTTTGTGTTGTATATATTTTTGGCCAGTTTACCTTATAAAGTGTCCAACTCTCTTCTTTTAATGAAAATACAAATATTTTTGACTCATTTCAAAAACAAAATTATTTAATATTCAATAATATTTCTAGGAATTATTATTTCATGATTTTGCTATTTTCCAATCGATCGAGCTAAGTTAATTCCTAGTCAACACCATTAACAATTGATCTATGTGAGAACAAATTATTAATTTACTCTAATTTTTAGGGATGCATTAACAAATTTGTAAAATCGGCCAAACTACAACTTATATTCAATCGATTTGTGTTTCTTTATAGGAATTGGACAATAGCTTAACATAATACTAGCATAATGGCTACTCCTTCCATTTTTATTACCTCAAGGTCGGGGTTAAAGTCAGCTTTTTAAAGATTGACCAAGTATATATGATACAATAGATGTTAATATTTTTAATATATTTGATCACATTTATAAATCTTGAATTTAACGAAACCTAGAATGTAAGATAATTGTGAATGGAGGCTTATTAAAACAAGAGATAAACGATGGCTCAGATATAACTCTAATTCAACAACCAAAAGGAACGGCTCAGATTTAAAGGAAAAGAACGCTTTGGAATATAGTTGGGGTCCGGTTCACCTACAGGGCTTCCTGCAGGAGTTTTCGTGCAGGGCTAGTAAGAGGAAGTCACATATTGTTGTTGACCATCTTATCTTCATTTAAGTTAGATTTGTTTCGATACGGTTTTACTTGTGGGTGAAGATTTCAGACTCCCCGTATCCAGTGATCACTTTATTTAAAAAAATTCAAAACCTATATTACAAGTTTTAGAGAATCTGAAAAAACTTGCATTTTGTCAATGATGTATCCTACAATTGTGCAAATCTCAGTTTGAAATACTTTGTGCGCAGAACTACGCAAAAATAACAAATGTGTAGATTTGAATATACACACTTTCATATCTCCAAAATATAAAAGTTTTTGTCATTTTTATGTAGTCCATAATATAAAGGATTTTGCATGGTTATATGATGCATCGTTGCCTACTTTCAGTTTTATATTTTTAAAATAAAATGATCACTGAACCTCACATGCCAAAATGACTTTTCGCTTGCTTCATCGGTTCTTCTTCACCTGGCCTACACGAAAAGAATCCAGAATGGCTTCTCCCACATCTGTTATTGATGATGGTGAGCCCTGCAGGGAAACATGTGCCAGAATATCACATCTTGGTTTAATCATATCAGTTTTGCACCGTCGACGGCGAGGAATCTTATAATATTTAAAGGGTCATTTTGGATCGACACATTTTGTACTATTCAAAAGTTTCAAGGATGCGATATCATAGTTTTGTTTAAACTAGTGTTGTGTGTAAAGTAATCAGACCAGCTAGTCTAAGGACCCATATAGAGGCGAAATGTCAGCATTGAAGATATATAAATACCTAGAACGTCCTTGTAAATTACAGGTAGCAAGACATTTTCCATAGTGACAATAACTGATGTAATATGTTACTAGATACTGTCTTAGATACTATGTTTTTTTGTTGACTAAGAATCTTTAACAGAGCGTTGTGTTCTGACATTGGTACCCGTTGCGAGTACTCCTGGTCCCGGAAAACAACGAATGATACCAAGCCCACAATCAACAACCTAGTCAGCATCATAGACTGACCGTGATTAATTACTAATTTGTTAGCTACATTTGGGAGCTGGGTCGAAAACGTCCTTCAAGCCGTCCCTACAGCCAACCAAGCTGGCGGTCTCGTGGAGGAATGAGTCGGCGCGCGTGGATCTTCTCCATGTTTTCCTCTAGGTTTGTAGCGCGGTAAGTCGGGGAGGCGACATTGATCTCGTGTGGTTGGACCGTATACCAACCGCGTCAATTAGATGGTGTTCCGGTGATGCAGGATGGTACGGTGCGGAGGTGTCTATGCTACTCCGTGTCCTTCTGCTTTCCCATCGTGACCATGGCCTACAGAGGCAAGGAAGGGGGTTGGACATGGCGGATCAAGGGCGTCTTCTAGCTCTGCGGACCTCAATGTCGTGGCCACTCTGATGCCCGATGTATGGGTCAACGTTGTTCGGGATGCCGAAATCAAATGGCGGCATCCCCGCATTTGAGCTTGCCGGACAAAAAGAGCACCAGCGGCACACACGGCCTAGTTCGGGCTGCAATGTTCTTCGGTCCGACTTCCGGGTTATTCTCCATGAGCGGCGGCTGAAAATGGGCCGCAACGGCTCGTGAGAATGGGGCATGACGTCCGAACGTAATGCGACCGTGTCAGATCAAACATGAGAGGAGGACCCAGGTCTGGAGAGGGAGAGGAATGAGGAGGGACATGATCTCAAAACAGCTTTCAGCTAGTAGAGGGACATGATCTTTTATGTGCCCACATGTTCACTCTCGCAACTGTGGAACATGAGGTTCCCCTGGTACTGCCAAAGCGGGCCCACCACCTGTGGGACCACCCAGTAAATGGACAAGGCCAAGCTACAAGAACAAGGTATGTGGGCCAGCCCACCTACCCCGCGAAGACCCGACATGATCTGCATCGACGTACAGGCGACTAAGGACCTCAACCCGGGAGACCTTCCTGGGCCTCCCACGCGGCGACCAAGGCCAAGACCCGTGTAGGCACGGATTCCGGAAGATCTGTCAATCCCTTCTCATGTCGAAGAATGGAAAGGGTGATCTCCTTCGTTCCTCCAGAAGATAAGCATGCTAGCCTAAGTAAAGGGAAAAGATCAAGTAAGACATGGTCGCCAAGGAGATGAAGATACAAGAGCACGCCTAGGGATGCCGTCATCAAGGGACAACCGTGGTGGGAGTGTCAGCCCTGCCTGGCACCTACCGGCAGTGCTTTCCCCCAAAGGCGGACACGCTCACCAAACTAGCAGAGAAGGAAAGGACTATCCAATGATGAATAGAGATTCCAACACTTTCTTCGAACAAGCTAACTATGAACACGTGCTTGCACGAGCTGTTCTCCCTGGATGCCTATGTTTTCAGCATTTGGCTGGAACGAAAGCGGGCGTTTTAGGGGCAGCATCTCTCCGACAACGCTGCCAGATATCCTCTGGTAACTTTACGTGCCGAGGCTGAGATCCGTATGGTCGAAAAACGATGGATCTCACCCTGTGGCAGCACCGCGGACCAGTCTGGGTACTCACAGTCGGAGAGCATGCGCACCTAGGAATCCTCCCTCGGGAGCGTTAAGCCATCATAAATACAGAAAACTTATGTATACCCAGGAAACTAGTTTACATAAGAAAGCAAAGTTCATTTACATGATATAGGCCGGATAGCGCCCTGCTTACAAAACACGGATCATGCTGCTTGGTATACTTGTGAAATTCACAGGACTTCTACAGGTCTACAGGTCGCCTTCACGACTCAGCTGCCGGGAAAGCTCATCTGCTATCCGGGTAATCTCCTCCATGGTGGCCCCCTTGCCTATAAAGGGAGGGCCAAGATCACCAAGGAGGAGGAGGATCAGATCGGAGAAGATAGCTAGAACCAGTAAAGTTAGGAAGGCTGAAGCGAGAGGTGATATGGTTTTCTCCTGCAAATTTGTGCTAATAGTTGGCCTACTTAGATTTTTTTTTGAAACTACCTACTAATTCTTGCCCTCTAATAACGGGTATAACTTTGTTGTACCGTGCGAGCAGTCGCAGTCATTATACAAAGTAGACAGTTCAATTTGGTCTGTGAGATCGATCTTGTGCTTCAACTTTACAATCTCTTTAAGCTGTTATTCAAAGAGCCGGCGGCCACTACACCCAGAGGTGTACGATATTTTCAAAAAGACGTCCTGGAAGGAAGGAAAATCTCGCTAGTAGTAAAGCTCAAGGCATATGAATCTTCAACGTCACGTTCACATAGCCGGCCATGATCGATCGTCAAGAAAGCACTGCTTACCACTCTGTACTTTTCTAGAAGTAGCCATGGCTTCACCTACTAGCAGAAGTGTATGTGTATGCACAATATGCTCTGCTCTGAATGAGCTATTTATATTCTTCCGTCATGAACCACTACTAGCTAGTTCACCTAATAGTTGAAGCAAACAACCAAACTCAATCACTAGCTAGCTTACATTTCTCACCTTTAGCCTCGACCAAACCAGTACTACGAGATGAGATTAAGGATAAAACGTACGTGGGCCCAAAACAGGACAGCTCCTGTGGACTCTTTTGGTCAAGCAAAACATATTTTTGGCATGAAACAGGCATGCTATGAACCTTAAGTCTGAAACCTGTTGAACGCTTGTATATGATCGCGGATCGCCATTGAACTGTATAGCTAAATGGGACCATGTTGTTATTGCAGTGCAAATATGTTCCTTTTCACATAAGTACATCTTTTTAAGACGACATACTCAAGTACTTACGGTCA
Organism: Poa pratensis; assembly: GCA_947311845.1. Classification (NCBI taxonomy): domain Eukaryota; kingdom Viridiplantae; phylum Streptophyta; class Magnoliopsida; order Poales; family Poaceae; genus Poa; species Poa pratensis. The sequence goes on along the minus strand of CAMZMU010000075.1, from coordinate 14,800,936 downwards.
CCATAGCCAAAAGTTTTTTTTATATACAAAGGCAATTGTTCTGTGGCCCATAAGATAGAATAGAGGGTTCATGTATAGAAGTTGATTTTTGTTATTAATACATATAAAACAATCAGCCGGTACATCTCCCAGCTCGTAGGCCCACTGAGCGATCTCCTCCCGGACTAATTCGCCTACTCTCTCCGGCGGTGGGGCGGCGTTGGGGAAAACCCTTCTGTTCCTCTCCTTCCATACTCCCTACATGGAATAGATGATTGCGCCGCTCACCTAGCTCCCTCATGTTGTGTTTTGGCGGCGGTGATCGTCTCATCCCACCATTTGTTGATGGAACGATTCATGGTCGTCGGTGCCGCTCCGATGGTGCCATTCCACGTGAAGATTTTCTCTCTCGCCGCGGTCGTGATTTTCTCTCTCGTCTCGGGGTGAATCATGCAGAGCCTGCAGATAGGACCGTGTGGCCATCACCTAATCACAACTTTTTCAAGAAAAATAAAATCATGGCACATGCAGATTTTTTTTTCCAACCGGGCTGCCCCCTTTCCATTAATTGCTTAACGGAAATACAGAGTTTTTGTGTTACAGATGCACCAAATGAGACCGGAAAACAGGGAAAGCGAGTTGGGGCAGTAACAGGAAACTCCTGAGACTACTCGATCTCGAGTAGCCCTGCGAGGCTAAAACCTGTTACCACCTTATTCACGCACTAACCTAACCAGTTCATAGAAGAAAGTAAACATACAGCGAACCCAGCACAACACCAGGTTTCAAACCAACTGCAACATTTTTAAGAGATGAAACTTCTTCACGGGTATCAAACCCAACACCCACACAGGGGGGTACGAAAGGCTAGGAAAGCCTCTTAACCGCCTGTGATCCGCAGAACGGCAGATGGGTCTGGAGCTTGTCCTTGCTCCGAGCTTCTCCTTGTAATCTCCATAGCTTTCCACATTAGTTGCTGAGCTCCATTCTTGATGAACTCCCTCTCTTCTTCTCCATACAGGCCTACCCAGTATTTCAGCAGAGAACATGCAGAGAAAACTATGGTTAGCGGAGTTCTCAATCGATACTTCTCAAAAGTAACCTTATTGCGAGTTGTCCAAATAGACCAGCAGATAGCTGCCATCAAGATGGAATAAAATTTCTTCCCACCCGGCCAGAAAGCATAAAACCAGGCTAAACATTGCCAAATATTCCTGGGGCAAGTGCCAGTATGGAAAATCTCACCCACACACCCCCACACCACTTTAGCAACCGCACACCCAAAAAGCAAATGATCTCTGGATTCTATATTATCACAGAAGGAGCACTTGGGATTTCCCAGCCACTTCCTTTTTTTCATGTTATCTCTAGTGAGAATTGCATCTTGCACCGTTTGCCACATGAAGATTTTTATTTTCAAAGGTATCTTATCTTTCCAGATCCATTTATAATAAGGACCTGAAATGGGTTTCTCCAGGTACCGATACACCGACCTGGTTGTAAATTTTTTGTTAGCATTCCACTTCCAAAAAACTACATCATCGATTTCCTACGCTGTTACCTCATTTGCCTTACTGACAATATAGGTAACCTGATCTTGCAGAAGAGGGTATAGTCTTCTTCTAAAAGGAATCACAAAACCATTTTCCTTACATTTCATAAAGCAAAATCTCAGGGTTTTGGCAAATATCAAAAAGCATAGGATGCGAATGCATTAGAGGCATATTATCCAGCCATGGATCTTTCCAGAACCGAGATATAGAACCATTATTCAACTTTACACTTCTCCCTGCTAAATAAGTATCTTTTACTTTAAGAAGACCTTTCCAACAAGGAGAATCATTAAATCTAGCCTTGACAGTAGTTATTGTCTTATTTCTTAAGTATTTTGCACGGACAATTTGTTGCCATAAACCCTTATGGGTTTCAAGTTTCCACCACCATTTAACCAAAAGGCTAGTATTCATCTTTTGTAAATCAATAACACCCAAACCTCCTTTTCTTTTCGATTTACAAATCCGTTTCCATCTAATCAGATGGTATTTCTTTTTTCCATTGATTCCTTCCCAGAAAAATTTCCTCATATGCTTATTCAACTTTTCAATAAAAGTTTTATTCATCAGAAACATGGAGAGATAGTAAAGAGGAATCCCAGATAAACATGATTGGAGTAAAGTTAATCTACCCCCTGAGGAAGCATTCGCACAAATCCATGCTGCAAGACGTTTAATAAACTTCTTATCGACAAAATCCCAGTCGATAGTTTTAAGGTTTGCAAAAGTGACTGGTACCCCCAAATAGTTCAGAGGTAAGGATCCAACTTGGCACTGGAACATATCCAAATAAAAATTCGTAATCTCATCATCGCCCCCAATAGTAATGATCTCACTTTTCATAAAGTTGATTTTTAGACCAGACATAAGTTCAAACATGTAAAGAAGAAGTTTCAGATTCACCGCTTTTTCCGGTTCATGTGTCAAACAGATGATAGTATCATCAGCGTACTGTAATATTGCAATACAATTTTCTATAAGGTCAGGTGCTAATCCAGTTAGGAGACCATTTTTCTGTGCCTCCAGCACCATTTTAGTCAAAACTTCCCCCACCATGTTAAAGAAAAAAGGAGAGAGAGGATCTCCCTGTCGAACCCCTTTAGCACTTTGAAAATAGGGACCCGTCTCATCATTTATTTTCACAGACACCGTCCCATTATGCAAAATCTGAAAGACCCAGTTGCAAAAAGTCTCAAAAAAACCCTTTTTCGAAAACACTCAAGCAAAAACTCCCAATTAACCTTGTCATAAGCCTTCTCGAAATCCAGCTTTAAAACAACACCGACATGTTTCTTAACATGCGATATGATGTAAAAGCTCATGAAGAGCCATAATGCCATCAGTAATATTCCTATTCTTAATAAACGCATTCTGTTGCACACTGAACAGTTTATCAGCTAAGGGGTCTAATCTCAAGCAGAGAGTTTTAGTAATCAATTTGTAAATGCATCTAAGCAAGCAAATAGGTCTAAACTGTTGAATTTTATTTGCATCGTTTATCATAAGAAGCAAGGTGATCACACCATAATTTAATCTCTGCACATCCAACTCCCCTCTATGAAAACAATCAAACATATGCATAATATCAGGCATCACTATCTCCCAGCAATGCTGATAGAACTCGACCGGAATATCATCCGGACCCGGCGCCTTATTAGTTTTCATAGAAAACAAAGCATTCTTAATTTCTTCAACAGTGAAAGGTTTAGTCAGTGCCTCATTATCCCTCTCATCAAGCCTTTCATGATCCCCCCAAAGGTTAGCCGAAAAATTGAAGGCACATGCAGATAGGATAGGTATACTCTATTTAATTGTAATTGCTCCGATCTCAAGGATAATACTGCGTATACCGTACATGCATGGTGCATGTGCTTGATCGACGACCGAACACCACATAGTATGTACGTACTCGTAGTGTAGCGGCATACCAAGGAAATACATCTTTGAACAAGTACACGTTCTTGGACCGTCACACGAGCCTCACGACTGGCATAGTTGGTTGTTGAGCACCAACTTCAAATTTACGACTTAGCAGAACCGCTTAAGAAACTGATCGAGATTAATGTGTTAACAAAGCCTGCTTGCCGAAACGTAATGATTTTAAAACTCTCTCGATTTACTTTCGTTTCGATCGAGACTGGCTTAGCCTCTGTAAAGCTCCAAAACTCTGGTTTCATTGATGAAATGGAACTGGGGCTCCGGTCCTTTTTAATCTAAAAAAAACTCTCTCGATCTAGTGCACAAACATATGACGTTTCGGACAGTGTGAATCATTTGGTAATGACTAAATCAAAGATTCTAATTCCTTTCAAAGGTAGCCAAATAAAGTAAATTTCTCACCAACTACTGGCGCCAATGCTCGCTATAGTGATGACTGTCCCTGTCGGTGCGGGCCACACGTTTCCAAACCGTCTTGAACCACTCAAGCTTTCTCTCTATAAATACAGGCACAATGTGTTGTACCACTTTCACTTGCATATTCGGCAGTTCCCAAAATTCTTATACTTACCTGCACTGTAGGTGTTGTGTAGCAGCATCAGGCCGGAAGAACAGTTCGAAGTACAGCAACGTGCTAGCAACACCGCCAGATATACACATCGTATCCATCCGAAGTGAGCCGAGAGAGATGCCGATCGAGGCGGATAACATGCCGGCCGACCTCACCGGCCACGGCCGGACGGTGTGCGTCACCGGCGCCGGCGGCTTCATCGCGTCGTGGCTCGTCAAGCGCCTCCTCCAGAAGGGATACACCGTGCGCGGCACCGTCCGCAACCCTGGTACGTACTAGTACGGTGCAATTATCTCCGTCATCGGTGTTCCATTATCGATCATGCATCTGGCTAACTCGTGCGCATCACTTTCAGTTGATCCCAAGAATGACCACCTGAGAGCCTTCGACGGCGCCGCCGACCGCCTCGTCCTTCTCCGGGCCGACCTCATGGAGCCGGAAACCCTCGTCGCGGCATTCACGGGCTGCGAGGGCATCTTCCATGCCGCTTCACCCGTCACCGATGACCCTGTACGTATACCATTTGGTGACACCAACAGTAGTTAACACTCCTCGTCAATTCTGATCGAGCTTTGAACAATTGTTTCCCATGCTAACCCGGTTGAAAACTGCACTCTCGACCGATCGATCAGGAGAAGATGATCGAGCCGGCGATACGTGGGACGAACTACGTGCTGACGGCGGCGGCCGACTTGGGCATCAAGCGCGTGGTGTTCACGTCGACCATCGGCACGGTGTACATGAACCCCTACAGGGACACGGAGAAGCCCGTCGACGACACCTGCTGGAGCGACCTCGACTACTGCAAGAAGACAAAGGTATATAGTTTGGGAGTTCTTACATAGGCAAACTGGAATGGTACTTAAAGAATCATGCAGATTGATTTGCCAATATTTTATACTTCGAAACTAGCTGGGTATGTTTGCAGCGACTGATTTACTCATACGCTTAGTTTAGTTCTGATGATGCACACATGTCAAGCTTGACCAAACGTGGATTAAAAGGTGGATTTTCAAAAGAAAAGGGCGACGTTGATCTCTGACCTACATGCATGGGTATACATGGCTGAGGTGTTGTTTCTTGGCCAGTGCGTCAAACACCACCAAGAACATTATTCGCGGTCATCTTTAACCACTCCAAATACTTTTTTTGCCCTACCTACTGCCCACAGTAGAGTCTAGATCAGCCAGGATCCTAGCTATCCATTCCTTTTGTAGTTGAGACCAAACTCGACCACAGCAAGAATATATATTCTGCGACAGTACTTAGTGCTAGGGTCACACTCATCGACTTTTTGACTAATGAAAGCTAATCATTATTTAGAAGAAAATCATGCATGCATGTTTAGCTTTTGATGAAGATTTAATCATCACCCCTTGATGACATGATCGGCATGCAGAACTGGTACTGCTACGCGAAGACGGTGGCTGAGCAGGACGCGTTCGAGTCGGCGCGGCGGCGGGGCATCGACCTCATCGTGGTGAACCCGGTGCTGGTGCTTGGCCCGCTGCTGCAGCCGACGGTGAACGCGAGCACGGAGCACGTGATGAAGTACCTGACGGGGTCGGCCAAGACGTACGTGAACGCGGCCCAGGCGTACGTGCATGTCAAGGACGTCGCCGAGGCGCACGTCCGCGTCTACGAGGCGCCCGCCGCGCGCGGCCGCTACATCTGCGCCGAGGGCACCACCCTCCACCGCGGCGAGCTCTGCCGCGTCCTCGCCAAGCTCTTCCCGGAGTACCCGGTGCCCACCAAGTGCAAGGACGAGGTGAACCCGCCGGTGAAAGGGTACAAGTTCACCAACCAGAGGCTCAAGGATCTGGGAATGGAGTTCGTACCGGTGCTGCAGAGCATATACGAGACGGTGAAGAGCCTGCAGGAGAAAGGGATGCTGCCGGTGCTACCGCCGGCGGCAGACGACGATTGCCCAGGACAACGGACTGGTACTCATGAGCTGATCAAGCAGGCAGCATGAAAGACCCGGCCGGCAAAGTTACCAAGTACAATTAATTAGTATATTTGATATGGAAACTGTCGGCTAGTTTAATTACGTAGTATATGTTGCTTGTCCATTAATTCAGTCGATCATATATATGCATACACGTATGCACTTCTAGTTGGCGCATGCATGCGTGCGGGAGTGGGTTGGTGATCATATCGATCGACCAGTGCTGTATGACTCGTACAGAACTATATGCTTTATGCATTGGAATATAAATCCATGGACTACAATAATCGGAGTACTACAATAATGTGCTCATCGTGTGTGTGGCTAATATTATACTCCCTCCGTATCAGATTATATGTCGCTGACCGATTCGTGTACAAACTTACTTTTTAACGCTACGAATAGTTTGAACTTTCCGAAAATACCCCCCTCGTCCTCACCACTTTCCCCACTTTCCCCTCTCATCCTCTCGCTCGCTCCCGACCACGAGCACGACCTCTCCGTCGCCGCTCCCCACCGCCCTCTCCCTCTGGCTCGTCGTCGCCTCCGACCCCCACCGCTCTCTCCCTCTTGCTCGCGTCACCGCCGACCCCCACCGTCCACTCCCTCTGGCTTGCCGTCGCCGCTCCCCACCACCCCGTTTCCTCTCAGAATCTGGAGGTCAAAGACTCCATTTTTATGCCTCATATGCGTGCGCCGGCGCGGATCTGCGTGCGCAGCTGGAAGACGGCGCCATGGAGGAGCTGGAAGACGGAGGAGGACCAGAAGCTGCTGGCGAGGACGCTCGCGGCCCGCCGCCCGCCGCCACGTCCTCGTCGAGTTCTACGCGCCCTGGAGCGGCCACTGCCAGGCACTCGCCCCGGGCTACGCTGCCGCCGCGTCGGACCTCGCGGAGCAGGGCCTCGATGTGGCGCTCGCCAAGGTCGACACCACCGAGGACGCTCGACCACATGCTTGTGCTCCAGCGCCCACCTGCATCACCATCAAGTACGGCGTCAGAGGTAATCTGACTCCCTCCAACCCTGCAGGTTTGGTTGTTTGCTGCAGATGCTCATCGCTGTGCACTATGCATGCGCTGTGCTTGCTTGTGATGCTTCTTGTAAAAAACCATTATCTAGCGCTTGTAAAATTCCATTCTGTAGCGCTTGCTTGTACTCTGTGCTTGTACGTCAATTTCTTGCTTGTAAATTTCGTTAGAGGAGTACGTTTCTGCTTACACCAATGCAGCAGTAATGGACTTCAAAAAATTCAGTTGAACTTGGAGCAACATTGCTTAACCAATGCAGCAGTAGTGGACTTCTTACACAAATTCATTGCTTAAATATGAGCAACATTTGCTTGCTTAAACAAATTCCTAAGTTTGCTGGAACAAATGACTTGCAATATTGGGAGTAATTTGCTTGGAGCATTTAAACTTTCGTAGCAATATTTGCTTTTGGTAGTGTAAATTAAAATTGGTTATGTGCCTTTTGATCTGATGGAGTACTTGTACTGTTGTGTGTGCTTCCTCTCTACTGCTTGCAGTACTGTTGTGGAGTAGGAGTAATTTTTGTGCTTGTTTGTGCAAGCTCTGCACTAGTAGTACTGCAATTGTATTGCTTCTACTCCATTAGGAGTATGTATCTGTACTCTTATCTTGTACTCTTATCTCCTCTATTAGGTGAAATACAGAATCATAAACACAAATCATAAGCAGTTTTTCTTGTACTCGTATCTGCTCCATTATAAACACACAAACAGTACTACTCCAAGCAACACACAAACATTAACTTACACACAAACATTAACTTACACAAACATTAACTTACACACAAACGTTTTCAGTACAATAACACACAAACCATAAGTGGTGTTCTACTTCAGGTTGGAATGGCTGTTTCAGTTGCCAACCAGAAGGTTGATCACCCAAACAAAATTGAGTGGGGCAAAGTAAGATTTCTTTTCAACTTGCTTATGGAATCTTTCGATCATGCTTGTATTTATCTTAATCTGTACCATGCTTAATTTCGTAGGCCAAGCGTGCACTCAAGAATCTAAGGATTAAAACAAGCCCAGCAAACACAGAATACAAGATTGTTGGTTTATAGTTACATTTGAGTCTTATTTGTACCGTTCCTCTATCAGCTTGGTGGGATGAATTCGTTGCTTCAAATTGAAAAAAAACCTGCTATCCCTCTTGTGTCAAATGTGCCAACTATCATCCTAGGAATGGATGTTTCCCATGGCTCCCCTGGACAGTCTGATATACCATCAATTGCAGCAGTAAGTTAACTAAATTTCCTTCATTATCTGAACTGTAGTATGCTTTCATATCGATGAAACTATTGTTGATGTACACAATCTTGATAAACATTAACTGAAACTAGTACTGTAGTTTCAGTAATATTGTTCAGTGCTTGCCCTGGTTATGCTTTTTTTTGTGAAATTTGCCCATGTCGTATTAAGTTGACACATAGACACCCTATAATATAAGCGACCAGTCTGTCTATATCCATGGATGTAACATCCTGATGACAACACATGTGTCCCAAAAATCCCATGCCAAAAGACCATGGTTCTATTTAATTTGAGTGCTTCTTATATTTAATTTGAGTGCTGATTCTGTTGCAGATGGTCATGCAGCAAATGGATAATTCACCTTGACCGGGACCGACGCCCTCATCTTTCATGATTATATCACCTTCTTGATCGACATGTCCTCCTTCAGGTAAGCCTGTATATAATCATGCTAATACATACTCCTAATGAATAGCAATCATAGTAACATGGATAGCTATTATTGTCTTGCAATATTCTTGTATATAATCATGTTAGTACTCCTAATGAATAGCTACTATTGTCTTGCAATATTCTTCTGCACTGTGGTAGCAATCATAGTACCATCAAGAGCTTATGTGAGATGACCATATGCTGTTGCGCCTGTTTGTCTGTCCTACAAGTACCTGAAGTAAGAACTGCATGAGTATATGCATTTTATGCTTAATTTTCCTTTCTCTTAAACTTCACCGTGACAACTGAATTTAACTTGTTTTACTTATTAAACAAGTGAAACATTACCCAACTGAATTCTTCTGCATTGTGAAACCTTTTGATATTCAGAGCCATCTCAACTGAATTTAACTTGTTGCATATCACAGTGTCAATAGAATTTAACCTGTCATGTTGACGACCTCCTCTTCTTGTATATTGACCTCCTCTTCTTGTATATTGACCTCTTCTTCTATATTGATCTCTTCTTCAGGTGGTGTGAAGTTAAGGTCCAATATCGCAGCTTCAGGTGCTGGCAAGTTCAGGTCAAAATGTGTCATTTTCCTGGGTAAGCTTGATCTGAAGTTCAGCTTCAGGTGCTTCAGTCTTTTTCAATTCCTCTCAGAGTTCCTGCAGATTTGTTGACAAGTTGATCTCTGAAGTTGTTCTATGCAATCTTATTTCAGCCGAGGACCTGCGCGAATAGCTTTTTCGTGAAGGTGAGAGTGCACCTCACGGGGATGGTGTCGTTGTGCACGCAAGATGTTACCTCCAGCTCGCTCCTCTTGACCGAGAGGAAGTCGTAGTCGCCGAGCAGGCGCTCCTCGTGGAAGAGGGAGGAACCTGGCTGCGCCTAGAGGTGAGGATCTTCCTGTCCGATCCCCTTTCCTGGTCGATGAAGTGAACCTGCCTGGAGGTGATTTGATCCTCGATTAATTTCAGGTGCAGGGAAGGAGAGGAGAAGCAGCTTGGTGACGGCGAGGCGCAGCAGACTGGGCGAGCACGCTGGTGTTGCTGCTCTCGCTATCTGCCAGCGAGGAGCAAGGAGGAGCAGGACCTGATCTGGGAGCCTGGGGCCTGAGTTCCTCCAGCGAGGAAGATGGGGAGGGAGGGGCGCAGCTGCTGGGGCCGGCGGTCTGCTGCTGCTGGGGTGGCGAGGAGAAGCTGGGCGAGGGAGGTGTGGTCGCCGGCGCCAGCAGCAGCTGATCGATCGATCACGAGGGAGGCCTGATGGATCGCGAGGGAGGCCTGATCGATCGCGAGCGAAGGAAGGAAGACGACGGACTGATGCAATTCAAATTTGCTCGATCTGGTAGCGATCAGATTCGGGGTACGTATGTAATTTCCTACGTTTTCACCTGGTCGGAACTCTTCCCCCAACGACATATAATTCGATACGGAGGGAGTACTTTCAGAAAGGAAAAAGGATAGCTTTTCAGCCTTGGATTGTATGTAAACTTGGGTGCTTTCAATGTCACAATTTTTTTCTGGGGAAATGCACAGTAACTGATCCAATGAAAATTATATGAGTTTGTTTGGATAACTATTTTATCAGTACGTTTCAAAGAAACTATAATAGGACGAATTTCGTCTGGCATTTTTGGATAACCTATCTGTTAGGTTTGTATATCCATGTTGGCGCAACAAGCAACACACATATTGGCGGTACAGATGGCGTTGCCAGACTGCATCCCATCCATGGTATGACTATCATGCGTTTTGCTGGAAAAGGTGGAATCTGTCCTTGGAAATGGCGTGTTCATCGACCCTAGCTTCCCACTTCTTGGGGTGGAAGGCTTTATGCTGCTCATCAAAACCCGTGAGGTGGTTTTATCGTTTGCAAACTTGATATTCTGCACTTTCATCCGGTACACTGAAATATTTCCGATGTCAATGACAGACATTGATAGATGTTGATTTCCGGTAGTATATATGATTCCTACCTGCTCTCGTTTTTATAGTACGCGTGACATGTGTGCCACCAAAAGTATATATAACTTATTATTATAAGTGTGTAGATCAGGGTAGTGTTTGAAAGGAATATCATCAGGTTTGCCACATAAAGGCTTACTACGAAAGAGTCAAGACGATTGTAAAACAAAAGTCCATGATTAGCTAAGGAAATGGCACATAATTTGGGAGCAGTCTTATCAGCGACCTGATCCATGATTAGCTAAGGAAATGGCAAAGAATTTGGGAGCAGTCTTATCAGCGACCTGACTGGAGGGAATGCTTCACGTACGCTGGATGGGTCACATGAGCCGAGGCCCACAAGACAGACCAGGTTACCAGCGAGGCTTGGAGTTCAAGAATGGGCTAAATGAGCCTCCTAACATCTATTCCCTCCATTTCAAAATATAAATAAGTGTCTTTGATTTGTCCAAATATGAATGTACCTAGACATCTTTCATTTATAGATACATTCATATTTGAGAAAATCTAAGACACTTATTTTGAGACGGAGGGAGTATATAAGTAGAGGAAGTTAGATCTGTAGAGATTGGCAAGTCGCAAAAAAAAAGATCTAGATTGGCTCGAAACTGGATGACTTCGGCCGAACTTATAACAGGCTCGATAAGGGTGGTTGGGAGGACAACTAATAGAACAAATCCAACATAGTACCTTGCTTGAATTCATCTGGATCCACCTCTTGAGCAATTCGTAGAGGTGTTCACAATTTGGTATCAGAGCCAACGATCATGGAGCTTCCCCACCATCACCACCATACCCGACATAAGCAGCGGTACTTGATGGAGGCCAAGGAGAACCTTTTGCCGAAGCCCAAGGTGCTATTCAAGATGCTCAAGATCGACATCGTCGACAACCTCGACCGCAAGTTCAAGGAGCATCCCGATGAAGTGCTCGGTGAGCAAGGTGTTTCATGCACAAATTCATGAACTCACCTTGAAGACCGAGAGCGTGCAGGAGGATATCAGCATCGACATCGGCCAGATTTGCCACCAGCGCTCTAGGACAGTGTTCACTGAAGTCTTCTCAACCAAGGACAACCGGGACAAGCAATTGCGGGGAGGGGCGTATCCATTGGGGGTGCCATGGCACCCATGGCACCCCCTCCAAATATATAGAGTTTAGTTTAGCTAGTAATATTAGTACTAATCTTGGCTAAATGCTAAGCTAAATAGGGAATTTTATAGGCTTGGCACCCCCACTGATTTCCCCCCAGATCCGCCACTGTTGCGGGTGTATGTGCCACCCCAAATCAGACGTAGGAATGACGGAATCCCCACCAAAAAGGGTTCCAATTCTGTTAATTCACCATGCGAGATTATTTCCAGTTGTTGGAGACTCTCTCTCATCGGTGGATTTCTTTGTGCTCACTTTGAGGGTGCTGCGGCTCGTTGGCCGAAATCGATTCAGAGAAGGGTACCACGTATTGGCTGGACCAATTTATGTAAAGTGTTGCAGGCTCATTTCGGTTGTAACCAGCACCAACAATTGATTAGGCAAATGTTTCATATCGCCCATATCGCCATAGTGGAGGATTACATTGAACCGCTCTTTGAGGCATATCCTCACCTGATAGCATATGAAGAAGCACATGGTATCTTGCATTATGTCACTCGATTCCTTGATGGACTTAAACCTGCAGTCTGTGTTTCAGTGTCGATACAGCAGCCTGCTGATTTGGATACAACGTACCAGCTTGTGTTAGTTCATGAAGAGCTGGGTGGCGCAACAATGGTTAACACACATAGGCAGTCTGCCAAGGCGTTGCATCTGCCACTGCCTCAATGTACTAGCAAATCATCTGACAGGCGTGCTCCTGATGGTACACGAGCTAGTAATGCATATGACAAGTAGACTGCATTGCGCAATTTTCGAAAGGTCTTGTGTTAGTTCATGAAGAGCTGGGTGGCGCAACAATGGTTAACACACATAGGCAGTCTGCCAAGGCATTGCCTCTGCCACTGCCTCAATGTACTAGCAAATTATCTGACAGTCGTATTCCTGATGGTACACGAGCTAGTAATGCATATGACAAGTAGACTGCATTGCACAATTTTCGAAAGACAAGGGTTGTGTTTTGTTTCTGTTGAGAAAGAGGGCAAGTAACACTAGTGGAAGCCGTCAGTCTAGTTACATTTTGTTCAGGAATTAATTGACCATCTGAAGAGTGGTAATTCTGAGTCTGGGGACACAGTATCAACTGACCAGATATTCTGCCTGTCATCAACAACAATTGGTTATGGCACTAGTTCTCCCAGGATACAGAATCAGCATATCATTTTCTTAGTGGATTCAGGCAATACTCTAGTTCTTGGATAGTGATATTTTTCCTATTTTTAGTGGTGTGATTGACCTGAGTGCCAGTTTCTATCAAAGTGGTTGGTGCACGTTTATTGACTTGTAAGAAAAACCGGCTTCTGGATTGTTCTTGGTCTTGGGGTGAAGACTTGTTTGTTAGTTTCTTCAGTTTGTTGTCTCTCAAGGAATATCATGGGATATTGGGCCTGAATTGGCTATTTGGCTTAGTGATCACAACCCTATGTGCATGTGGATTGGACTTACAAATGGTGTCCTTCAAGAGACAAGGAGCAGTAGTGACCTCGCAAGGACTAGTTCTTCAAACCAGCGATGTGACCGTGATGGCAGTTTCCTCATTGATTTCTACAGAAACAATTCTAGTTCAAGCTAAAATTCAACCAGTTTTGGATAATTTTGCTTCAGTATTTTCCCACATGATGTATTACCACCTGACCGTCTATATTATCATACAATTCCATTGTCCTTGGTGCCAGGCCATTTCCCATGCGTCCTTACATAATTGCTCCACATTTGAAAACTGAGCTTAAAAAATGGAATTCTGAATTATTATAGTGGTATGATTAGGCACAATTTCTCCAGTGCTCTTCGTTAAGAAAGAAGCTACTGTCTGGAGACTTGTGGTCGACTTCAAAAATCTGATTGCCCTAACAGTCAAAAGTAAATACCCGATGCATGTGATCGATGAGCTATTGGATGAGTTGGTTGGAGCATGTTGGTTCACTAAGGTTGATTTGAAGGCAGGGTACCACCAGATCAGATTGGCCCCGGGAGAACATCTTAATAGCGCCTTCCAGAAACATAATGGGCACTATGAGTTCATTTTAATGGTCTTTGGATCATCTGGTGTTCCTCGAACATTTCAAACCGTCATGAATATTTCCTTTGCTCCTGTTTTGAGGAATTTTGCTTTGTTTTTTCCCGATGATGTACTGATACAAAGTAAATCCCTATCTGATCACTTTGGATCTTGTGCATCAGGTGTTGTTTATTCTTGAGCACCAATAGTGGAAGGCTTAATTATCAAAGTGTGCATTTGCTCAGCCTAAGGTTGCTTATCTGGGGCATGTTATTAGTGGACATGAGTGGTTATTGATTCTAGTGACATTGACTATATCAAATAGTGTCATGTACCGAAGAATGTTAAAAAGAAGGATTTCAGAGTATAGCTGGTTATTATAGAATCATTAGCAAACCCTTGACATCACTGCTCAATAAGGGGCTGTTTTTTGTGTGGACAAATGCAACTCCAGAAGCATTTCATGCCCTGAAGCAAGCTCTAGTCTCTGCTCCCGTCTTAGCTTGTGATTTGGGCATTGGGCCAGTGTTAATGCAGGAAGGTTACCCACTTTCTTTTGTCTGCAGAACCCTGGGGTCCCAGAAATAGAACAAAGTTTGTCTATTAGAAAGAATATTTGGCTATATTGGTGGCTATCGAACAATGGCGGTCTTATATGCAGGTCAAAACATTTGTAAAAAAAAAAACATTTGTGAGTTTAGTTCACTTGATTGGACTTGAAGGAAAGCTTATTTGCTGGACAATGTGAAATCTTGTATTGTATGCCAGCAGGCCAAACCTGCATGTGTGAAGTATCCATGTCTGCTTTTCGAATTTCACCCCATCTCGTGGTCGCTTTATCTCCCTGAGTCCTCGCAGCTCCTTACTTATTATCCTTACAACAGTCCATTGGTGTTCAAGAACCCCCCCCCCCCCCCCCCCCCCCCTACTCGTATAGGTATATATCTGTGTATGTATGTACATATTTTAGTTTTCTAGTAGTATCATTGTGTACTTCATTGATATAAAGTTTTGTGTTTCATTTTGACTTCTTCTATACTTCAAACTTGTTGCAAATTTTGATGAATAAATCAATGAAAACCAGAAGAGGAATAAAGAAACCAAGAAAACCACAAGCGAAACAGAAAAGATCGAGAAAACGGCCTCATGCTAAAACCCAGCTTACATCGTACAAAACCGGCCTCTGGAGCAGGATGCTCCGCACACGACACGCGTCAACGCCCCGCGTCTCCCCATCACCCCATTAAAATGTTCCAAAAATAAGCATCGACCTCGGCGTAAAATTTGCTAAACAAAGTAGTAAAAGATACGTAGCCGAAAACATTAATGTATATATTCGCTCTATCAAACTGCAATTTATCTCATAAAATGGTACCATTGAAATGGAGTAAGCAGATAAGCAGACTAGCCTGTGTACCATCAGATGATAAAATCAGAGTATCCAAGTCTTTAGGCATTTTTGCAAAATTAATTCCCTACCACTGATCCAGTTATCAAGCATGAGCGGATGAGCATGTGCATAACAGGCCAACATTCATTGAATCGTACTCAAAAGATATGGCAAGAAACGCGAAATACTTTAGACATAAGCAAATACGGAAACAGCGCTTTCACTTGCTTCCATTTCTAGGTAGTCCTCCTAGCTGTACCCCTGTACATGCATGGACGATCGGGTCCCTCACGCTAGCTATATAAACCCAACCATAGATCAGAAGAAGCAAGAAAACGAGAGTGCGTGCAGATATACAAATAATCCAGGCAATCAGCTAAGTTTCGGTCTCGCTCTCTGCACATGGACTCCTCCGCCGCGTCCCGCTTCCCTGTTGGCACGACCCTGTCGCAGGGGACCTGTGTAGCTGACAGCATGCTAGGGCAGCAGTACGAGACCGCGGCGTCGTTTCTCGCCCGCCATGGAGCGCCGCCGTTGTCGGCTACCAAAACAGAGTACAGGTGCAAGTTTTGCCCGCGTAAGTTCAAGTGCCCGCGGGCACTGGGCGGGCACCAGAAGGCACATAGGGACCTGCGCGAGGCCCTCCACAAGCCGCCTCGCCATGCTTGGAGCCCGGCAAGCAACTGGCGGTCATCGTCGCACGCCGCCAGCGTGCGCAGGGCTTTTTTACGCGGGCAGCAGTTCATCGCGTGGCGCATCCACTACTACCATCAATTGGCCCGCTCGGTCCCCCCTTCCTTCGAATGGCAAACCAGCACTAGCGGCCTTGCTCCTGCACATCTGTCGTCTTCAGCGCCGGTGGTGGTGGACGGATACCGTGGGACTGGAGATGGAGGTCACCTTGGACGCCTGCATGAAGTTAATCAGGAGGAGAGTGCTGACGGGATTGACCTAACCCTGAAGCTCTAGGATCAGGCCGTAGATTTGCTTTGTTTGTCACCTGAATGTTTAAGTTATACCATTAGGTTTGAATTTTCTGCTTTGCTTCGTTTCCTTAAACTCTAGACTTTATCGTATTTGAACGTAATTCTTCAAAGATGCCGACAAAGCAAATTGTGATCTATGTACCCCGGTGATTACTTCCAAAAATTTATTGGTCTTTCAATATTGGTTTATTGTTTTACACAAACATTATCCAAGCATGGGCTCGTTTTAAGGATAGTTTTCTCGAATTGATATGAGTTATAATTCGAGTCTTCCTCACTTCCGCTGAGGCGATTTCCTTCTCTGGGATCGGTCGATAAGCTTGAGGCGAGCACATGGCCTAGCCGAATGGCCCACGAGCCCATCCCGAATTTTTTGTTGTGCGCTGTTGTACTTTTAGTTCACAGTTTTGTATATTTTTGTCAAGAGTACCGTAATTTTATACAAGGCAGAACTATTTACAAGAAACCTATCCCCGTGCGGACAATTGGGATAGATCAAACACCACACCATTCTTCACTACTCTCTCACTACAGAGTTTTTGACACCCACCTTAACACCTGAGGTGTATGAACATATTGGAAACTCTTTAGACATAGTGCATCCATCCAAACTAGTTAGAAATGACTACATGTGGACCAAAGTTTTAGTTCTTAAGGAACAAACCACGTCTACACAGGCAATTGCAATTTAGAGGTAAAACAAAAATGTGCGACGAATGGAACAAAAGATTAGCGTCTCCAGCACAAATCACGAGTACAGAATGACTAAGCCAAGTGGAATAAAAAATTGCACCCATGGAAAGAATCATGACTACAAGCGGAATGAAACTTTAGCGAACGTGCAACAAATCACAACTACACGTGGAGCAACAACTTCAGACTAAGAAAACAAATTTTAGTGCACATAGAGCAAACCGCGAATTTTAACGGAATCTAACTTGAACACAATGGAAACAAGTTAATGCCCAAAGAACAAAATATCATCTACAAGGAGAACAAATTTTGGACCATATAAAAATTATAGCAGGTGGAAAATCCACGTGTAAAAGAGAAACACAAGTTGGACCAAGCGGAACAAGGTTTTAAACATGAGAAACAAATCACGACTATCAGAGAAACACAATTTTTGATTAAATTGAACAAATTTTAGCACGATATCGAAAACGAAATCGAAAAAATTTATCATGAAATAAAATACCTAATTTAAATAAAAACATAAGAAAAATTAAACTAATAGCAAAAAAGGAAAGAAACAAGAAAAAGAAAGAACGAATAAAAAAATTGTGGGAAGAAGGAACTTTGCGAAGACACGCACACTATTTGTGTGTGGATGGTGGTGGAGCTAGGAAGCTAGGATAAGTGACGTGTCTATTGGGAGTAGGGCTTTTGGGCCGTCGGGTGCTCCGTTCCAACCACGGGCGAGTCCCTGGTAGGAATCGCTCGGGCGTTACCGAATAAACTCCGTTAACTCATGGATGTTTATGCTCAAAACAAAATCAAGCAACTGAATGAATGGGCTTCAAGGCCATCACTACGATGGAACTACCGATTCTTAGCGTCCCATCATACGACTGCATGGTCATCGGATCACGCTATGCTGGGACGTTGGATATATTTACTCAACATGCGGCCCATACCCTTGGGCTTTTCAAATCAGACTCCATTAATAAAAATTGCTTCTGAATTTGGTTTCAATAATCATATATATTTGCATCTATATAATTAATCCGAATAGTCATTCAATGTTTACAATCAGAATGTTGGTTAGGCTTGACATATTTGCAGGGGCCAATCTAGAAAAAATCGGCGATGGGGTCAACCACTACAGAGCTATGCAAATTACATCAATATAATGGAAATTTATACCATGCCATATCCCATACCATAATGCATGGCTAAAAGACAATACAAGCAATGAAAGTGTGCAAATTAATAAAACATGGCATACCGTTTACATGACGTACTAAATCCACCTCCATATAAATATTAATTAGAAAATAAAGTCGAAGCTCGCAAAAAAATATTCCATGGCCTCATTTGTAGCATCCTGGAGTATGGAGAAGATAAGAAAAACACGTTATAGTCACCAAAAGTGCATGTAAATAATTAAATGCGAGAGAAATATGAATAATAGAAACATGTGATTGGACTCGCTTATATTATACAATTTCCCTTCTCGACTTTTCACTTTCTTGAAGCAATCAATCACGGTATCCTTAGTAATAGTGGAAGACATATCTTTCTCCACAAAGCACATGAGAAAATCACTCATAGCTCGCCGGCCAATTTTATTCCACAGCACATTCTTAGCAATATTCAGTGATGAGAAGTATCTCTCCACTATTCTGCAACACATTCTTGAGAATATTCACTGATGAGAAGTATCTCTCCATTCTTCACACTTGTTTCAGCTTTTGATAGACAAAAGAAAAAGATACATGCTTATTTGTGGCCACTCATGATTTAGCAAGGTCACCAATGTCACTCAAATCACAAAAAAAAATTGTCTGCCCTTACATTGTCAATATATATGCTAAGATGGTGACGAAGAGCAACCAATTTCGTTGGATAAAAATCATCTGGATAAAACACAACTAACTTCACTAAGCTCCAACTTAAAAGCAGCAAACAAATCAAATGTATTCACCTTATATCATCTTGCTTCCTAGGATTGTTGGTAAACTGAGGTTGGCAGGATCATGAAGGCTATTCATCCAAGTTATTCTCTCTTGATGCGTTATCTTGCCCAATTAATTGCAGGAGGGGCTGCTTAGAGGTCTCTACATCAACATCTGATTGTTCTCTCTTCAACACAAATCGAAGCATTACCTAGAAAATCGGGAAAAAATAATTTTACAGTTTGCCCACAGGGATGACTTGATTCTAGAGGCTAGATGGGATTACAGAAGCAAGCAATTAGCTGCACGCGAGTTTAACTTTTCGAATTGATTTGTGAATTATTCATTACCTGAACTGGAGCGGCTAAATCTCCAGTTTCAATCTTCTGCCGACGCTGCCGCTCGTTGACACATTGCTGACTTGCCGCCGATTTTCGTGAGCCGCCTGCCGAGTTCACGGCGCCAAATCGCTGAGGTACTGCGTCTAGAACTCGCTGGACGGCCGCCTGGCCGCCGCTCCACCGATCTCTGGTTAGGGCTGAGTTTTTTTTTTTTTTGAGAAAAGGAGGGCTGAGATGAGCACGTTCGCCCTGGTGGTCACATAGGTGCGGCAAACACCGAACGGGCTTAGTCTGGATCGAACGCATGCATGAGCAGGGCTGAGCGTGGGGTATAGGCCCATTATTCTGAATTAGTACGTTTCTAATTTTCTCAAGCCCATGAACCTTTTGCCTTGTACGGACTGGCTTAAATGAGCCAGAGTAATTTTTGGGCTGGGGTAAAATATGAATTTTTGTTGGCCACTTACCTAAAAAAACATGCAATTCATTGGCGCTAGGGGTGAAAACGGAGGGGATACGCATTTGTTTTAATATTTTATTGCGGAAACCGAAATGAATACTTAAATCCCGTAAACAAATACGGAAACAAATATTAGCGGAAATAGATATAGACCGAATACGGTACGAACACGGAACGAAAACAGATGTTTGCCGGAACCAATACACCCCTTAAATAATGTAGAAAACTAAAGCAAACCAATTTTTGTAAGTTTCTAAATGAATAAAATATAAAGAGATATCATGATTATATAATATAGTGTGCATAAGTTTTTATTACCGCATAAGTTTTGTATATAATATAGGAAAACACCGCATGTCAAAAAGGAAAGTTTCGTATTACTAGAAACTGAAGTTCCTTTTCCATGTGCGTTCCGCCGGAATACGTTGTTCCGTTTTCATTTTCGTTTACGCATAAAAGTTTCCGTTTACGTTCCGCAAACTTCCGTTTCCGTTTCTGTATTTCCATTCAGTTTCCATTTTTCCGCAGAAAAGTCAGAAAGTTCACATTCTGTTTTCATCCCCAATTGGCGATTGGCACATCATTTGATTGCAATCGGTGATGTCCGGTTTCATCTCCATATGGCCCCCGATACTGCATACTCAATATGTGAGCTGCTGGACTTCTGCCGCCATTCATTACTTTCGTGCAATATGGGTGTGAGCGTTTGGGCATTAGTGTCGTAGTCTATCACGGAGCATATGAACCATGCAACTGTAACTGGTGCAAAACAGTGGCACTTCACCTTGATCAAATCCTTAAACCATGAAGGGCTTACACAGAGCCAGGTTACGACGAGGGCGATATGGTCTACTCGCCGCAAAGCCATATACGAAGCTATTTTTTAAAACCCTCTGTCTACTCATGACTTCATGGAATCTATGATCCGGGACTTGAAAATCTCCTTGAACTGGAAGGCTCCTGTTATATCAAGACACGAATAGCCAAGGTGCACTCAGCTGGATAGCATCGCCGACGGGGTTTGCCAAAATCAACAATGATGCGGCCGTTTAAAAGTAGGGGAACGGGGGCGTGGTGGTCGTGGTCTATCGGTGGGATGGAGGTCATTTTTTCCTAGGAGCGCCAACTATCGCCAAAGACTTGCATGCCGAAGCACTTGCATTCCGCTAAGCTCTGGCCCTCCCCGAGGACTAGCACCTCTCAAGAATTTGGGTGGCTTCAGATTGTCTTGGGGCGATCAAGTGTATGGAGGAGTTTATAAAGGAAAATTGAGTGAATCCTGCAAGGGATCAAACTCAGAGCTTCAAACTCCGTTCGAGTTGAGTTTGTTCATGAATGAAGGGCGTCGAATAGGGAAGCGCGTGACCTTGCGAGGTCGGTTGCTTATTGTTGGGTTGCGTAACGGTACTTTAAAATTTTCCGTATAACTATACTATGCAACAACCAAGATCATCTATGAAGATACAAGAGAATAACAATTCAATGATCTAGTACGAAGTACGTTACCAACACCGTTGAAGCGGAAGAGGCGTTGACGAGGAAGTCGATGAAGCTTGTGGAAGATCCTCTCGGTTAAGCCTAGCGGAGAGAATATCGCCGACTCCCGTGTCCAGCCTTATTGATCCAACAGAGCGAGGGTCAAGCGTCGGGGGTTCTTACACCTCACCCCTCTGAGAGTTCACACATGTCAGTCAGGTTTAGTTCAGCAGAGCTTCGCTGACCAGCGTTAAGCAACTATTGGTGTATATGATTGAGGAGATCTCAACACACTAGTAGAAAAGGGGGCAACGGTGCGCTCCCTTTAATACCGGTCGTGCAAAAACCGGTACTAAAGGAGGGCATTAGCACCGGTTACATTCGTGGCACCGCGGCGAGGACCTTTAGTACCGGTTGCTAATAACAACCGGTACTAAAGGCTACCCTTTAGTACCGGTTTTTTAAACCAACCGGTACTAAAGGGTTGGAGGCCCCGCGGCACGGTTGGTGGCCCCACGGCAAGCCCTTTAGTACCGGTTGTTATTACCAACCGGTACTAAAGAGTAGCCTGTAGTACCGGTGGTAATAACAACCGGTACTAAAGGTTCTGCCTATATTGGCTTCTTCCACCCGAGCCAGCTCCATTTGAAGCAACTCGACCCAACTCCATTTTTCCTCTCTGCCAAGCTCTAGGTCACCCCATTTTTCTCAACATTTGTCAAGATTGGTGGCACCCTATACAAGGGTTAGCAACTTCTTCATCTTCTCTTCCGGCATTTCAGTTTAGCTCATTTTCGTGCAAGTTTAGCAAGTTTGATTTTGTGTGCTTGCAAGGTGTTTGATGAAATGCTAAGTTAGGGATTTCATTTGTTTTATATGCATTTTGAGCTCAAATTAAAGTATAATTTGTGGTTTTATATAGTGTCCCCTTCTCACCGCCGTCGATCGCCCGCGCCGCTCCGTCACCGACACCACCTCGGTGAGCCTCTTTTTTATCTTTTATTTTAAAAATTGTTAGTTATATGATTTAAATGCATAATTATTTCTTGTATAATTTTCTTATGTTTTTTTATATATGTATAGTGTCATGGTTTTGATATCCGTCCCCTTCGGCCCTCGTCGATTCGGATGTGGTATATCTTTTTAACTATTTATTTTGTTTCGTGTTTATAACAATCATGCCGACCAACTTGACGTAGATATATTTTTATTTAGGAGGTAGTTGAACCGGAAATTCCGGCCGACCCTATTGTCGAGTATTTTAAAAAAGAAAACGACGATTTGAGAGCAAAATTGAAGATAAGTGAAGATCTTCGTCTCCAATGCCTAGAAGAGAAGATGGAATTGGACTTGAAGATTGCCGACATCGTTGATGCTCACGGGGTCGAGCTTGCCGACGTCGTCGCTGCTCACGAGAGGAAGATGGATGCAATGCGCGCCAAGCTTAAAAAGATTAGAAAATATGCCATTAGTCAAGAGGCTTGGTATCATTATGCTGTTGGTTCAATAGTTACCTTGGTTGCGATTCTGATCGCATTTGTTGTTGGATTTAAATTCTTTAGATAGTTGTATGTTAGTTTCGATTGATGTATGTTTCGTGAGAACTATGTATTACATTTGGGCACTACTCTACTTTGATTTTAATGTGATGAACTTGTATAAATTAATTTGGTCACGTATCTCTATTCATTATTTAGCTGGTGTAATGGTTTTTGATGTATTTATGTAATGCAGATGAGCCGAGAATGGATGTACGGTGATCGACGCTGTCCCGAGTTCATTGATGGCATGCATCGTTTTCTCGATGTGGTTAAGTTAAACAAGCTGAAGAATGGTTTTATGATTTGTCCATGTGATGAATGTCGGAATACGAGGAATTACCCGAGCGTAAGAACCATACACTCCCACTTGTTGCGACAAGGCTTCATGCCCAATTATTTTTGTTGGACCAAGCATGGAGAAAGAGGGGTATAATGGAAGACCCTGAAGAAGAGGATGATGACAACTATCCTGTGTTCTCTGAACACGGTGATACTACAATGGGGGAAGACGAAGTTGAGCTCGAGGTCATTGTTGATCAGTCCGATGATGATGATCTTCGTCGGGTCATTCTTGATGAACAGATGAAGTGCGGAAGTGAAAACGAGTGGTCGAAGTTGGAGCGCATGTTAGAGGATCACAAAAAATTGTTGTACCCAAATTGTGAAGATGGCCAGAAAAAGCTGGGTACCACCCTGGAATTGCTGCAGTGGAAGGCAAAGAATGGAATATCTGACAAGGCATTTCAGGAGTTGCTACAAATATTTAAGAAGAGTCTTCCAAGGAATAATGAATTGCCGCACAATACATACGAAGCAAAGAAGATTGTCTGCCCTCTAGGATTAGAGGTGGAGAAGATACATGCATGCATCAATGACTGCATCCTCTACCGCGGTGAGAAGTACGAGAATTTGAATGCATGCCCGATATGCGGTGCATTGCGGTATAAGATCGGGCGAGATGACCCAGGTGATGTTGAGGGCGAGCCGAGCCCCAGGAAGAGGGTTCCCGCGAAGGTGATGTGGTATGCTCCTATAATACCACGGTTGAAACGTTTGTTCCGAAACAAAGAGCATGCCAAGTTGTTGCGATGGCACAAAGAAGACCGTAAGGAAGACGAGATGATGAGACACCCCGCTGATGGGTCTCAGTGGAGAAACATCGACAGTGCGTTTGGGGAATTTGCAGCTGACGCAAGGAACTTAAGGTTTGGTCTAAGTACAGATGGCTTGAATCCGTTTGGGGAGCAGAGCAGCAGTCATAGCACCTGGCCCGTGACTCTATGTATCTATAACCTTCCTCCTTGGTTGTGCATGAAGCAAAAGTATATTATGATGCCAGTGCTTATCCAAGGCCCGAAGCAACCCGGCAACGACATTGATGTGTATCTGAGGCCATTAGTTGACGAACTTTTACAGTTGTGGTCTGACGAAGGCGTACGTGTGTGGGATGAGTACAAACAGGAGGAATTTGGCCTACGAGCGTTGCTGTTTGTAACCATCAATGATTGGCCTGCTCTTAGTAACATTTCAGGACAGTCAAACAAGGGATACAATGCATGCACGCACTGTTTAGATAAGACTGACAGTATATATTTAGGTAACAAGAATGTGTACCTTGGTCATCGTCGATTTCTTCCAAACAGGCATCCCGTAAAAACCAGGCAAGCATTTCAAAGGTGAGGCAGATAACCGAACGAAGCCTACACGCCCTGATGGTGATGTTATATATGGCATGGTCAAGGATTTGGAAGTAATATTTGGAAAGGGTCCTGGCAGTCTAAATGTTCCAAAAGACGCTAACAAGCGCGTACCCTTGTGGAAAAAGAAATCTATATTTTGGGATTTACCCTATTGGAAAATCCTAGAGGTTCGCTCTGCAATCGACGTGATGCACGTGACGAAAAATCTTTGCGTGAACCTGCTAAACTTCTTAGGCGTGTATGGGAAGACGAAAGATACATCGGATGCACGGCAGGACCAGCAAAGTACGCACGAACGAGACAACCTGAATCCAGAGAAGTACCAAGGTACTGCCAGCTACGCTCTTACCAAAGAAGAGAAGGAGATCTTTTTTCAAGTCCTGAGCAGTATCAAGGTCCCGTCTGGCTACTCGTCGAATATAAAGGGAATAATAAACATGGCAGAGAAAAAGTTCCAAAACCTGAAGTCTCATGACTGCCACGTGATTATGACACAATTACTTCCGGTTGCATTGAGGGGGCTTCTACCGGAAAACGTTCGAGTACCCATTGTGAAGCTATGTGCATTCCTGAATGCAATTTCTCAGAAGGTAATCGATCCAGCAACTCTACCAAGTTTACAGACGGGTGTGGTCCAATGTCTTGTCAGCTTCGAGTTGGTGTTTCCACCGTCCTTCTTCAATATTATGACGCACCTCATAGTTCACCTCGTCGAAGAGATTTCCATTCTCGGTCCTGTATTTCTACACAACATGTTCCCCTTTGAGAGGTTCATGGGAGTCTTAAAGAAATACGTTCATAACCGTGCTAGGCCAGAAGGAAGCATGTCCAAGGGCTATGGAACAGAGGAGGTCATTGAGTTTTGTGTTGACTTTATTCCTGATCTTAAGCCGATCGGTGTTCCTCAATCGCGCCATGAGGGGAGACTGCGTGGAAAAGGCACGCTAGGAAAGAAAGCAACAACATGTATGGACGGGCATTCTTTCACTCAAGCACACTACACAGTTCTACAAAATTCCAGATTGGTGGCTCCGTATATCGTGAAACACATGGATATTTTACGCTCCCAATACCCGGAGGAGACTAACTTCTGGATTAAAGGGAAACACGTGGATACTTTCGGCAGTTGGTTGCGTACACATCTCATTAATAACACACTGTTGGACAAGAGCTATACTTGTTGGCCAAGTCACCATCTTCGACTATATTGACTTTCCAAGGGTACGAGATAAATGGGAATACATTTTACACGGAAACCCAAGACAAAAAGAGCACTAACCAAAACAGTGGTGTCCGCTTTGATGCAACAAACGACGATGGGACAAAGGACACATATTATGGTTGCATACAGCAGATATGGGAACTTGACTATGGACCTTCTTTTAAGATCCCTTTGTTTCAGTGCAAATGGGTCAACCTGTCAAGCGGGGTAGAGATAGACCGGCGGTACGGAATGACTACAGTGGATCTCAAGAATCAGCAGGTTTTCTATGTGAAGGACATGTCTTCCAGACCGAAAAAAGAAAAGATAAGCAAGCCGGTACATCATACGATGAGCCAAAGCGCCACATAGTTCTTTCAGGAAAAAGAAACATCGTGGAGTGGAGGACAAGACAGACATGTCAGAAGATTACAATAAGTTTGATGAAATTCCGCCCTTCAAAGTGAAAACTGACCCAAGCATCGTGTTAAATGATGAAGAATGTCCATGGCTACGGCGCAATCAGAAGAAAGGGACACACAAGAAGAAAAAGTGAACACTAGATAGGGATGTTGTTGCTGATGTGTAATAATGTATTAAACCTTTTATGTAACTATGTCCTGAAAACTCAGAAGAGAGATCTAAACACTATGTCAATCAGCTGCAGTTTTACCAACACAATCGCGTGGTCGTGAGACGGCAAATCGGCCTTCGATCCAGAGAGCGGCAAGACGTCTCTGATGATTTGCAACAAGTGTTGGGGATGTTGCTAATCATCAGAGCGTCTTGCCGCTGCTTGGATCCGACCAAACGGTTGCAGGACGTAGCTAGGGAACCCGAATGTTTTGTGTTTGAGCGCCACTTCGATCCAAGCAGCGGTAAGACGTCTCTGATGATCTACAACCGTCCGGCAAGACATCTCTGATGATCTGCAACCGTTTGGAACGGTTGCAGGTCATCAGAAACGTCTTGCCGCTGGTTGCCCAAAGATGCCTCTCCGAGTGACGCTGGAATGTTTTGTGTGAGTGAGTGAGTGACGCTGGAATTCCGGGAGGGGGGCTATATATAGGGTACGTGTGCTTCTTTAGTCCCGGTTGGTAACACCAACCGGGTCATGTGGCTCACGAATTGGTCGTGATACTACCGATCCAACAGCTCACAATCCCTCAAAAGAAACACACCCCTGATCCAACGTCTCACAAGCGCTTGAAAGAAACACACGATCCGTGTGCTTCTTTAGTCCCGGTTGGTAACACCAACCGGGACTAAAGTCGGGCTCACCCCTGATCCAACGTCTCACAAGCGCTTGAAAGAAACACACGATCCGTGTGCTTCTTTAGTCCCGGTTGGTAACACCAACCGGGACTAAAGTCGGGCTCACCCCTGATCCAACGTCTCACAAGCGCTTGAAAGAAACACACGATCCGTGTGCTTCTTTAGTCCTAGTTGGTAACACCAACCGGGACTAAAGTCGGGCTTTGCGGAGCCACTTGTCCTCCCCCAGCGCTGCCCTAGCCACGTGTCTTCCCCTAGCGCTGCCCTGGAGGTCTTTATATATTGTCGCCGACGGGGTAAACCCTAATCCACCATTCTTAGCCACGAACGCATCGTCTCCACGAGATGGATCCGCCACGCCCGCCGCAGCGCCTTCTGGACGAGGTCGAGCGTGCTCGGCAGAGTGCGCTTGGGCACTACCGCGGGAGCCTATCCCGCCGTATGCCCACGAGCCCGGCGTGGAGAGGAATGCCCTCCTACCGGCCTCCTGCTCCGGTGCCGGAGGAGGTGCGGAGGACGTACGAGCGTGCGTGGTCCGACGTCCCTGACCCCGATGAGGATGCGTACGCCGCAGGGGTGGCGTGGGGATCCGCGGCCGTACCTCCACCAGTCGCCGCCGCCCCTCCCGACGAGGAGGATGACGACGACGACGACTTCGACTGGAGCGACCATGGGGAAGAGCGCGGCGGGCCGCAGATGCAGGAGGCCCTTGAAGCCTCCTTCCAGTCCGTTCACGACGAACGTGTATAGCGAGCCAGAACTGTCTGCCAGCTCAAGGCGAAGGAGGCTTCCGAGCTGGATTGGGCGCTGAAAGATTCATCCTCCATGGATCTTGCCCTCCGCCGCAAACGTGCGCGCGAGAACCGGGCGGCCGCGAACGGGGCTGGCTCCTCCCACCATTCCTCCTAATCCTACGGCCTCCGAGCCAGCAAGTCCGTTTATGTAGAATAATGTTGGTGATGTTGGTGATGTATTAAACCTTTTATGTAATGCATTCTATGGAATGTATTAAACCTTTATGTAAGGAGCTTCGCGGTCACGACTCGTGTCAGACACGTGTCCCCCCAGCGCTGGGGAGGACACGTGTCCCCCCCTATGTATTGACGTCGTTGACAAATAGATAATAGATATAAAAACAGAAAACAAATAGATAGATAATTATTACAATTTTGTAGACAATTAAATTAAATATATATTAAAGAAAAAGAAACTAGAGAAAAAAACAAAATAGAAACCAAGTAGATATAAAAAACAAAAAACATAAGAAAGAAAAAAAAAGTAGAGAAAAAAATTCAAAAAACCCATTAGTACCGGTTGTACACTACAACCGGTACTAAAGGGCTGGGCTTCGCGCGCGAATTTTCGCCGCGGCCCAAAAAGCACCTTTAGCACCGGTTGTAGTCTAGAACCGGTACTAAAGACCCTTTAGTACCGGTTGTAGAGTACAACCGGTGTTAAAGGGGTGTTGGGGGCAGTTATGTACGGGGATCGATCGTTTTGATCCCCAAATCGCACAGTCTCTCTGCCTCGACGCCCCTGCTCCACGCCGGCGAAGCCCTGCGCGCGCCCACTCCGCCGTGCCCCCCGCCGTCGCGCCGCTGCGCCCTCTCCACGCCGTCGACGCCGCGAGCCCGCTCCACGCCGTCGACGCCCCGCGCGCCCACTCCGACCGCCGCGCGCGCCCTCTCCGGCCGCCACGCCATTTCCGCCGTCGCGGCCGCCGCGCGCCCACTCCACGCCGTCGACGCCCCGTGCGCCCACTCCGGCCGCCGCGCGCGTGCTCCACTGCCGCGCTGCTCCACTCCGACCGGCCATCGATCGAAGGTAATTTTTTTTTGAGTACTGTTTTTTTTAAGTAGTGTTCATTTTTAGGTTATTATAGTTAGGTTATTTCTAAATTTTGTGGTTATTATTGTTTAGGTTAATATTGTTTAACAATAGGTTAATATTGTAATTATTTAACAATTTTGCTAAGTTTTGCTAAGTTAACAATTTTGCTAAGTTTTGCTAGTAAATATGTGAATTTTGCTAAGTTAACAATTTATTACTGTTTATTACTGTTTTTTCATTTTGTTAGTCATAGAATTTTTTGCATTTTGTTTAGTTTATTACAATATGAAAACTTAGCAAACTTACAAAATGTAGCAATTTAAAAATGTAGCACTTTGCTAAGTTTGAAGTCATTTAGGTTATTATTATAGGTTATCAATTTTTAGTGTAGCAATTTTGAAAGTTAGCATTTTTGAAAGTTAGCAATTTGTTTAGCTTATTATTGTTTAGGTTAATTTTGCTAAGTTAGAAATATTGCTTAGTGTAGCAAAATATTGCTTAATTTTGCTAAGTTAGAAATATTTACTTATTTACTAGAATTTTGTTTAGCTTAATTTTGCTAAGTTAGAAATATTTACTTATTTAATTTTGCTAAGTTAGAAACATTACTAAAAATAACTTTGAAAATTTTACTAAGTTAGAAATATTTTGCTAAGTTACTAAAAATAATTTTGCTAAGTTAGAAATATTTTGCTAAGTTAGAAATATTTTGCTAAGTTACTAAAAATAATTTTGCTAAGTTAACTTTGAAAGTTAATTTTGCTAAGTTAGAAATATTGCTAAGTTAGAAAATTTTAGTAGCAAAGTTTGAAAATTTAGCTAAGTTTGAAATATTGCTAAGTTAGAAATTATTCTAGTAAATAAGTAAATATGTGCATTGTCATTTTTTTATTCTAGTAAATATGTGAATTTTGCTAAGTTTGAAAATTCTAGTAGCAAAGTTTCAAAATTTAGCAAAGTTTGAAATATTGCTAAGTTTGAATTACAAATTTGCAGTGACATTGAGCTATGGAGGACGATGCCCCCATCATCGACGCCCCGGACTTCATCCGAGACTTGGAGAAAGAAGAACGCTTTCAAGCACTTATATTTGATAAGACCCTTGGACCCAATTCCGATGGAGAAGATTCCGACGAAGAAGACGGCGAAGATTTCAGCGCGAAATGCTTGAACGACTCCGGTGAGGGACTTGAGTTACAAAACTTCAGAGACGACGACGAAGAAGAAGTGCCGTTAGAAAACTCCGTAGAGAACTCCGGCAAGGTATATATTAAGTCTTGTTGATCACTAGCTAGATGCATTAATTGATTTATATGCGCACTTATTAACGAAACATTTTTCTTTCAGCCCTCTGGATCTACGTCAATCCGTAAACGAGGCCCGGCCCAAGGGTTAAAGCTGCCGGATGGTGCAAAGTTGTCGATCGACGAAGTTAGCATAAAAGGCAAACCGGAGAAACCCGATGGAATCTCCACTAAATACATAGCTCAATGCGGATTTCTTGTAAGGGACATGGTCCCGATCACCGTTGCAGAATGGAATGAGCCGAAGAAAAAAAACATTGGCGCAAAATATGTCGAGGACAAATTAAAGAAACCCTTTGGGAGTCGATATTGGGTTCTTTCAGCCTACCGGCAGATCTCCCACAGAGGAGGAAGGATAAAGTCAAGGAGTGGACTCTTAGCAAGATGGCCGAGCAATTCAACAACTGGAAGAAATCATTGTGGAGAAAATATGAGAAAAAACTCCAGATTTCACTGGACATCTAGAGAAGCTAAAAGATGACTGGCCTGAATTTGTGGCGTATAAGAAATCGGCCGTCGCTGTGGCCCGATCGAAAGAAATAAGTTGAATGCTAAGAAGAAGAAATATTTCCATCGTTTGGGCTCAGGTGGCTACAAGACTGCCGTGCCTAAGTGGGAAGCCTATGAAAACGAGCTGCGTCAAAAAGGGATCATTCCACAGACAGATGACTGGCCCGACAGGTCCAAGTTATGGTTGTTCGCGCATGGGGCAGTGTTGGACCCAAACACAGGGCTGATTGTTGCACAGGGAAAATGGAAGAAAAGAATTACAAGAGTCACCAAAAAACTAGTTGACGCAATAGAACTAGTCCGACAGGGAAAATATGTTCCCGATAGAGAGGACGACGAGCTTTCACTCGCCCTCGGGAATAAAGAACACTGGGGACGATGTCGAGGCAGAGGAGGCGGGGTTGGTTTTCTTGAAGGGTTTCCGGAGCACGCTGCAACTTATAGAAAACATTGCAGAGGTAAGAAGAGGGAGGCGGAGAGGTTTACTGCATTAGAACGCCAGATGCAGGATGTGAAGGAGCAACTGGCCTTAATTACCCAGCAAAGGGAATCTCAGCCGCGAGTAGAAGATCATGCAGTCGATGTCTGCCCATCTCAGCGGAAAAGCAGCGTGGGTTCCACGCAGCTACAAGATCCTGCAGTTGATGAACCAGTTGATGAACCGTCGGCGGCGCGCTACCCCGTGGATGATATCACGGAGAAGACAAATTGTGAGTTACATGCGCCAATGAAGAACATTAGTTTTCCGGTGGCGAATGGCTATGCTTTACCGCATCAACTTGGATCAACCTTCCATTTTGGTGAGATTCCGGCTGGATTTGCTCGTGTCGGGGTGACGAAAGTTATGTCGGGATTCAGCTCAATCCATCTTGACATTCCCGGAGCTGAAGGCGAGAAGACATTGGGAGATGTCGAACTTGGTATCGTTCTATGGAAGAAGAAATATATCAAGTTTCCAGACTCGGCGCCAAGGCCACCGACTCCTCCGGTTAGAAATTCACCACAGCAAAGTCCACCCTCCTCCCCCGACGATTGGGAGCCCACCGCGAGTCCATCGCCCGCGCCGTCCCGTCAGCCGACTGCTGCGCCCACTAGTAGTTTGACAAAGCGGAAGCTGTTCACGTCGTCCCCTGTCAAGAAACGTGCAAAAAAACCCAAGGAAGTCAAGGCTCCTGAGAAGTTAGCTGGCGAGATGACTCAGGAGGAATTAGAAGTGAGCACACGTGAAGAGGCGAGAGCCTTTTTTGAACAGAAAAAAAGGAAAGACTGGAGGCAAGACTGGACCCCTAAAGGAACTTCTGAAGACTATACCAACTGAGGTAAAAGATCACCGTTGACAACCTATATGACCCTCCACCGCCCCTTTCAGACTATGAGCGAGGTATTGACAAGGTACTTTCCTCACAGATGGAGCAAGAAAAAGCGTGCGGGAAAAGAGTTGCCCAGCTCGGAGAACAAGAAGCACAATCGATCGCCCCGCTCATTGTGCCTTCTGAAGCTCGGGAAATCGAGCATGGAGAAGTTGTCATTGGCGACACAGGTTACCCCATAGCGCAGATAACAATTCAATATAAATTTGAACTCGGGCTGCCTCTGGTCGAAAATCCGAGTGCTCTAACAACACAGTTATATAAATTGCATAACTGGTACATGGCCGCCGCAAAAGAAGGGAAAATGTATCTCATGGCGGGAGTTAAGGAACAACACTACTTCCGACAATATGGTGTGCAGGTTGAGTTCTCCGAACTTTTTCAGATGTACAATCAACTTGCTCTCGACAAATCTATCATCAGCTGCTATTGTCTGTAAGTAATTTATTCGTGTAATTTAATTATTTATAGTTAAGCTCGTTCATTGCTTGTAATTATCCTCACAACATTCTTTTGTACGCTATTATGCAGAATGAAGATTCGTGAATGCCGAATGGGAGGAATCTGGGACATTGGGTTCATTGACCCGGATAAAGTTCATGAAGTCACCGTACAAGATCCTCTGTATGCCCAGGACACAGAGGACGTTTTGCTAACGTTTTTAAGCGACAAAGTACCAAAAAGGAAATACTTTTTCCTTACAACTTCGGGTGAGTGTTACTGTCTTGTACACATTCTATTTTGCTTTCCCGATATTAAGTGTAATTGATGAGTTCTGAATACCTGCGTATATAAATGTGCGCAGGTACCACTTCATTCTGCTAATCATTAGACTCGAGGAAGGAGAAGTTGAAGTCTGGGACTCATTAAGGAGATCAAGATGATTACAAAAGCGTGCGTCTAATGCTCAAGAGGTAATTTCAATCGCACTATATCGTCCTCTTTCGTTCATTTCCGGATATCAAAAGTATAAGTAATAACTCCTCAATTCATTTTCTTTTCCGGGCAGGGTTTGGAAAAAGTTCATCGCGGAAGAACGCGGTGAATGGAAACCTAAGCTGGAGTTCAAGGCTAACAACGTAAGTACTACTACGTATCTAGGTCTGTGTATCTTTCTAATACCATTATCATTCTCTTGATTATTATTTGATTAAATTAAATTCTTGTATAGTGGTGTCTGCGACAACCACAGGGGACGGAACTATGTGGATACTACGTTTGCGAGTATATTCACATGAGGGTCAATGAGAGAGTCAATAGTGTAAGAAATCGAGAGGTACGTAAACATCATACACAACTTTTATTTTGCTACCATCAATTGTGTTTAGTTTCGATCATAACTGATTTGATCTCCTTCTTTTAAAGATGTCAAGGAAGCGGAACCAGCTCCTACCAAAAAACCGCGTAAAAGCTATTGCGGAGGAATTGGCGGGATTCATTCTGACGCATGTCGTAGATGAATTCGGTGAATTCCACTATGTCGAAAATAGACTCCCTCCATGCATGTACTAGCTAGCGGTGATCTCCATTGTAATTATGAGTACTTTATATGTAACGAGAGTACTTTATATGTGTAATGAGTACTTTATATGTGTAGTGAGTACTTTATACGTGATCTCCTCCGAAACCCTGAAAAATGAGCGAAAAGGAAAAAAACAGAAACCCTAAACCCCGAAAAATAAGCGAAAAGAAAAAAAACGAAAACCTAAACCCCCCTGAAAAAATAAGGGGGGGGGCAAAAAAAAGCAGGAACCTTTAGTACCGGTTGGTGTTACCAACCGGTACTAAAGGTCCTCAGCTGCGCGCGCGCAGGTTCAGCCACGTGGAGCGCCTTTAGCACCGGTTGTATATACAACCGGTACTAAAGGGGTACCCCTTTAGTCTCGACCTTTTAGTACCGGTTGCACAACCGGTACTAAAGGCCCAATAAGACCGGTACTGATGCCCTGTTCTCTACTAGTGACACATGAGAGAGAGAGAGAGATGGATCTCAATCTAAAGGGGGAGGACACCTCAAAACCCCGTAGATTAGAACCCAACTCTAAATTCCTCCAAAGAGAGACTTGAGAGAACTTGCGTGTCCCCAAAGAGAGGGGTGGGGGTTTATATAGGAGGCCATGGGGGGAGTGGTGCTTGGGAAGGGCCAACCGCTCCCCACCGTCGCTGCACCAGGGGTGGGCCCCACCTGGTCCGAACCGACCTAGGGTGGGGTGTGTCACATCCCAAATTTTGGAACAAAGAAAAACTTAGTTTTACAATACCCAAAATTCAGAACCAACAAAAACTTTTTGAAATACTTCACTAATGATTGTATTTTCCTTTCTATTGCTCTGTTTGACCTTGTGTGACTTGTTGTTTAAGTTGTTTGACCAATAAATATTAAACCTAAGAACTCAACCAAAGTAAAAATATATTAAACTTTGGTGATCATGTCATGACAATAAAAATATTCCATGTAACTTCTCCACTCTTATTTTGGCCAACTCCTTTTCAATGATGCTTTGGTTTTATTAACTACCCAAAAGCCTAGGATTCAAGAAAGAAAAGTATTTCCAACATTACATGTTTATACACTAAGGAGATCTATATAATATCTCCTACCTATTTTCAATCTTGCTAGTTTTCAAAGTATTTATAACTCTTATGATTAAAACCCCTAGTTTCACATCTTTTAGAAATAATGCATGTGGCAAATATTAACCATATGTTTTCTACTATCTAAGCCTTTTGAATACTATAAGATTTTGTGTTGTCGATCTCTCAGCATCTTATTGTCATGTGTGGTCACCATACCACTTAAACATATTAAGGGCTTTGGAGATTTGTTGATTGCTTTTGGTTTGTGTTTGATCATCATCTCCCCAACTAATTGAGTGTTCTGATGTGCTTGGGATGTTGAACTGCTTGTGTGCTTTTATCTTGTTGAATGCTTTAACTTGAGTGGCTTGCTGGTGTGTATTATTATCTGAACCTAAGCAATGTGGGTTCACACTTGCAGATTCATCCTAGTTAGCAATTACTTGTGTGGGGAGAGCAAAAAATTACTCTTATTATCTTTCTTAGGCTTGAAGCCTATGTTTCCTTATTTAAGAACCAAAAGCCTAACTCCAAAGTTTTACAAGAAATGATAAATATTTTCAAAGTAGGATTTTATTAAGAATCACTTTTGTGATTTATATTTTGTACTCTCTCACTTCACTCAAAACAATAAGTATCTTGGTATTTGTTTTTAACTATTTTCAAAAGAGGCTAGAAAGGGTTATTAATTTATTTTGTGAACAAAAGTGTTTCCCAAAAGTTATGTGTTTCCAAAAATACGGGGATCTACAAGCTATCTCCTACATACTGCTCAACCTTGATAATTTCAACTCCTATTTTATAAACCCCCATTTTCACTCTTTTGGAAACCATAGAAGTGGGAAATATACTACCCATGTATTCTAGCAACCCCTCTTGAAAAATATCAAACTTATTGAGTCAAGCTTGTTTCAACATTATTATTGCTATGATGATACCTAATTACCATCCCACCACCTATCTGAATATTGAAATTTGGTTGAAAACTTATATTGTTTGATTGTTTGACTTATGGTTGTATTGATTGTAAATTCCTTGTTTTATTGTTTGCTTGGGTGAATAATTACACAAATGTACTTGAATGTTAAGTTGAAAACCCACTGATCACAATTTGGAATGTGACTTAAATTTAAAACAAACTCCTCAAATTATTCAACAAATGGAAATTAAGATCATGAGTTAAAGAACTGATCTTAATAAATTATTTTCCCTACCTAACTCTCTATTTCCTTCAAACAAATATGTTCTCTATGAAAATATAAATTATTTGAAGTTAATATATTTGTCAAGAAAGTTCCAAGAGTTCAAAACAATATCTCTCACTTGTTTTTAAATACTAAAGGAATGGTTTTACCAAAAATAACATATTTTAAACCCTATGAACAAATGTAGTTCAAAACATTTTATTTTGAAACATCAATTTTTGTGGAGCTTCTACATGTATTGGGGAGGCTACATGAATAATTTCAGAATTTTTGAAATGGATTTAGTGCCTCAATTAAATCCCTAAAATGCTACTGGTTATAAAAAGGAAATAAAAGAAACAGAAAAGGAGGAAGTGCAGGGGTTTTCTGCAAAAGCTTCATCGTTTTCCTGTAGCGACCGAGCTGCCCGAGCCGCACTCGCTCGAGCTCCACCGTCGTGCTCTCCGACCGCCGCCGTACTGCGCCCATGCCTCGGCTGGTGGATAAGAACGCCACGCAGCCGCGCTGCTCCTCTCACATCTCACCTGCTCCCCCTCTCTCTCTGCTCCTCTCCACGGCCCGAACCCTAGCTATGGTTGCCGAGCTCGCCGTCGAGCACAGCCGTCGATTGAAGCCTCCCAGACCAGATCGAAGACCACCAGAAGATCCGCCTCGTCGTCCTCTCCATCCTCGTCCAAGGAATCGAGCTGTGAAGCCGTGAATCGAGCGGGCCGTCTGCATCCTCTTCCGCTCCGGCGGCCACCTTGCCGGGAAGCTCGCGGGCTGCACAGACCACCATTCTCCCCCATTGTTGTGTCTCTGTGCTCCTCTCATCGATACCTTCCTCACCCACCCCTTCTTCTGGTCCCAGGTTCACCGGAGTCGCCGTCCTCGCGCTGCTCCCTGCGCGTCTCGCTCGTCCATGCGTGTCGAGAGGAAGAAGATGACCTCGTACCCGTCTGTCTCGCGCGCGTGGGCTGCTGGCTGGGCCACCTTCTACGCTGCTCGGCCGGATCTGGGCCAGATCTGGCCCGTTTCTCTCTTTTTTTAGTAGATCTAATATCTGCTCTTATTTCCTGTTTAAATTACAGTGTAGGTTTAATTCATTTGTGATAGATCTGTGATAGATATTTGAGTGATTCAAATTTTGTAGAGTACTCATGTGTTTTCTTAAACATCCAGAACTGGTCCCTTGCAAAAATATGATTTTATGTGTTGCCTAGATTTAATCTTGTAAAAGATGTCTGTTTCACTAAATATTGGATATCTAGGGTTTTACAAATCCAAATATTGCAAACCAAAATTTCCTGGATAGCCTGAAGTGATACCTTTCCAGATCTGTTGGTCTTGCTTGCAAATGAAGTCTAAAACAAAAGTTCTATTCTTTTTTTACTAAAACCACCAGAGAGCATCTTGGTGATTTTTGTAGATTTTTGTGAAATGAGTTTTGGGCCAAATCCAATTTTGCTAGGTTTCTAGTGTTTCACTTTATCGTACCCTAGCTTGGTGTAATATTTTGACTTACAGGGATTATTTGGTGACTTATTGTTTTGTCTGAAGTATTTCCTGTTTTAGGAAAAGAGTTTGCTGTTTACCTTTAATTAAAGAAGTTGTGTAATCCAGGATTATAGCATGATTGTGATGTTAGCCTTCTATTAGTATGATATTGTTTTATTAGTGGCATGTATTGTTTGCCTATTTGGTTAATCGTTTGTTAGTTGATAAGTTATGTTTGTGGTGATTGTTGTCTAATGGTTGTCTTAAGAATTAACTTAAGCTTTTAATTTATGTTATGGCAGCAAGATTAAATTGACTTGTTGAGTAAATTGTTTTGTTAACATATAGATAAACATGTGGTTATGTGTTGTTTTGCTTGTTTGGATTAATTACTTGTTATCATCTAGCTACGTGTGGTGATTGTGGTTAGGTGTTTGTTTTTAGTTCAATTAGTATCTTTTATTTCTGTTGCTGTAGCTTTATTAAATAAATTATTCTAAGCTTGTATTAAGGCAGTTTTCCTTGAGGTGTTCTTAGAGCATATTTTAGTTTGTTGCTTGATTAAATTAGGGATATGGTTTTGGTATGATTCGTTGTTTGTATACCACTTGTGGTTTGGTTGCTTATTGAGTGTTGTTTTATTTTCATGTTTGCAACGCTAGATATAAACGCTACCAGAGTGGTCTTTGGAATGGATTTATTGAAGAAGAATCGGAGTTTATTTCTCTGATCCGTGAGGAAAAGTCCATGAATGTTATGCTGAAATCAGGCAAGCTACTTCTCTGAGCTTGCATCTATATACATCTATTTTGGTTCACATGTTTTACTTATAAAGAGCACAAGTGATTTATGTGGTGTTTGCCACTAAAGCTATGATTTTGAAAACCCTTTTTCCAAAATACAAGTATATTATTTTGACACCCTATATGGAGGTATTAGATGGAAATTCTTTTTCAACTATAGGATGGGAAAAATATTGTTTACTCAAAACTCCTTTGAAAATACTTGGATGGTGTGGAATGCCGAGATGTAGGTGTTGAAGTGAAGCAATGGAGAATGGAGATGTTTTATGAAAAATGCACATTGTGTCCTAGTACTATGACGACCAATCTTACCCTGTGCGACCACATTTACCCACATATGGGAAAGGGCTTAGTCATATAATTTGCTCATATTAGTATGGGATACCTCATCGTCGGAGATGACTCCGTTATGCATGAGGGGATGGTTCGGTGACCTACCCCCTGACCCGGGTCCTCAAACGTGGGTGGAGGATAGAAGGCTGTCCCCTATGCACTGCCGGGCAAAACTATGAGTCCTCACACTTAGATTCTGACGGGCTGAGTTAAGTGTGGATGGAAAGTGTCATATGGGAAGGGTCCTATACTAGCATGAGCAAAGGATAGGCTATGGTCGGTGACTCAACTTCGCATACACCTCGTATGGCGGGACGTGGCTTACACGATGAGTTACCGGATGGATGTGGGAAAAGCGTGCTACCTCTGCAGAGTGTAAAACTATTCGAATAGCCGAGTCCTCGGTAATGGACAGTTGGGAGGCTGTCCTCTGACCATGTGCAAGGTTTTGAGATTTGAAAAGAAAATGGAGATGTTTTATATGTGCAACTATGCCAAAGGGTCGGCATGAGGTTGCTGGAAAAGAGAAAGACCATGAACGGCTATGGTCAAGAAGTGCCAAGTTTTGTGTTTTAAAAGTGGAAAGGGTTTTATGCAACTATACCAAAGGGCCGGTATGAAGTTGTTGGGATTAAATGACCATGAAGGGCTATGGTCGAAAAAGGAGGAGTTTTGGGGAAATAAAGCTGGTGATATATTTTCGGGAAAAAGTTTTAAAGAGACTTCTTACCTTTTTCAACAAAGATATATTTTCAACAAAGATATATTTTCGGGAAAACGATTTAAAAGAGACTTCTTACAAAGACAGATTTATGGGAAAAAGTTTTCAAGGCCTTCTTTCCTTTTTCAACAAAGATATAGAGATGTTTTTCTAAAAATATAAGGCTTATGAAAAGTTACAAAATTCTTCTTTATAGAGGTTTCAAACAAAGTTATATTAAACAAAAGTCTATCCTTCTTTTTTTCAATAAGGATGTAGAGTTTTCAAAGCAAACATAGTTTTATTTAAACAATAAAAAGAGTAGTGCATGCTCATTTCGGGGGTAGTTTGCGAGTACAATCAAATGTACTCATATTGGTTTCGTCTCTGGCTATTGTCTTAGCCAGATTTTGAAGAAGAGCAGTCGAAGAAGAAGATTTCAATGACGTCAATGCGAACTAGGGCGC
Organism: Poa pratensis; assembly: GCA_947311845.1. Taxonomy (NCBI): domain Eukaryota; kingdom Viridiplantae; phylum Streptophyta; class Magnoliopsida; order Poales; family Poaceae; genus Poa; species Poa pratensis. The sequence continues at coordinate 14,761,553 of CAMZMU010000075.1, read as the reverse complement.
TTCCCAGTCAGCTGCCTGTAGGGTTATGGCAAATGACTTGGGCTCCACGTTGTTTGGTGATTTCCGCTGCAAGTACCTGTTGAAGTTATGGCTTCAATCAAGTAAGTAAATTCATTCGGTATCTATGGATGATCTTTTGATGCCAGTTTGATTATGTGCAATGACAGACTGATCACGGGATCATTGTGTTAAGCATAATTGGGTATTTTGGACAGCTAATCCGGGGTCCCCACAGGGTGCCACCCCCAAACCCTAGCAACGCCGGCTCCTCTACCCCATGGGCCCAAGGCCCATTAGGGTTTGGCTTGGGGGAGTTCCCCTTTTGTGGCCTTCGGCCCACCCGCCTCCTATGGAGGTGCGGCTGCCTTGAGGGCCCCATGGGCCCACTCGGCAGCCCCTCATGGTGGACTCCGATTATTTCTTTTAAATAATATTTATCCTTTATATATTTTGTCTAATTAATTCCAAACTCAATATTTCCTTCAATAGAAAATTCCCGGAATGAATTAATTATCACATAAACATATTTATGTGATCTGGGACACCCAGTGTCCGCAACAAAAAATCTCCAAATAAACATTTCCTCCTTATATAAACCCTCGGAATAAATGCGACTCTAGTAGAAACAATTCCTATTACCTCGAGACACCTAGTGTCTGCATATTTAATCTCTCTGATATATGTTAGATATATCCATCACATAAAATACTATTCCAGTGATACTCTCTCTATGTTCCGGACCAACCAATAATCCAATATACACAACAAACTAGACCTAACTTAAGCTTGTGACCCCTACAGGTTCGACAACGTGTAATTATGATCACCGGTCAATGTTAGGACCATGGACATCCGTATCGACCACTACTGTTATACGAAGATACTCGGTTGAACCTATTGGCTATTAATATGTCATTCCCATTGCTTGCGATATTGAGCTTTACCCGAGATAAGGTATTCTGATATTTCCATGAATCAATTCTTGATTCACTATATCTTTGTATATCTTGTTAACCGGCAAGCATCATTTTACTTGTTCCCGTATTACGATATCTCATACGATGTATCATCATCATGCATTGTCTGCAGAACATATTGGATATCTCTCATACGGAGTGGGACCAGGACGTATCTCTCTTTTGATAGAGGAGTAATTCCCACAAACACTAAGATCAATACACATATTTGGAATTACCCAGTAACTGCATTTTTGATCACCCTGATTGGCGTGATGATTGAGAACACCAAAGTAACACTTCGTGAATGTACAACCTTAACACTTCATGGTCTAAGGACATGTTATATATTAACCTTCCTGTGATATGTCACTAAGGACAAAAGACACTTTTACGGAATCTCTTAGCATATCAAAGACTTGGGTCTACCTAGCCATATTGTTTCCACCAACAATATGCTACTCATTGATGTTGACATAAACAATGTCCATGACCAGAAAAGCATAGTCATCTTGCATTCAACAAGTTGGTCTATGGAAAATACCAGGGTATATGTAAACTGTTTATGTTAACTACACGTGCGTGTGATCTTTCCTCTGAATCTATGGAAAAGCACAGTCATCGTTGTACCCCAGTGGATTTTAGGAGGGATGATACTGGTGTGGTGATACCATCGATTTGGTTTATGGATGCTATGTAGTAGCTTTTTCCATAGAGACCAGGGTTTTGTCGAACCAGGAGGTAAATGTTTGAAAATGGGATTTCTAACAAGTCTATTAAAATCTTAATGTTTTTGTTTGCCGGATCAACCATATTTTTAGGAGTTTCATGGAGGAAAATAGGCCAGAGCGGAGGTTTCACCTGCAGCTATGCACACATGTAATGCTATAATAAAGATAATAATAATCACGGTTAGCAATAAAAGATACTTATGAGGGTGATACGTCCTTTGGACACCATAGTCTACTTCTGCAACACTATGGATTCAATTGTCCAATCTTGTACATATTTCGCTGATGTGGGGTAGCCTCGGTTATTAAGATAAAGATACCAATGCATTAGGTTCTGTGAAGTAATTGTTGTACCAGAGAATTGCTTCCAGCTATTGTACTCTATTACTCTCACACCCTTCCGTTCTCCTCATATCATGCCTCTACCTTAATACCACTTTGGGTTCTTGGGCACCCGAGAACTCTTAGAAGCGAGGCATAGACAATAGAATATACATATGCAGAATATCAAATCAATTAAACTAATATCCCATACAAAAATAAAAGTGCGCTGCGAGGCTAGGCCACAACGCTTAGCCCATGTGGATTATCACATTTAGAAATTAGTTATACAATAGAAAACAGTGTGATAAATTGATGCGGCCTACACAGCCTGTTGGGAACCCTAAGAGGAAGGTGTGAAGCAGTGCAGTAGCAAGTTTCCCTTGATTGCAAAACCCAAGGTTATCGAACCAGTATGAGTTGGAAGAGCTTCAACACGGTGCCAGAAAAGAGCTGTTGACGGGAATCTGGCTTGGACCTGCACACAACACAAACCCTCACTTTGCCCCAACGTTTCAGGAAGGTTGTCAATCTTCCCGTCTTGCTGAAACTGAAGAGATTAAATGTATGGTGTGGAAAATAAATATAAATGCAAAAAATGAACAGCGAGAAAATGATGATGGGGAGGAGTGGAAACAGTGTTTTTATCAGTGTAAAAGAATGGACCGGGGTCCACAGTTCACTAATGGTGTCTCTCCATAAAACAGATAAACATACATGCTGGGTAAACAAATTACATCTAGGCAGTTGACAAATTGTGAGGGCATGACAATGCTATTATGACAAGCTATACTTCACTGTAGTATTTAATTGGGCATTACAACAAAATACATAGACCGCTTGCTAGCTGCATCTATGACTAATAATCCACCCCGGGATCGCTATCCAGCATGTCACCCGAAAATATTAAGTTGCAAGCAACAAATTATTGCAATAAGCAAAGTGCATAATGTAAGTAATGAATATAACACGTAGAAATAAACACCGCTGTTTTACCCCTAGTGGCAATAGCACAACTCCGTCACGTTCGTTTCTGTCAACTCGAGCACAGACATAAGAAGGCATGAACCCACTATCTAGTATAAATGCCCCTCTTGGAGATACTAGCAACTACTTAGCCAAATCAACCACTAGCATCGGAGAGCATGTAAGATCATAAATAAAACATATAGATAAATAGACGAACAAACTTGATCATAACTTCATAATTCATCGGATCACAGCAAACACAACATGTAGTATTACATAAAGATGATCTTGATCATGTTAGGCAGCTCACAAGATCTAAACATGTGAAAGTGCAAGTCATGAAAAAATCTCTAGCTCTAATGAGGATCTTCTAGCATCCCATGCGAAGCTAAAGTTAGCTCATGAGGCTATCACTATAAAGGTAACATCTTGTGAGCCTCATGTGGACAATGGCACTACTTCTACTCTAAATGCTTTATTTCCATGTGCTAGTCCTTGTGATTCATCCACTCACAATATTGCTACATCTTGTGATGAATTACTTTACATGCCTTGTTGCTCCAACAATGAAGCATCTACTTCCTCTAGTGTTTTTGTTGATACTAACCATTAGAGGAATTAAAAGAGCTCAAGGCCCAAGTCACTTCTTTGAACAAAGACTTGGAAAAGCGTCATGTTGGGAAGTCCACACTTGACAATATGTTGAGTGTGCAAAGACACCCCAATGACAAGAGTGGACTTGGATTCAACTCCAATAACAAGAACAAGTCCAAGTTTATCAAGAAGAAAAAGGGCCAAGAACAAGTGAAAGATTCGCCAAGATCGTTTGCTTCAAGTGCAAAGTTGAAGGGCACCATGTTAGATCTTGCCCTTTGAAGAAGAAGCATCTTAGTGAGAAGCAACAAGGGAAGAGGCCTCAAGCTCAAACTCAAGTTCCTCAAGTTGAAGAATGACCACTTCTCAAGAAGAATCAAGCTATTCCTCCTCAAGTTGAGATTTCAACTAAGAAGAAGGGAAAAAGCCAATGTTACTACTTATGCCGTGAGAAGGGCCACTTTGCTTCTTCATGCACTAGTGGTAATATATCCAACCCTATCATAATTGATAATGTTTATTCTCTTAGTAAGGATAAGGTTGGCAATGTGTTTGCCAAATATGTTGGTACTCAAAGTGGTGTCAAGAAAAAACCATTTGGTTGCCAAGCCTATTGTGACTAACCTCTTAGGACCCAACTTGGTTGGGGACCAACAAGCTAAAACTTGATCAATAGGTGTTGATTGGAGGGTATTGAAGATTGGCTACATCATGAAGAATTAAGGGATCTTCATCAATTATATTCTCTCAAGCCAAGTCATTTGGATTTTATTGGTCTATCTCATATCCAATGTTTCTCCTTGCGGTAACTTGTGCTTATATCATATATACATTGAAAGTTGCTTGCACCTTGCATGTGTTTGGTTTTGTACCTTGCTAGTGTTTGTATGTGTTGTGCTCTCTACTTACTTATCTTGAGAAATCAAGTATGTGTATGTTGGTATGCACACCGTTTACTTGTTTTGAGCCTTATTGCTTTTATTTGCTATCTTATCTTGTTGGCTCTCTCTGAGAGATTAATGGACTATTCCATTTTGGTAGAGTGATATGCTCGCGCACTTCACAATCCTAAAAATGTGTATACATGAGGAATACCACGTAGTGATGATATATCTTTTTATCTTCTCTCTATGAGGTATGTCATGCTCATGAGAAATTCAAATTCTATAATGTCCATTAATTATCTCTAGTTGGTTTTGTTTGCCTCTTATTAAAAAATTGGATTATCACATTATGGGGGAGTAATAAGCTTTGTGCATATTACAAGCCTAGAAAATGTGAACATGTGAGGTATTGCCTCCTAGAATTGATATTGTTAATAATCTTGTTCTATGTGGCATGTTTCTCAAACAAGTTCCATATTTGCTTAAATTTTTTTGTGTTACTCTTTAATTTGGATCTTGTTTGTGATGAATGTTCTTGGTACGGTTCTCCTCAAATATGGTATTATATTTTCTATTGGAAAACCATTGCTTCAAGCAACTCTTTGTAGTTGCTTTGCATGATCACGTGAATATTTGAAGCTATCAAAACATCTATCTGGCTAAGCATTGCACTTAAATCTCATCCTTGCCATATGCTTATTGGTTGTGGAGTTGGTCTTGAATATCATTCCGTTACCACCGAGAAATATTTACATATACTCCTTGTGCATGAAAAGTGATACTCATAATTGTGGTGGAATTTGTAGACCATCTTCATGTTGGCTCTTACTTTGAATTGCCTTATTTTATTACCAAGGTTTGTTTGTAACTCCTCTTGTCTTCCTTGTATCTTATTGCTTTTCTTGAACATGACTAGTGTTTGAATAATATATACGGAGAGTGATGATCTCATTTGTGTGCATTTTGTATTCAAATGCAAGATCATAAATAATGCACAAATCTTGGGGGAGCTATCCTATATGCTTTTGATCATTAGTTGTCTTCAATTGGTATTTGATCCCGATGACGTGTCTCTTTGAAAGACAAACATTTCTCGTCTTGGTACTTTGTGCCATCATGAGAAGTGTAGAGGGTTCAGTTTATTCCTTGATGGTATTTTCATCATTTGGTACCTTACCTTCGTTTGGTATCTTTTCAAAATGGTATCTTCAATCATGTGTTGATTTGGGTCTTTGATATAATTTGGACAATTCTTTTTCTTGTCACACTTGTGTGTGCTTCCTTGGTTTAATTGGTGTTTTGTCCAAATTGTATCTCGTTTGGTTCTTGAAAGTCTTGTGCATGCATATTTACTATATTTATATCTTATGGCATGCTTAGTTTCGTTGATCCAATATATAGGATAAACTCCATCAAATCCTAAATGGCTAAGATGTGCATGAAATTCAATTTCATATCAATATGCACATATTTATGTGGAGTTTGTCCTATATATTGTAGTTGCTCTAACTATTTGGACCCAATGAGTTTGGGTACCATGTTGTACTTGAATTTGTTTTAGATACATTGGAGGTGCATTGGAAGCTTGTCTCATTTACAAGGAAGTGTTGTCACCATGTGCTTATTAGAGCCTAGCTTGGATGATCATGAACTCTTATCTTCTACATCACCAATGCTACCTCGGTAACGAGTATCTACCTCATGCATACATTTCTAGCTTTCAACCTTGTGTAGGTTGTATTTTGGCATGAATCTCTTTAGTTGCAATTGATGTGGTTCTCGGAAAGTTCTTATCAAAACATCTTTATTGCAAATGTGAGCAAGCCGGGATGGTTATATATCAAGGGGAATATATATAATCATTTTTATGATTCACCGATCCCAAATATGTTAATCTAGCATTTCTACTCAATGTCTCGCAGGTGCAATATTGATGAATTTTCAAAATCATTTGTCTTTTGTGATACTTGTTATCTTTCTCGGAGCATCCCATCTATCATTTTTCCCTTGTGGATTATTTTGATGCTATGATGAGATTGTGTTGAAAGTTCATCTATATCCTTTAAGATACAATTGAGCTATGTGCTATGCTTTTAAGCAAAGATCTTATTGGTATATTTATGACTTCCTCTTGGATATCATGTTCCTTACCTTAGTACCTATTTTTGTGTGTGCATGTTTCTTTGTCGACTTATATCTTCATGATTAGTGTCTAATTAGAAACTTATACACATGAGAATAGTTACATCTTTAATTGGTATTCCAATCCTTTAGTGACCACCATTTTATTACTTTTGATTCTTTGGTGGTTTCTAAAAGGCACAAGCTTTATTTTTCACTTGGTATTTCTTTTGCATCTTAATAAGCTTGTGGACCTATGTGCTACATCTTATTTGAGTTGTGTGCATGGAAAATACATGATATGCACTTTGTGCCTCTTATATTGAAAGACTATGTTGATGCTTACGCTCATCTTTGCATTAGTCTCCTAAAATGTCTCTCCATGGCACACCCATCTTTTTCGGTTGAGCAAGTCTTTATTTGTCTCCTCTTGTTCTCATTGCTCAACATTGTTTGTTGCAAGTTGCTTTGCTTCTTTTCATCTATGTTTTCTTGCACTTGCTTGTGTTAAAAGTGTCTAGGAGGGAGTGAGGATTCCATGTTGTGCACACCATATTGAAATGCAAATCCTACATTGTGCACGTACCTTGGGGAGCTCTCTCTTGATGTTTAGAACACTTGGTTGATCTTATCATAATATCTTCTTATGTCCAATTGGTTTTTTGGATCATTTGATTGCTTATCTCTTTTGTTCAGTTATCTTTCCCTTTGCTATTTTGTTGCAATCTTTGGATTCTCAATATAGTTTCATTTCCTCCTATTTTTGATCAATGGAAATGTCCATTTGATTCTACTCATTTTATGAGAAAAGCTAAACTCGTGGAGGAACTCTCACTATGTTGGCCTTCCGAAGCTTTTTTCCCATTTAGGCAATTGTTGCCAATGGGGAGAAGTTTTGGAGGGTTTATGGCATTTGGCTTTATACTTTTATTGGTTCTTAAATATTTGCCTTTCTTGCCTTTGCATTAGTTGCTTGGTTTTGTATATAGTGGAAACTCCACCACCGGTAATGGTTGACAATATATGCAATGAAGTCATGTTCATACACACGTGCATAGATTGTGGGGGGAGTTTGCTCTATATATGTGGTTGGACTAACATCACATACTTTTGTTGTATTTAATGTTATTGCATCAGCTCCTTGTTCGTTAATTTCCATATTATAAACCCTCTCAAAAGAGATTGTCATCAATTACCAAAATGGGGAAGATTGAAAGTGCATTTGCCCTCATGTGTGGTTTTGTTAATTAATGACAATATCTATGGATTAATGCTTGTATTGAGCTATCCTTGTAGGGCTTGTCCATTGGCAATGCTTGAACACCATGTGTTGGTATCAAGATTGAAAGAAGAAGATAAAGTGATGACCAAAGTGATATTCAAGTCATCATATATATTAAGAGAAGAAGATGAAGTGCAATTTCAAGAGAAGCATCTCGAAGAAATCCTATGCTTGAAGTTGTCACCCATTTGGAGATAATGGTTAAGTGAAGATGTGCCTAAGAGAGGCTCTCCCATATTGGTGTATGGGGGAGCGATATGTGAATCTTCACCAAGCAAAGCGTAATCAAGAAAGGTGGTCCACTTGAAGAGATCAAGATCGTCATCATCTAGATCAAGTGGAATACACAAGAAAAATGTATGATCTTGATAGGGTTTCTATTTTACCGGTCTCATGATGTTTGTGGGAGACCGGGTTATAGCATAGACGGCGTACTATCAAGAGAGACTCTCAAGTGAGTAAATTGATCGCATGTTTGTGAAGAGCTCAAACATTTGCATACTTCGCATATCATCTTTCTTGTTTCTTATTTGGATTTTATCCATGTGAGGATATAGCGCTTGTGTTCATATCCATAGCAAGCTCTAGTTCATCAAAAATGGATTTTATATGCATATCTTGTGTCGTTTTTGATGTTGGAGGTTTTACCGGTTTGCCTTTTATAAGGAGGTCTTAACTTTCTTCATTTGTTCTCCTCCTCACATGATGGACTATGATGTTTCTCTGCATGATCCTGTAAAGCTCTTCGTTACGATTCCAGCGAGCCCAAGATCATCGAAATCGGAGTCCGGATGAAAAAGTTCTTGCAGTTTTCGTTTTGCTGTTTCTGTCAGTTTTCAGAAAATCGGATATTCCGGTCCTTCTGGAAATATCCGGTTGGAAATATCTGGTGACCATCGGAAGGTTTCAACTGTTGCGCGGCTCTCTAGTTTGGGGCGGAAATTCCGGTCCAAACTTGAACCGGAATATCCGGTTCCCCATTTTTCCTGCAATGGCTCTATTTTGTGGGGCCCCATAAAAGGCCCCCTTCTTCCCCAAAGAGACAAGCTCTTGAGCACGAAAAGGCCCCCCATTGTTGACCTTCTTGAGCTTGGATTTCTCTCTATTCCTCCATGATTGTTGCCTCCAATTAGAGGGAAAGAGAGAGGAGATCTAGATCTACATTTTTACCAATCCATCTCTCCTCTAAGCGAGGGAAACCCTTTGGATCTAGATCTTGGAGTTCCATTTGTTGAGTTCTTCTTTGTTCTTCCTCTATTATCCCCCCACAAGCATTAGTTGCTTTTGGTTTGATTTGGGAGTGAAGGACTTGAGCACTTCTTGTGTTCTTGCCTTTGCTTTTGTGAATCGGTTTGTGCTCTCCACAAAGATTCGTGGAAGTGAAAGTTTATGAGCTTGTTACTCTTGGGTCTTTGGAACCTAGACGTCATTGTGGTGATTGAGACCTTTCGTGGTCACTTGGGAGCTCCCAATCCTTTTGTGGATTAGGCATCAAGATTGTTGTAAAGGCTCCGGATTCCGCTTGAAGGATTCCGATAGTGGAAGGTGAACCGAGCTTTTGGGCAAGGTTCATCGGAGAATATGGTGAGGTCATTTGTGGCATTTGAGTTTGAAACTCACACCCCTCCAACGAGACGTACTCCCCTAAAAGGGAGGAACTCGGTAATACATCGTCGTCTCCGCGTGCCTCGGTTATTTCTATACCCGAGCTCTTTACTTATGCACTCTACATTGTGACAGTCTTCGTGCTTGAAGGATTATATCTTGCTATCACCTTGTTGCTTGTCTTGCTTAGCATAAGTTGTTGGTGCACATAGGTGAGCCTAGTATATTTAGGTTGTTGGTTTGTTAATTTAAACACCTAGTTTTATTCCGCAATTATCAAGCCTAAACCAGAAAAGTTTTAAATCGCCTATTCACCCCCCCCCCCTCTAGGCGGCATCCTTATCCTTTCAACATGGTAGCACAATGAGAAGAGACAACCATTTATCTACTGCTATGGACCCGTAGACCGTAGTCCAATGGTAGACTACTCACACATCAGTCCGGAGGCAGGCATGGCGATGTAGAGCCCTCCGGTGATGATCTCCCCCTCAGGCAGAGTGCTCGTAAGAGCTTCAGAACCCTCCCAAACTAGGGTTGGCGACGACGGCGCCTCGGATGTTTTCTGTGGGAATTCTTCGGGTACTTAGGCTTTTCGGGGCAGAGACAATATATAGGCAGAGAGGCGGCGCCGGGAGGTACCTGGGGGGCCAGACGACCCCCGGGCGTGGGCCCTCCTCTGGCCGCGCCTAGGTGGCATCTGGCCACCCAGGGTCGCCTCCCCGGCTGCCCTTTGGACTCCGTCTTCGTATCTTTATAAAAATGATAGCAGAAAACAGGAACTGGCACTGTGGCATCTTGTTAATAGTTAGTCCCAGAAAATGCATAAAAGTGATCACATAAACTATAAATAAAACATGTAGCATTTAATATAAAACAAGCATGGAACATCAAAAATTATAGATACGTTTGAGACGTATCATAAATATATAGTACTTTAATATAAATGACTAATAGTTTTAAAATGTTTCCGATCGTGAAGAAATCAAAATTGCAAGTATGGCTATGGAGATCTTGGGGGATGTATATGGAGGAGTGGTGATTGTGGCAGCACTTCGTGGAGGAATGGTGGATGCTCGGCCCTTCTCCGGCTGTTGTTCCCCCTTCCTTTATAAAAGCTGTGGACATAATTAGGATTTCAGATGCTTTCTGTTGCAAATCTGACGGGGTCCTATGATGAAAGTTGCTTGGTTTGATCCGACGGAGCCACCGACATATGGTACGGTCGCGGATACCGCCGGGTGTGTCCGTACGGATTTTGGCCATATACCAACCTGACATTCTATTGCCAGATAAAAATCCTGAAACATGTGATAGACCGTTTGATCCCACGCCTCTGGGGATGACCTTTGCCAATAACCAACTGGTACTGCACATAGTTCTTATACAACCTGATTTACGAGTGAATTCTACCACATGAATCATCCTATTTTCTATGATATTAAGAAAATTTCTTTCCCTGGACCGGAGTAGGACGAGCTGACACCGAAATCACTTGCCTATTATCTTTTCTGAGGCACATTACCGTAGGGAAGACCCCTACGGTATAATTTTTGATTTTCTATTAACTCAGAATGCTCAAGATGAGCACCACCAGAACAAGCTCACGATTATTACAATTCAGGGAGGATCAAATAGGAAAAAGCGATACATTATAATTAGGTAAAGGAAAGTCTAACCCACTCAATCAGAGGGAAAACTAGTGCAGGCTTAACCCGTGCTGATGAAGCAAGACATCATTCAGAAACTTGACCCTCCAACTCCCAAAAGAGTGAATTTGGTTCTTAAAAATGTGGTCATTCCTGGCTTTCTAGATATTCCAAGCAGCCGCAGCAAAAATTTCCATGAAACATGGTCCTCCAAACGCCATTTTGGCTTCCAACATCCTGGGTGAGATTAGAGACCGAGTGTCCCACAAGATTCCAACTGCATCCCAACATTCAGTTGCAAAGGGGCAATCGAAAAAGAGATGATCTCTTGTTTCCAGAATTTGGTTCATGCATAGCACACACATAGGCCCCCCTTCCACATGCCAATGTTTGCGGATCATGAAGTCCTTGGTATTTAAGCGATCATGCATGAGCAGCCAAACAAATATCCTCAGCTTGGGCAAGCACTTGGACTCCCAGATGAGATCAAGACCACTATCTCCAGGCGCATTGGTGAGAAGGAACTTATAATATCGAGCAGAGGAGTAGGTTGAGTTCCCCCAGGCAAAACTTTGGGTATCAACCACATTCGGAACAAGGTCCACTGTATTTAGCAGCTGCAATAGTTGCTCTTTTTCCTCATGCGCCTGAACCGAGAGGGGGAGGGCGAAGAGGAAGCAGGATCACCGATGTCACTAGACACCTCTGCCACAGAAGTGTCTTCATCAAGTACATAGGAGAATAGGTGGGAGAAACGATCACATAGGAGGGTGTCATTCAGCCAGAAATATTTCCAAAACAGGGTAGATTTACCATCCTTCACCGAAGAGACCGTAATGCTTCTGTAAATATTTATCAGACTGAAAATGTCACGCCACCAGAAAGATCCACGACTAGACTGAGCTTGTGGTGGGCTGTCACCATACAACGACCAAACAAGTTTGACCCACGGAATATCAGCTTTGCAGAAAAATTTATGGAGTTGTTTTAGGAGCAGCGCTGTGTTCTGAGTTTCCTGTTTTAGAATTCCAAGTCCTCCATTTCTTTTTGGACGCAAACAACCACCCACGCGGCCAGAGAGTGAGTGGAGCTAGAATCTTCCTCCTTAGCCCACAGACAGTGTCTTCTACCTCGATCAAAAATCTTGATGATTGTTTTGTGAATTTTGAGAGAGAATAAGTAATGAGTGGGAAGGGATGACATCACAGAGTTCACCAAGTTGACTCTAGCACCATAATCCAGGAATCTAGTAGTGGCATTGAGCCTTCTCTCAATCTGATCCACAATCGGGGATAGGTCATTGACAGATGGTCGAGAACTGCCAAGAGGCAAACCCAAATAGGGAAACGGCAGCATCCCAGTCACACATCCAAATGTGTTGGCTAGTTATTGAAGTCTGTCAGGCGAGATATTGATAGGCATCATGCATGTTTTGTTGTAGTTCACGAAAAGGCCAGTGGCCGAGGAAAACTGCTGGATAACATCCTTGAGGGCCTGCAGCTGCAGAGGGCAGGCCTGGACAATTAAGAGCGTGTCATTGGCGTACTGGACAATAGGGAAATCTATATCTGGGATAGGGAGAGGAGCCACAAGTATGCCAAGACGTGCCAGCCGGTTAACCATTGTTTGCAGAAGGTCAGCTCCCTCCACGAATAGAATTGGTGACAATGGGTCACCCTGACGAACACCTCGATGACATGGGAATTTTTTTCCTGGAACCCCATTAAGCAAGATAGAAGAGAAGCCGGTAGCAAAAATAGATTGAATCAACATAAGCCAACGATCATCATAGCCTTTACACCGAAGTATCTGGAGGAGTGCTTGATGCCCAACAGTGTCAAATGCTTTGGCAAAGTCAAGTTTGAGGATAATAGCCTCCCTTCCAGACTTTTTGACCTGATCAACATACTCGTACGCCCATGCAATGCAGTCCTGAATGGTGCGTGACTTAAGAAAGCCATACTGGTTAATATGAACCAGGCTTAAGATTTTCCTCTGAAGGCGATTAGCCAATAATTTAGTGATCAACTTAAAGCATGTATTAAGCAGAGAGATCGGTCTGTAATCGTTTGGTCCCTCAGGGGCATTAACCTTGGGGATCAAAGTGATGAAAGCATCATTGATGCTCTGCAGATTAACTGAACCCTCCCAGAATTCAAAAATCAGTCTATAGAAGTCATATTTGATCACGGGCCAACAGACTTTGACAAACAAGCCATTGAAACCGTCAGGGCCTGGCGCTTTGTCAGAAGGCAATTCAGCCACAGCATCATCAATTTCAGCATGAGTAAAAGGGACAGAAAGCGAATCCAAACCATCAACCGGATGGATGAAATCAGAGAAATTAAAATTGGGGTCAGGTGGCACCACCGTTCCCAGCCTCTCAAAGAAGGAGCTTCGGAGAATTCCAGCTTTTTCATGATGATCCACGGCCACTGAACCATCGGTTCTTGTGAGGGATGAAATGGTATTATTTCTATATCTGATAGTATCCATTGCATGAAAGAAAGCTGTATTTTCACTGCCAAATTTAGCCCACTTCGCGGTACACCTCTTCTTCCAATAGTCATGTTTACACTGAAGAAGATGGCCAAGCCTCGCCTCGATGATGTTTCTGAAGTTCCATTCAGTAATATCTAGAACTCTCTGTTCTTCAATCTCATCCAGCATGAAAATAACCGCATTACAATTATCAACATGTTTATTCAGAACAGACAAGCTAGTGCTCAATTTCGTAAGCCTTTCCTCAACAGCTTAAGCTTGGACGAAATACATTTGGCACCATCTCCTGGGCAGTGAATATTCCAGATTGTATCCACAACCGCAAGGAAACCGGGCATTCTTACCCAATGGTTTTCAAAACGAAAAACCTTAGCTTTAGGGATAGTGGTGCCAATGGAAATAACACAAGGTACATGATCAGACGTTGGGCGTGCAAGGGGATGAACCAGAGTGTTCGGGAATTTAATAGTCCAACTAATTGAGGTAAAAAACCAGTCCAACTGCTCCATTAAAGGCTCAGACTGCATGTTACTCCATGTATAGGCTCTCCCCTTAATAGGAAGCTCAATGAGTCCAAGATAGCTAATGACCTCATTGAAAGTGGCAATGTCAGTGAGATTGGCACCAGTTCTGTTCCGGCTATCAGTATATCTATAAAAGTTGAAATCCCCCATGAATAGCCATAGATCATCATCATCAATATCTAAACTGAACAGCCATGCAACAAAGTTCTCACGTGCAATCCCCTCACAAGGGCCGTATACATTCACCAGAAAGAATTCAACAGAGGAAACAGAAGAAGAGAAATGAATCACCAGCCCAAAGCTTTCTTGTTGCATCACAGTCCTAGTGAACATGTTTCCAGGCCAAACAATCAACAAGCCTCCTGATGCACCATCCGATGGTACAAATGCATATTTATCAAATCTCTTGTGGGCGAAATTTCTGATAAAACATAGAGAAAAATCACCTTTTTTAGTTTCTTGAAAGCACAGGATAGAGGCAAGGCTCTCATCAATTTTGTTGCGCACAAGGGGCCATTTTCAGACATATTAATACCACGAATATTCCAACACAAGATTCTCCAAATTCTGTTTAAAACATCCATCGACACAAGACGAGGATACTGGGGTATGTAAGCCGCCGAATGCTAGTTGCGTGCTCGATGAAGGCGTGCCTCGGTCAGATCAGCCGGATCCACGTGGCATTCCTCCACCCCAATGCGCTGCATCTCTGCTACTTGAAGGACTGAAGGAGGGGTAGCCCGTGGAGTCGATGAAGATCGGCTCCTAGAAGGAGTTGCTACAGTAGGACGCTTAAAACGAGAATTAATAAACCTCGGTGACCTGTGAACCTGGGAAACAGTATGAGGACTTTCAGCCTTATTCTTACGAGCAGGCGGGGTAACAGGTGAAGGTACCAGGGGCATGGTAGGAGCAACAAAGGCGTCTTCAGCAGAGTCGGATATCGTGACATCCATCAGACTATCATCAGAATCCGAGTTGATCCCAACAGACATCTCACCCACAAACCCCAGGTTTAGCTGTATTTGGGATTCAGATGAAGGAAGTGCATCATTTTCAGAGATAATTTCTTCCAAGGAAGCAGAGCTACTAGAACCAACATAAGTGCCAGAAGAAGCAGTCAATTCATCGATGTCAGGCAGCCCATCATCACTCAGTCCTGTAGAAATATTAGTACTAGCAAGTTCTTCAATAACAACAGATGAAACAGGAGTATGAGCCAGCAGTCTGTCCCTCTGAATAAAGTTCAGTATAACAGGCAAGACGAAAGCAGCAGGTGTTTGTGCATTATATAACCAGGACACCATAAAAGATCGAACTGCAGCAGCCAACTGAGTGAGGAATTGAGTAAAAGGTGCAGAATAGAATCCACCGTCAGCTAGAAGGATATCACGGGTGTACACTTGGCGCATCGGCCAGCCATAGAACGCAAGTAAACATGGGAACTGAGGTATCGCCAGGTTTTGATCAGCACCACCCGCACGTATGAACCCTAGAGAGGTACTAGTGTCTCCTATGATCAGCGCAACCACAGTAAGATCGACTTCCTCCACCTGGTCGTTCCATGCATCAACTTGAGTGTCGTCCACTGTGCTTATTGCTCCAAACTGCGGCACATAAGGAACTAGAGAAGTAGAGTAAGTAGCAGGGGTCATGTCAACCGAGAGTTTCCTCCTTACATTAATTCCATCACCCACAGGGCATATCTTATTACATAAATCAATAAAGTCCCGTCCAAAGAGCTGAAACTCCATTTGTGTGCACCTCGCAAACTTATCAGCGATAGGGTCCGGCGAGCTGAACTGAAAAAACATTGTTCTTGCCAACGAAACATAAAGAGGATCACTGTTTACATAGGGAACAATTGTCAACTCTGGTTGTGCATCTTGATCATTATCAAGAAGAGCCAGTTGAAGTTTATCTCGAGTGTGCAGAACATTCAGTTCAGAAGTTGGAGAAGCATTGCTTTCCGGGACATCCAGCACCAAATGAGCAGCACTTGCATTTAAATCTGACTCAGAGGAAGGTGAACTAAAATCTGTAACTGAATCAAGCCAAGCTTGCATCGTACAATCAGAAAGATTGCTTCTTGGGGAAGAGTTTTGGGGATCCCGGGATATAGGTATCCAAACTTTGCGACTGCGGCAGTTCTTTGCTGAGTGGCCCAGCCCTTTGCACTTGCCACACACCACCTTAACCCATTGCTTCCTCACCCGTTTGGGGATCTCCTTTTCCTGCTGAATTGGTTTTTGAGAGCCCAACAAAGAAGCCTTTCCTTTACGGATGCATGCACAAGCCAGAAAACGGAGACGGTTTTCATTGCAGACTGGGCAGCGCCCCACAATCTGGCGTGCAGTCTCAAGAGAAGGCAGGCCATGAAAATTGAGAGCAAATGCAGCATTCTCTTCTGTGTAGTCAGCTTGCAGCAAGTCAAGAAAGTGATTTAACCAGTAGTGTTCACTGTCAGGTTTGTAGTTCAGCCATTGCTTCCAATAAAGAGATCCAGCAAACTTGGGATTGTAATTATGAGGTTGCCAATCTGTGGGGATATCAGCCTGAACTTGCCCAAACTGAATATTGTAGGGATTTGCAGGCATAGGTGTCGTTGAAGAGGGCATCAAATCCATAAGACAGATACTGCCAAACTGAAAGGATGAATCCGAGCCAACATGAACAGAGTGATGGTCCAATGCAGGCCGAGAGCTATGATCAGCCAGAATAACCTTATCAGAATTTAGTGTAAGAGAGTGAGCAGGCGAACTAGTGGGAGCCTTAAGGAAATCCAAGTTGGTTTTAATGGCCACTGGTCTAAGAGGTATAGAGTGCACAGTCCTGGCAGCTAACCACGCATCCGCCGCAGAGTTAACCAAATTCAATACATCACCTCTGAAAAGTGTGAAGAAGCAGATGAAATCCGGCCAAATCCTCTCCCTCAAGTGATAGATAAAATGTCCCACACGGCTAGAGGCTACCGAGAACCGAAAACGTCGGTCGTTGAGGCGAGATACTCTGAAACCTACTGCATCCCCACCAAGACAGCATTGGAGGGCCGCCGCAACTGCATCCTCAGAGAGAGGAAAGAGGCAAACGAGAACGAAGCCACCAGGAAGAACTCCTTAGGCGAGGAGGAGTGGGAGAAGTGGACCGAGGTCCCAAACCTGCGACGAACCTGATCAGCGAGAGCCCTACCCGGGGAGAAATCCCAATGGATAAGACCTTCCATGGAAAATGGCGGGCGGCGGTCGGCGGCCGGCGACGGGGGGACGCCGAGCTCGGGCGTGGGGGCGCGGCCGGTAGACGGCGGTAGGGCCGCGCAGCGCCGCGCGTGGGGGCGGTGAGCCGGTGGTGGGCACGGTCGGAGGGTGCCGCCGGCGGCTAGGGATCCGCCATGAGCTCCGCCTCAGGTATGAAGGTGTATTTCATGGGAGGATATGGATGAAGGAAAAAAGAAAAGCTTGCCTATTATCACAAGCACTAGTAGAAAACGGCCCATCCGTCCCGGTTCCAGAGGGCCTTTCGTCCCGGTTTTCCAACCGGGACTAAAGGGTCGGGACTAAAGGGGGCCTTTCGTCCCGGGTGTCCACGAACCGCGACTAATGGGCATCCACGTGGCAAAGGAGGGGCGCGCATGGCGGGGACGATTTAGTCCCGGTTGGTAACACCAACCGGGACTAAAGATTTAGGGTTTTTGTTTTCTATTTATTTATTTTTTAGGGGTTTCGATTTTGTGTTTTCCATTTAATTCTTTTTGTATGGAGATCGCGTTACGCAAAAAACAAGTCGTATACATAAAGTTTTACTACATCGACATCACGTTTGATGCATATATACATACACACATACAAGTTGCTTTAATGTGATTCTCATGTCGAGATCACGTCAATTACATTGGAGGCAAAAAATAATTACTAGGGTGATAAAATTCTCCGATTTTCTTCAGGACCGCCGAGTTCAAAAATCCCGCCAATTCCTCTTGAATTGCTTTTAGGCGCTTCGTTGGTATGAGCTGGTCCCGCATTCGATCCATCTAGATCAATATGAATATGTGAGTTGTTCATATATATATATATATATATATATATATATGAAATCATCATAAAATAATTTATGAATGGAACTCAACACAATATGGTAATAAAAAATTGCGAATAGTGTATACATACTTCGGCTGTTCTGACATCTCTATTCCGCTCACTGACAAAAGAGCGCATGTACTCGAAAACGTAGTATGCACATAAATTAGTCCCTTGTGGCTGCCTCAGACACCACTTTACAAAAAATGGAATTTAATCAAATAATAATCAAGCATGATAATGGTATTGAAACTAGAATTAAAGAGTTGCGCGGACCTATATATAGTACTACTTACCTTGGTGGTATAAAAATACAGCTCTGGTTTCCAATCCCCTGCAACCTTCACGATGAACCGTTTCCAAACCCTGCCCGGCAAAAGAAAATGATTAAAGGAGTAATTAATTACTTGATATCAAAAAATGAATGAAAGAGATCCATATAGAGCGATAATGATTGAAATTACCTCTGGAGCATATCTTGCAAGCTGAGGTACTCGTCCATTTCTCCTTAACGAGTCCATGACTTGAACGACTCCTTGGTCAACTCTAATGATTAGCAGAATCCAGTGGAATCTGCGCACGTTTATATGTCCATGACTCATCGATTACACAACATCGAGTAAGCAAAATAGAATGTGTAGAAGGTACAGTAACACTCACTTGAAGGTGTAAGGAAAAAGTATTTCTGCGCAGGTATTTTGTTTCACTAAAAACCGGAGCAAGTTTTCTCTGTGTCCGTGGGATGGTTATTTACGGTCACTTCATGAATATAATATGGGTAAATGAACCCAGTGTCATAGATGCGGTGTTCTCTGCATTCGACAATCTTCATTCTGCATAATAGCGTACAAAAGAATATAGTGAGATAATTACAAGCAATGAACGAGATGAACGAGCTGAGCTAGAGACTTAATTAAATTGCAGAAATAAATCACTTACAAACAATAGCAACTGACGAGGGCTTTGTCGAGGGCGTCTTGATTGAATAACTGAAAAATTTCAGAAAACGGAACATACATCGCGTCATCCGGGAAGTAATGCTCTTTCTTATATGACACCCAGAAGACATCATGCCCGTGCGGCTTTCTCGTACCACTGATGCAATCGATGCAATTGTGTTGTTAGAGAATCGACCTGCTCAGGTCTGACCAGGGACCTCCCGTAGACATATGTCCATGCATACTGATACTCTATGGGGTCGCCTATGATGCCAGTGTCATGGTGTACTTCCTTATCGGGCATCACCTTGAGCGGGGGGATCGACTGATTTGCCTGTTCTCCGAGCTGGGCCACTTGTTTCCCGGATTTTGCCGTCTGCATCTGCTCCCTCTTTAGGCGACATGCCGCCTCCTTCTCCTGCTTCTCTTGACTAATTTTCTTCTGAATAACACGATCATAGTCATCTGGCAATTTAGGCGGCTGTGGCGGTCCACACGATAGATTTTTCAAAAATCTCTCAACTTTTTCCGGTGGTATTATCTCCTTTGGCGGGGGCCGTTTCAGAGCTAATTGTATTTTCACATCGGCACGCACCGACTCGTCGAGTTCCTCTAGAGTCAAGTCGTAAGGTCTCTTTGGAAGAGGCTTTAGCAACTCGCGTTCCTCTCGAGTTTCCTTATTTGCACTTTTCCTCTGTGTATATGTCGACGGGAAGTTTAGTTTCCGCTTTGACGGGACGGAGCGGCCCGTGGACTTAGAAGTGGGCGCAATCGACGGACGGGACGGCTCGGGCGATGGACTCGCGCTGGGCTCCCAACCGGCGCCGGGGGATGGATCTTGAGGTGGCGCTGAGCTCCCACCCGGCGCCGGGGGACTGCTACTCGGAGGAGTCGGTGGCCTTGGCGCCACGTTTGGAAACACGATGTTTTTCTTGTTCCAGAGAGCGATACCCTTCTCGACTTCTCCCAGTGTCTTCTTGCCGTCACCTCCAGGAATGTCAAGGTCCAGATTAGCATATAATGGCACAACTTCATCCACCCCGACACGAGCATAGCCAACTGGAATCCCGCCGAGATGGTAGCTTGCTCCAGATTGATTTGGTAAAGCATAGCCGACCGCCACCTTGAACGACATGTAATTCATTGACATATGTAGCTCACAGTCTGTCTTCTCCGTGATATCATCCACGGTGTAGTGAGCCGCCGGCGGTTCGAATTCAGAATGTTCTAGCTGCGTGGAACCCACGCTGCTTTTCCGCTGATCAGATGGGGCGGCTTCGACTTCAGGACCTTCTAGCTGCTGCTGAGATGCTCTTTGCTGACTAATTGAGTCTAGTTGGTCCTGCTGCAGCTGCACCATGCGTTCCAATGCCGATAAGCGGTCTGACTCCTGCTTCTTCTTTCTCTGACGGCTTCTATAAGTATGAGCGTCTTCCGGAAAACCTTGCTTCAAGGTGACACCGGCTCCATAGCCTCGTAATCGTCCAACGTGTTCAGGATTCCCGAGTGCGAGTGACAGCTCGTCTTTCTCTCTGTCGACCACGTACACTCCCCTTCAAAATTTATCTATTGCGTCCACAAGTTCTTGGGTTATATACTTAATTTTGTCCTTCCATCTTCCCTGAGGAACAATCAGCCCTGTCTTTGGGTCCAACCCTGCCCCATGCGTGAACAACTATCTAAAGAATTGAAATCCAACAACAAATGCGATCAAAATCGCAACTAAGTTAATTATTGAACCAACAACATAATGATACCAAGCCTCTTGACTAATGGCATATTTTCTAATCTTTTTAATCTTCAAGCGCATTGCATCCACCTTGATCTCGTGAGCATCGACGACGTCGGCAAGCTTGAACTCGTGTTCATCGACGATGTCGGCAAGCTTGAACTCCAATTTCATCTTCTCTTCTAGGCATTGGAGACGAAGATCTTCACTTCTTTTCAATTTTGCTTTCAAATCATTGTTTTCTTTTACAAAAAACTCGACAATAGGGCCGGTTGGAATTTCCGGTTCAACTACCTCCTAGATAAAAGTGTCTATGTCAAGTTGGTAGGTATAATTGTTATAAACACGAAATGAAACAAATAGTTATAAAAGTATACCACATCCGAATCATAGACCGGACGAGGGCCGACGGGGGCGGATATCAAAACCATGACACTATACATATAAAAAATATAAGAAAATTATACAAGAAATAACTATGTATTTAAATCATACAAATGATTTTTCTTTAAAATAAAAGATAAAAAAAGAGGCTCACCGAGGTGGTGCCGGTCACGGGACGGCGCGGGCTATCGACGGCGGTGAGTACGGGGACGAGACGACACTAAAACCCACAAATCATAAATTAATTTGAGCTCAAAATGCATATAAAAAAATGAACTCCCTAACTTAGGCATTTCATCAAACACTTAGCTAGCACTACAAAAATGAAATGAGCTAAACTAGCAATGAAATGAGCTAAAGTAGCAACGCCGAAAGAAAGGATGCAGTTGCTAACCCTTGAATAGATGGGGTGCCTTCAATCTTCACAAATGGTGAAAAAAAATGGGGATTAACTTGAGTGAGGGAGAGGAAATGGAGGAAAAAATGGTGAAGTTTCGAGCAAGGAGAAATGGAGAGGAACCGGGGTGGAAGATGATATAGGGAAACCTTTTGGTCCCGGTTTGTGTTACGAACCGGGACTAAAGGGTGCTCGCGTTGGGCCCGCCTCTGCGCATGCCGCGCTGGGCCCGCCTCTGCGCATGCCGCGACCCTTTAGTCCCGGTTCATAACACGAACCGGACCAAAGGTTCCTAACAAACCGGGACCAATGCTCACGGGCACCCCGGCCGTTCGAACCGGGACTAATGGCCCCATTAGTCCCGGTTCTAATTATGGCCAGGACAAATGGGCCAAACGGATGAGCCGTTTTGTACTAGTGAAGGGAATACATGAAAAATATGACTAAATAGGCCGTAGCCCCGCTATATAAATATAGCAACACCCCGATACAACCAACAGATTTGAGATGTTGGGGCAGCAGCAAACATACACCCAAAGAAAAGAAAATGGAGACATAGGCGGATTGACTAAACTACAGTGACTTATAACCGCTGCGCCCTCTCCGACAAGGTACCACCATGCTCCTAGCACGGAACCAACACCTACCAAGCAGCACTTTCAAGAAGGCACGCGCACGCTGCTGCCCGGACCAGCGGACTGATCCTAGGGTTTCCCCCGGCACACAGAGGGATGCAGACGAAAGGTAGCCACGACGCCCTTCAAGAAGGGGGATGCCACCCAGAGACGGCATCGCGTCGGTGTCAGTCGAGCCGACAAGGATTTCTCCCGAAAACCCTGACTGTAACCTTCGGATGATTCCGTCGCACCAGAGCCCCGCAAGACAAGGTCTTGCCACCACCAAACTAGCCGCCCACCAACAATCGCCACCACGGTCACAAAGCCACCATCGTCGTCGCACCAAAGCCGTCGTCCCGAGGTCTGCAAGACGGATGCAGGGGTATCATGTACCAGGGTCAGTAGCACCACGACCGCGCGGGAGGGAACGCCTCCACCGCCAAAGGCGGTAGTCGACCGGACACAGCGGCAGAGCACACTAGTCCCTGTTAGGTCCGGCCGGGCCCAGCAGGCCCGTAAAGCCCCCCGTGGAGGCACACCAGTCCCAACCGGGTCCAGCCGGGCCCAGATCGGGCCCGTAAAGTCCGCTGCCGTGCTGCAACAAGAAGGTCGTCGATGCCGCTGCCCCCTGCACCATCTACCACGCCGCCGCCATCTGCAGTGCGTCCGGCAGGGAAGGCCAGCCCGCCCTGGCCCAGATCTGAGACGCAGGGCTCTGTCGGCGCCGCCCGAGCACGCCGTCGCCGCCCCTGCACTACCCGCAGCGGCAGACAACACCACCGGAAACCAGCTCTCCCACCGAAGCCGGGCCACCGCCGCCCTATGCCGCAACGCCGCCAGAAAGGACGCCACCCCGCGTGGCCTCCTTAGGCGCGGGAAGAGGAAGACCGCCGCCGCCGGCACCGCCCGAGCCTCGCTCGGGGGTTCGCGCCAACGGCGGCGGGAGAGGAGGTGCGGGAGGAGAGCTCCCGAGCGGAGGACGCCGAGACCGCGCCCGGCCGCCGTGGGGGCGGCGCGGACGCGGGAGGGAGGGTATGCTCCAGTCTTCGACCTTTCAAGTCCCTTTACTCTTGGTTCCTTTGTGTTCTTACTAGCATACACAGTTCTCTACATCCTCTTTTCTCACAAGAAACTTCACGCGACTACTGGTGGAGTCGACACATTTAGCCGAGCCGGGGACCTAACCTTGTCCAGTTGTTCTCTATGCTGGTTGTGGGCTTCCTGAGCTTTTTGAGCTTTGCCATATATCTTGGTGCTTGAAAACAGTCGCGTTGGCTTACCTGGAGTGGAGTCGGCCCGTCATTAATACCTGTGTAACTCTTGCCAGGTCTTCAGGCCCTTGGAATTCAGCAATTGGATCTGCATGAGTTGGAGGATCTTTTCTCTGAACAAGAAGTTTGGCAGGTAATTTCGGAAATGCCAGCTGATCGAGCACCGGGCCCGGATGGATTCATTGGCGCCTTCTATCAGAAAGCTTGGAGCATTATTAAAGGCGATATTATGGCTGCTATCCTGAAGCTGGCTGTGGGAGATGGTAGAGGTTTTGGGAAGCTAAAGAAGTCGCTGATTACTTTGATTCCCAAGAAACCGGACGCCTCTCAGGTGGGTGACTATCGGCCAATTAGTCTGGTACACAGCTTTGCCAAGCTGTTCTCCAAACTCCTGGCAACTAGACTGCGCAGAAGGCTTGGAGAGTTGGTTCGTACCAACCAATCTGCTTTCATCTTAGGGAGAAGCCTTCACGATAATTTTATTCTGGTGAGGCAGGTGGCAAGAACTATTAAAGCCAAGAAGAAGAGAGGTGTGTTCCTCAAGTTAGACATTTCGAGAGCTTTTGATTCTCTCTCTTGGGCTTTTCTTTTTGAGGTTCTCAGGGCCTTTGGCTTTGGAACCCTTTGGCTCAAATGGATATCGATCTTACTCTCCTCGGCAAGTATGAAAATTTTGGTGAATGGAATCCCAAGTAAAAGCATCAGCTATGCAATGGGTCTGAGGCAAGGCGATTCAACATCACCCAAGCTGTTTGTACTGGTTATGGAGGTGCTCACCTTGCTTGTCCTGCGTGCAGAGGAGGCTGGACTATTGTCAGTGATTGCAGGGTGCACGGGTATGCAGAGGATCTCTGTTTACGCAGATGATGTAGCGCTGTTCATCACGCCGGATACACTGGATATTGTGGTGACTAAAGAAATTCTGGAAGTTTTTGGGACTGCCTCAGGCTTGAATGTTAATTATGCCAAGTCCTCGGCCACATTGGTGTATGGCAGCAGTGCGGATAGTATGCGTGTCAAGCACATCCTTGGCTGCGAGCTTGGCTGCTTCCCCTGCAAATACCTAGGACTGCAGTAGATACTCGACAGCTTACCAAGGCAGAGTGGCAGCCACTGCTGGATCAGGTTTTCCAAATTCTACCAGCTTGGCAGCGTGGGTTGCTGCAACGCTCGGGTCGGCTCACGTTGATCAAATCGGTGGTAATGGCGAGGCCTATGCATCATCTCCTGGTGGCTGAGGCTCCTAAATGGTTATTGGAAGAAGTCAATTCTTTCCTTCGTGCTTGGTTCTGGGTAAGGGAGGAAGAGGTTCATGGTGGTCAGTGTCTAGTCGCTTGGCAACAAGTTTGCAAACCTCTTGTTTTTGGTGGCCTTGGGGTTAAAGACTTACATCTTCAGGGGCTGTCCCTTAGAGTCAGATGGGAGTGGCTTCGCAGAACTGACGCTACAAGACCTTGGCAAGGCATCCCAATGCTGCTGGATAGAGAAGCTTTTCAAATTTTCACAAGATTTGTGCAAATTGAGGTGGGTGATGGAGCGTGCACCCTCTTCTGGAAGGATAAGTGGATTGGTGGGCGTTCGGTCGAGGATGTGGCGCCGCTGGTGGTTCTGGCTGTCAGCCAAGCGTGTGCTGCCAAGAGAACTGTGCAGGAGGCTCTCCATGATCATACTTGGATCAAGGATGTGAGAGGCAACTTGTCCGAGGAAGGGCTTGTGCAATGCATGTTCTTGCTGGATTCTGTGAGTGATGTGGCCCGTGACACGGCTGCCCCAGATAAGTTCACCTGGACATGTTCGCCTTCAGGAAAATACAACGCAAAGGATACTTACAAAGCTCTGTGCAGAGACTTTGAGCGGATGGAGGGTGCAAGCTGTATTTGGAGAAGCTGGGCACCTCTGAAAATCAAGATCTTTATTTGGCTTGCTTTCAAACACAGATTGTGGACCTCGGATCGGCGGGTGAGACATGGTCTACAAGATGAGATATCGGCGTGTTATACTTGCCTGCAGGAGGAAGACACTGTCACGCACATTTTCGCTGGATGTGTTTACGCTAGGCAGGTTTGGTATGAGTGTGCTCAGCTTCTGCAGGTCACAGTTGACCTGCCGCAGCTGACGGATGATCTTCAGACTTGGTGGCTCAGAGAACGACCCAGGTTTACCAGGAAGGATAGGCGGGGATTCGATTCCTTTGCCTCGCTTGTGTGCTGGCGGCTTTGGAAACAAAGGAATGCTAGGGCCTTTCTGAATATCAGAGGGCAATTCTCGGTGCAGGGCTTAGTTGAACAGATTATGGCGGATTGGAAGCTTTGGCTAGACGCTGGACTTGGTGTAAACAACTCCTTTGCGAGAGTAGTTCACTAGTTGAGTTGTAGTTGGTGTTGGTGTTGGTGTTGGAGTTGTTGTGTGGTGTTAACTGGCTGGGTGTTGTCCCCAGCTAGTAGTTGTACTCTTTGCTCCCCTTCTATACAAATAAGGTACGCAATTTGCGTACTCGCGAAAAAAAAAAAAAAACTCTTGCCAGGTCTTGGATCAACAGAGGAGTGGAGACACGAAAGCGGTATAGAACCCGTTACCTCCTCCCCCACTCTCTTCTCCAACTTCACTCATCACTACATCTGTCTCACGGGGGCCTTGATGGCTGCTGCCATCCGCCTTCCAGCAAACCTCTGAGAAGCAACAATGCTCTATCATGCGCTCCTTTGAGCTCTCCAAGATGTACATATAATGGTGCTAGAGATGCTATGGTCTAATGAGTTTGCTAGAGTTGCTCTTAGGTGAGCGTCTCGTCCCCCTAGTACCTTTCAGAGGAAAGCATATACCAGTTGGTTATTGGCAAAGGTCATCCCCAGAGGCGTGGGATCAAATTAATCCCGAACAAGAGCGAACTAGGTTTATTTTATTTTTTAGAAACAAAAATCATCGTGGGGAGCCTCCCGAACAAGCATATACGAATTCCTTGCGGCGCCATATATGAATTACTTGCTGTGGCAAATGCGAATATATGAATTCCTTGCGGTGGCAGCAGGTCGCGCAAGAAAATCTCTATTCTTCAAGTACAAGCATATATGAATTCCTTTCGGTGGAAAATAGGATCATATCTGGTTCTCAGACAACCAGCGAAAACGGATCAAACGATCAAACTTAACGAAACAATTTAAACTTGGAGTTGCATAAATAAATACAAGCCCTAATTCTAGAGCGAGTAAATGGAACTGGCGGTCACACAACTCATCCGCTATGTGCACTTAAGTCACACAACTGGAGAACGTGATTTTTTGGTCACACAACTGGACTTTTGGTGCACGCAGGTCACAAATCTCACATGTCAGTCCGTTTTCCGTTGCTAATTTTGCAGAAACGCCCTGTATTTTTGGACATTTTGTAGAAAACTCCCTGTAATTGGACCCAAATTTAGGTTTTTTGCGAAATGTCCCAAAATACAGGGGGTTTTCTGCAAAATCACGTGTCCACGTCAGCACTCCTGCAACGGAAAACGGACTGACATGTGGGGTTTGTGACCTGCGTGCACCAAAAGTCTAGTTGTGTGACCAAAAAATCACGTTCTCCAGTTGTGTGACTTAAGTGCACATAGCGGACGAGTTGTGTGACCGCCAGTGCCTTTTACTCTTCTAGAGCTTCAGAGTTAGGTCTATCCCGTCGGCAGGCTCTTCCTGAATCACTTCCCGCATGTCTTGCTGGCGTCCAAGACAAGCTCCATCTCCAGTCCGGCCGGCCGCCAGCACCGCCGCAAGACTGCCGGCGCTCGTTTGCCATGGGAACGAAGACGGTTCAGGTTGAACCGAGGGGCCATAGTGGCTGCGCCAGTCGCCGAAGGGTTGCGCCCGAAGACAAGCGCTGCGCAGGGCGGTTGCGTAGGAGAACACCGGGGACGAGATGGGACGACGGACCTTGTTCGCCTTCTTGTTCTCCTTGGGCGCGTGCAGTTGCCTGTGCGCCTTCTGGTGCCCACCCCGCGCCCGAGCGGTTTTGAACGCGCGCGGGCAGAACCTGCACTTGAACGCTCCCTCGATGCGGATCTCATCTGCATTCTTCTTAGAAGCCGATGACAGGACGCGAGACGACATTGGGCGGTTGTGCTTCTTGTCCTCATCACGGATGGCCATGCCCAGCGACGGGGACATGTTGACCGGGATGGCGGAGGAGGTGGAGCCAGAGCACGAACCGAAGGACTCCATTTGGAGAGCGGGATCGAGACCTGTGGATGGCTGGATCGATCTGGATGCTTTGGAGATGTGGATGTGCACTGCTTGTAGGCTATGGTGGTTTTTTATAGCTAGTGCGCACGGTGAGCGATCGGTCACGTCCAGATAGCACACAACTAGAAATGGAAGGAAATGCTATGGGTTATTTGGTTCTGCCGCGTTCGGAGAGTGAAAGCGTTCCTTTTGCTTGTTCTCCCGCGTTTTCGTTCCATATTTTGTGTATGCATCAACGCATATTGGATTCCTTATTAATGTGTAGAGATGTAATATCTCTATTACCAACCGTTGGGGACATACTCGTGCTTGATGTGGGATTGGAACCGTGGTAGGAAATTGATTTTCCAAACACGCCCCGATCGAAGAACTGGCGGGATATATACTCAGCTTTTGTAATATGATCGATCGTAAACAGGCATACCCTGTAGCCACCTATGTGCTTACTCCATAATCAACGTTATGATGGAACGAGATAAACTGCTACATGTGATATATCAGAGCTCTTACGTTAATATTTTCTGCCAACATTTATTTCACTTTTTTGGCAAAATTTATTTTTGGTTGCTGAACAGAATAGGCGGTGTAACGCAAATATCTAGGGAGTGGCCTTTTGGCGCCCGGGGGAATATGCTCGTGGTTTTCTAATCAGATTTAAACATGTTTTGAAATGTCAAAAAAATCCGGACAATTTTTCTATGTATGTCTCATACAAATTTACTTAGGAGATTATTGTTAGTTTGACAAGATTTTTTTATTGTGTACAGAAAATATGATATAGCGACGCCAGGACCACGACGGGGTAGCAATGGTACAACTGGCCCACTGACGGGGTTATACCCTTCGGGTCCCCTATTATTGGTATACCTGGTGCAGCCCATACGAAGGCCCATCTGGCGGTCCAGCAGTTACTTCAAGCACAAGTCAAGGACTCCAATACGTAGTCTACTAGAACTCTTGTAAACCTTACCTGGCTCCCTTTATAAAGCCAGGCAGGGGCACCCCCATAGACAGATCCATACGAGATCCAAGATAGATCGAGACTAGATCCACAACTCGCATAGGCATAGAGACATCACGTCTCACCACCACAATCGCCATTACGGCCACCATGTAACCTCATATATCATCATAATCAGACAAGCAAGAGTAGGTCTTTACCTCACAATGAGGGGCCGAACCTGGGTAAATCCTCGCTTGTCAGCCGTCCGATACTACCAGCGCGCACATATTCTCCCTCTAAATCTACCTGGGGTAGTCGACCCTGGGATTGCCGTGGGCGCACCACGTCAATTGGCGCCGTCTGTGGGAAGAACGCGTGCTGGATCACGGTTTCGGCGGCTCCATCATCTTCATCGACAAATCTCCATCGACAAAAGCGACCAGATCGCATCTAGCGACGACGGCGGCGGCGCTCCAATTCGAGTCACGATCGGCAAAGCAACTCGCCGAGTTCAACACGGCCAGCGTCTCGTCGCTGGATCAAGTCCACGGCAAAAGGGCCTCATACTATCAATCATGCGATGAAATCAGCTGGGACTGGGAATCTCGGCGACTCCTGCACGGACTCGTTTCGCTTCAACATGGACAGATGCTGCACGCACATGTAAAGCCGAGCTGGTTACATCTCGTTTGCATGGAAATATACTCACACAGATCGACAAGGCCGACGGCTAGACGCTCCGGC
The DNA here is from genome assembly GCA_947311845.1 of Poa pratensis. Lineage (NCBI taxonomy): Eukaryota > Viridiplantae > Streptophyta > Magnoliopsida > Poales > Poaceae > Poa > Poa pratensis. The sequence continues at coordinate 14,732,102 of CAMZMU010000075.1, read as the reverse complement.
GCACGTCCACACTAATTCGATCCTCTCTCTCATTAATTACTCCTTCAATTGATTATTATCTTTTACTAATCCATACGTGCATATTGTTTTGCCCATCATTGGGAGGATCAAGACTTGATACTGCAGATGGATCAAGTCCCAAGGGAGAAGCAGCAGCGCGTGCAGCGGTCGGCCGGCTCACGCAAAGTCGGATAGATCGTCTGATCGACTCCCCAGAAGAAAAGCAACCACGCTAAATTCAATCTCTCTCTCATTAATTACTCATCCAATTTCTTTATTCCTAATCATGCATAGATGTTGTTTTCATTCATCGTTTGGAGGAGCAAATCCACGTACGCAGGTTGGATTACACAAGTACTACTTCACCGATCACGGCGAACGGCGGAAGCAGCAAGGCTATGTGCAGACTGCAGAGCATGCAACGCATGTGCATGGCACTCGACATAAACAACCACATCGGCTTCGATCACCGCCGACCTGACAAACCGTCGGCTCGGACCAACAGCGGCAGCGACTCGCCATCACAGATCAGTGCCCGGGGGGCCGACACCAGCATCGCCCTCACGCACTGATCAAATCCCGTCGGCTCCCGACGCGCGCAAATCTCATCGGCCCCTGGAGTCCTGGTGCAAACTCGGCATCGCCGGCGGTATGTAAAAGCAATAACGTGCAAACTCGTACAAGCCAAAATTCATCATGGATCAAACCACGAGGCAACAAGGCATCAGGTGCTATTTTTCTATTAAGCTGTTTCATACAAGTTAATTTGGTGGAAGAATTTTTTTTCTGTCGACTTGCACTATGGTATTCGCAGAGATCGGGTCGGGAGAATTTCCTGACGCATCGCACCTACACACGGCACCTGATCAAAAGTCGACTACACGACCCAACGGTCGTCCGGCTAGAATTTGCATACTCGAATGTTTCACTACGGACACAGACGACCATGCGGCGAATCGGCAGCACCCGATATCGGCGAACAGCAAAACCAGGCAGGCCTGCCATCGCGCACATCCACGGATCAGCTCACGTACACACAAGAAAACAGCCATGCACGTTGAAGAAAAAAGAAAAAGGACTTAATCAGGCTAATCACATGCATCGCATGGATTCAGCGGCCAGAGTACTAATCACATCCATGCACAACCTTACGTACGAGCAATGGAAAAAGGAAAGGAGCGAGCAGCCAGCTCCGCATGGCATGGCGACATCGAGGACTCGACAACTCGGGTGACAGCAAACTTCGACTCCCTCGACATCATCGACCACCACGGCGGTAATCAGCGTCGGTAGAATCGGAACACAAAGCCCGCTCCTTAGAAGGGCACTATGTACCCTCGGGGGCTGGCACTCGACATCAACAATGACATAAGCTTCAACCACTCGTACCCGACAGACCGTCGACTCGGAAAGAGGAAGGCATAAGCACACGTGCGCCCGAGGCTCGGGAGCTGGCGATTCAACGTCAACAACAACAACAGCAGCAACAAGTTCATCGACTCGGAACCAGGCGACACCCGTGAATTCCTCAACTCCACCACAAACCCTCGGGGGCTAGCGCTTCGACATCAAGAACAAAAAGCAACTTTACAGCTGCACCCGAAAGGTGATCCGAGTGCCTTCTTCGACTCTACTTCGCCGTCTCCGGACTGCTGCGTCGACACCCTATGCCTTCATCGACTCCGCCTCCGACGCTCGAGGGCTGGTGCTTCGTCATCAAATGGCAAACAACAACAGTCTACAGATTTCCGTCGCTCATGAACAGCTAAGTCAGTTCCATATTTTATTTTTTCAATTATAAACCTGCTCTGGTTGCATCCAACACTCGAAGGCTGGCGCTTCTCGACTCCGCCGCGTCGACTCCGGTCCGCCACGTCGACCTCTTCGCTGCACAATTCCGCCGCGTCGACTCCATGCAACGCACAGCTCCGCCGCGTCGACTCCGGTCCGCCGCGTCGACCTCTTTGCCGCACAACTCCGCCGCGTCGACTCCGGTCCGCCGCGTCGACCTCTTCGCCGCATAACTCCGTCGCGTCGACTCCGGTCTGCCGCGTCGACCTCTTCGCCGCACAACTCCGCCGCGTCGACTCCATACAATGCACAACTCCGCCGCGTCGACTCTGGTCCGCTGCGTCGGTTCCTTCCGGCAAAACACCGCGCGCCTCTCGACCCTACACTCGGGGGCTACGACGCGTAAAGTCCCAACTCGCAAAGCCTTGGCCGCACTCGAAGACTCGGGGGCTGCGCCGTGCAGGTTGGCTACTTCAAAAGCCTCAGCCACACTAGACAATCAGGAGGGCACTCGCCATTGGCTCGAGTACTGCGCACCCGGCAAATGTCTACGCCAGCAGACGCAAAGATTGGAGAACTCAAAAGATACTCGACAAAAAACAAAAGGAAGGCAAATTGAGGCTATGCCCAACTACAAATAGTTGCACATAGCCTCGGGGGCTACTCCCATCGGGAGCGCTGCCGCGCACCCGATAAAATACAGGCAAAGACGTCAAGTTGCAAAACTCACAGTCGAAGCTTACTCGACTCAGTTACTTACGTGCTCGCATAAGGGCAAAATCACAGTCATAATCTCCCCGAGTTGCATCAGACGATCCTCGGAAGCTGCATGCATGATGCATAGGTAAGACCCGCCGATCCGTTGAGCTGGGCCGGGGCCCGCTCCTACAGCGTTTGCCCTACAACTTTCCATGTCAACAGACATGATGAAAATCCTGACGGACGCGTTAGGTCGCAAAGTGCTGCAGGTCGGCTCAGTAAGACCTCCGCGGCCTGAGTCGATCCTGACCAGCTTGTTCCGGGTTCGAGTCCGGGGACTCGAGCTTGATGTAGGCTAGTAAGGTTTTGCCCAGAAGTGCAGTTAACTGGTCCCAATCCATCGAGTGTACCAGGCCTACTACGCCCTTATCCCTAGGCAAAATAAACAAAGCATTAGTCGACGTGTTTCTGACTCAACATGCACAATCGAGGCATTATCAACTCAAAAATACATAGCAAAGTTCATGCCAAACATCAGTCGACGAATTACCGACTCAGCAAGCACAATCGAGACAATCTCGACTCACAATATATATAGCAAAATGAGCAAAGAATCAGAGGGTGAAATACACCTGCACATGAGTCCCTGCCCGATTCTTCGAATCGACCAGGCACACGGGGGCTACTCCTATCGGGAGCGCTGCCGCGCACCCGACGAATTACCAAGTCAAAAGCATCTGACAACGCAGCAACAGCGTGAAGACTAAGCCCAAGTTGATTTCCTCCTTGGACAGCTCAAAATTTTGTCGACTACTCCCATCGGGAGCGCACTCGCCGCCGGCTCGAGTGCTGCGTGCACTCGCCGTTGGCTCGAGTGCTACGCAAATGGATTTTTCAAAGTTGGGTTCTCTATAGCCCGCGCGGATTTCTCAAAGTCGGGTTCCCTATAACCTGCACGGATTTTTTAAAGTCGGGTTCTCTATAGCCCGCACGGATTTCTTAAAGTCGGGTTTTCCTACACCTGCATCTAATTTATTAATATTGGATTTCTTGCACTGGATTTCTCAAAGTCGGGTTATCTATAGCCCGCACGGATTTCTCAAAGTCGATCTCTCTATAGATCGCATCGGACTTATTACTATTATTGGATTTCTTAAACTTACACTGGATTTCTCATAAATGATTCAACTCTCATATCATGGTTAATACAGTCATCATATGGATATCAACACACCCGACGCATCGACTACCTTACTCGACATACTGTTTTGAGTCTCTGCCCGATTCTTCGAATCGACCAGACACTCGGGGGCTACTGACGGGGTTATACCCTTCGGGTCCCCTATTATTGGTATACCTAGTGTAGCCCAGACGAAGACCCATCTGGCGGTCCAACAGTTACTTCAAGCACAAGTCAAGGACTCCAAGACGTAGTCTACTAGAACTCTTGTAAACCTTACCTGGCTCCCTTTATAAAGCCAGGCAGGGGCACCCCCATAGACAGATCCATACGAGATCCAAGATAGATCGAGACTAGATCCACAACTCGCATAGGCATAGAGACATCACGTCTCACCACCACAATCGCCATTACGGCCACCATGTAACCTCATATATCATCATAATCAGACAAGCAGGAGTAGGTCTTTACCTCACAATGAGGGGCCGAACCTGGGTAAATCCTCGCTTGTCAGTCGTCCGATACTACCAGCGCGCACATATTCTCCCTCTAAATCTACCTGGGGTACTCGACCCTGTGATTGCCGTGGGCGCACCACGTCACCCACCGCTGGCGAGGAATCACCACGGCGAACCACTGCACCGGGATACCACTAGGAGGTTATAGCATATTAAACAAGAGAAAATTGTAGTCAACAAAATTTCTGCACCTGAGTTCATATTTAAAGATAAAGAGTAACATGCAAATTAGTCAGTTATGTAAAAAATATGTATGGCTGAGTTCAACAAGCTTCACACACGGAGTCAGATCATTGGTTTGCCTTCATCGGACTAAAACATTTCTAGAAATTAGAGTTCGCTGTAAATTCTAAGTTACTAAAAGGATTTGTTTGGAAGGCTCTAACTGTGTCAAGTATGAACATCCAAAAATTGGCTGTGTGCATCGTCTAGATGCAGAGGCCGGGACACCCCATTTCGAAAAAAATGAACATCCAAGAATAGTTTTCTTCGATACACTACCTAACAATATTTTTCTTAGAATTACTAGCCAACAATATTTTATCTTACATCCCAAAAATATCAGTGTTACGAAGCTAAATCACCATACTAAGCGTTAATACTAATTCTCAAGTACTCCCTCCGTTTTTTAATATAAGATGTTTTAGGTGTTACACATGTTGTCTGCATGCATACTAAAATGAGTGAACATATAAAGTAAAGTATGTCTACATACATTTGTGTGCATGTAAATGTAGACAAAAGTTAAAACGTCTTATATTAAAAACCGGAGGGAGTAGTGCATATCTCGTTTGAGTTAGCAAATTTAAAAAACCACATACCTAAATATTGTATCCAAGTCCATCAAATACTAGAGGCAAGAGGGTCACTTGTCAACACATCTGGCAGAGCACTAGGCAGAGGACGAAGAGGTAGAGCTGGTGCAAGAGAAACAGCAAGGAGCAGCAGGAAGGGGAGCAACAATTAGGAGAGTAAGGAGGGGTGCAGCAAGCGGAGTCGAATGGGGAAAATGCGACGTTGATCCGAGCGGCACCTGCACCGACCCATCTCAGTCGAATGGTTGCTATTTGAAGACAGTTCAGGGGCCAAATCAAACTCAGAGTGAAGATCAACATGAATTCCACACCTCACAAGAAGCACCAGCAGATTTGTACCGAGTAGCAATATATGTCAGTTTTTATTTTGCAATTAGGTGGCCATGAAATATGTTTTGTTATTATGTTCGCGGTTGCATTTGGCCATCTAAAAACTTGTTATTATGTTACTTGGTTTGTCAAATAGCAGTGAAATTTCTGTCGATTTGCACTATTGTTATATTGGTAGTTGGCACTATAATGTCAGTGAAATGTCTGTCAGTTTGCACTATGTTTGCTCTTGGCATTATACTATTAGTGAAATTTCTGTCAATTTCCAATTTGTTATTATGTTGGTAATATAATATAGGTGAAATTTCTATCAATTTGCACATGTCCATCAACATTGAACTGAATTCATACGTTACTAATCAGAATTCGATCATACATTACTGAATTTAAATAGCAACACCCAACTAGCAGTGGCTCGTAATGTGGCGTCTCTTCCACTACCAGCGCCCTTTACATAACTTCTGCTCATTCCAATCCTACTGTACGAATAGCATCTACTGTTGTTCTTTGACCAGCATAGGGTGATGCTTTTCTTGAGCTTTTGAATCATATATCAATTACATTACTGAATTAAAGATAAAGAGGATTCAAGCTCCATTACATTATTCAAATAAATTAGAGATAAAACTGCATTACATCACAATACATAAGACATTGAATGTAATTTTGTCGTCGATCATACAAAGCCATGATAACCGGGGCCAATGTCGTAGATCTTGCCATGCAAGGTTTTGAAAGTGTATCGGCGCTCGGGTTTCTCCATCGTCAGGGAGACATGCAGGTTCCATACCCTCGTTGAGAAATTCGCCACGTTAGATCACCTCTTTGACATTCAAAATGATAGGGTATTCTCTCGAGCATTTCTCTCTGGGGGAGCATGGAGCCGACGACAATTCGAAGTCCTCGTTGGAGCCACTTAGTTCTGTAGAGGGCAGAGAAGGTGTCGGCACAGTCATGGTGAGCCTCGTCGGAACCAAACAGGGGTCACGAAGACACACCGTGACCGGCAACACCCAACAACCACTCACCGGCAACATCTCGATGAGCTCGCCATCCAGACCAGCAAGCAGTATGTTCACGGCCTGCGGCTCCCACGCCTCTTCTGGCAGCCCCTCACTCTTCATCGATGTCTTGTACTCCATCTTCCCAGCTGTGCCACGTCAGCTTTGGCTAAGCGCTAGAAACTTATCCAGCAGCAACCACGATGCAACTCCGGGGATGGTAGACCACGCGCGTATAGTCTTCTTTGGAGGTGAATCAAACAAAGAAATAGAATTGTGGGGAACAAACCTCCACCATCACCGCTGATTGACGGACGCCGCAATGGACCTCCATTGCCGCGAGCAGAGCCTCCGGCTTCACCTGCAGCACGTCACCCATGGCAGTGGCGAAAATTCACGGCCGGGAAACTCTCCTCATGTGCAACAAATCCCGCCGTGCGAGCGAGGACGGTGCGGCCGGAGGCGCATATCAGGCTCACCGTGCTGGTACACTTCTTGGATGAAGGTGCGACCGTCGTGGATACGAGACCAAACATGTACGGGCACGCTGCCACCAATCACGCTCTTCTCGCTGGAAATTGACGACTCGCTCTCACAGCTCATTCCACCCCCGCAGTCGCCTTCGCAAGCCATTGTCTCTGATTAGGGTTAGGGTTTTCGAATTGGGAACAAACAGGATTGAATAGGGAAAAAATTATACAAGACGCCCCCAGAAATTGTTATTTGTAAAAATTACGATCCGCAGCGACCACACGGGACCCGCACACACGGTGCCCATTTTCGGTCTAAACCGGTCAACAAACGCGGCCGTGAGCAAAATGCACACACTTGGTGAGAGTTCAGTGGCAGTTTTTATTGTTTTCCTAGATGAGTGACTTAAGTGCACACAGAGAACCAATTATGAAACCGCTAGTGCCATTTACTCCTCTATTATGCTCTATATTATGCGCTCCTATTTGTCCTCGAGCTCTCCAAGATTGACGCTATGGATGCCTGGTTTATGGAGTTTTCTAGAGTCTCTCTTTGGTGAGCGTCTCGTCCCTCTGAGAGGCGACCAAGGATCAAGGTAATGCTGAGGCGAACTGACTTCCTTTTTTTAGAAACAAAAATCATTGTAGGAGCCTCCCGGCCGGACATTAGTCCTTACATAAATCTAGGAGATTACGATGGCCGTCACAATTGTAACTTAAGGAAGTAGTTAGATTTGATCTCCACACTTGCTACACCCTTTCAAGCAGAATATATATGTTGAAACAACAGAACATATCGTGATGATCTAGAAAATAAGATCAGATAAGTAATATAGCTTTAAAAGACCTCATCCAGATTACACCCGATTGAATTAGACTTTCATAAATATGACCAGGTACATCGGTCGATCGCGATTTGCTTTAAGTACACGCATATATGAATTCCACGCAAATGCCATCATATCTGAGTTTAAGACAGCGAGCGAAACAGAAATTTCAAACAATCAAACTTAAGGAAACAATATAGAGTTGGTAAAACAAACACAAGCCCTAATTCTAGAGCTTCAGAGTTAGATCTATCCCGCCAGCAGCCTCCTCCTGACTCACTTCACGCACGTCTTGCTGGCGTCCAAGAAACCACCATTTCCAGTCCGGCCGACTGCCAGCGCCGCCGCAGGACTACCGGTGCTGGTGCCCGTTTGCCATGGGAACGAAGGCGGCACAGGGCAGACCGATGGGTCGTAGTGGCTGCGCCAATCGCCGAAGGGGTGCGCCCGAAGACAAGCGCTGCGCAGGGCTGTTGCGTAGGAGCACCCCGACGCCGGCGACCAAACGGGACGACGGCCCTTCTTCGCCTTCTTGTTCTTCTTGGGCGCGTGCAGTTGGCTGTGCGCCTTCTGGTGCCCGCCCCGCGTAAGAGCGGTCTTGAACGCGCGCGGGCAGAACTTGCACTTGAACGCTCCCTCGATGCGCATCTCCTCCACCTTCTTGGGAGACGAGGTTGGGCTTTTGTGCTTCTTGTCTTCATCGCGGCTGGCCATGCCCATGCCCAGCGTCAGGGATAAGTTGGCGGGGAAGGCGGAGGCGATCGAGGTGGAGGCGGAGGAGGAGTTGGAGGACGCCATTTGGAGAGCGGGATGGAGAGACGAATTGGCAGGATCGATCTGGATGCTGGAGATGTGTATGTAGGTACTCGCCTAGTCGCCTTGTGTGCACCTGCTTGTAGGCTATGGTGGTTTTTTATAGCTAGCGCGCACGGTGAGCGATCGGTCATGTCCAGATACCAGACAACTGAAATGGAAGGCAATGCTATGGGTACCTATTTGGTTCTGCCGCGTTCGGAGAGTGAAAGCGTTCCTTTTTGCTTCTTCTGTCCCGTTTGTTTCCATATTTTGTGCATGCATCAATGCATACTGGATTCCTTATTCATGTAGAGATCTTATATCGCTGTTACCGACCGTTGAGGGCATGCTCGTGCTTGGCCACGTGGGATTGGAACAGCAGTAGGACATTGATTTTCTAAACACACCCAAAGTATGGCCGGATATATACTCTAACTTTGTCATCTGATTACGGTCAAAAACTTTGTCATCTGATCGTACGTACACAGGCATGCCGAGTGATCACCTATCTGTTTACCCAATATCCATCGTCATCATCGAAAGACATAAACTGCCAACAACACGTGTACTCCAGGCGGTTAGGGTTCCTCCGCCTCCCGTCGGCGCCACCGCCGATCTGCCCCCCTCTATAGCCTTCGGGCCATGGAGGCGTCTCGTCGGTGGGAGGGCTCCGTTTTCTTGTTTTAGTGTCAAGATTTGTTGGGCGACGCTCTGATGGTGGCGGCGACGCCTTTCAATAAGGTCTTCCGGCTTCAGTCCCATCTCGGCGGCGACGTCGAGAAGCTTGTGGAGTGGTGTGGTTCTCGAGGATTTCTTCTGGCGGTGCCGATCTCCGGATCGGCAAGGAGCTTAATCGGCGGTTCTTCTTTCTTCTTCGGCTCCGGGACGGATGTGATCTTCTTGACCCATTCGGCGCCTTCCCGTCGCAATCAACAACGTCAGGCCGGCTCAGGGCAGAGCGGCAGCGGTGGTGCACCGTCGACACGTTGGAGGTTGAAGACGAAGAGCATCTCAAGGATCTCGTTTTCGTTTTTGTTGAGATGTTGTGTACTGTTTGATGTTTCTTTTAATGCCAAGGTCCTTTTCGCAAAAAAAAAGACATAAATTACAATGTCAACACAGGAAACAAACTTTTGCCCAGCGTTTCGGTCTTTGCCGAGTATTTTCATCAAGCCCTTGACAAAGACAATCTTTGCCGAGTGTAGAAATCTGCAAAGATTGGCACACGGTAAAGTTAGCAAAATACATTTGGCAAACCAATACAATCGGCAAAGAAATAACAAAACACTCGAAAAAACCCAATTGATACAATGTTGCCAAACGGAGTTTGCAACTTTTTTTTTCAATTTTTTTCTAAGTGCAAAAGATAGGTTTTTGTGAACCCAGTACAAAAATATGGTGCAAAATAGCACCACACCAATTTTCACACAAAACCTTATTTTATGGGCAATTCCCAACTTTTAATTTTTCTAAATTTCTAACTACTTTCGCATATTGGAATGATTTTATGTCGATTTCGAGAAAGTAGTTCAAATTTGTACTACAAGTGTGTTAGAAGGGTGTCCTTAGTTTCGATCTATAATATTGAAAATGACACCACATATATTTTCACACAAAGTAGACCATATTTTATGGACAATTCACAACTTTTATGAATTTTCATATTTCTAGCAACTTTTTCGCGCATTTCAATGGTTTTATGCCGATTTCCCGAAATTTAGTCAATTTTGAACAACAAGTGTGTTATAGTTTGATCATAACAATTTACAAAACTATGTTTTAGATACACAAGCAGTCATTGCATAGAAAAACCACCGATGGTTTTGTAAGATTGAATCACTTACGATGAATAGCCATGCCAGCCATTTGGCCCCATTTCGATAAAAAAATGAAAGAAAAATCAAAATGCAAACCTTCTGTAGTTCTTTACATGTACTAGTGGCGAGAAAATGCCAAACTTGCAATATGGCAAATTTTCTGAGAACAAACTCAAGTATGAACATTCATGACTTTGAATCCAAATGACAAAGGAGATGGTCAGATATATCCATGGCATAGTTCATTATAATGTGCCCATATTCGGCTCATAGGTGTTGTCATTCCAAACAAATGTTGCTAAATAGATTGTGGTCATTCTCTAAGTGCAAAATAGGGTTTTGTGAAGCAACTATAAAAATATGGTGCAAAATGGCACCAAACCAACTTCCACACAAAGTAGAACATATTTTATGAATTCCATACTTTATTATAAATTTTCATGATTTCTAGTTACTTTCTCACTTTTAAATGATTTTATGCCGATTTCTCAAAAGTAAAAATTAGAACAATAAGTGTGTTATGATTTATAATTTGCTCCTAAAATTCATAAAATAAATTTTAGATACATAAGTACCTAAAATAATAGTTTTGATAGATTCAACCTCTTACTATGAATAGGCATGCCGACCATTTTGACCCCGTTTTGAATAAATAAATAAATAAATCGAAAAATTGATTCCTTCTGCTTTTATATATAGTACTTGCGAGGAAAAATGCTAAACTTGAAATATGGGAAAGATCTTCACAATATAGGCTATAAAGTATGAACATTCATGACATCCATCCATATGACCAAGGTGATGGTCATATCCATGATATAGTTTATGATAAAGTATCCATGTTAGGCACATAGACGTATCTTGTCATTCCAACTATTTGTAAAAAATATATATTTATTTTTGTAAGTGCAAAAGTAGGTTCTTTGGTTAATAAAGTACAAAAAAAAACATTTTGCAAATAGCACCAAACCTAATTTCGCACAAAATGGACTAAATTTTATGGGAAATTCTAAAAATTATCAAGTTTTTAGCTACTTTCGCATATTAGGATTTTTAGCTACCTTCGCATATTTAATGATTTTTATGTCGATTTCTCCAGAGTAATTGAAGTTTGAACTGCAACTGCGTCATACTTAGCTCCTAAAAGTAAAAAAAAAAGTTCTAGATGAAGGGGTTCGTGTGCAGAAAACAAAAAAATTCCCACCGACAGAACACCAATAAACTAGCCAAGATCTATCTATGACACATGTAAGTAACGGAGGAGTTTTGGTGACATACCCTTGTAGACCAAAACGCGGGGATTACGCTCCCACACAAGCGTTGTTGAGGAAGACGATGTAGCCGACCTCAAGATCGTGTAGCACTTGACGTGTCGATGATGACCTCAAGATCACGATGATCCTCGAGACAAGTGCCCCAAGTGTTGCACCTCGAAGGACTCGCACACATACAGTGCTTGACAACGACTCCCGACTCTCCGATCCAGCCGAGGTTGCGGAAGTAGATCTTCTGGACTGGAATTTCTGCAGCACGACGGCGTGCCACAGAGAAGATATCTCTCACGAGCACAGCCCTAACTTGGGGCCGCGCAAGAGAGAGAGAGAGAGAGTGAGCGAGAGAGAGAGAGGAGGTGGCGCAGGAGGTGGCACGGGAGGTGGGAGACACCTCCCAATTTCTTGGAATTTATCTTGTGTTTAAATCCCTCCTATGCCTCCCTTTATATAGTAGAATTGGGTGTACCATGCTAATTAGCTAGACAATGTGGGACTAAAGGTTGGAGCAACCTTTGCTGGCCGAATTGAACCTATGGGGTGCGGCCAAGAAGGCCCATGAGCACCCCAAGCCTCCCTTTGGTGCGGTTTGCCCTATATGGTTCGGGAGAGGCCCATTAGGTGGGCTGCACCTTTAAATCTGAATTTAATCATTAATAAATTAATATATTAATATATTAATTCATTTATTTAACATATTATTTTATCTCCGGTACTCCGGAACTTTTCCCGGTCCATTTATGTGACTCGGAACCCTTCCGGATCACTCCGAACCTTCGGACATTCCCGGAACCCTTCCGGTTTTCTCTTCTCTATTATTCGGTAATTCCGACAAATCCAGAACGATCCCCTAGCGTCGTCAAACCCTTAAGTGTGTTACCCTAACGGTTCGGGAATACTCCAGACATGGCCGAGACCCCTCGCTCGCCAATAACCGTCAGGGAGACCTAGATGCCTATGACGGTCCCTGTGCATTCCACGAAAAATCGTCGCTTGAACCTTAACATACATATCCTATCCCTTTTGTGTCACGATACTTAGTTTGTCCGAGACATGATCATCGGTATCCTGATACCTTAGTTTTATCTCGTTACCGACAAACACCTGTTATCTCGTTCACATGATCACACATCCCATGACCTAGTCACGTGTTTGCAAACTTTGATGTGATCTCACCGAGTGGGCCCTAACTAGTATCTCTCTGACCTTCGGATGCACAAATCCTGCTCTTGATCTATACGCCTCAACCTATTCCTTCAGATACCTGATGTGCGACACCTTTATTACCACCCTATTTAAGATGTGACGTTTGATGCAATCAAGGGCAACCCTCCAGAGATAGTGATTAAATATGATCTCACGGTCTAAGGATTAGGTTACTATGTTTCTAACTATCATGACGTTGAACATTGATCATGTCATAATACTTATGTTGGGTATGTCCATCACATCATTCACCTAATGATATGAGTCCATTGTCAATTGACATAAATGTCACATGATCGAGAAACCTCGATCATCTATTGCCCAATGGACTAATTAAATAGAGCCTACTAGGGACCTGATAGTTTACATACCACATGTGTATTAATGTTTCCGCTTAATACAGTTATAGCATGGTATAAACTAATTATGAAAATATATGAGATACGATTAATAATACAATTATTATTTGCCTCTAGGGCATATCTCCTTCACTAGATACACAAGAAGTAGTCATTACATAGAATAACCAATGATTGTTTTGAAAAATCTAACATTACTGTGAATAGCCATGTCTGTCATTTTGACCCCATTTGAAAAAATGCAATCCTTCTGCACTGAGTCCATTTATGGATACTAGTTGCGAAGAAAATTCCACACTTGTAATATGGAACCTGAAAAAAATACTTCACACAATTGGCTATCAAATATTAAAATAAACTGATTCTAGCCAAATGACCAATGTGATGTGCTTGGTACTCCCTAGAAGTCTCTATTTCTCAGGAAGTTGTTGGCAACCCCCAAGAGGAAGAGATGATGTAGCTAGCAGCAAGCATTTCCCTTAATTTTGAACCAAGCTTTATCAACAGTAAAAGTGTCAACACGTCAACAAAGTTAATGTTACATCACACAAACACAAAACAAACTTGTCCCCAATGTTCAAAAAGGTTTTCAAGCTTCTCGTTCTGCTAGTTATAATAATTAAACTATGGTGTGGATGAAAGTGGTGAATATCAATAGTGAAGTAATGGGCCAGCGAGGAAACATATTATTTTTGGTGGACAAATTATAGTTGGAGAGATTAAATTGTACTTATTTGCAACAGTTTTTGTACAAAATTGTTACTTCAGATTTTCCAAGTGCAAAATTATGGTTTTTTGTGAAGAAAGTACATACATTATGTCGCAAAAATGGCACCACGCCAATTTTCGCACAAAGTAGACCATATTTTATGACCCAACTTTTATGAAATTTCAAGATTTCCAGCTACTTCCGCACATTTAAATGACTTCAATGTAAATTTCTCGAAAGTAATATGAATTTGAACTGCAAGTGTGTTATAGTTTTCTCTTAAAAATTGACAACAATAAGTTTTTCATACACAAGTAGTCATTGCATTGAAGAAACAATGACAGATCTGCCCAAGTAGTTATAGGTTGATCCAACAAAAGTTAAAAAAAGTCTTTGCACTCGACAAAGATAGAAGCGTTCTGGTTGGTTTGCAGCGTGTGGCATGGACCGATGGCGTGGAAGGGGTCGCATCGATACCCTTATCTTCACATCGCGATGTGGTAGAGCCACCCGAACCTTAACCTCACATCTCACGACCCCGTCTCAACTTACTCGCCAGCCGTTGTAGTCGCAAGGCTGGTAAGCTTTTCTAGAAATCAGGGACCAGCCCGCATCATGTTGGTTTTTCTAACAAGTTTGTGATATTATTTTCATATTTCAAGACTTTCAAAGAACGGTGTATTTTTAAATTAGAAGAATGTTTAAGCTATGAATGACTGATCAGTGGCATTCGTATCTAAATTCCAAGCATATTTTTGAGCATAATTCACTCACATCTAATGCTTTATTGATTAATTATGCCACTGAAATTATAGGAAACAAGCCATATTCATTACAAGATATATTTTACAGCCTTGCTTTCATTATTGCAGGATTGGTGCGCAAAGGCACCAAATTACTACACCAAAGCTGAGCAAGGACTTGCTGTCAACATGCGCTTAAGTGAGCGAGGGCCTGAAGAGAAAATAGCAGGGATCTTCTTGTGCAGAAAGAGGAAAAGAGGAGGGACCAAGCTGCAAAAGTCCAGACCAGATCGGGATTAAATCCCTAGCTTGCATCCATCGAGAGCAGGCCTGGCATTCCTCCCCAAATCCCCTTCTCCCTCTCTCCACCGGCCGCCGCCGCGGCCAGGCCAGGCGTGGCGGCGCGCCACACCACTACTCCACCAGCCACCACCACCACGAGCTGCCCTTGCCCTGCGACGCCGGTTCCCTCTTCATCGACGAACCAGCGACGACGACGACCTCTCCGACGCCTGCTGCTATTGCACGTTCTTCTCAGACCCCAAGTGCTGCTGATCTTCCGCAAGAACGACGACCTGGAGCTGTTCTTCCTCAACCTCCCCTGCTGCTGCTCTGCACCAAGGTCGCCGACGACCTGAAGCTGATCTTCCTCAACCTCCCCTGCTGCTCTTCCTTCGAATCTCTTGCTGCTGCTCTTCACCAATTTCAGCACCAACGTTCTGCTCTTCACCAATCTGAAGAAATCCTTGCGTTGACTCCAATCGATCCCCTTCTCCTTTCTCTTTCTTATTGCTGAATAAATAGTTGTGCTTGAGTTCGTACTAGTGTGCACAAGTGAACCTGTGTTGTGATGTGTAGTGACGTGAATTGTTCAGTACTACTTGCTGTATTAGTACCTTGTTCGTATATGTGAGTTTGTGCTTGTAAAACCTGGCACTTGTGTGTGCAATACATGTTCAGCTTCTAGTCTTTGTGCCCTTGTGATGTTTTCTATCCCTGTCTAATAAATTGCTTCTATCTCATCCTTATGCTAGTGATTGTGTGTCTTCAAGTATTTGTTGAGCTGTTTTGTGTTTGTCATTAAACTGAAAATACCAAAAAGATTGCCTGCTAGTTCGATTTACTTTCCCGTAAAATCCTCCATTATATTGTGATCTAGCTTTAGCCGAGCTCGATAGTTGTCGCCTAGTCCCTGTGGAGAGAACGATAAAACCACACTATTCTGCATTGATCATTTTGGCGCCGTTGCCGGGGACTAGCGTCGAACAATTGAGTTAGGCTATAGACTAGGTCTTTGTTTTCTTTTTGTGCATATTTTTAACCTCTAACCCTTGTCCTAGTTATTTTCTGTGTTTCTCTTTGTTTCTTCTTTCTTTTGTGCAGATTGTAGTTGAACAATTTTCACCTTGTTATGGCATACTATGATGGATCAGATGGATACATGAGCTTCCCTAACACTTGCAAAGGTAATGTATTTCAGAGCGAACCTGATTATTTCAATTCCAATGGTTATTCTAGTGTTGTCCCTATATGTCATATTTGTGGTACTCACGGCCATACGCCCGCTGATTGTCAGTGTGGTGGTTATTCTCCCACTCCAGATTGTTTTGGTATGAACTTTGCTCAAGAGCATGGTTCATACCACAACAATTATTTTGATGGATGTCCTGAGAACCCAACTATGACATATAGGAGCAACAGCCCACCTATCTCATCATTTTGTCCTAGTTATCAAATGCAGGAATTTAGGTGTGCAGAGGAGAATCATTTCAATCAACATCAATACTATGCAGCTCCAGCTTATGCTCCCCAATTTCATCAAGAACAACCTCAGATCAGTCCTCCAGAAGAACAATCATCTTGGATGGACGAAGTTCTGAAACAGCAGCGAGAGTTGCTGGACAAGATGAACTCACCAATGATGCGGCTGGATGAAAGGTTTCCACAAACAGAAGCTCCTCAGCCTGTGCACCAACCTTCAGGGTCTGTACCGATGGTGTTAAATGATCCTCCTGAAGAGCAAGCGACCAAGGAAGTGTTTGATGACACAGAGAAGCTCATGCATCGCAGCGATGAGATTTCATCACAAGTTGAGCTTGAGTTTGAGCTGAGTGCTCCAGAGTTTCCTCTTGATACATGTGAGGTTCCAATACCTTCACATACAGATGAGCCAGCTATTGATAGTCCAGAGGAAGAGAGATCCCAGATTCTAGTTCTAGAGGATAAAGAAGAGGCTGCATTTGAAGATGGAGATAAAGAAGAGATTCAAGTGGTCAAGGATGCTGTCATACAAGAGCATGACGAAACTGGTTTATCTAACCCTCTTGATGATATGTTTCCTTGTGAACCTTTTGTCATTACATTGCAATACATGATACCATTGCTAAAGGAAGAACTGAAAAATGACTTGTTGAATTTTGATCATAAAAATCTTGATTGTGACATTGGGTATGATGCTAATGATGACACAAATAACTCAAATGCTAGAATTCTGCCTAAGGATGCATGCTTCAATATTGCTCATAACACACATCCGAATGCCATTCATTATCACCACGTGCTTTATTACTATACCTATGTTATTGGTTACTCAATTGATGATCTTGTGGGTGTGAACCCTATCACTTGTGCAAGTTTTTGTTTGTGTGAGTGTACTTTCAGGAGTTCTCGTGTGCACTACTCATTGAGGCAGTACATGGTGCGAGTCGACATTCCATGGGATCCTGGTGGATTCATGGAATGGTGTTGAGGAGAATGGTTGTAGTGGAGCAAGGAGAAGTGTGGATAGCATGAAGAAATGGAGAAGGATGCAGAAGGTTGTGAGCTGCTACAACATCTGCCCGGTGAGCTGTTTCTTACCCCAGCTAATTGTTTCTACTTGTGTAAATTCTAAGTGTGGGGGAGATTCATCTGATGCATGTTCCTAAATCTGTTCAATTATTCAAATTGTTGAAATGGTTTGCATGCATGAAGGTTTAAAGAAAGAAAGCTTGAGCTCAATTGTTTTGGATTTTTTTTGTCATATTGGCATTAATCTCTCTATGGATCATTCCTGGTGTTTAGTTTGTTTCTTTCAAGGACAAAGAAGAGATCAACTTTTTCATTTTAATTCTCCTTCTCTTGTTGTGCAAAACCCCTGGAAGGCTTGGATTCTTGGTTGAGAAATTAAAACTGTTTGTCCAGTTAAATCCTTAACCACGTTTTGTTTGCATTAGCATTTCATGATCCCTGGATCGGTGGAATGTGACGCACTAACAGAGCTCCCTCATCTAACTAAAAGTTGTGACACTAACTCTTTTTGCATTAGCAAGACATGATCCCTGGATCGGTGTCTTGTGACGCACTAACTTGCTTAACTTGAGTCTTTTTGGCATTAGCAAACCATGATCCCTGGATCTGTGGTTTGTGAAGCACTAACTGAAGTGTTATTTGAAATTCCCTGCCATGCATTAGCATGCCATGATCTCGGGATCGGTGGCATGTGAAGCATCTTTTGCTGAAAGCTTTTAACAATAACTTGTCATTCTGTTCTAACCAGTGGGAGTAATATTTCTGACTTGTGGCTAAGTTTTTAATTGACTAAATAATTTTAATTGCTAAATCTTGACTCCAAGTTGTTTCATTGGTTTTGCACAATCAGAAAAAGAGAGTTATACAATGAATGTTCATTATCTTCTTGTTTTTGCTCTAAATGTACTCAAATACCACTCCTGATCCATTGTTAGATTCTTGTTCATATTTCCGAAAATTTCACCAATCATTGCATTCTTGTCTTTGCTTGAGGACAAGCAAAAATCTAAGTGTGGGGGAATTTGATCAGTGGAATTTGTATCTAAATTCCAAGCATATTTTTTAGCATAATTCACTCACATCTAATGCTTTATTGATTAATTATGCCACTGAAATTATAGGAAACAAGCCATATTCATTACAAGATATATTTTACAGCCTTGCTTTCATTATTGCAGGATTGGTGCGCAAAGGCACCAAATTACTACACCAAAGCTGAGCAAGGACTTGTTGTCAACATGCGCTTAAGTGAGCGAGGGCCTGAAGAGAAAATAGCAAGGATCTTCTTGTGCAGAAAGAGGAAAAGAGGAGGGACCAAGCTGCAAAAGTCCAGACCAGATCGGGATTAAATCCCTAGCTTGCATCCATCGAGAGCAGGCCTGGCATTCCTCCCCAAATCCCCTTCTCCCTCTTCTCCACCGGCCGCGGCCGCGGCCAGGCCAGGCGTGGCAGCGCGCCACACCACTACTCCACCAGCCACCACCACCACGATCTGCCCTTGCCCTGCGACGCCGGTTCCCTCTTCATCGACGAACCAGCGACGACGACGACCTCTCCGACGCCTGCTGCTATTGCACGTTCTTCTCAGACCCCAAGTGCTGCTGATCTTCCGCAAGAACGACGACCTGGAGCTGTTCTTCCTCAACCTCCCCTGCTGCTGCTCTGCACCAAGGTCGCCGACGACCTGAAGCTGATCTTCCTCAACCTCCCCTGCTGCTCTTCCTTCGAATCTCTTGCTGCTGCTCTTCACCAATTTCAGCACCAACGTTCTGCTCTTCACCAATCTAAAGAAATCCTTGGGTTGACTCCAATCGATCCCCTTCTCCTTTCTCTTTCTTATTGCTGAATAAATAGTTGTGCTTGAGTTCGTACTAGTGTGCACAAGTGAACCTGTGTTGTGATGTGTAGTGACGTGAATTGTTCAGTACTACTTGCTGTATTAGTACCTTGTTCGTATATGTGAGTTTGTGCTTGTAAAACCTGTCACTTGTGTGTGCAATACATGTTCAGCTTCTAGTCTTTGTGCCCTTGTGATGTTTTCTATCCCTGTCTAATAAATTGCTTCTATCTCATCCTTATGCTAGTGATTGTGTGTCTTCAAGTATTTGTTGAGCTGTTTTGTGTTTGTCATTAAACTGAGAATACCAAAAAGATTGCCTGCTAGTTAGATTTACTTTCCCGTAAAATCCTCCATTATATTGTGATCTAGCTTTAGCCGAGCTCGATAGTTGTCGCCTAGTCCCTGTGGAGAGAACGATAAAACCACACTATTCTGCATTGATCAATGACTACAAACTACTTTTTGTTAAGCTGATGTAGCTTTCTTATCGCATGTACTCATGTGTATTGTTTTATGTGATGTGCTCATTTTTTTTACTGTAATGATGTGCTATATGTAATCCGTCTGTGAGGGTTTTTGAAGTAATGAAGTCGTGTTATGTCGAGAATCTACGTGAGTCTTGCTCGCTTGGTTAGCAAAGATGATGTACAATTAAATTGGTAAATTTAAATTCCTCGGAGGCCTTAGTGCTGGTGCCTTCCCTACTGCACTATTTCACACCCCCCCTCAACCCCCCCCCCCCCCCCCCCCCCCCCCCCCCCAAAAAAACTCTAGGGATATGGGGGTGAATATATAGCACGATCATCACAATATGCTTCATCCATGAATTATACTTTAGACATATGAATATCCTTCCAAACAACAACACACATAGTGATGAATTAGAGGGTGATAAAAAATAAGAACGTGTAGCTAAGAAATGAACATCCAGATAATCACCGTCTTAAAGTATATATACTTTAAAAAATACCACCAGGTACATGGCTGGATAGCGATTTGTATCAAGTATGCTGCGCATATATATACTAGTAATTGTGCACGTGCAGTGCACGTGTTCGCTAATATAACTTAAATCATAATGTGTACTCGTTTGGATTCAAATAAAATGAGATATTACACATTTAACAAAAACATCTTTAATTAACTTTCAAGCTAATCCCTTATTTTAGTATATTACTTCCTCGTTTGGCATACGGTCGACTCATTTGTTTCATTAAAAAATTGAAAGAGAGGAGTCCCTAATAGAAACCAAATGAAAACAAACCATAAAATCACTCCGTTCAATATTGGGACTTGTACATGGCTAAAATTGTCCATAAATCGCAATAGACCATATATTTTGGGATTTTCTTCAAAAAAACTATAGGACTTACATTCAGGAACGAAGGCAGTACCAAATACCAATCATAAAATGTACATGAAACATACGGATTTCTAGGTATTTGCTACATATGCAACATCACTTCCTCCGACTTGGTACGCTGAAGCTTTAGATAGTCCTGTTGCTTCACCTTTCCTCCAACAACCAGAACGGCGCTATCCGTGGTAAGAGAGCACTGACCTTAGGAATTGAGCTGCTGGCCAATTTGTAAATCACCGAGCAGCAAACACACACTCCTGCATAGCAACAACCTTCCTTCCCTTTTTAGCACCGGCTTCGGTGGGCATGAAGATGACAGTAGTTGTCACCTGAGCTGCCATGTCGGGTTTTCTGTTCATGAAGGTGACAACGGTGCCACTGACATTGTCATCGCCACTCTATTCATCGACATCCTGAGGACGCAGAACAAAATAAAGCAAAAGAGGAGTAATCAAGCAATACTCTTCCACTACCACATGTATGTATCTTTTGCTGGACCAACCATGGAGATTAGGGACATAGTGTAGTAACAACAACCTGATCTCACTGTAGTTATAGAATTTTGTGAGACGATCATAGTCTGTTCGAGGGAGCACCAAAACATTGTAGGGTCAGACCATTTTTCTGTGTAAGCAATGTCTAGGCTAATTAATTTGATTGTACATCTGAAATATCACCTCCTCAAGCTGGTGTGAACGAACTGAACCAATCAATTTGTACATGGTGCTTGCTAATTAGCCTACAATTAATATCACCTTAGAGCTCAGGTGAGAGCTAGAAGCAAACCTCATATTAGCAACCTTAGCAATAATTTGTAGTATTTTCATCATGTTATAGTTTAAGTTAAATTTCCATGGCACACCACATTGAACCTCCTAACATCGAACTGCGGCAGTGAAAGATAAGAAATTAATTCAAATAACTTCTAAGTCTGCAATGCCTTTCTAATTAAAAAATTTAAACGGGCACCTTCCCCAACTTCTGAACGTTTGAGGAGAAGTAGTTCAGGAGATACACAAAAGGTTCATTACAAATTCAGTTAATCGCTTCATGCTGGAGTCTTCACTGTTGTCAGTACCAGATACAGATTCATTCACACCTGAGGCCACATGAAACTGATAACATGTGTGTCCCTATAAGATGGGAAAAAAGCAATCAGCAAGCGTGGCATAGAAACAATGGAAAACTCATTGCTCCTCTTTACAAAACAAGCTTTACAAAAAATACGTCACACAAATGCACCATGGACACACCAAACTGGTCTAGTTGTGGCCATGCATTGCGATGTGGACAGCCCATTGGACACTTCACTGAAGCTTCAGAACTGACACACATTCACAACTCAAGTATTTGATGAACCTGATACGTAATAGGAAACTTTCGCAAGTACATGATCAGACTGAAATACAATATCTGGCTAGCAGCCTGCTAAACAGCAAGTTATTTTGAGACGTTTTGATAGGTTGAAACGTAGATACCAGTGCTGGACCAGGGAGGGAGATCGCTGGTTCTCCAGGGAAGGAGGCTTCGCGTGGGATGTCTGTGCTGAACGCCGTGGAGAGAGGCTCCGAGTGGGACGCCGGTGCCGACGCAGATTGGGAGGCGCTGCTGGAACACCGGTTCGCTTGCGAGAGGATAGAGGAGGCGTTATCGGCGCTAGGGAAGACGGGTCGCGTGGGGAGGAGGTGTCACAAGGAGACCGACGCCGGCGCTGGTGGGGCAAGGCGGTGCTGAGTGTTGGGCAACCATTCGTGGCGGGGGCGTCGGTGTGGCAGCGACAGGCGCTGTCGGCGCCCTAGGTAAGGATCGACATGGGGCAACAGGGGAAGACGGGGGAAGAGTTTGGGCATGGTTGTGGAGGAGAGGATCGCTTGTGGGGCGACGTGGGGGCGTTGTTTTTTTTTTTTGAAACTACGTGGGGGCGTTGTTTGATGTACATCATCGGGCAAACGTTGACGGTTCGATTAAGAGAATCAACGATGGATATTACGTAGGGTCCATATTATTTGGATCAGCCACCCTCTGGGTCTTTTTATATTAGTGGAGATGGAGATGGAGATGAGAACATGACAAGATTTCCTACCCCTAACCCTAGAGTTTCAGCTTTAGGTCTAGCCCGTTAGCAGTCTCATCCTGATTCTCTTCACGGCGTCCAAGATTACTCACATGTCGATTCTCACGGTATCCGGCCGCTGGCGCCAACAGTTGAGCAGGAGCAACACCGCCGGTGCCAGTTTGCCGTGCCAACGAAAGCGGCACAGGACAGGCCGAGGGGTCGTAGTGGCTGCGCCAGTCGACGAAGGGCTGCGCACGGAGGCAAGCGCTGCGCAGGGCTGTTGCATAGGACGACGCCGGGGACCAACCGGGACGACTGCCCTTGTGCGCCTTCTGTTTCTTCAATGGCACGCGCAGTTGCCTGTGCGCCTTCTGATGCCCGCCCCGCGCCCGAGCTGTCTTGAACGCGCGAGGGAAAAGGTTGCACTTGAACGCTCCCTCGACGAGCATCGCCGGCGTCTTCTTGTTCGAAGCCGATGACGGGACGCGAGACGACGTTCGGCTCTCGTGCCCGAGCTTGCTCTCATCGTCACCGATGGCCATGCCCAGCGAAACGGACTTGTTGGCGAGGAAGGTGGGCGCGGTAGAGCCAGAGCACGAACCGAAAGACTCCATTTGGAGAGCGGGATTGATGTGGATGCTTTCTGGAGATGTGTGTATGTACGGACGCGATCTTGATCTTGTGCAACTGCTTCTAGTTTATGGTGCTTTTTTTTATAGATGGCTCTTGCGGTGATCCCAGACAGCCAGAAATGGAAGGGAATGCTGCGCTATATATATATGTATTATTTTCGTGTTTCTTGCCATTTAGTTGTATATGCATCAACGCGTGCTAGATTCTTTATTTGTGGAGAGACAAAAGTAGGAAATATTGATTATCCAAACATGACCGGATACTCTGATTTTGTCATCTGACCGTAAACATGCATGCTGTGTAGTCACCAAAACTGCTTTAGCCTTTCACCATAACCAACAGTACCATTCAATGAGCGGATTATCTAAGTAGGGGACGTGCCCCAGGAAACCATCCCCGTCCGGCGTTCCAAGATGCGCGCTGCGCGCGATCGGACGTCGCGTGCGTCAAGAGGACCATCTCCCGCTATTAACGGGCGCGTGGGCGGGGTGGACCCGTTACTTGTCCCGACCGTGTAGGTGGTCCCACCGGTCAGCGACTGTGTTTTCGAATTTTGGGATGCGTGCAAAGCAAAGCACCGTGGTTATCGCTTCGCCGCCCCCGTTCCCCATTTCTCCTGGCCGTTACTGTTCTCTGCTCTCGTGGCGGAGGCAGAGGCGATTCCGCGCTAGGGTTTGCCACCTCGCCGGATTTGGCCGGCGGTCCGGCGAACGGAGGTTCGGACGCGGTGAGTACTTCTTCTCCGGCTCCTCCTCTCGCAAGCGCGCGTCCGATTTTGTTGCTTTTCCTAACTGCTAGAGCTCCGCCGTGAGTAGAGGGATTGCGAGCTCGCCGGATTTGGCCGGCGGTCCGTCGAACGGAGGTTCGGCGCGGTGAGTAGTTCTTCTCCGGCTCCTCCTCTCGCACGCGCGCGTCCGTTTTTGTTTGCTTCCTAACTGCTAGAGCTCCGCCATGAGTAGAGGGATTTGGGGGTGGTGAGTAGAGCTTGTTCCGATATGGTTCATGTGCTCGCCATCGACGGGCAGAGCTCCGCCGCGAGTGGATCTGTCTCGCTGTGGTGGGGATTTTTGCTTTTGAATTTTGTCTCGGGGGTGGGGTTTTCGCCTTGAGCGGTGATGTGCGTGCCGTGATGCACGTCGAACGGCGGGGAATCTGGGGCGATGTTATGGGATTTTGGGGGCGTCGATTTTTTGGTTTTCCGGTAGCGAGGTGAGTTGCTGTCGTGGGGTGAAGCCATCGGTGGTTTCTCCAGTGTTCAAGCAGTTTGGGGGAATTTTTGCTTGTGCATGCGCGTCAAACAGTGAGGATTTCTCTGTTTTTTCGGCACTAGAGATAGGTTCCTGGATGCTGAGCCCTGGATGTGTTTTGTTGTGCTCACGGTTTATGGTATGGTTTTTTGCAGAGCAACAATTGAGGCTGTTTCATAATGGGTAGACGCAGGAAAGCTCCGAGCAACGACGAATGCAATGGAAGAGTCATGGGTCCAATGCTGAAGAAGGTATGTGCACAAACATGCATAATCATGCAAAGATGCATACATAAGTTACCTGTCTACAACCCGGGGCCATAAGTTACCTGTCTACCTTGGTTGTCCATATTTTTACCATGGGAACTTTCTGACAGAAGATTTTTTCGACATTAGTTATGTGACCATGTAAATTCAGCATGCCACTTAATTGGGTTTTTCTGGTAACTAAGCACAATGTGTACAACGATAGGCGCAAGTGATGGCAACTGTTTTATTTTACGCTAGTTTTCTGGCCTACCTTTGTTTTTTCCTGTCACCTTTTCCTTCTTGTTACATGGTAATTCAGTGTACAATATGTGGCAACAGTACATACATTTTTACCAGGGGGGAAATTTATGTTAGTAAGATTTTTTTACATAAGTTTTTTTGTGACGATATAAGTTCATCATGCTTACCTAATTGTTATTTTCTGGTAACTAAGCAACCATGGGGTGGCAACTTCCTATCATAAATGCTATTTTTTGTGTATTATACGGCAACAATAGTATTCATATTTTTTGTGGCCATTTTTTCTGAGTAGGTAGCCATGTTATTTGTAGCATATCCTTCTTTTAAATTCTGGCAGTTGTATGCTTTTTGCTTTAGGTTTTTACTTACCTTCCTTTTTTGGTCTGTTTTTTTACCCATGTGTACATAGGCGAAAGCTGGCGTGAATAGGAATAGGGCTTCTTCATTTGGACTTTTGAAGCTCTATCCTCATTTGGAGGATAAACAGAAGATCATGATTAGAGATGATTTGAAGCAGGGTACCCTACTGGATATAAAATGTGATCAGCTGAGCAATGCTTTACTAGCATGGGTGACCAAGTTGTATTGTCCTAAGGATAGGGCTCTTATTATCCCTGGGCGTGGAAGCATCCCTCTTAACGAGCAGGTTGTCTATGAGACCACAGGCCTACCTAGGGGCAGACTCACTGTCCCATACTATGTTGACTATAACATAGAGGATGGGTTAGTCAAGGAGCTATTCCCAAATGACGGCAACAGGCCAAAGTTAACTAGGGTTGCCGAGCTTTTAGCTGGGTACAAGGAGGCAGATGACAAATTCAAGAGGTTGTGGATGGTATATGTTACCTGCGGTTTTCTGGCACCGACCACTGGAACCAGAATTAGCAACAAAGTTTACCCCATGCTGGTGAGCATTTTTTCTTTTGCCAGTGAACATGTTTTTCTTCTTAATCTGCATTATTTTTACCCCAAAGTTATTTGACAAGTGTGTTCAATTTTTTTTAGGTAAACGTTGCTGGTTTTGGAGAGTATAATCTATGCAAATTTGTTGCCGATTACATGCATGAGAGTTTATCAAGTGGGAAGTTCAACAATGCATGCTTGCTTTGCATTTTGGTAATGCAATCTCACACTCAGTTATGTCTGTGAAGATTTTTTGCATGGGGCAACTTTTTTTACTAATCATGATTTCTGATGATGTTTTCAGTTAAAATACATCTCCTCCCTCAATTGCGATGATTACGTAGTTGACTTGGGGGAATCAGAGTTTGGGATTAATCTATGGACGAGGCAGGCAGTTGAGGCAATAGCTGCTTTGGACACACAGGACGATGATCCTAATTCATTTGGCAAACTTCAGGTAAGGATGAGGCGGAGCACAACTTTTTTGTGATACTTTTTTTTTGAGTTTCATCTGTTCACACTGCGAAATTTCTTTTCTGTAGCTAAAGGAAGAGTTCGCTGCGAAGCTAGAGCTTTTTGGTGGACCAGCTGGGTTTGAGAAGTGGATGACCCACAATACACACCATAGTTGCAGCGCGGAGGTAGGTGCACATAATCTGGCAACCATCTATGCATGTGATGGCAATTAAGCATTTTTTTTAAACTGGCAACTAGTTTTCTGCATGATGTTACCCCCACGTGTGTGTAAAACTGGTAAAACCTTTTTTGTGTTCTGTGAATATTTATAAACTGGCAACCAAGTTTTCATGTGGTGGTAATTAATGAGATTTTTTAACTGGCAACTAGGTGTGTGTGTGACGGTAACCCCCGAGTAGGCATTTAAGTTTTTTTAAGCTGGCAACCAAGTTTTCATGTGGTGGTAATTAAGGAGATATTAAGCGGCAACTAGGTGTGTGTGTGACGGTACCCCCCCGAGTAGGCAATTTTTCATTTTTGTTTTGTCTCTTTCTGTGTGCATCCATAAGCTGGCAACCAAGTATGGGTGTGTTGGTAATTAAGTATATTTAAGCTGGCAACCAAGTTTTCATGTGGTGGTAATTAAGGAGATATTTTAAGTGGCAACTAGGTGTGTGTGTGACGGTACCCCCCCGATTAGGGCAACTGGTTCTTACTTTTTTGTTATCATCTTCTGTGTTCGCAGGAAAAGAAAAGAATTGGCTCACTGCTTTTTGATCACGCGGTCGGGCTAAATGGTCTATTGAGCAAGCTTGCGCAAGGGTGGACAGCTCTAGGTCCAGCTGCAAGCGCTTGTATGGAAGATTCATTCAACCTTTTGTCTGTACCGAGAGCAAGGCCACCACCCAGATCTTGTCAACAGCAGGGGAAAGATGATTCGCTTGCTGAAGAATCGTCTTCTGATTCCGAGTCTTCGAATGACAGGACTGATAGAACTGAAACGGTACGAACCAGTTCTATCCAGAACACAAGCCGTAGCCCCCATATCACTCATTCCTCAGGAAGACAGCCTTCTGGGGCATCACCTAGGCGTAGCCCCCGTCTCAATCCGGCATCAGGAGAAATGTCTATTGGGGCATCAACTAGGATTACACCCCGTTCTGCTCGTTACTCACGGGAGAAGTCTGCTGGGGCATCACCATCCCAATGCAACAGTACCAAGCATACTGAAAATGCAGGCAGCTTTGGTACCAGCAATATGAACTTGGGAGAGGGGGCTGATCAGATCGACATGGACAGAGGAAGCATTGATGGCGGCATTCAGTCATCTGAGAACAGCAGACATCAGGATACGGATTTTGCAACAATGCCGACTGACAAAACCGGGTCGCAGATGATCCCTCTTATGGACAGTGACGCTTCTTTGTCTGAAACTGCTACTGGCGTCGACGATTATGTCATTACTGAGTCACAGACGAGCAGTCAACATGTTGACAGCAAGATAAGGAGCGAGGCTGCATCCATGGCCATGAGGTTAAGTGGTTTGAAGGGCCGTCAAGCAACTGCAGATAAAGCCAAAGGACACATCCATGATGAGCAGATACATTCAGAGGTGAAGCGTATGGTAGCATGCGAACTGGGATTGCTGAAGGATACTCCAAGCACGCCGCCCTCAGGACTAACAAGAACAGCAGGGTAAGAATTTTTTTAGTTTTGGCAGTTCTACATTTTTTTCCTATTTTTTTTCATGGCAATTAAGTATGTATGTTCTGGTAATTGATTTTTGTTTCACACCTGGCAATCAGATGCTTGATACTTGGTAATTTTCAGAAGGCATTCTTCATCTGGTTGCTTACACCTTTTTTTTTGTTGCTTTTTTGTGTGTGCATGAAAACAGGGGAAGCAGCGGGACACCTAAAGGAACAAGACTGAAGAGAGTTTACCCAAGGGGATCCCCTCAAGTAAATGCTGAAGGCCCTCTGTATAAGCAAGCTAAAAGTTCTGATGCCGTAATAGATGGTGGCCTAGACCAGGCAAATAGGTTGAACAATGTTGAGGAGGCACTGACAGAAGGACAAGGTAACCCTGCTTCAGCTGATGCACCAATTGGCGGGGGCAAAGCAAACGACATTGCCGGGTCAAGCTACAGCAGTGCAATTCTGTTGTCACCAACAGCAGATATTACAGGCAATGGAGGTGAGGGAAGAGCATGTGAGGCTGGCAAGAGTACTAGTACAGCGATCATTATCTCTCCCACTGTCCGTGCAGAATCAAATTTGGTGAGCACTGCATTAAGGGAGAATGTGTTGGCATCATTATATCGCACACCTAGTCCGCATGGTCCCTTACCAAGATCAAATTTAGCACGGAATGCAGATGGCTCACCGTTTGTAGTCTCCAGCGAGCTACGAAGAATTGTTTCTGAACTTTCGGCAGCGGTCAAGGCCAAGGAAAAAGGAAAGACAGTTGTTTCTGATTCTGCTGCAAGTGGGTCGAAGAAAAAGAAGAAGCGTAAACCAAGGGATCCGCGTCCGGGCATGTTTACACCTCCATCATTCCATTTGTTGTCACAGTCCTCACCATCTTCCAGCGAGTATGATGATATGAATGTCGACAGCAGCCCTGACAGAGATGGCTTTGTATGTGGTATATCAGCCCCAATCAACGCACCCCCGCTTGCCTGGGCACGAAATGAAGGTAATTTTTCATTTTTCCAACTTTTGGGTTCCCCCCCCGACGCTGTAGTTGGTTGTTTTGGGTTACTGTGTTCTTTACCTTGTTTCTTTTCCCTCCGACAGATCCCGTGGACAAGCTTAGGAAAGAGGAGAAACTTGGGGCCTACTTGGATGGAACCATCGAAACAGTCGACGATGAAGTAGGTGAGTTGCTTGACAAGATGGAGAATGATGCAAGAGAAGACATAAAGAGGATGCGTGAAACTGCCGCTGCCAATGGAGGAGATGCTGAAGAAGGGGGTGTGTTGAGTGTAACACCAAAACCTTTTGCAAGGAGAACAAGAGTAATGAAACCATCTCGGTTCAAGTCATCGCCTTATGATGAGTTTTTCAGTGTATCTGAAGATGAAGAAGATGTGTACAAGAAGCTGATGATGAGTACCACAAACTCAAGGGCATCCAATATCAAGAAGTAAGTACGCACGAGTTGACTATCGTTTTCTCTTTTTTAGGTTTCATTTTTTTCTTAAAGTTTCTATGCACAAAACAGCTTCAGTTTTGTAACCATAAAATCCTTTATCTACATATTTTTTGTAGGCTGGACATTGTTAAATATCCACAGAGCTGGATACACACTGTTGAGTTGGCTGACTCTATGAAGCCAAGGGCTCAGCTGTCAACACGAGTGTGCGACGTTGCTGTAGAGTACATAAGGAATAACTGCAGAGTTGAAAAGAGGGTTGTCTTCCCTTATCTGGTGGTCGACCATTTGCTTGCCAATGAGTTCGCAAAGAGAATTGTAACAAAGGCTTTCAGGAAGCAGAAAGATTACTCACTGACTGTTCAAAATCAGGTATAATCCCCTAACACTTTTTGTCATGGCTGTGGCAAACTCACTTGGTAACTAGGAATATATCATTGTGGCAATTGCTATAACCCAAACTGGTAATTGTGAGTCACTAATCTGGCAACTGTGTTTTTTAAAAAAAATAGTTGGCAACTGTTTGTGTCTCACCTGGCAATTAACTGTTATGAATTTGGTAACCACATTTCCTTTTTTCCATTTTCTCATGTGTTGGTTTATGCCTTTTTAAAAGATTTTTTATGCATGCAAAACTGCTTTTACTCCATCTGGTAATTGAGTTTTCATAATGTGGCAACTATCTTGTTTTGTTTTTTTTTGTCCCTTCCCCATGAGGCATCACATGTTCTTTCTGAATTTATCTTGGCAACTGCTACTAACCCCCCGTGGTAAATAAGAAATAATTATCTGGTAACTCTGTTCTAGTATCCCGGCAAATTTCTCTAATGTTTTTGCGTTTTTTTTTGTAGGCGTTGTTTGCTGTGATGGAGAACTTCGGAACAAAACCAGATGATCCCCATCATTGGTATGTTGTGGGTATTAACATGGTGGCCAAAAGATTTGAGGTTTTGGACTCACTGCGTGGACCCAACAGTCCAAGCCTTATTCGGCATTCCGGTAGGGTTATAAACAAGCTGAAGGAAGCATGGGATGTTTTCTACGAAAACGCAAAGAACAAGATTGAAGCTTTCGAGACCAGGATAATCGAGGTTCCTCTCCAAGGAACGCCGTGAGTAATGCGACACACAGCAGTTCATTTTTACGCCGTCTGTTCATATTTTTTGTTTTTTTAGTCCCTAAAGTGTTTTGTCCCATCCTGTTTTTAGGAATGATTGTGGATTCCACATGCTCAACATTCTTGAAAGGTGGTTCGGTCAGGAAATACCAGACATGCAGCCTCACCATGTTGAATATGCAAAAAAAAAATGGCCACTCAGGCTGTTATCTTCGCAGTTGAACGAAACAAGGAAGTGGAGATTCCACTTGGACAACAACAAGCTATGAAGGTACAAGCTCATACACCATGCTTGATAATTGCATAAGAGATAGCTTTTTGATGTGTGCTTATAAATAAGCTAGAAAGCAAAGGCATCCAGAGTCACACTCAGTTAAATTACAAGTTTCTGTTCATTTATTCAGAGAAATAAACATTAAGATCAAGCCTCCTTCAATCTTTCCGGGCAGTTGCGCGCGTCGTGGCGAACAGAACCGCACACTTTGCATTTCCTCTTGGTTTTAACTTGTATGTCCAGAGGATTTTGGAATGCCGTTGCCTTTTTTCTACCTTTGTGTTTGACATGGGCGGATCATGTAGCACTACTGTGTCTGAGCTTTCTGACACTGCTGTATCTGCATTAGTATCCTCGACCATAGAATTGTTAACAAGCACAATAGTAGTGCCAGTCGGGCAAACTGTCTCAACTGGACGTGACGCGGTAGCTCTGGCATTGGGCCGGGATGCATTAGATCCCTCCTGCCTTGGGCTGTTCCTGCAGATGGTACAGCAGACTTGCGCACTGACACCGATGGCCCTCTGGTCCTAGACGGGCCTGTAGATCGTGCAGCCGCAGCTGCACGCTGTTGTCTTTTCTTCAGTGCATTTAGCTCAGTCTTAAGTTGTTTTATATGCATCGACAATATGCGCTGACCATCATCCGATTGGCATGCAACCTTTGCTAGGCTTGTTAGGTCATTGCAGTATACCGCATACTTCATCTTTCTTCGTGATTCATCCGGCATCTCACCTTGTCGGGCAGCTGCAGTCACGGTTGATGGGTTGAGCTCTGCATTAGGAGTCCACCTTCTAAGGATGTAGGCATCCGGCATCTTGGTAACTCCCAAATGGATCATAACCTGTGGTAAATATTTTTTGCTAGTTAAAACGTGGCAACACCTCTGTAAAATACTGTTAACTTGCATCTAGAGTGGGTCTAAAAATCTGGCAACTTACATTGTGTAGGTTGGCAAGTTGGTGTAAGTAATATGGCAATTTAGTCTTAGTAGGATGGCAATTACATAAGCATTTTTCTCGTACCTTTAGTATATGGCAGCAGACCATGCCATCCCTGTCCATTTTACTACATTGACACTCATAGTGTTCTGCACCGACATTTGCATGCACAGTATATGTCCTGTCACCATAGTCAGGCACAAAATCTGTAATACAAATCGTCTCGTAGATGTCGCCCATGATATGTTTGCAGTTGTAGGACATAAGCTTCTCCATTTCATGTTGGAACCTATAGAATATTTCACGGGTATAAGTTTGCGACATTTGGAACTCTATTGGGTGGTGACACCATTTTGATGCTTTTGTAATAAGTGTGACTGCCTCCTCCCTGTTTTCAGCATTATGATATTTCTCTTGTATGTCTGCATACTGACGAACAAATTCGGAGATCGAATTGTTGGGGTTCACATACTTTTTCAGCACTGCATTGAAACCCTCACTCCTTCCTGTTGTTTGGAGGAATGGATAGAAGTTGTGCATGAAGTATGCTGGCACCCAACAATCTCTCTTCTCATACAGAGCTGCTAGGTCTTTGTTGCCTGCAACGTCATGCGTTTCTAGCATTGCTAGCCACTTAGTCTCAAATTCTTGCGGAGTTAAGCTGTTATTCAGGCAATCTTTGAACTCATCGTTCAGTTCGAGGTTCCTTGCCATGAGAGGCCCAATCAGTTCCTGCGCTTTCCTGATGATGTGAAGTCTGCAGTTCCTGTGTCTTGCTTGTGGGAAAACTTCATCAATGCCAGCCCTCATAGCAAAGTCCTGGTCAGTGATAATGTTGAGTGGTGCCAGCCCATCCATAGCTTCTAGGAAAGTTTGGAATAGCCAAATGAAGCTATCTGTTAGCTCATTCCTCAGAAACGCACAACCAAACTGAATTGACTGACCATGACTGTTTATGCCTATAAAAGGAGCACATGGCATCTTGTAAGTGTTAGTACAGTATGTCGTGTCGAATGCCAAGAAGTCATTGTAGTGCTTGTATTCCCTTCTTGCAGGACCATCTATCCAGTACATGCATTCTACCATGCCCTCATCATCCTTTAGGAATTTACAGTAGAAGTCCTTGTCCTGGTCTTTCATCAGCAGGAAGTACTCAAGCGTGCCCTCCATGTCTTTGTATTGATCCTCATGGCGGAAAGAAGCACGTAGGTTGGCTATTTCCTTTGGTCCATACGTCATATTTTCAATGCTCCCAGCCAATCTGCTCATTATCTGCATCTGACGGCTTGTTTCTAGGTTGCATGAGTGCAGCAACCTCAAGAACTCAACCTCATCCTCTGGAATGTTCTTGTGTGATCTTAGGTATCGAGTCAATGACCATTTAGGTAGCAGAGGGTGGTTATGGTTGTCATTGAACTCGGTAACTAGCCATCCAAACTGTCTACGCTTAACAAACATCCTGGCTGGGCACTCACATCTTTCCACAATGTTCCTTTTCCTTTCTTTAAGAACTGGTTTTTCAGGGTTTTCTTTCTGCACTTGTTTCTTGCCTTGCTTGTGGCACACAATTGATGCTCGTGCATACTCACCATCTACATCTGACTTCCTCCTGTAGTCATACCTTATGCCAAAGCCCTTCTTTTTTGCATACATTCTGTAATGCATTTCAGCTTCTTCTAGTGTATCAAACCTCATCATCACGAACGGTGGCTGAGCAGGCGAATTCACCTCTGCGATTCCTTCGATGGCTGAATCATCAGCAGTGTTAGGCGTGTGACAACTTGATTCACCTAGGGTAAAAAATGACTCGGCATTCTGGCTTGAAGCCCCCGCAGACACTTGTTGTCACAATGAGTTTCCGCCCTCTGAATTAGTGTTTCTGACCAATGTACTAGTAGCACCTTGGGCAGAGGAGCCAGCAATAGCAGTGGGGGCAGCAAGGCCATCACCTGAAATTTCCAACGAATATTTTATGAATTTTTTTAGTTATCTGGTAACTTAGCTCAGTATAATCTGGCAAACTAATACAAGTGTCCTGGCAAACAATATATATAAGGGGGAATACAAACCTGTGCTTGGGAGCAGGGCAAGTTGTGTTGTTGGGTTCTTGGTCACTCCAACCATTACTCCTGAAGTAGCTGCAGGCATCCTGGGTTTCTGTTGTGGTTTTTTTTTTGGTCAAACAAAGGACACAAGGTGGCATAAGATGCAGGCAGTAAACTTACATGTATATTAGATTTTTTTCGTGTCCAACAACTCACCTGTGTACTGCTTGTGCAAATGCATCCACCCCATTGTTGCGCTGCGTGTTGTCATCTGAGATAATGATTGATGCTCTTTTATTTACATTCTTTTTTGTTCCACATTCAAACACGTTTTGTGTTTCAACCTGCAATGTATTTTTCAGAAAGTTAGCAACTTAACAACTACTTATCCTTTTTTTTGCGTTTCAGAGCCGTTTGTTTTTGCGCCAATGATTGATGAAGGTTCCACAAGCTGGAGATCAAGTATAAAAGAAACACACGTGTATGTACGGATGGAGGTTGTGCGGGAGACAATTACTATAATGCTAGTTTGCCAGGTTCACAGATGTTTGTTGCCAGGTTCACAAATGCTAGTTGCCAGATTTTTTTCAAGCAGTTGGTCATCATATTTTTCATAATGTATGGAGGTTGGCAGATCCCCATGTCATAGTTGCCAGACAAGTAGTTACTAGTCACCAGGCAGCATTTCCTTAGTTGCCACTTACATTTTGATCTAGATTCTAGTTGGCAGATTTGTTCAAGCTGTTGGTCATCAGTTTTACCAAGCACACAAATTGCCAGGCCACTATTTCCTAGTTGCCAGATTTGTAGTTAGTAGTTACACAGGCAGCAAATTTATCTAGCTACCTTCTTCTACTACTACTTTTTTCTCTACTATATCTATGATGCTAGTCAGTTTTCAGACATATATCTCACTGAATTTCTTGTTTTGCCTCTGTCACTATGCATCTGGTGGTCTTGTTCTGGTGTTTCTGGAGTTTCTTTGCATGTGGGAAACTGTTACAGAGTTTGTAGCAGGGGTTTGTTGAATAAAATTTTCGGAACTACTGAATTGAGCAAGGAGTGGCAGAGTTGTGGTTAGTTTTCTGCACAGGGGGCTGAGTGTAGGAGAAGGGGGAGGGGTGTGGGGTGGATGGATCTGGGAGTTTTTTCATACCTGCTGCTGGTTTCTCTGTTGATTTTGCTGCAGGGCGTCAGGATCTTGGACGTGTTCTTCGTCGTCCATGTCTTGAGGAAGAAGAAGCTACCCCGATCCCTAGGTGGGGAATGCGTGGTAGTTAGATCAGGTGCTTTATGGTCTAAAACCTGGGTGCGTGTTAGTTGGGAGTTGTTGTGTTTTGCTGGACCTGTTTTTGGGCCGTGTAGATCGCTGGCACGCGCTGACGCGCGCGGCCTTTTTTTGTGCTTTGGCTGTTAACAGGCTGGCACGCGTGGGCTGTTGCCAGGCTGGCGCGCGTGGGGCTGGCTGCTGCGCGCGTTGACTGATCCCTAGCGGGTTATCGGGCGCCGTACGGGAGGGGTGTTCTGGGGCACGTTCGCTACGTAGCAAGTTCCTTCAATGAGATAAATTGCAATGTCTGACAAGAGATGACACGTTAACATTTTTACCAACATTTCTTTCACTATATTATTTAATAAAATTTCTATTTTTGGCTGATGAGAACCGCCAGCGTCACGCGGAGATCCATGATTATTTTGCATTTTTCGCGGGCAGATCTCTCAGCCCTACTCTATTTTTAACGGAACGCAGCAGCGCTGCTTCGATAACTTAAGAGGAACAGAGACAAATGCCAGGGATGTTCGGGGTTACAATAAGAAAGAGAGAATCCAAAGTACTATATATAAAGGACGGACAAAACAACGGCCTTTCAGGGCTTCTTTCACTGTAGCTAATGTAGCTACGAACAGTAGCTACAGTACGATTCCTGGTCGTCCGATCACGAATCGATGGTCCACGATCCTTCTCCATCTAGTGAACAGTACTCTGTCGGTCATCGATGAACAGTAACGGTACCGCCGTGATGAACAGTACCGTTTTCAAAAAATACGATTCTCTCTCCTTTTCATGATAACACATACATGAAATATATGTGTGTCGACGAGTAGGTTCCATTGTCGTGATCGGTTCCGAGTTTGGTCGACTCTAACTCCTTAATTTTGGATCCAGATTCGCAAAAACATTTGACAAATTTTGTCAAATTCGTCGCACTCAGTCATCCGTTTGAATTTTCCTTTCACGAGTAGATGGATATCACCCTTCCAAACAACTTTCATGTTTTAACATTTTTAGTTTGACGGACATATACGTATTTCTCTCTAATCTTCAAATTCAACTCAAAGAGTTCATCTAAATCTATCAGCTCATCCATGGTTACTATCCCCTACACTGGAGAAAAACGTAGCTATTCCAGATGAATAGTGCTCCACCCGGTAAACAAGCCGGTCACACCGGTGAATAGCTGTGCAATGACCGGTGTATCATCCGATGAACAGCCGGTCAACCTTTTTTTAGCTTTTTCCCCTTAGTTTTTTTTTTGCACATAGACTTTTTTTCGCAGTAGTTTTCAGCTTATATTTCCAGGCTAAAATTTTCCCAAGCGTATTTACATAGGTATACCTTCTAAACGAGTTTAGACTTTCTGACAGTATTTTTCTTTATCTTTTTGACAGTTTTTTAAATCTTCTTCGGACTTTCCGATTGTGATTTTTGGTGTTTTTTTGTCTAAAAAATACAAACCGAATTTACACACATATACCTCTCGAACAAGTTTAGATTTTTCGACCTACATGAGTTTAGACTTTCTGACGGTATTTTTTTCGCTTTTTCCCAGTTTTTAAACCTTTTCTTTCGCTTTTTTCATTTTTTAACCTTTTTTGGACTTTTCGATAGAATTTTTTGTCTTTTTTTTGTGTGAAATTACCAACCGCATTTACATACATGCATATACCTCTCGAACAAGTTTAAACTTTTCGACCTAAATGAGTTTAAACTTTTTGACGGTATTTTTCTTTAGCTTTTTTACAGTTTTTTTAACCTTTTTTGGACTTTCTGATAGTAATTTTTGTCATTTCTTTTTGTATACAACTTACCAACCACATTTACATACATACATATACCTCTCGAACAAGTTTAGACTTTTCGACTGTATTTCTTACAAAAAACAACTAAATATTTTCTCCTCTTTTTCTCATTCCTTCTTTTTGGCCTATAGAATGATAATTTGCGACACAAATTTCCGTCCGAGCACAAATTTTCGTCCGACATTCGTCCACTGTACATCCGGCTATTTTTAGATTAATCCCAGTTTATCTTTAAAATATTACAATTGGTGATCACAAAATTATATAATGATTTAATAAACCCACGGTACCTGTCAATACAAATTGAACTCACACGTCTAACTACAAACACTTCTCTTAATACATACAATCTTTCGTTTCAGCAAATCCATTTTATTCTTTGAACAAAAAGACTAACTACTTAACACTATTAAAAACACAAAATACGCTCATGTACACACAGGCGCGGCGACACGCCGCGCCATCTTGCCTAGTCCAAAGTAAGATACAGAGAAGAGAGCTACTATTATAGACTATGCTGAGGCAATGAACAGATGTGAGGAGGGGAGAGCTATTAATAGACTATGCCGGCCACACAAAGCAACCTTGATGAGCGCCAGAGCTGCAATTCTGTGACAATCTTGTCTGCTAGGTCAGAAGGTACGCGAGCCTTGTTGTTGAAGATACAGTTATTACGTTCCTTCCAAAGTATCCACCAGAGAAGAAGAGGTTGATACCCGATGACGTAGTTACCTGCGTCAAAAGAATATGGGTTAGGTTGAGACTCTAAGTGCAGAGTGTGTAGTAAGTGGAAGACGTGTTTTCCTCACGAGGGGTGACTCGAGGGTTTAATATCGAAATCTCGGGGAATCACTAGTGAATATTTATCTTTCCTATCCTTCTTTTGGTTACCTACAAAACAAAGTAAATGTTTTGGTACTCAACCTCACCTAGTGGTTGTCAAGCACAGGGTGTGAGAATGATATCAAGATAATATGCAATGCAAACAAGAAATAAATATGCAATGGTGGTAAATAAATATGCAAGGATGGTGGTAGCAATGATAAATGATATTTTTGGGTTTTATATGATGAATGCAAGATGTAAAAGTGTTTTTGTATTTTCGGATTTTTAAATGGCAGAAAATGGAAAAGTGGTAAAAGTGGTTGGAAAGGTGTTTCTTATGATTAAAAATGGACCGGGGTTCATGGTTTCACTCTCTCTTTAATAACGTGGTAGACAATGGAACACTAGAGTTGACATATGAGATTGCAACACAACAGTTTAATGACAAGTTATAATTATATGGGCATCACGTCCTAACATAGAGACCTTTTGGTTATTAGTCTCTCTTATACTCCACCAAGATGCGAACTAAATCATAACACCTCAGTAATTAAGATAACTCAGAGTATAGCAATAAGTATCATGACATGAAGTTAAAATAAGAACATGCTAGATCTAGTCATGGAGTAGTGGCAATGGTCACACCCACATCTCCGGTAGCATGGTATTTCTTTTTATCCCTAGTGAGGCAACAAAGTAAGGTAGAGATACCCAAGTGGATCGCAGAACTTTCTCTCACGTTCACTGCACTAGCCACCCCTCGTTACTCCAACTAATGCACACGTTCTCCCTCACACGCTCTCATAAACATGCTTGATCATGACAAGTAAATAAGAACGGGTTACATAATATGCATCTACTTTCATAACTGAAACAAAACCATTGCAATCTCAAACATATATTAACTCATAAAAAGATCCACCACAAAGGTATTACATAGATGACCGTAATCATGTTCAGCAGCTCATACGGTACTAATTAGTGAAGCTCGAGAGAGAGAGATACATAAGTTACTTCCACAAACCCATAGTCCAGAGGTGGACTACTCCCTCTTCATCATGGAGACGGTGGAGAAGTCGTTGGAGAAGATGGAGACCACTCCGGCAGCGCCCCGCCGGAGTTTTCCCCCTCCAATCTGCAACTCCAGGTCTCTGTTTCGGTGTTTCTGTGTTTCTGCGGCGCTCCTTCCAGAGAACGTCGGGGGACTATTTTTATAGGCGGTTTTAGGTCAAAACGAAGTCGGTGGTGGAAAGATCGACGGCAACGGAGCTTCGAGTGCCAAAAGGGGGGGGTCCCACGCGGCCATGTACTTGGGCCGCGTGGGCCCTCGGGCCTCCGCTTGTTTGCTTCCTTCGCTCCCACGCTTTGTTCCTTCCAAAAACTGATGCTCCTAAATTTTCAGGTCATTTGGACGTCGTTTGGGTCCCTGAAACATTAAAATATAGAAATAGGGTTTTCTGCCTGCGCAGGGTTAATTCCATAAAAAATAGGAAACATGTCAAATATTCCCAAAATCATTATAAAACAGTGATATAACCCTTATATGATGCAAATATGACTGGAATATAAGTAAAATAATGCAAAGTTCATGTATGTATTTTACATGCATCAGAGGTACATATATAATGCCATCTCATGACAACAACACACCAGCAGGCAACAGATCAATGACCGTCACCCACCAATTGCACCTGAAGATTAGCGTGGCTGAAAATGGACACGCGGCAGAAGGTAGGTCTAGCTTATCATGGATATCCACCCAGACATGTCGCAAGTACGAGCAATAGGCTGATAGGTGCACCGCCGTTACAGGGTGGATTCTACAAAGCTTGCAAATAGGATCGCGGGCCAGCCATACTTGGCCAAGTTATCTGATACGTCTCAAACGTATCTATAATTTTTGATGTTCCATGCTGATATTATATCAATTGCTACATGTTTTGGCTACACTTTATATCATTTTTATGCATTTTCTGGGACTAACCTATTAACAAGATGCCACAGTGCCAGTTCCCTGTTTTCTGCTGTTTTTGGTTTCAGAAAATCTATTAAGGAAATATTCTCGGAATTGGACGAAACAAAAGACATCGTCAATAATATCACGAGGAGATCACGGAGTCCAAAGGGGAGTCGGAGCAGACCCACCAGGGGGCCACGCCACACTAGGGCGCGGCCCAGGGTGGGCCCGCGCCCCCTATGGCGTGGTGGCCCCCCTCGGCCACCGACGCCGCCTCTTCGCCTATATATTCTCCGCGACGCGAAAACCCTATTACGGTCGATCATATTCCACGAAAAGTTCCGTCGCGGCCGTCATCGTCAATCTCAGATCGGAGGAGTTCTGAAGCTCTTCCCGGCACCCTGCCGGAGGGGAGATCATCACCGGAGGGCTCTACATCACCATGCCTGCCTCCGGAGTGATGCGTGAGTAGTCCACCCCTGGACTACGGGTCCATAGCAGTAGCTAGATGGTTGTCTCTCTACCTTGTGC
Organism: Poa pratensis; assembly: GCA_947311845.1. Taxonomy (NCBI): domain Eukaryota; kingdom Viridiplantae; phylum Streptophyta; class Magnoliopsida; order Poales; family Poaceae; genus Poa; species Poa pratensis. The sequence continues at coordinate 14,691,850 of CAMZMU010000075.1, read as the reverse complement.
CTCCATGTTTAGATCTTGTGAGCTGCCTAACATGATCAAGATCATCTTATTGTAATGCTAGATGTTGTGTTTGCTGGGATCCGATGAATATTGATACCATGTTTATTCAAGTTGTTTATCTATGTGCTCTTGATCTTGCATGCTCTCCGTTGCTAGTAGATGCTTTGGCCAAGTAGATGCTTGTGACTCCAAGAGGGGGTATTTATGCTCGATAGTGGGTTCAGTCTCTAGATATCTGGATCAGTGACAGAAAGGTCTAAGATGGTAGATGTGCTGTTGCTACTAGGGATAAAACATTGGTGCAGTGTCCAAGGGCACTTGTATTGATTACATTACACACTTTACTTCATGCAATAATCTGTTGTTAGCAACTTAATACTGAATAGGATGCGGATGCTGCCTTGAAGGTGGATTATTTAGGCATAGATGCTGTTGGAATAACGGTCTATGTACTTTGTTGTAATGCCCAACTAGATTTCATAGTAGACATCTTGGCATGTATTGCATTGTTATGCCCTCTCTATTTGTCAATTGCCCAGCTGTAATTTGTTTACCCAACATGCTAGTTATCTGTTCTGAGAGAGACACCACTAGTGAACTGTGGACCCTGGTCCAATTTCCTCATACTGTTTACACAACCTGCTGCAATCATCTGTTTCCTGTTACTTGCTGTTTTTCCTGCTGTTTTCCACACCATACGTTTAACTCTTTGTTTCTGCAAGACCGGAGAGATTGACAACCTCTCTGTTTCGTGTTGGGCAAAGTTCTGGTTTGTGTCTGTGCAGATTCCACGTTGGTGCAAGCTCCCTAGCGCCAGGGGGAGTCAACATCAACAACCTTCCGATAGATCGTCAAGTCCTACTGGATTGATAACCTTGGGTAGATTATTCAAGGGAAAACTTCTGCTGTCTACATCATAACCTTCCTCTTGGGGTTCACCAACACGTAGCCATCAAGCTGTTTTCTGGCGCCGTTGCCGGGGAAGTACTCATCATCACCATCATCATCATCCTCAAATACTCTCCCGTCAACCAGGCACCAGCTGTTTTCTGGCGCCGTTGCCGGGGACTTGGAGGCTATTGGAAAGGGGAGTCTCTCAGTTCCAATCTCTTTACTTTGTTTTTTGTCTTGTTTTAGTTTTGTTTTGCTTGCTGTTAAAAATCAAAAACCCAAAAAAATTAAATTCCTGCATCTAGTTTTTAATTTCGAGTTGCCTGCTGCTTGTTTTAGTCTTGCTAAAATGAGTAATCCTGAAAATACTAAGTTGTGTGACTTTACTAGCACAAACAACAATGATTTTATCTGTACACCCATTGCTCCACCTGCTTCTAAAGCAGAATTTTATGAGATTAAGCCTGCACTGTTAAATCTGGTTATGAAAGAGCAATTTTCTGGTGTTAGTACTGATGATGCTGCTGCCCACTTAAACAACTTTGTTGAACTTTGTGATATGCAAAAGTATAAGGAGGTAGAGAGTGATATTATTAAGCTGAAATTGTTTCCTTTCTCTTTAAGAGGAAGAGCTAAAGATTGGTTGCTATCTTTGCCTAGAAATAGTATTGATTCCTGGACTAAATGCAAAGATGCTTTCATTGGAAAATATTATCCTCCTGCTAAAATTATCTCCTTGAGAAGTGGTATTATGAACTTTAGGCAACTTGATAATGAGCATGTTGCCCAAGCTTGGGAAAGAATGAAGTCTTTGGTTAAAAATTGTCCCACTCATGGACTGACTACTTGGATGATCATCCAAACCTTTTATGCAGGACTAAATTTTTCTTCAAGGAATTTTGGACTCGGCTGCTGGAGGGACCTTTATGTCCATCACTTGGGTGCTGCTACAAAGCTTCTTGATGATATGATGGTAAATTATTCTGAATGGCACACTGAAAGGGCTCCAACTGGTAAGAAGGTAAATTCTGTTGAGGAAATTTCCTCCTTGAGTGTTAAAGTTGATGCTATTATGACTATGCTTTCGAATGGACATGGTGTTGTGGATCCAAATAATATTCCTCTTGCTTCTTTGGTTGCTCATGATGAGAAAAATGTTGATGTAAACTTCATTAAAAATAACAACTTCAACAACAATGCTTATAGGAATAATTTTGGTAGCAACAATTATAGGCCATATCCTGCTAATGGTAGCAACTCTTATGGTAATTCTATGGCAATTCCTACAGTAACAATAGAAGTGTGCCCTCTGATCTTGAAGTCATGCTTAAGGATTTTATTAGCACACAAACTACTTTTAATAAAACTGTTGAGGAAAAGCTAGGAAAAATTGATACTCTTGCTGCTAAAGTTGATAGTCTTGCTCATGATGTTGAAATGCTGAAAATAAAAGCTATTCCTAGTGATATTAGAGAGAGTAAAACACTCAATGCTATCCAAATTAAAATTGATAATAACATTAGGATGCTTGCTGAACTTCATGAAAGATGGGAGAGAGAAGAAAGAGAAGCTGAAATTGCTGAACAAAATAGTGTTGTTAGAGTTTGCACTATTTTTACTAATGAAACAAATGATGCCTCACATGCTAATGCGCCCCCTACTGTTAGTGAAAAGATAATAAGTGTTGGAAATGTCTCTACTACCTCTACAAAAAAGTTTAAATTGCCTGATAGCACTACTTTTGTTCCTAGTAAAAGTGCTGAAATTTTTAGAGGTGTTGGTGATAATTGCTCCATTGTTTTTATGACAACAACTTCAATTTCGAAAATTGTAACATAACTGAAGTCATCATGTTCTTGCAAAAGCTAGCTAAGAGTCCTAATGCTAGTAAAATAAATATGGCTTTTACTGAACATATTATCAAAGCTCTCATGCATGCTAGGGAAGAAAAATTAAAACTTGAAGCTTCTATCCCTAGGAAGTTAGATGATAATTGGGAACCTGTTATTAAAATGAAACTGAGTGAGTTTGAATGCAATGCTTTGTGTGACCTTGGTTCTTGTATTTCGGTTATGCCTAAAAATTTATATGATATTCTCAAGCTTGCACCTTTGGAAAAATGTCATTTGGATGTTCACTTTGCTGATTCTTCTATGAAGAAACCTTTAGGAAAAGTTGATGATGTTTTGATAATGGTTAACAACAATCTTGTCCCTGTTGATTTTGTGGTTTTGGATATTGAATGCAATCCTTCTTGTCCTATTGTTTTGGGAAGACCTTTTCTGAGAACTGTTGGTGCTGTTATTGATATGAGAGAGGGGAATATAAAATTTCAATTCCCACTCAAGAAAGGTATGGAACACTTCCCTAGGAAGAAGATGAAATACTCACATGATACTAGTGTCAAGACAAATTATGGTTTTGGATTTTCTGGTCTTGACAATACTTGATGCATCTCTTCATGCCTAGCTCAAAGGCATTAAAGAAAAGCACTTCTGGGAGATAACCCATGTTTTTATTTGCTGTTTTATTTTTGTTTTCTTGAGTCAAGGATGCTTGTTTACCTCTGTAGCAACTCCTTTGTATCTTTTATTTGCTGTTTTGTTGTGCCAAGGAGAGTTACTAATGCAAAGTTGGTTTTTATTTTCGGGACTGCATTGGGACAGATTGCTGTTCGTCACCGTTTAATTCAGTAGAAAATCAGAAAAAATCGAAAAATGCTGAAATTTTTGTGCATGTTCCTGATGATGTTACGCAACTTTCATTATTTCAAAAGTTTTTCATCTGAGCATCGTAAGTGCCTCGAAAAAATTCGTCATTACAGACTGTTCTGGTTTGACAGATTCTGTCTTTTATTTTGCATTCTCTCTTTTACAAGTTTTTAAGTGGTTTCTTTTCGTGTAAAAGTGCCCACTTGAGCCTAGTAACAGTGGCTAATGTTTAAAATAGTTGGCTTGTGAGTTTTGTCTTTGCTAGAACTTTGAAGTATTATCTTTTAGTGCACTAACCTGCTAATGAGAAAAGCTGTTAAGTTTTGGTGTGAAGGAAGTTTTCAAGTGTTGATAGAGGAGAATGATATTACATGATCAAGAAGAGTGAAGAGCTTAAGCTTGGGGAGGCTTACCTCCCCAGCATATTTCAAGAAGACTCAAGCATCTAAGCTTGGGGATGCCCAAGGCATCCCCTTCTTCATCTACAAATTATCAGGTCATCTCTAATGGTGCTATATTTTTATTGCTTCATACTAGTGTACTCTTCCTTGGAGCGTCAGTGTGTTTTTGTTTTCAGTTTGTTTTGTTTTGTTTGCTGTGCTATACTTGTTGGATCCTAGTATTCATGTTTGGGAGAGAGACACGCTCCACTTTTTCATTAGAATACTCTTGTGCTTCACTTATACTTGTTGAGTATTCCTGTCTAGTTGCTGTTATTGCTGTTAGCTCTCAGTTTTTCATGTATCTCTTGTTAGAGCTTTCAGTTTCTTTTGAAGAAAGTACTCTCTTGCTTCACTTATATCTGTTTGGAGAGTTGTCAAATAAGTTGATTGGTGTTTGGTTGGACCAGTGTGCAGACCAGAAAAATGCTATGCATGTGGTAGTGGTATAAAATGCTTACATGAATCTTTTTAGATCGTTGTCTTGAGTAATTTGATGCTTGCCAATTGTTTTGAGCTGTCAAGTAATTAATGTTTAAGCTTGTGCATCATGTAAGTAATGGCTATTAATGAAGAACTACTATAAGGATTTTCTGCTATAATAATCTGTTGCATAATTGGAAGTCCATAGTAGTCTAGATAATTTTTGGATGAAGGCTATGTGTTAACAAGGAAGACAGTGGGAGTCTATGGTTCGTCAAACCTTGTGTTTTATGTACACTCTTGCTATTCCAGTTGATAATGATGTTTGCTTATAATAACCTTGCTAGCCTAAACTCTGTACTAAGAGGGAATGCTTCTTGTACATCCAAAACCTTGAGCCAAATCCATGCCACCTGTGTCCACCATACCTACCTATTATGTGGTGTTTTCACCATTCCAAGTAAATTTCTTCATGTGCTATCTACTAACTACTCAAAACTGTTACATTTCCTTTTTGTGTCACTACTTGAAAAGCTCATAAGGACGTAGATAGGTGGTCTTTATTTCCTGGTTGATCAAATTTTACACACCTGGACTAGTGGCATATACATCCGCTTATCCAATAATTTTGCAAAAAGAGCTGGCAACGGGGTGCCCAGTCCCAATTAATTACAACTTTAACCAAACAATTCTCTTCACATCTTTTTGCCCCTGATTCGTCAGTCAAGCAATGTTCACAAGTGTGTAAACAAAAGAGAAGAGGGATGATCTGCCCGCTGGTAGAAATAACGTCCTTCATGGGAGCCGCTCTTGTAAAGTTTGATCAACTAGTGAAGTAGAGTATTGCCTATTTGCTGATTTGTTGACACCTGTATACACCATTACCTTACAAAACAATATTTTATGCTCTCTATATGCCTTCGGGAACTACAGCTCTAGCACATGATGTTAATCCCTGCTTCCCTCTGCGAAGGGCCATTCTTTTACTTTTATGTTGAGTCAGTTTTCCCACTTCTTTCTGTCTACTTAAGCAAACATCATTGTCAACTCCAGTATAACAGTTTTTACATAACTTTGTGTTTGGTTGATCATATTCTTTGCATTGACATTATCTATATGATATACATGTTGAAAGTTGAAGCAAAAGCTGAAGCTATTATCTTCCTTTGTGTTGATACAAACACTTTCATGTTGAGAATTATTGCTGCTGTGAACTAACTATTATGTTAGACTATTATATCTCTAAATGTTTTATAGTATTATTCATGAAAGTTTGCACTTGTGTGATCACTTATGTTTACTCTTTATTTACTTGCTTGCAAACTATAGACCATTGGCTTGGATCACTTCATTCAGATCATGTGCATTACATTGTTATTTGATCAAAGATTGTGTTGGTAGCATGTCACTTCAAAAATTATCTGTTTTTATCGTTTACCTACTCGAGGACGAGCAGGAACTAAGCTTGGGGATGCTTGATACGTCTCAAACGTATCTATAATTTTTGATGTTCCATGCTTATTATATCAATTGCTACATGTTTTGGTTACACTTTATATCATTTTTATGCATTTTCTGGGACTAACCTATTAACAAGATGCCACAGTGCCAGTTCCCTGTTTTCTGCTGTTTTTGGTTTCAGAAAATCTATTAAGGAAATATTCTCGGAATTGGACGAAACAAAAGACATCGTCAATAATATCACGAGGAGATCACGGAGTCCAAAGGGGAGTCGGAGCAGACCCACCAGGGGGCCACGCCACACTAGGGCGCGGCCCAGGGTGGGCCCGCGCCCCCCTATGGCGTGGTGGCCCCCCTCGGCCACCGACGCCGCCTCTTCGCCTATATATTCTCCGCGACGCGAAAACCCTATTACGGTCGATCATATTCCACGAAAAGTTCCGTCGCGGCCGTCATCGTCAATCTCAGATCGGAGGAGTTCTGAAGCTCTTCCCGGCACCCTGCCGGAGGGGAGATCATCACCGGAGGGCTCTACATCACCATGCCTGCCTCCGGAGTGATGCGTGAGTAGTCCACCCCTGGACTACGGGTCCATAGCAGTAGCTAGATGGTTGTCTCTCTACCTTGTGCCTCCATGTTTAGATCTTGTGAGCTGCCTAACATGATCAAGATCATCTTATTGTAATGCTAGATGTTGTGTTTGCTGGGATCCGATGAATATTGATACCATGTTTATTCAAGTTGTTTATCTATGTGCTCTTGATCTTGCATGCTCTCCGTTGCTAGTAGATGCTTTGGCCAAGTAGATGCTTGTGACTCCAAGAGGGGTATTTATGCTCGATAGTGGGTTCAGTCTCTAGATATCTGGATCAGTGACAGAAAGGTCTAAGATGGTAGATGTGCTGTTGCTACTAGGGATAAAACATTGGTGCAGTGTCCAAGGGCACTTGTATTGATTACATTACACACTTTACTTCATGCAATAATCTGTTGTTAGCAACTTAATACTGAATAGGATGCGGATGCTGCCTTGAAGGTGGATTATTTAGGCATAGATGCTGTTGGAATAACGGTCTATGTACTTTGTTGTAATGCCCAACTAGATTTCATAGTAGACATCTTGGCATGTATTGCATTGTTATGCCCTCTCTATTTGTCAATTGCCCAGCTGTAATTTGTTTACCCAACATGCTAGTTATCTGTTCTGAGAGAGACACCACTAGTGAACTGTGGACCCTGGTCCAATTTCCTCATACTGTTTACACAACCTGCTGCAATCATCTGTTTCCTGTTACTTGCTGTTTTTCCTGCTGTTTTCCACACCATACGTTTAACTCTTTGTTTCTGCAAGACCGGAGAGATTGACAACCTCTCTGTTTCGTGTTGGGCAAAGTTCTGGTTTGTGTCTGTGCAGATTCCACGTTGGTGCAAGCTCCCTAGCGCCAGGGGGAGTCAACATCAAAACCTTCCGATAGATCGTCAAGTCCTACTGGATTGATAACCTTGGGTAGATTATTCAAGGGAAAACTTCTGCTGTCTACATCATAACCTTCCTCTTGGGGTTCACCAACACGTAGCCATCATTATCCACTATGAAATACTTGTTATGGAAAAGGATCCACGCATGCAATCTGCACTTTGGAGTTGCTTTAGTTTTCCAGAATTGTAGGAAAATGACTGAGGGGATCACTAGTACAGAACGACACATCGGATACCCCTCTATGGAAACGGCACGAGTTAGGCGACGGAAAATCACGACATCCCCGCGTGCCCGCACTGGGCGTAAGACAAGCCCACGCCAAAGGCAACGGACAAATAGGGATTACATATGCGCAACGGAGATTATTTCAGCTCCGTTGCCGATATGTGCTCATCGCACATGAACATTTTGGAAATCTTCGTTTCCAAAAGAAGCTGCCTGACAGCCCGTTAACGTGGCCTATAAGAACCCTACGCCCTTCACTCTCACTCTCTCTGTGTCACTTCCAACCCAAGCCGTCGCACAGTCTCCTCTCTTTCCACTCTCTCGCATGGCTCGCACTGCCGGTAGATCCAGCCATCGCGGTCGCGGCCGCCCCAACGTCCGGGGATTCATGCAGCAACAGCGTCAGCTGGTATTGCAGGATGAGCGCGGCGAAGGCTCCAGTGCTCCGTCCCCGTCGGGTCGCAGCCGGTCAACCGGCCGCCAGTATAGCCTCCGCTAGATCTACGTCGGCCCCTTTTCTCGCTTTCGGAACCATCCATCTTCGTCCTCCTCCTCCTCGTCGTCCTCGTCCTCATCGTCTGAGGTGGAGGCGCCGCCAGGGGAGGCCGGCGCTAGCTCCGTCGCCGGCGGCGACGCTAAGCAAGCCCGCCTCGCCTAATGTAAGACCTCAGTTTTAGTAGATTAGGGTATTTTAGTATTTAATTGTTTAGACATAGTTTTGCTATGTTTTTAGTACGCATTGTTTAGGCATAGATTTTAGCTCTGTTTGTTGTAGGCACTGTTTTCAGTAGGCATTGTTTAGACATAGATTTTTGCTCTGTTCTAGTTGTAAGTAGTTAATTGTTTAGACATTGTTTCGCTCTGTTTTTAGTAGCATTGTTTAGGCATAGATATAGTAGGCATTGTTTAAACATAGAATTTTTTGCTCTATTCTAGTTGTAAGTAGTTTATTGTTTAGACATAGTTTTTCTCTGTTTTTAGTAGCATTGTTTAGGCATAGATATAATAGGCATTGTTTACTGATGCCCACAAGTATAGGGGATCGTTGAAATCTTCGTTGGGAAGTATTACCAAAATTTATAGTTCGACTCAAGGGGAACACAAGAATACCAATAAGATTTTAGCAATTGAGGCGTCACTCTCAACCACACTTGTATATCAATAAACTTGCAGCAGTGATAGATATGGCAGTAGGATGATTCAAGCAAGCAAAATAAAACAGCAGTTGTAAACAAGGGTTTCCCAGTTTTCACCGGAAAAGTGAAAGTGTAACTCAGAGATTTAAAACGTAGGCACGAGGTGATAGCGGGGTGTTGCATGAATAAGATTGATCATATAATAAGATACAAATAGCAATGGGACTTATCTCTAACTCTGATATATGTAGGTATGTGTTCCATAAATAGTTGTGCGTACTAACCAAGAGAATTTGCACAACATCTATTGTCCTACCTGCCCATTTCACCGGGGCCAACTTGGAACTACAGGTAATTAAGGTCTACCCTTTCGAATAGCCCGGAACAATGCATTAACACTTCATGAACACATAGAATCCTCAAACTAAAACATCTCCCCCTTGTTTTCCCTATATGTCACTTTTAGGGTTCGCAGGTTCAACATAATAGCTGGTGATACACTTTGCAGATAAATACCAAACTCAAATATATGATGAGGCAAAATAAGTTTAGTACTGAAATCATGCCACTCGGGCCCTAGTAGCAAGCATTAAACAGAGCATAAGTGCATCAACACAATACAAAAATATCCTCGAGATAAACCCCTAAGATCTCGGACAACGGGTATCATTACATGATCAATCTCATCCAATCCCCATCCACCTCATGTGCCTACAGCGGACTACTCACACATGGTGATGGTGAGGGAGCTCATGGTCGATGGAGATGAAGGCGGTAAAGATGGCGGTGAAGACGGCATCCGGATCCCTCCTCCGGGGGAGAAATCCTGGATCAATCTGTCTCCGAAAACGAAGATCGTGGTGGCGGCGGCGCTCTATTTCGCGAAAGCTCCTCCCTTTTTAGGTCAGCCACTTTTTCGTATATATGACGGGGTACGCGAAAGCCGAAGGAGAGACGGTGCCCGAGACTCCAGATGGGTGGGCCCATGCTGCCAAGGAATTTGGCCGCGTGGGGCCCACTCTTTTGGCCCTCGGACGCTTCCTCGTGTCCATCTCTTGCACGATGCCCTTCTTTTCCATAAAAATTGACGTGGTATTTTTCTCCGATTTAATTTCCTGCAAAAACAACCAGAAAAGAGACTTTGCTAAAAACAGCGTCAGATTCAGCAGTTTTATTCAAATATGGGAAGATTCCGGAGCAAATTACGAAGCAAAGTGCTTGGAAAAGTAGATGCATTTTAGGTGCATCAACTCTCCCAAGCTTAGCTCGTTGTTTGTCCTCGAACAACTCAAACATAGTGCAGAAGCGATAAAAAGATTTTGACAAGAACTTTGCATTGCATATGTAACACCGTTTAATACCAACAAGTATTCAAAACATAACTTCCGTAACAAATAACAAAATGCTAGCAAAGGTGCATCTAATCAGTGTTAAAGCATTTATATTTGTTGCAAGAGAAATAGCATGAAGTGTCAGCACTTGGATGAGTTTGCCCAACTGTAGAAATAGACAAAGGCTTTTGATTGAATCATGTCAAGATTTTTGAGATCTTTCGTTCTTTCTTTTATTGACTAGTGAACTCATTGTGCTTACAACCTTGCTCTCAGTTTTATCAATCCATTTGATGTTCACTATTATGACTCATATGCTTGACCAACTAATGGTTGAGAGCCTCATGCCCCGTGAATACGAGTACCTACACCACGGTGTTACTCAACTCGGGCCTGAAAGCAAGTTTAAGTTTCTAAGTCATTGCAAGTAATAATAACGTCATCAAGAGCGTCAACTGGGGTACCTCTTGTCCCAGGACATGGAACAAGCCCATGTCAAAACGACAAGACAAACAGACAATGAACAATCTCAGCACTCTTTTATTTACTATTTGTGTAGCTTTTTATTATGAAGTGCATCACTGAATGTTCATTTTGGTACGCTGTAAATTTCCACCATGAATGATGCATGGCTTAGGTTGGCGGCCCAGGCGTCTCTCTAGCCATTTATACCCACTCCTCAAACTTACAAGTTTCCGTATTTATTTGGCACCATGATAAGCATCCATAAACAAAAGTACATGATATCAACTAAATGTAATTTAGTGCAATGTTGAAAGCTTTCTATGTGTCAGCACATATAAGTTAACTCCCAACCCCTAAGCTTGTCAAGCATATGACTTCATGTTTAACATTTGAAAAACTCTTTTACTTTCTCTTTGGTTGGCAAGTTTAGCAAACACAATGGGATGCGTAGACCTTTGTTTAGAGCCACAGTTACTCAATCCACAGCCAAGTGTTGTCACTAAATAATATCTCACTTGCATCATCATATAACATACTAGAACACGGAGAAGATAAACATTTGCTACCACTTCCCTAAATGTTAAAGAAACTATGATGTGCGCACTTGCTGTTATTAAAAAGTCCACATAAGCACGGAAAACGTGTCATACCTTTCATCCACTTCATGCACATCAACTCATCATCGTTGTTCTCCTCTCCCAACTTGAACTGCGTAATAAAAACTCAAATCTGCCATAAAATGTTACTGCATACAGAACTGTTTTTGCCCTACCTAAACACCTCAGAATAATCTCATATTTTACGGGTGCATAGGTTATGAAAAGTTGCAGTAGTGGTTAAATTTTTAGCTCATTCGGAGTTACAGAAAAAAAATGAAAAATAAAACAGTGAGCATATTTCATCAATTCCTGCACCTCCGTTTTTACTTTGGATTCAAGAAAACGAAAATATTTTTGTTCTTTTTAGTTTTTAGATGCATAAAGTAAATGACCAGAAGTAAATAAGCAAAAGAAACAAATAAAATCTTTTTATGTTTTTGTGATTTTCAGAACAAGAAACTAAAACATAACAAGATAAAAGTGATATAAAACAATGAATGGAAAGGGAGAGAAGTACTCCCCCAAGCTTGCGATCAAGCTAGGATCCCGGATGGTAATCGTACCCACCACTTCCATCTCCAGGGAAGTAACCATATTGGTAGCCTTGCATTCCTGGATATTGGGGCTCCTCTTGAGGTTGCACTTCCTCCACGGTCCACTTCCCGGTAGTCCTATCAAAAAGTTCAGCACGAGGGAGCCTAATGGACACATTTTGTCCATTAGAACTCTTATAGCTATAAAAATAATGATTCTCATGCCTCTCACTCATTTTCATGTGAGAAGTCAAAGTAAAATCAAGTAAATTAGACTCTCTCACTAGGCTACCCATGTTATTATCAAAACCTCTCTCTTCCTTAATGTGCTCATATACTAAAGTAGCAATGGCACCAGCATAAATAGGAGTGCAATCAGTATTATTCCTCCTCACAGCCAAGTGCAAGGACCTAGCAAGAATTACTCCCAAGTTATACTCACACGGTATGTTCTCTTTTGCACATTTAAGTAAGTAAATCATGGGTCCAGTGCAAGCAGAAGTGTTATCTCTAGCAATAAATCCTCTTGCAAGGAACAAGGCAAAGTATCTCAAACCGGGGTGCTGTATGCAAGTGAATTTACCCCTATTAAGTCTATCAGGAATGTTCACAGAAATACTACGCTAAAAAGCAACAAGTTCTTGGTTAGAATCAGCATGGGTCTCCTCCCAAATACCCGTGTTTTCTACGCGAATAGCTTTGCAGAACTCATCTAATGACATAACCAAGCGCTGCCCCCTCATAGTAAATTTAATGACAAAGGTGGGAGACGGTGGCTTACTTTTCTTACTGTGTTTGTAGTTTTCGGGGCCCTCGAACCGGAATGTAGAGAGGAATTCTCGCGAGAGTTCCTCGTATGTGTTCCGTGGATGAAGGGAGAACTCGAGTAAGCCAGCTACAGCGGCGAAGGCGTTGAAGTCCTCCTTTATCCCCCAATGATCAAGAACCACGGGGTCTTGCCATTTTGTTGCATGAATCCGAAGCCTCTCCCCTGCATATACTGCACCATCCTCCCAAAGGTGGTTGTCATCATAATTCTGGAAAACTCTAGATGATCTTCTCCTTGGTCTCGAAGTCATCCCAAACAATCCTTTACCCTTGTTCATGATAAAACCTTGCTGTCCAAAAATAATATCCAACAAAAATTAAGATGTAACACTCTAAAACAACATTGAGCCATCCATAACTAGTCTCCACATCAATATCATGCATCAATATCAACTAGAAAACTTAAATCATAGATTTCTCAAGCATATTAGGTGACACCTAGTGCAGCAAAGTACTTCATACATAGAGCATAAGAACAAAAAGTAATTGGATGGGTGGAGGAGTCACATACCAAGGAGCAATCCCACCAAACAGATTTGAAAAATCTGCCCTAAACTTGGAGATCCAAGGATAGCAGGAAGAAGGAGCTCGGGAAAATTTGGGAAAAATAACTGGAGCTGGTTTTCTGTCGAGGGGAAGGAGATGGGCACAGGGCACTCACCTAACTCCACCTAGGGCCAAAGTTAGTGGGTCCCACGCGGCCAAGGAATGTGGCCGCGTGGGACACCCTCTTTTGGTCCCTGGTGGCCTCCTGGTGTCCCACTTTTAGCTGTTGGTCCCTCTGGTAAAATAACTTACCTCCAAATTTTTCTGAAATTTTTCGAGAAAATTTTCTGAAGAGAATTTTTCAAACTTCATATTCTGGAATTTCTGAACTCTGAAATAATTATGATTATGCATATACTCCAAAACTCTAGGATAAATAAAATTAAAATGCAATACAAATTTTTATGGGAGTCAAGTTTTCATCATTTCCACATTAGTAATGAGGTTGATATAGAAAGAAGAAATTCAAGATACCTCATATTTGATTGGAATAGTTCCAATCATCAAGGTAGCATACTTTGGTGCAGGAGGTGGTAGTGCAATTTCAAAGCTTCCAATCATAATAGTATTTCTTTGAATAGAATTCACACTCTTGTTTATCATTGTAACAGGATTCTTCTTGGGAAAATAGATAGTATGCTCATTTCCTTTGACATTAAATGTCACTTTGCTCTCAGTGCAATTTATCACAGCTCCTGCAGTGTTTAAAAAGGGTCTTCCAAGAATAATAGATAGATTATCATCCTCAGGCATTTCTAATATAACAAAGTCTGTAGGAATTAACACATTAGCTATAGAGATAGGAACATCCTCACATATACCTATAGGCACAGCGGTTGATTTATCAGCCATTTGCAATGAAACTTCAGTTGGAACCAATTTATTCAGGTTAAGTTTCTTATATAAAGAAAAAGGCATAACACTAACACCAGCTCCTAAATCACATAATGCATATTTCACATAAGTTTCTTTAATATGACAAGGAATAGTTGGAATACCAGGATCTCCACGCTTTTTAGGCAATTTCCCCTTAAATGAATAATTAGCAAGCATATCAGTAATTGCATCAGTAGGTATCTTCCTTTTATTAGTGACAATATCTTTCATATATTTTGAATATGGAGGAATTTTAATAGCATCAACAAGAGGAATTTGCAAACATAAAGTTTTAATCAACTCAAGAAATTTCTCAAACCTAGCATCATCCAAAGATTTCATTACCTCTTGGGGATATGGTATGGGTCTTTGCACCCATGGATCCCTCTCTTTACCTTTTTGTTGATTTGGATGCTTCTTCTTTTTATTCTTCCCAATAGATGGTTGAGGGTCTTCTTTTTCAGGAGGTTCAGGTTCTTTAATATTTTCACCTTCATGTTGTTCTTCTTTAGGTGGAGATGATTCCTCTTTTTCATTATTATCATCTTCAGTCTCAGCATCAGAAATAGAAATATCCTTATCTTGTTCTTGAGAATCATCAATATCTTCGTTTTCATTGGGAGATTTTCCTGCAGAAGATTTCTTCTTGAGAGCCTCTTGCTCTTTCCTCTTGGGATGGTTTTCAGGATAGTCAGGATCCTGAGTACTTGCACCACCTCTAGTATTAACTCCACAAACCTGTTTCTTCTCAATAAGATTTGCATACAATTGATTTTGAAGAGAAACCAATTGTTCAACTTGATTATTCATCATCTCACAATGTTTAATAATTCTTCTAACTTCTCCCACACTAGCATTTAAATTTTCACGAAGAAATTTAATTTTATGAGAGTTTTCCATAATACTCATTCTAATACCATGCTCCTCAGGATTATTATGATAAGCAAAATCATTAACGTACGATACATCAATAGGAGGTGTTACCTTTTCATTACCTTCCATAGAGCTAATAGCATTGACTTGGATTGGAAAACATGGTTGATCAATAGGAAGTTTAACACCCATTTCAGATAATTCCTTGAGATGAGAGGTTTTAATTCCCTTCTCTTTAATAGCCTTGGAAGCTTCTTTCATTGCTCTTTGTTTAACTTAAGAATGCCTCCTTTCTTCTCTGGAAATATCTTTTCCATCTATCTCTTCAATATTCCAATCTTCATAATTTCTAGAGATAGTCTCCAATAACTCAGTTGCTTCATCAACGGTCCTTTCCCTGAAAACATTACCTGCAATACTATCAAGATAGCCTCTAGTGTTTTTAGTTAGTCCATTGTAAAATATATCAAGTATTTCATTACTCTTGAAGCCATGGGTAGGACATTTCCTAACCATCTAACTGTACCTCCCCCAAGCTTGGGGTAGATCCTCCTTCTCTTTCTGTGAAAAGTTGCTAATCTCAATAGTTAAACCATGGATCTTATCTGAAGGGAAATATTTATTATAGAATAGCTGCAAGCATTCCTCTTTACTAGTAATTGATCCAGGTTCTAAATGATTATACCAAGTTTTAGCATTTCCTCCCAAGGTAAAAGGAAACAACTTTAAGAAATAATAGCGTTGGTGGATTTCATCTTTACCAAATAGCACAGATAAATCATGCAAAACAGCAATGTGTTCAAAAGGAAACTCATCATCTCTCCCATAAAACTTAAACTTCTCAGCCTTTTCAATTATTTCAGGATCAACACTAAACTCATAATCTTTATCTTTAATTTTAATAGCTGGAGCATTCATTTTCTTAGTAACAGGGAAATAATCATCAAGAGGAGAATTTTTATAGCTATCAAGTTTATCCAATTTATCAAATTCGAATCCATAAAAGCCATAGTAAATGCATCTTCTTCCTCAGAAGAAGTTTCATGTTCATCATCACAATATTCAATATCTTCCAACTCAGACTCCACATTTTCAACAATAGCAGATTCAGGTGTTTCAGTTGTCTCAGATGTTTCAGGTGTCACTTCTTTGTCTACGTTACCACATATTAAATTATTTTCAATACTAGTAGACATCTTAGACAATGGTGAACTAGATAAAGCTTTTTCTTTCTTCTTAGCAACAATAGCAGAAGCAACATTAGGTGAAAAGTTTGGCCTACTTGGCAAATCAGTACCTCTACGAGTAGTTGAAGGCCTTACTTCCTTCGGAGTATTCTTTTCCTTTCCCATAGTTGGGAACAAGCAAGTGCAGCAAATAAATGATAACAAGTTGTCTTACCAATAAAGCTAGGTTCCCCGGCAACGGCGCCAGAAAATGTCTTGATGCCCACAAGTATAGGGGATCGTTGAAATCTTCGTTGGGAAGTATTACCCAAATTTATAGTTCGACTCAAGGGGAACACAAGAATACCAATAAGACTTTAGCAATTGAGGCGTCACTCTCAACCACACCTGTATATCAATAAACTTGCAGCAGTGATAGTTATGGCAGTAGGATGATTCAAGCAAGCAAAATAAAACAGCAGTTGTAAACAAGGGTTTCCCAGTTTTCACCGGAAAAGTGAAAGTGTAACTCAGAGATTTAAAACGTAGGCATGAGGTGATAGCGGGGTGTTGCATGAATAAGATTGATCATATAATAAGATACAAATAGCAATGGGACTTATCTCTAACTCCGATATATGTAGGTATGTGTTCCATTAATAGTTGTGCGTACTAACCAAGAGAATTTGCACAACATCTATTGTCCTACCTGCCCATTTCACCGGGGCCAACTTGGAACTACAGGTAATTAAGGTCTACCCTTTCGAATAGCCCGGAACAATGCATTAACACTTCATGAACACATAGAATCCTCAAACTAAAACATCTCCCCCTTGTTTTCCCTATATGTCACTTTTAGGGTTCGCAGGTTCAACATAATAGCAGGTGATACACTTTGCAGATAAATACCAAACTCAAATATATGATGGGGCAAAATAAGTTCAGTACTGAAATCATGCCACTCGGGCCCTAGTAGCAAGCATTAAACATAGCATAAGTGCATCAACACAATACAAAAATATCCTCAAGATAAACCCCTAAGATCTCGGACAACGGGTATCATTACATGATCAATCTCATCCAATCCCCATCCACCTCATGTGCCTACAGCGACTACTCACACATGGTGATGGTGAGGGAGCTCATGGTCGATGGAGATGAAGGCGGTGAAGATGGCGGTGAAGACGGCCTCCGGATCCCTCCTCCGGGGGAGAAATCCTGGATCAATCTGTCTCCGAAAACGAAGATCGTGGTGGCGGCGGCGCTCTGTTTCACGAAAGCTCCTCCCCTTTTAGGTCAGCCACTTTTTCGTATATATGAGGGGGTACGCGAAAGCCGAAGGAGAGACTGTGCCCGAGGCTCCAGATGGGTGGGCCCACGCGGCCAAGGAATCTGGCCGCATGGGGCCCACTCTTTTGGCCCTCGGACGCTTCCTCGTGTCCATCTTTTGCACGATGCCCTTCTTTTCCATAAAAATGACGTGGTATTTTTCTCCGATTTAATTTCCTGCAAAAACAACCAGAAAAGAGACTTTGCTAAAAACAGCGTCAGATTCAGCAGTTTTATTCAAATATGGGAAGATTCCAGAGCAAATTATGAAGCAAAGTGCTTGGAAAAGTAGATGCATTTTAGGTGCATCATTTACACATAGATTTTAGCTCTGTTCTAGTTGTAAGTAGCTAATTGTTTAGACATAATTTTGCTCTGTTCTAGTTGTATTTAGTTATGTTTATAGGATGCCGATGATTACAATTAGGTGACACTGTGTGAACCGGGGGGTGGCGCTAGTGATCCTTGTGATATTGATACGTCTAAAACGTATATATAATTTTTGATGTTCCATGCTTGTTTTATATCAAATGTCACATGTTTCTTCTAAAGTTTATATCATTTTATGACATTTATTGGACTAACCTATTAACCTAGTGACCAGTGCCAGTTTCTGTCTGTTTTGTCTGTTTATTGCAGAAAAGGCCCAAAAATAGAAGTGCTCGGAATTGGATGAAAAATTCCGTGATTTATTTCTAGCACAAATAAGCCACGGAGCCAGAAGACCAGCTGCAGATGGGTCCCACAGCCGGCACGTGACCTCACGGCGCGGCCAGGTACTACCCCGCGCCGTGGGCCCACTTGCCCCACCAGAGCACTGCCTTACGCCGCCTCTTCGCCTATAAAATCACTCGTGACCTAAAAATGCGAGAACCCCAAAGACTTTTCCCAGATTCGACTCCAAGCTCCGCCGCCACCAAAAACCCTAATTCAGGGGACAGAAGTCTCTGTTCCGGGACCCTGCCGGGACGGGGAAGTGCCCCCGGAGCCATCTTCGTCGCCATTGCTGCTTCCCATGATGAGGAGGGAGTAGTTCTTCATCGAGACTGAGGGCCCTACCGGTAGCTATGTCGTTTATCTCTCTCTCCCATGGTATGATCTTTATGTGATCATGAGCATTGTAATCTAGTTGAATTCATAGAAGTTTCCCTTTCATTATGTTATGAATATGCTACTCAATTGGTTTTATCATTATAATTTCCGGAGTCATTGTTGAGAACACAAAGCCTTGTATAATAGATTAGCGTGATATTTACCATGAGATGTTCTTTGTGTTTGATGTCACTATAAAATTGTGGTGTTTGTTTAGTACTATCTTGGGTGCTCTTAGTGACAGCGTGTTGTGCCCTAGATGTGGAATACAAACTTTGAGGTGTGCTTTTGTAGCCCTACGCGGTGGTCTTGGTGTTCGTTATCCAACAAGAGAATAGTTCCGAGTAGCACCTAAGTTGCATATTGAAGAGGAAGTATTTATATGTGTTCAGTTATGTTATTATTGTTGAGAGTGACCACTAGTGAAAATATGATCTCTAGGACTTGTTTCCAAGCATCGAAACACCATTTACTCTCAGTTCTACTACATGTTTGCCCGCTGCCATATTTATTTCAGATTACAATTACCGCTTGTAATCATCATTATCACTTGTATTTCGCTATGTCTTCGCCGAACTACTGCACCTATACACCTGACAAGTGTATTGGGTGTGTTGGGGACACAAGAGACTTCTTGTATCTTAATTGCAGGGTTGCTTGAGAGGGATATCTTTGACCTCTACCTCCCTGAGTTCGATAAACCTTGGGTTACTCACTTAAAGGAAATTTGTTGCTATTCTACAAACCTCTGCACTTGGAGGCCCAACACTGTCTACAAGAATAGAAGCGTGCGTAGACATCAAGCTCTTTTCTGGCGCCGTTGCCGGGGAGGTAAGGTAAACGGTACTCACATCTTCTGGCTACTAAGCTATTTTCTAGCACTGTTGCCGACGTGTGAGTGCTTGAGGGTATTTCCTTTAGATCCTGCAGTTATATCTTTTTGTTTCTTGTTTTTATTTCACTAGTTAGGCTTAATGGAAAATAACAAAAAAAATAGAGATCTCTATGAAATTTATCTTGAGTTAGGACATGATGTGTTTGAAGAGAAAATTAAAAAACCTATGGAACTTCGTTTGCATAATAGTAGTAGCAATGTTATTAGCATGAATTCTTTGAACAACATTATTGCTAATGCTATGGAAAAGGTTAAGCTTGGGAAGCTGGTTTTGATGAATATGATATTTTTAATCCCCCAAGCTTTGAGGAGAAAATTTGCTTTGATGATACTTTGCCTCCAATTTATGATGATTATAATGATAGTGGTATTTTGGTGCCACCTACTATAGAGGATAAAGTTTATTATGATTATACTATGCCTGCAATTTATGATGATTACAATGATGGCTGTGATAGTTTTACTCCCACTATTACTAATGAAATTGATTATGCTTATGTGGAGAGTAATGATACTTTTATGCATGTGGATCATGATAAGAATGTTTTATGTGATAGCTATATTGTGGATTTTATTCATGATGCTACTGGAAGTTAGTATGATAGAGGAAAACAATGTTCTAGATATCTCAATAATATTAAGTTTCCTCTCTTTTTGTTCAAAGTTTTGAAGTTGTACTTGTTTTGCCTTCCTATGCTAGTCATTTTGTGCTTCATTGATTTGTTTTCTGACAAGACTCTTATGCATAGGAAGTGGGTTAGACTTAAATGTCCTTTATTTATGCTACTTGATGCTCTCTTATATGTTCAATTCTTACTCTTATACGAGCATCATTAAAATCACTAGGTCTAGCTAAAAGGCTTTAAAGAAAAGCGCTTGTAGGAGACAACCCATGTTATTTTTGCTTTCTGTTTTCTTTTGCTTTTTGTTGAGTCAAGGATGTTTTTACCTCTGTAACACCTCCTTTGTATCTTTTTGTTTTTGTTTTTGTGCCAAGAAAAGCCTCTAATGGCAAGAAAGTGTTAAAACTGAGTTTTCTGCCAGAAACAGATTTTCTGCGCTTCACTGTACGAAATTCCAAAAAATCACGGTACGTGATATTGATCTGTAATTTTTTTGAAGAAGCCTCGGGTTTATATCAATATTTTGTTAGACTATCATTTTCTGATTTGAGTTACGTAAGTACCTCGAAAAAATTCATCTTTACAGGTTGTTCTGTTTTTGACAGATTCTGTCTTTATTTTGCATTGCTTCTTATACGAATTTTCTTTGTGGTTTCTTTTTGTGGAAAGTTGCTTCAAAGACCTAGTATACAGTAGCTGATGCTAGAATTAGATCTTGCAATGTGTCATCACAGAAACAAAGTGGATTAAGTGTTTTGAGTACTAACCCTCTAATGAAGTTTATGAGAAGTTTTGTGTGAAGGAAGTTTTCAAGTATTAGGAGAGAAGAATGATAAAAGAAGATCAAGAAGAGAGAAGAGCTTAAGCTTGGGGAGGCTCCCCTGGACCTCCCCAACATATTTGAAGAAGACTCAAGCTTCTAAGCATGGGGATGCCCAAGTCATCCCCTTCTTCATCGACAAATTATCAGGTCATCTCTAGTGAGACTATATTTTTATTTCTTCACATATTTTGCGCTATTCTTGGAGCGTCTTGTGTGTTTTATTTTCATTTTTGTTTTTATTTTGTTCTCTGGTCACTACAATGCTTGATCACGACATTCTTGTTTGGGAGAGAGACACACTTCGCTTTTTCATAGAATACTCCTGTGCTTCACTTATACCTGTTGAGTATTCTGTTTTTGCACTGTTTAGTTTCTAGCTCTTGTTTCCATGCATCTCTTGTTTAGAACTATTAGTTCTTTTGTAGAAAGTACTCTCTTGCTTCACTTATATTTGTTTGGAGAGTTGCTTGGTTGATGTGTTGGTGCAGAAAATGTTATGCATGTGGTAGTGGTATAATAAAAAACTTGCATGATCTTGTAGATTATTGAACTTTGATAACTTGATTCCTTGCAAATGTTTTGAGATATTAAGAAATTAGATGTTAAATGCTTGCTGGTTAATTAAGCTAAAATCTGATTAGTGGTTGTGTTATTAAAGGTTGTACCGTACTACAAACTCTTAAAATTGCTGAAGGTGTAGTTGGACTTGATAGCTTCTCATGTTTGAAGGTAGTTGGAAACAACATAGTTGCGTGCTAAGCTCGGGGGATCTAACGGGGTACTTGTGCCACCGTGAACGGCCCCTCTTGGAGTGAATTTAATCATGCTCTTAATGTTGAACCTGCTAGTTGTTTGTAATAAACTTGTGAGTTCTTTTTGACTAATGTTGAGCTACGGTTTTTGGCACTTGCACCATCCATATTTTGCTAACCTCTTCGGTGATGTGCATTGCCTTCTGCTCACATTGAGAGTTGTGCATACTTCGCCAGTACATCCAACCCCGTGGGAGAACTTCCTCTTGTTCTCCTACACATAAACCAAACATCTTCCTCAAAACAGCCACCAAAACTACCTATCACAGCATTTCCATAGCTGTTCCGAAATATATTGTCATGCAACTTCCATCTTACATTACATGACTTGTTGTCATTCATCATTTTTATATATTGCTTTGCATGATTCTGTACAGCTGATGTGTGGTTTTACCCATGTTACGCTAGATCATTGCACATCCTGCTACACTGGCAGAGGCACTCAGTTTCATACATCATGTTTTGTTCATTATGAGTTATTTGTACCAAAAAGTGTGTCATCATATTAGAATGTTGCCCCTACAGTGAGGGAGAGAAAAGTGAAAAGAGCCATGGAGGCCATCGAAAAGTGAAATAGAAAAAGAAAATAAAAGAAATAAAAGAAATAAAGAGAGAGGGGGCAACATTACTATCTTTTATCCACACTTGTGCTCATGCTTAGCACCTATACTCCATATGAGAGAGTTTTCATATTTTACTAGTATAACTATGTGGGGATCTAACGTTATAGAACTTGGGTTGTATATTCCAATGATGAGCCTCCTCAAAAGTGATCTAGGTCTTCGTGAGCAACCAAGTTGGATGCACCCCCACTAGTTCCATTGGAGAGCTTTCATACACTTATAGCTCTATGTGCATCCATTGCATGGCAATCACTACTCCTTGCATAGCTTCGATTATAAGACTTCCTCTTGTCTAATGATCATTTACAGCTTTGTGAGACTATCTTCTTTTGGCCTTCCAAACCCCATTATTATTCTCTTTGCCATAACATTCTGGTGCCAATACCAAATGCTTACGCTCACCGGTTGAGTAAAACTTCTAAACAGTTGATTCATTACGTTTGTGATACTTTTGCTTGACTGCATCATTTCTATGTTTGTGAAAGATTGCTTGATGATTGAGTAGAAAGATTGAACTTCTATACTGAATGCTTAAATCATCTATTATAAAATTTGTACGGTTTCATGTCTTTATAGCATCTTCCATGAAAGGTTTTTACTTGTTTAATTGTCTCGCTTTATCATCTGTTTGTTTGATATCAAATATAGACTTTTGCTTTGAATGATTTGATCTCAGCTCACATGCTTTACATTACTATAAGATCAAGATTATGTTGGTAGCATGTCACTTCAAAAATTATCTTTTGTTATCGTTTACCTACTCGAGAACGAGTAGGAACTAAGCTTAGGGATGCTTGATACGTCTAAAACGTATCTATAATTTTTTATGTTCCATGCTTGTTTTATATCAAATGCCACATGTTTCTTCTAAAGTTTATATCATTTTATGACATTTATTGGACTAACCTATTAACCTAGTGCCCAGTGCCAGTTTCTTTCTGTTTTGTCTGTTTATTGCAGAAAAGGCCCAAAAATGGAAGTGCTCGGAATTGGATGAAAATTTACGTGATTTATTTCTAGCACAAATAAGTCACGGAGCCAGAAGACCAGCTGCAGATGGGCCCCAGAGCCGGCACGTGACCTCACGGCGCGGCCAGGTACTACCCCGTGTCGTGGGCCTGCTTGCCCCACCAGAGCACCGCCTCTTCGCCTACAAAATCAGTCATGACCTAAACACGCGAGAACCCCGAAGACTTTTCCCAGATTCGACTCCGAGCTCCACTGCCACCAAAAACCCTAATTCTGGGGACAGAAGTCTCTGTTCCGGGACCCTGCCGGGACGGGCAAGTGCCCCCGGAGCCATCTTCATCGCCATTGTTGCTTCCCATGATGAGGAGGGAGTAGTTCTTCATCGAGGTTGAGGGCCCTACCGGTAGCTGTGTGGTTTATCTCTCTCTCCATGGTGTGATCTTTATGTGATCATGAGCATTGTAATCTAGTTGAATTCTTTGATGTTTCCCCTTCATTATGTTATGGATATGCTACTCAATTGGTTTTATCATTATAATTTCCGGAGTCATTGTTGAGAACACAAAGCCTTGTTGACATTGTGGGTGGTGTGTGTGACTCTACCAGGATAATAGATTAGAGTGATATTTACCATGAGATGTTCTTTGTGTTTGATGTGACTATAAAATTGTGGTGTTTGTTTAGTACTACCTTGGGTGCTCTTAGTGACAGCGTGTTGTGCCCTAGATGTGGAATACAGACATTGAGGTGTGCTTTTGTAGCCCTACACGGTGGTCTTGGTGTTCGTTATCTAACAAGAGAACAGTTCCGAGTAGAACCTAAGTTGCATATTGAAGAGGAAGTATTTATATGTGTTCAGTTATATTATTATTGTTGAGAGTGACCACTAGTGAAAGTATGATCTCTATGCCTTTTTTCCAAGCATCGAAACACCATTTACTCTCAGTTCTACTGCATGTTTGCTCGCTGCCATATTTATTTCAGATTACAATTACCACTTGTAATCATCATTATCACTTGTATTTCACTATCTCTTCGCCGAACTAGTGCACCTATACACCTGACAAGTGTATTGGGTGTGTTGGGGACACAAGAGACTTCTTGTATCTTAATTGCAGGGTTGCTTGAGAGAGATATCTTTGACCTCTACCTCCCTGAGTTCGATAAACCTTGGGTTACTCACTTAAGGGAAATTTGCTGTTGTTCTACAAACCTCTGCACTTGGAGGTCCAACACTGTCTACAAGAATAGAAGCATGCGTAGACATCAGATATGCACAAATACACATCTTGTGCATCCTACTTGGCTCACTAGCTCCATCTCTGTAATTAGTGTGTCCAATCTACATATATGTGAGGCATTGTTTTTAGGCTATGTTCTAGTTGTAATTAGTTCTATTATTTTTCCTTATGCTGATGATTAGAATAAGATGACACCGTGTGATCCGGGGGTGGAGGTAGTGATCCTCGTGGTATGCTCAAATACACAGATTGTGCATCCTACTTGGCTCACCAGCTCCATCCCTGAAATGTGTGTCCAATTTAACTATGAGGCACAAATCCAAATCATTTTTGTTTACTTTTGTCTTCTGAAGAAGCTTACCTTTTGAATTTTGTCATCTCCTTTAGGGCGAGGAGCAAACCTGGAGACGATGCGGCGGCCGTGAAGACGAAGAAGCGGGGCTCCGTCCACATGGTCCACTGAAGCCGGCGCCTCCGGGAGCAAGAATTTTGTGCAGTATTAACTAGGTAGAAGAAGAAGAAGAAGAAGACCATGCACTGAAGCAGGGCGAAGAGGAAGGTGAAAAACCGGCGGCTGTCACGCAGGAGCTAGGGCTCTGTCGACGGCGCAGCAGGCGTCACAGGCTTTTTTTTTTTCCTTTAGCCCTCATTACAAACGGTTAAAAACTAATCTTCGTATCTGATGTAAAGACTTAAGGCAACGATTATATATTATGCATGTTGCCAATCTTATTGGAAACGATCAAAATCACCGTTGCCATTGTGCACCTTCACATCAGTGACAGGGTCGGGGACACGGACCGTTTATCCGTTTCCGATGGGGTTTTTGGTCCGTTTCCGATGTTTCGTTTTGTACTAGTGGATATGACCAATGAATTGGGCAAGGTAAGCGGAAGCGGCAATGTAGACCCTGTTGCTTCTCCACTTCCACACTAGTACAGAGCGACACATCGGACACCCCTCTATGAAAGTTTGTGATATGATTTTCATATTACAAGGCTTTCAAAGTCGGTGTATTTTTAAATTAGAAGAATGTTTAAGCTATGAATGACTACAAACTACTTTTTGTTATGTTTCATCTAATGTAACTTTCTTATCGCATGTACTCGTGCGTATTGTTTTATGTGATGTGCTCTTTGTAATCCGTCAATGAGGGTTTTTGAAGTAATGTAGTCATATTATTTCGAGAATCTACTTGAGTCTTGCTCGCTTGGTTAGCGAAGATGATGTACAATTAAATTGCTAAATTTAAATCCCTCGGAGGCCGGTTTGGATTCTTACTTTTCAGAAACAAAAATTAGTGCTGGTGCTTCCCTACTGCATTCTTTGACCCCACCCCCCCCCAAAAAAACTCTAGGAGAGGAGGGTGAATATATAGCACGATCACAATATGCTTCATCCATGAATTATACTTTAGACATATGAATATCCTTCCAAACAATAACACACATAGTGATGAATTAGAGGGTGATAAGAAATAAGAACGTGTAGCAAAGAAATAAACATCCAGATAATCACCGTCTTAAATACCACCAGCTACATGGATGGATAGCGATTTGTATCAAGTAGGCTGCGCATATATATATGAGAAAATTCATAAAATATACTAGAGTAACACAAAGTAAAGTTGGAGATGACAATATTTCCTACCCCTAACCCTAGAGTTTCAGCGTTAGGTTTAGTCCGTTGGCAGTCTCATCCTGATTCTCACGGTATCCGGCCGCTGGCGCCAACAGTTGAGCAGGAGCAACACCGCCGGTGCCAGTTTGCGGTGCCAACGAAGGCGGCACGGGACAGGCCGAGGGGTCGTAGTGGCTGCGCCAGTCGACGAAGGGCTGCGCACGGAGGCAAGCGCTGCGTAGGGCTGTTGCATAGGACGACGCCGGAGACCAACCGGGACGACTGCCCTTGTGCGCCTTCTGTTTCTTCAAGGGCGGGCGCAGTTGCCTGTGCGCCTTCTGGTGCCCGCCCCGCGCCCGAGCTGACTTGAACGCGCAAGGGCAAAGGTTGCACTTGAACGCTGCCTCGTCGAGCATTGCCGGCGCCTTCTTGCTCGAGGCCGATGACGATGTTGGGCTCTCGTGCCCTAGCTTGTTCTCATCGTCACCGATGGCCATGCCCAGCGAAAGGGACTTGTTGGAGAGGAAGGTGGGCGCGGTAGAGCCAGAGCACGAACCGAAAGACTCCATTTGGAGAGCGGGATCGATCTGGATGCTTTCTGGAGATGTGAGTATGTACGGACGCGATCTTGATCTTGTGCAACTGCTTCTAGTTTATGGTGTGTTTTTTATAGATGGCTCTAGCGGTGAGCCCAGATAGCAGACAACCAGAAATGGAAGGGAATGCTGTGCTATGTATTATTTTCGTGTTTCTTGCCATTTAGTTGTATATGCATCACCGCGTGCTAGATTCCTTATTTATGGAGAGACAAAAGTAGGGAAGATTGATTATCCAAACATGGCCGGATACTCTGATTTTGTCATCTGACGGTAAACATGCATACCGTGTAGTCACCAAACTGCTTTCATCCTTTCACCATAACCAACAGCACCATTCAATGAGATAAATTGCAATGAACAAATGTGAGGAAGGGGGAGACTGCAAAGTAATATAGAGAGAAGAGAGTTATTAATGCAGACTACACGCCAATAAGAAAGAGAGAATGCAAAGTAAGATAGAGAGAAGAGAGTTATTAATACAGACTACACTCCAAGGCAATGAACAAATGTGAGGAAGGGGGAGATTGCTTTGCAGAACCTCGGGGAGAAGAGGCCGACTCTCTTGCCGGCCACACAAAGCAACCTTGACGAGCGCCAGAGCCGCAATTCTGCGACGATCTTGTCATCTAGGTCAGAAGGTACCCAAGCCTTATTGTTGAAGATACAGTTGTTACGTTTCTTCCAAATTATCCACGAGAGAAGAAGAGGTACAAAATGCCATCTCATGACAACAACAACAACAACAACAACAACAACAACAACAACAACAACAACAACAACAACACAGATCGGTGACCGTCGCACACCAATTAGACCTGACGATTAGTCGTGGCTGAAAATGGACACGCGGCAGAAGCCAGAAGGTAGGTCTAGCTTATCATGGATATCCACCCAGACATGTCGCAAGTAGGAGCAAGAAGCTCACAGGTGCACTACAGTTACAGGGTGGATTCTGCAAAGCTTGCAAATAGGATCGCGCACTACGGGAAAACCAACTCTCTGCAGGTACATAGTGTATTTCGCCGGGCGTTCGGCATAGTTGGGCGCCACGTGGCAACACCGTTTCCTCCCCCATTCCGTCAAGTTACTTTTATTTGCGACGAAATACACTCGGCAAAGAACCCTTTGTCGGACG
The DNA here is from genome assembly GCA_947311845.1 of Poa pratensis. NCBI lineage: Eukaryota > Viridiplantae > Streptophyta > Magnoliopsida > Poales > Poaceae > Poa > Poa pratensis. Next base: position 14,664,105 of record CAMZMU010000075.1, on the reverse strand, counting down.
TGCCTTTGCCGAACAGGTTTTCCGAGTGTTTAAGGGTCTTTGCCAAGTGTTTTGGGCGGTTGGAAAATCCTCGTTTTCCCGTAGTGGCGAGGCCAGCCATGCTTGCCCAAGTTATCCGCTGTGAGATACTTGTTATGGAAAAGGATCCACACATGCAATCTACACTTTGGAGGAAAATGACTGAGGGGATATGACCAATGAACTGGCCAGGTATGCTTGTCCACTTCCATGAGTAACTATCGTGCATGTCATCAAACTGAAAGGGTGCAAGTGCCTGCATCAGCTCCCACAACCTAATGTAGATGAGGGAGAACCAATATCTATCAATGACAGCTTCTCGAATGATTCTTTTCAAACTTACTTATAAGTTTTGATTGATACATGCTACTATTTTATCATTCTTACATACTTTACTATGATTTTATAGAATTTTACATCATATTCCGAGACTAACCTATTAACTCGGTGCCTAGAGCCAGTTGTTATGATCTACATGTTTTGGTTTCATAGAAAATCACTATTTGCAAAGGCCTAAAATTATGTGACTTGTGAGACGGGAAGCTTGACAAGTTTCGAGGTGTTAGGGCCCACCATGGCGCGTCTGTCCCCACTGGGCACGCCATGGGCCCTCTCCAGTGACTTGTGGCTCGTCTTCTGGGATTTCAATTTCTGCTGGCTTTGTTCTTCTAAAAAAGTGACGTGGTACTTTTCCTTGAATTTTTTGGTGTCCGGAAGATCCCTGAAACAGTTAATACGATAAAAGGAGATTCCTGCCTCCGAGATTATATTCCAACACAAAAGGCTTTTCTAGGAAAATCCCACAAAATATCTAAAAAAAATTGGTAGATAAACCTATATGATGCCAAAAAAATGGATGATACAAAATGCAAGTATCATTGATGCCGGAGAAATCCACAAAAAGGATCGTGTGAAGACAGTGTTTTTATTATCTTCGCATTTTTATCGCCAAGGCATGGACATGACCAAAAAATAATGTTTATTTTTCTTCATTCCTTAGTTTTAAAATTTTACACTAAGATAGTTGTATGGGATTTTCGTAATAGTATATCATGAAATATAACTTATTAGTGTGGTTTATCTCTTTCTCCTTAGTTATCTTATTCAGGTGTACAATGTTCATCCTCATCGGCTGGGGCTAGGGATGCACTGGAAGGGTTCTAGATGGAAACTTCTAGCATCATATCAACCTGCATCTCTCTGTCGTGGACAGGAGGTGGGGTTGGAGATAGGGGAGCTATGACAACACTAAGGGCGCTCAAATAATGGATTTAGCATACACCCGGATCTCTACATCGGAGTTTCGGATCATATTATAGGTGTCTCCAGGAGCAAATGGACCTGTCTGAAAATGTGTCTAAACTCAGGTTCTCCGTCGAAACTACTTAATGGCATCGAATAAGTGATGGTCAGGGATGGCTTCTCCTATGTCCAAAGTGCCCCCCTTCCCCCATCTGTCCCTGACACTAACAGATTATTATGAAATCCCATCGACTGCGTACGTTAGCTCTGAGCGACCACCCGTCGGTGAGTGACCAAAGTTTTCTAACGGGCGCAAAACCGGCTAGACCAGAGGTTTAAGGGTTTGGCAGCGACATTGTATTATGTACCACTCAGAGGAACTACAAAATAGAAAGAAGGCAGAAAAAAAGAATTCTTTTGTGGGAACAATGAATCAAGCCTTGATGCAGCAAAAATATTACTTGCATCGTCCATTACATTAACAAAAAATGGCATATATATCATGTCTGGTCCATAATGATTTCCCGTGTTTTTCCACTTTAGTATGGTAGCCAAACTCTCATTTCTCAGGTTCCACGCAAAATTCGTAATTTCCGCGGCACACAACAGATGACAACATATCGGACCATCGGCGATGACTTCCATCAACTGCAGCACTTGATTAACTACGGCCCAATATCCGTATTGACATCGCTATAAGCCTTTAACAAAGATGTCCATGCCTCTATGATACTCTTTTTACAGTATATAATTTTTGTTGGAGGCATCAATGAGTGCATGTGATGTGGTTGGAAGCCGCCTGTAATAATATACATTGTCTCAAAGACCATTTAGATAGTAACTATTTCTCCACTCTGTCGGATGAGGAGTTTGATGAGGAGTTTTGCAGTAGTGAGGAGATGTATTATGCTATGAAACAGGAGATAAAAAGGTGATCATCATGATCACATACACTAGACAATATTACCTTTATCTAGATTCGAAGTTATGAACCTCTCTAAAGAAAAGGTGTGTTACGACGGAAACACACAATAAACTAATATGTATTATATAAGAAAGATAAACAATATAAGAGAGATATAGATCAGAAGTACCAAAATGGCCGTACAGCTCCCCGGACAGTAGTCTGGCTCTTTTCTGGACCAGATAATATTCTCTCCGTGTGCCGGAAAGATTTTACTCATAATACATGATTAATATATCCATTTGCATAAGAAAGAACATTGTGATGCAACACCATTAAACCCTAGAGATGTCCTGAAATAACCGCAACATTGAGAACTTATATATCCCTGATCAGCGACTCTAAACAATTGACGGGCGTGCAAAAATCGGCCCCGGTGACCACCAAGGAATGCAATTATTTATGCCTCTTCCTTGTGGGGGGACGACGACACAAAAATTCAGAAAGATAATATAACTTTTCTCAGCAATTGTGCACAATAATCCTAGCCCTCTACTTTTCGGTTTCAATCATGAACATAAAGTTCAGCTAGAGCTCTTAGAGACAAACTTCATTAGAAGAGCTTCCTTATATCATTTTCTAACTAAGCAAAGACCACGATGTTCCCTTCACATAGACTGGCCCTTTGCCTTATATCATGTCCCGTTCCTATTGAATTTCTGTTTTTTCCAGTTTAGTTGGTTAGTTAAACTCTCATTGCACATTATCGTCTGAGGAACACATGCGACGACTTCCATCTACTATCACTGGATTTACCACGATCCAAAACGTCCATTCCTACATAGTTATATTTCTAGCAGGAGTTTTTTTAAGGCATCAATGATTAGGCTTATCTTACGGTTGCATGCAATGTGATTGGAAGCTGTTTTTTTAAGAACTAATTAGATGGGTACTTTCTGTCTGTTGTCTCCTGACGAGTAGTTTGATGAGGGGTTTTGTTGTAATGAGGAGATCGATTATGCCGTGAATCTAGGAGATGAAGGTGAATACTCTGGGAGATAAGGGTGAATATCACGGTTACATGCAGTAGACCATATTACTCTCATAGCTTAATGGAGTTGTTAGATCTAATATCCACCGGTGCTTTTATGTTGCAAGGTCATGAACATTTCTACAGCAGGTGTTATGAGTTATTACACAATACTCAATACAAAAATCTAAGAAACAGGTTTTGTATAAGAAAGATGATTAGATCACAAATATACATATATCGTTGTACAGCTTCCATGGATAAAGAAATAAAAGATTTGACCCACCATATTGTGAGTGTTTGCATCTCATATCAGAAATTCAGAATTCAGCTTAAAAAGATATGAATGATCCTTCCAAACAACAGCACAAACAGTACATTAGCGTGTAAAATTAGAGGCAGAACATTTATCTTGGAAAATCGCACATGTTCAGACTTCAGGGCCATCAAGATATAACCATCTCCTTGAATTACACTTCAAGAAAACATCTCACCAGGTAGATCGATCTAGTATCAATCCCAATTTGCATTGGGTATACAGTACGATTGCTCGACCATGAATTACAAGCAAATACGATGAAGCCCAGAGTTCAAGAAAACGAAGCTAACAGACAATTCCAACTTATAGCGAAACAATTCAAATCTGGAGTTGACAAACCAATCCAAGACCTGATCCTAGAGCCTCAGGGTTAGGTCAATCCCATCGGTAGTCTCATCCTGATTCACTTGAGGCATGTCTTGCTTCTGGCCTCCAAGATGAACCCCATCACCAGTCCCGCCGTTGCCTTCCGCCGCCGTTGCTGGGGCGGCAAACAAAGGCTGAGGAAGGCTGCTGGTGCCGCTGCCCGTCTGCGATAGGAACAAAGGCACGGAGCTGGAGCAGAGCGAGGGGATGGTGTGGATCCCGTGGGCAGTCTCTCCCTGATTCACTTCACGCAGGGTTCCAAGATGACCTCCGTTCCCAACCTGACCTCCGCCAACAATACCGAAGTACCCGTTCGCCGCAGATGACGGTTCAGCCGGAGCAAGGCCGCCGCCGGTGCTTGTGCCGGCGGACAAATTCACGACGCCAGAGCGGCCGGCCGAGCTCTGGAAGTAGTGCGAGTTGAATAGCTGCGTGTGGAAGTTGAAGTAAGCGCCGCGCTGGGAGGGGACGTGCAACAAAGACGACCAGACGCGCACCTGCTGACCAGCGAGAGCAAAACGACGACGCTGCTCCATCTGGTTCTGGCGGACCTGGCGCCGGTGCTTGTGCGCCTTCAGGTGCCCGCCCCGCCCCCGCGCGGTCTTGAACGTGCGCGGGCAGTGCAAGCACTTGAATTCGGGGATCATCTCCGGCGCCTTTTTCTTCGAAGCCGATGACGGCGGGCGAGACGACGTTAGGCCCTGCTGCGCTAGCTTGTTGCCCTCCTCACGGATGGCCGGCGACTGCAGCGACGTGTCGGCGGTGGGCGCGGTGGAGCGGGTGCATGAGCCGGTGGACTCCATTGGGAGAAGGAGATCGAAAGGAGAGCTTTTTCTTGATGAATCTGGAAGCTTTGGAGATCCGGTGTGCTTCTTTGATGTCAATGGTGGCCGGGGTTTAATAGCTAAGGAACGCAGCGAGGGACATGCCCTAGAAAATGGAAGTATTAGTGATATTGCCGCGTAGCGTCGTTTGGTAAGAGGGAAGGCATTTGGTTTAAACTTGATTTTCATACTCGTGGCGGAAAAACGTGCTTGGTTTTCATAATGGTCTATTCGTGTTTCTTACCATCTTTTTTCCTTAAAAGGGAATCAATGGCATCCCTGGTGGATATATTCCTTATTTATATCAAGATATAATATATTACATGTTCTTAACACTTTGGATCATGGACTTTTGGCATCTTGGTTGGGTTCCTTTTTATTTGGGCCTTCTTCTATAAATTTCACATGCAACTCTACTGCATGGTTCAAAAAAAATGATCAACATAAGACTTATCAACTTCTTGCCCTGTAATTAAATGATTTTATAGTCTTCTTCCACGTACACATTGTTTCGTACTAAAAATATACATGCAATCAAGAAAATATATAGATTTGTAAATGCCAACATAATTACTTTTATGCTTAATGTATATTAGTTGAACTCGCTTTGCCCGTAGTGTTGCTAGTTTCTTAATTAAGAGAGAAAGTTATGTTTTCATAGACAGGAGTATAAATCGGAGTATAAATCGGGTGCATGTTCACATAGCACCTTACAGCACAACACGTTAGACGCCGTCCATTTCCATGCCGCCGCCATGGGAGACGGGCTGACTTGCATTTAGCGGGGTGGATTTTAACCCTAGTTATCTTTGATAAAGCTCATTTATATGAACTTTGCTTTGGTACACCCCCTTAAATATTTGTAGAAATGGTAAGTTATGTTTTCTTAAAATTATAGGGGCCTTTATTCAACCACGATGTTAATATCTTAGGTTGACGGAAACCACATGTGACGACCCTTGTTGAGCTCCGATGCTGCTTTTTTCAAAGACATTGGCTTCAAAATTGGCTTATGTACTTTTGTGCCACAAGACAAACCTTGAGAAAGATACTCTTCTTTGTGTTAATTCCATCAAATATTTAAAGCTGTGAGCGAGCAATCCCGAGATATTGTCCAAATTTAAAGCACATACAAACTCAACCAAAACCAATAACATAGAAATAAAAGTGCACAAAATTAACAGAATTTCAAATTCAAAGAACATACGAATTCAATCAAAACGCACCACCACTACCACTAACACAAGTCTTCCATCGTCCAGTTCTCATTTCCAAAGTGAAAGGTGTGTTCTCATTTCTCTTGTTCTTTTGCTTGTATAGCTCTAGGATGTAGATGTACTCTCCATTGGGCAATCTACCTGTTTACACTACTAGGAAAAGGGTAATAGAGAGGTTGCCAGTCTGTGGCGCACCATTAATTCGTGCGCCACAGAATTATTTCTGTGGCGCATGGATTCTGGTGCGCCACAGAAATTTCACACTTTCTGTGGCGCATCTTGTGCCCATGCGCCACAGAAAGTAACATTTCTGTGGCGCATGTCCACAGCTGCGCCACAGAAAGCCATACTTCTGTGGCGCACCAGCCACGGTGCGCCACAGAATTCCTGTGGGTCCCACCTGCAATCATTGGGCCAAGGTCCATCTGGGCACATTCTGTGGCGCACCGTTTCTGGTGCGCCACAGAAACACAGCTTTCTGTGGCGCATCCAACACCATGCGCCACAGAAAGTTGGGTTTTTGTGGCGCACCAGTAATGGTGCGCCACAGAATGTTCACTTTCTGTGGCGCATAAATCACCATGCGCCACAGAAAGTTGGCCCAGATCTACAAACTTTCTGTGGCGCACCAGTAATGGTGCGCCACAGAATGTTCACTTTCTGTGGCGCATAAATCACCATGCGCCACAGAAAGTTGGCCCAGATCTACAAAAAGGTGGCACCACCCTTTCCCCATCATGTGACCTTCTTCATCCTCCCATCTAGCTCGAGCTCCTCCTCTCTCCCATGCCATTTTGACCATCCTATTCTCCATTATTTGTTATTAAACCTAGTTTATTTGATATATAATTGGTGAGGGCTTTGGGAGAGCCTCCATATATATTCTCCTCCTCTCTTTTTGTCCACAATTTTCTCTCCATCACCACACACTCTCTCTCATCGATCACGGTCACGTCTCGGCAACGGATCTAGATCTACTAGGTGGGTATTGTTGGATGGATGTTTGTTAAAGGCATGAGAAACTTGTCGGCGGGCGATTGTGTGTGTGGTTTGCATGAAGCAAACTATTGTTGAACGGATCTATGCATGAAACTTTGTGTGGTTTGCATGAATCTTTGCTTGCGCCGGCGTGGTGCATGGATGTTTGCCGAAATGTTGATTCATTTCCATTTCGGTAAATTTTTGCACCACATATGTCCTACTTTTAGGGGAAGTCATGCCGAATTTTTTCGTCGAACATTTCCGACTTTCCGATTTCCCGCATGAGAAGCTTGTATGTGTGTGTGTGTGCATGTTGCGGTTAATTAATTCTAATTAATAACACATACTCTATATGTATACCGCGTAGGCGACCATGGTCATCAAGATGAGCTCCAATCGAATCAACAACTACAAGGAAGAAGCGAAGGCGGAAATGAATCGGTGCAACGGGCGCCAGATACGATGTCCGTGTAGAAGTTGCAAATTTGTGAGATGGATCGACCCTGATTCCGGACAATTGGAGGAACACCTGCTCAGGCGCGGTTTCATGGAAGGCTTCAACCAAGCGCCGACAGCAAATGTTGCGCCTGAAGACGAGGGCGGGCAAGATGATCGTGACGAAGGAGATGCCGACGGACATGGTCATGATGGTGGTGGAGAAGACGCGAACACGCCGCAGAGCTCGCTAATGTCGGCCTTGATGGAGTCCATGTTCAAGAACTGCTCCTCAAGAACGCGAGCACCGTTAGAGAGAAAGCCAAGCTGGCGCAAATGGAGATAGACGGGAAGACTCCGTTGTATCCTGGGTGCCGGCCACAGGATACGCGCTTGCAAGTAACGCTTGATGCTCTGGAGATGAAGTCGGGAAACAAATGGACCGACGCGAGCTTCAACAAGAACATGCAATTCTTGCACGAGCGTCTTCCCGAGGGGAACACATTGCCAACTAGTATCGAGGAGGCCAAGAAAGTCGTTTGCCCTCTTGACCTACCGCACGTTAAATACCACGCCTGCATCAATGATTGCGCAATTTATCGGGGCGAGTACGAGGACAGAACCACATGTCCGGTGTGCGGCCAAGGACGGTACAAGAGCCGTGGGAAGAAAGTTCCTCGAAAAGTGGTATGGTACTTTCCTATCACTCCCCGTCTGCAGCGGTACTTCGTGGACCCTAAGGAAGCAAAGCTCATGCAATGGCACGCGGAAAGGGAGAAGCCCGAAGAAGATCCGGAGAAGGGCAGGATCCTTACACACCCTTCAGACGCTAGCCAGTGGCAAGAGTTGGACGCCGTCGGAAATTTCGGAGGCGACGCAAGGAACGTCAGGCTCGGTATGAGCACCGATGGACTCAATCCGTTCGGCAACCAGAGTAGCACGCATAGCACCTGGCCCGTGTTTGTATGGCCTTACAACCTTCCCCCGTGGTTGTGCACGAAGCAAAGGTACATACACATGAGTATTCTCATTCAGGGGCCGAAACAAGCAGGTGTCCACATACATCTGTATCTCGCGCTGTTGAAAGAGGAGTTAGCCACGTTGTGGGAGACGCCAGCCCGTACGTGGGATGCCTACACTGGAGATTATTTCGACATGAGAGCCGCGTTGCTCACGACGGTGCAGGACTATCCTGGTTGCTCATATGTATCGGCCCAGGTAGGCCACGGATTCTGCGCATGTGTCAGGTGCATGGATAAGACCCCGCATCTCCAGCTACCAAGGAATCCCGGGTCTTCGAAAACCGTGTACCCAGGGGCTCGAAGGTGGCTTCGCATGGATCACCCGTGGAGAAAACGCGGTGAACTGTTCAATGGTAAGGACGAGATCGAAGAAGCCCCGAGCCGAGGAGCGGCACAGAAATCGACGAGCTGTTGAAAAATTGGGAGGAGTGCCCCGCGCCGGGAAAGAAACGACCGAAGGTAGATCCGCTGCTGGGTGTATGGAAAGCGAGGTCTGTTTTCCACGACTTGGAGTACTGGAAGGTCCTCAAGACGCCACATAGCCTCGATATGATGCACATTACGAAGAATGTCACCGAGGCTCTGCTTGGCACTCTTTCCAACATGCCGGAAAAGACCAAGGATGGGACGAAAGCAAGATACGATCTGAAATGGCTTGGTGTCAGGAAAGATCTTCAGGCTCCCGATAGCGATGACGATGATGATGATGATGATCAGACGGAAGGGACTCAAGGTCGCCGCAAAAGGGTAAAGAAGAACACTGTGGTGCTTCCCGCTACGTGCTTCACTATGAGTCCGGAGGAGCTCGAGCAATTCTACATGTGTCTCCTAGGAGTCAAATTTCCTCATGGTTACGCGGGGCAGATAAGCAGATATCTGGACGGAACGAAGAAGAGGTTTAGCGGGATGAAGTCTCACGACTGTCACGTGCTGTTGACGCAGATACTTCCCGTTGCGATTCGAGGGATAATGGACGAGCACGTCCGTGATACGCTGCTTGCCCTTTGCAACTTTTTCGACGTCATCAACAGGAAGTCGATCGGCGTGAAGCAGCTCGACAGGCTAGAGGAAGAGATCGTGCTGATACTATGCGAGCTCGAGATTTACTTCCCGCCAGCATTCTTTGATATCTGCGTGCATCTCCTTCTCCATGTCGTTGATGACATCAGGCAGCTCGGGCCAACGTTCATGCACTACATGATGCCGTTCGAAAGGATGAACGGTGTCATGAAAGGATACGTCCGCAACAGGTCCCATCCAGACGCAAGCATGGCCAAGGGCTTTCTAACCTACGAGTGCATCTCCTTCTGCCAGAATTATCTAAGCACCGAGAACCAGGATGTTGGTCTCCCCACGAGGAAACACTTCGGCAGGCTCAATGGATATGGTCACCGAGAGGGCACCAGCTCAACCTTTGTCAGCATGCAGGGTCGAAAGGACGACTTCGACAGGGCTCACCGGGTCGCGCTACAACACTTACAATTGATCGAAACTTGGGTGGAACAGCACAAATGCTTACTCGAGCAACATTACATCAAACTGGGCCGGCCGAGGAAGAAGGGAGACGTAACCAGAGCGCACAACTCTAGCTTCACGCGTTGGTTCAAGCAAAAGCAACTGGAGCTAGCAAAGAACAAAGCACCATCTACGGAAGATGAAAGACTCATATTCTCCTTATCACGGGGTCCCTCGCACAACGTAAAGACCTATCAGGCGTACGACATCAACGGCTACAGATTCTACACCGAGGAAAAGGACAAGAAGTCGAATATCAAAACTCAGGAGTAACTATGCTATCCTACGGCGATGAGGAGGCTACTGTCAAGGACAGATACTTCGGAAGGATTGAGGACATATGGGAGCTCAACTACTGTGGAGAGTTGGTGCCAATGTTCCGTGTAAGATGGGCCAAGGACGTCGTCAAAGAAGGCCGGTATTTCACCACCATGGTAATACCCGATGCCAAATCGAAGAACGCCTCCGCGAAAAATGAGCCATGGGTACTCGCTAGCCAAGTTGAGCAATGCTTCTTCATTACCGACCCGTCAAAGCCTAGCCGTGTTGTCGTGAGGAGGGGCAAGAGGAGCATCATCGGAATGGAAGGAGGCGCCACCGAGCAAGACTTGGACAACGAGCCAAAGATCGAGGAGGAATTCGACAAGTTCTTCGACATGCCTACTACTAGTACACAAAGAAGGAAGACATCCCTACCTACCAAAGGTTGTCCGTTCACGCGAAGAAATCTCAAGGTCACCGGCCTAAAGTTTTCAACCGCGAAGAAGGGAAAGAAGAGAATCTAGCTCGCGGAACCGAGACGAAGAAGAGACTTTTTTGGTGTATTTAATTTGTGTGTGTGTGTGTGAGACAATGCAATGCAAGCATATATATGTATGAGACATTGTGTGTGAGACCATGCAAGACCATATATATGTATTCAATGAATTCAATATGTACCAAAGACATTAATTATGTGTAGTTTTTTAACCAAATTTAACAAAAATATTTGAAAAGAAAAAAGTTCAGCAAAAAAAAGCCCAGGACATTCTGTGGCACACCACCTAGCGGATGCGCCACAGAATATTAACTTTCTGTGGCGCATCCCTCCGTCGTGCGCCACAGAATGCTCGGGCCTCTACTAACTTGAACGCGCAAGGGCAAAGGTTGCACTTGAACGCTGCCTCGACGAGCATTGCCGGCGCCTTCTTGCTCGAGGCCGATGACGATGTTGGGCTCTCGTGCCCTAGCTTGTTCTCATCGTCACCGATGGCCATGCCCAGCGAAAGGGACTTGTTGGAGAGGAAGGTGGGCGCGGTAGAGCCAGAGCACGAACCGAAAGACTCCATTTGGAGAGCGGGATCGATCTGGATGCTTTCTGGAGATGTGAGTATGTACGGACGCGATCTTGATCTTGTGCAACTGCTTCTAGTTTATGGTGTTTTTTTTATAGATGGCTCTAGCGGTGAGCCCAGATAGCAGACAACCAGAAATGGAAGGGAATGCTGTGCTATGTATTATTTTCGTGTTTCTTGCCATTTAGTTGTATATGCATCACCGCGTGCTAGATTCCTTATTTATGGAGAGACAAAAGTAGGGAAGATTGATTATCCAAACATGGCCGGATACTCTGATTTTGTCATCTGACGGTAAACATGCATACCGTGTAGTCACCAAACTGCTTTCATCCTTTCACCATAACCAACAGCACCATTCAATGAGATAAATTGCAATGAACAAATGTGAGGAAGGGGGAGACTGCAAAGTAATATAGAGAGAAGAGAGTTATTAATGCAGACTACACGCCAATAAGAAAGAGAGAATGCAAAGTAAGATAGAGAGAAGAGAGTTATTAATACAGACTACACTCCAAGGCAATGAACAAATGTGAGGAAGGGGAGATTGCTTTGCAGAACCTCGGGGAGAAGAGGCCGACTCTCTTGCCGGCCACACAAAGCAACCTTGACGAGCGCCAGAGCCGCAATTCTGCGACGATCTTGTCATCTAGGTCAGAAGGTACCCAAGCCTTATTGTTGAAGATACAGTTGTTACGTTTCTTCCAAATTATCCACGAGAGAAGAAGAGGTACAAAATGCCATCTCATGACAACAACAACAACAACAACAACAACAACAACAACAACAACAACAACAACAACAACAACAACACAGATCGGTGACCGTCGCACACCAATTAGACCTGACGATTAGTCGTGGCTGAAAATGGACACGCGGCAGAAGCCAGAAGGTAGGTCTAGCTTATCATGGATATCCACCCAGACATGTCGCAAGTAGGAGCAAGAAGCTCACAGGTGCACTACAGTTACAGGGTGGATTCTGCAAAGCTTGCAAATAGGATCGCGCACTACGGGAAAACCAACTCTCTGCAGGTACATAGTGTATTTCGCCGGGCGTTCGGCATAGTTGGGCGCCACGTGGCAACACCGTTTCCTCCCCCATTCCGTCAAGTTACTTTTATTTGCGACGAAATACACTCGGCAAAGAACCCTTTGTCGGACGTGCCTTTGCCGAACAGGTTTTCCGAGTGTTTAAGGGTCTTTGCCAAGTGTTTTGGGCGGTTGGAAAATCCTCGTTTTCCCGTAGTGGCGAGGCCAGCCATGCTTGCCCAAGTTATCCGCTGTGAGATACTTGTTATGGAAAAGGATCCACACATGCAATCTACACTTTGGAGGAAAATGACTGAGGGGATATGACCAATGAACTGGCCAGGTATGCTTGTCCACTTCCATGAGTAACTATCGTGCATGTCATCAAACTGAAAGGGTGCAAGTGCCTGCATCAGCTCCCACAACCTAATGTAGATGAGGGAGAACCAATATCTATCAATGACAGCTTCTCGAATGATTCTTTTCAAACTTACTTATAAGTTTTGATTGATACATGCTACTATTTTATCATTCTTACATACTTTACTATGATTTTATAGAATTTTACATCATATTCCGAGACTAACCTATTAACTCGGTGCCTAGAGCCAGTTGTTATGATCTACATGTTTTGGTTTCATAGAAAATCACTATTTGCAAAGGCCTAAAATTATGTGACTTGTGAGACGGGAAGCTTGACAAGTTTCGAGGTGTTAGGGCCCACCATGGCGCGTCTGTCCCCACTGGGCACGCCATGGGCCCTCTCCAGTGACTTGTGGCTCGTCTTCTGGGATTTCAATTTCTGCTGGCTTTGTTCTTCTAAAAAAGTGACGTGGTACTTTTCCTTGAATTTTTTGGTGTCCGGAAGATCCCTGAAACAGTTAATACGATAAAAGGAGATTCCTGCCTCCGAGATTATATTCCAACACAAAAGGCTTTTCTAGGAAAATCCCACAAAATATCTAAAAAAAAATTGGTAGATAAACCTATATGATGCCAAAAAAATGGATGATACAAAATGCAAGTATCATTGATGCCGGAGAAATCCACAAAAAGGATCGTGTGAAGACAGTGTTTTTATTATCTTCGCATTTTTATCGCCAAGGCATGGACATGACCAAAAAATAATGTTTATTTTTCTTCATTCCTTAGTTTTAAAATTTTACACTAAGATAGTTGTATGGGATTTTCGTAATAGTATATCATGAAATATAACTTATTAGTGTGGTTTATCTCTTTCTCCTTAGTTATCTTATTCAGGTGTACAATGTTCATCCTCATCGGCTGGGGCTAGGGATGCACTGGAAGGGTTCTAGATGGAAACTTCTAGCATCATATCAACCTGCATCTCTCTGTCGTGGACAGGAGGTGGGGTTGGAGATAGGGGAGCTATGACAACACTAAGGGCGCTCAAATAATGGATTTAGCATACACCCGGATCTCTACATCGGAGTTTCGGATCATATTATAGGTGTCTCCAGGAGCAAATGGACCTGTCTGAAAATGTGTCTAAACTCAGGTTCTCCGTCGAAACTACTTAATGGCATCGAATAAGTGATGGTCAGGGATGGCTTCTCCTATGTCCAAAGTGCCCCCCTTCCCCCATCTGTCCCTGACACTAACAGATTATTATGAAATCCCATCGACTGCGTACGTTAGCTCTGAGCGACCACCCGTCGGTGAGTGACCAAAGTTTTCTAACGGGCGCAAAACCGGCTAGACCAGAGGTTTAAGGGTTTGGCAGCGACATTGTATTATGTACCACTCAGAGGAACTACAAAATAGAAAGAAGGCAGAAAAAAAGAATTCTTTTGTGGGAACAATGAATCAAGCCTTGATGCAGCAAAAATATTACTTGCATCGTCCATTACATTAACAAAAAATGGCATATATATCATGTCTGGTCCATAATGATTTCCCGTGTTTTTCCACTTTAGTATGGTAGCCAAACTCTCATTTCTCAGGTTCCACGCAAAATTCGTAATTTCCGCGGCACACAACAGATGACAACATATCGGACCATCGGCGATGACTTCCATCAACTGCAGCACTTGATTAACTACGGCCCAATATCCGTATTGACATCGCTATAAGCCTTTAACAAAGATGTCCATGCCTCTATGATACTCTTTTTACAGTATATAATTTTTGTTGGAGGCATCAATGAGTGCATGTGATGTGGTTGGAAGCCGCCTGTAATAATATACATTGTCTCAAAGACCATTTAGATAGTAACTATTTCTCCACTCTGTCGGATGAGGAGTTTGATGAGGAGTTTTGCAGTAGTGAGGAGATGTATTATGCTATGAAACAGGAGATAAAAAGGTGATCATCATGATCACATACACTAGACAATATTACCTTTATCTAGATTCGAAGTTATGAACCTCTCTAAAGAAAAGGTGTGTTACGACGGAAACACACAATAAACTAATATGTATTATATAAGAAAGATAAACAATATAAGAGAGATATAGATCAGAAGTACCAAAATGGCCGTACAGCTCCCCGGACAGTAGTCTGGCTCTTTTCTGGACCAGATAATATTCTCTCCGTGTGCCGGAAAGATTTTACTCATAATACATGATTAATATATCCATTTGCATAAGAAAGAACATTGTGATGCAACACCATTAAACCCTAGAGATGTCCTGAAATAACCGCAACATTGAGAACTTATATATCCCTGATCAGCGACTCTAAACAATTGACGGGCGTGCAAAAATCGGCCCCGGTGACCACCAAGGAATGCAATTATTTATGCCTCTTCCTTGTGGGGGGACGACGACACAAAAATTCAGAAAGATAATATAACTTTTCTCAGCAATTGTGCACAATAATCCTAGCCCTCTACTTTTCGGTTTCAATCATGAACATAAAGTTCAGCTAGAGCTCTTAGAGACAAACTTCATTAGAAGAGCTTCCTTATATCATTTTCTAACTAAGCAAAGACCACGATGTTCCCTTCACATAGACTGGCCCTTTGCCTTATATCATGTCCCGTTCCTATTGAATTTCTGTTTTTTCCAGTTTAGTTGGTTAGTTAAACTCTCATTGCACATTATCGTCTGAGGAACACATGCGACGACTTCCATCTACTATCACTGGATTTACCACGATCCAAAACGTCCATTCCTACATAGTTATATTTCTAGCAGGAGTTTTTTTAAGGCATCAATGATTAGGCTTATCTTACGGTTGCATGCAATGTGATTGGAAGCTGTTTTTTTAAGAACTAATTAGATGGGTACTTTCTGTCTGTTGTCTCCTGACGAGTAGTTTGATGAGGGGTTTTGTTGTAATGAGGAGATCGATTATGCCGTGAATCTAGGAGATGAAGGTGAATACTCTGGGAGATAAGGGTGAATATCACGGTTACATGCAGTAGACCATATTACTCTCATAGCTTAATGGAGTTGTTAGATCTAATATCCACCGGTGCTTTTATGTTGCAAGGTCATGAACATTTCTACAGCAGGTGTTATGAGTTATTACACAATACTCAATACAAAAATCTAAGAAACAGGTTTTGTATAAGAAAGATGATTAGATCACAAATATACATATATCGTTGTACAGCTTCCATGGATAAAGAAATAAAAGATTTGACCCACCATATTGTGAGTGTTTGCATCTCATATCAGAAATTCAGAATTCAGCTTAAAAAGATATGAATGATCCTTCCAAACAACAGCACAAACAGTACATTAGCGTGTAAAATTAGAGGCAGAACATTTATCTTGGAAAATCGCACATGTTCAGACTTCAGGGCCATCAAGATATAACCATCTCCTTGAATTACACTTCAAGAAAACATCTCACCAGGTAGATCGATCTAGTATCAATCCCAATTTGCATTGGGTATACAGTACGATTGCTCGACCATGAATTACAAGCAAATACGATGAAGCCCAGAGTTCAAGAAAACGAAGCTAACAGACAATTCCAACTTATAGCGAAACAATTCAAATCTGGAGTTGACAAACCAATCCAAGACCTGATCCTAGAGCCTCAGGGTTAGGTCAATCCCATCGGTAGTCTCATCCTGATTCACTTGAGGCATGTCTTGCTTCTGGCCTCCAAGATGAACCCCATCACCAGTCCCGCCGTTGCCTTCCGCCGCCGTTGCTGGGGCGGCAAACAAAGGCTGAGGAAGGCTGCTGGTGCCGCTGCCCGTCTGCGATAGGAACAAAGGCACGGAGCTGGAGCAGAGCGAGGGGGTGGTGTGGATCCCGTGGGCAGTCTCTCCCTGATTCACTTCACGCAGGGTTCCAAGATGACCTCCGTTCCCAACCTGACCTCCGCCAACAATACCGAAGTACCCGTTCGCCGCAGATGACGGTTCAGCCGGAGCAAGGCCGCCGCCGGTGCTTGTGCCGGCGGACAAATTCACGACGCCAGAGCGGCCGGCCGAGCTCTGGAAGTAGTGCGAGTTGAATAGCTGCGTGTGGAAGTTGAAGTAAGCGCCGCGCTGGGAGGGGACGTGCAACAAAGACGACCAGACGCGCACCTGCTGACCAGCGAGAGCAAAACGACGACGCTGCTCCATCTGGTTCTGGCGGACCTGGCGCCGGTGCTTGTGCGCCTTCAGGTGCCCGCCCCGCCCCCGCGCGGTCTTGAACGTGCGCGGGCAGTGCAAGCACTTGAATTCGGGGATCATCTCCGGCGCCTTTTTCTTCGAAGCCGATGACGGCGGGCGAGACGACGTTAGGCCCTGCTGCGCTAGCTTGTTGCCCTCCTCACGGATGGCCGGCGACTGCAGCGACGTGTCGGCGGTGGGCGCGGTGGAGCGGGTGCATGAGCCGGTGGACTCCATTGGGAGAAGGAGATCGAAAGGAGAGCTTTTTCTTGATGAATCTGGAAGCTTTGGAGATCCGGTGTGCTTCTTTGATGTCAATGGTGGCCGGGGTTTAATAGCTAAGGAACGCAGCGAGGGACAGCCCTAGAAATGGAAGTAAGTGATATTGCCGCGTAGCGTCGTTTGGTAAGAGGGAAGGCATTTGGTTTAAACTTGATTTTCATACTCGTGGCGGAAAAACGTGCTTGGTTTTCATATGGTCTATTCGTGTTTCTTACCATCTTTTTTCCTTAAAGGGAATCAATGCATCCCTGGTGGATATATTCCTTATTTATATCAAGATATAATATATACATGTTACCGTTGCACACCTGGATCCTCAGATGCTTGATTACTGAAGCAGTAGTAGGGAATTAGTTATGCAATCATGCCTAATTAACTGGATACTCTAATTTTGTCATGTGATTGTACATCAAAAGTTCAAAACGGCATGCTCGGTGGTCATTCTTATCGTCTGTTTACACCGGAATAAAAATGGTACCATTAATGTGATAAATTGCAACGTGTGATAAGAGCTGGCATGTTAATTCTCTCTGCCACAAATATGGCAAAGTGGATTTGTTTCCTTTTCCATTAGGAACCGCAGATTTTCTAGTCCATCACATTCATGTATGTAATGCCTTAATCTTATACATCAGAAATAGATTTTTGGAATTTTACAATTCTCCATCCAATGTTGTGGAAAAAGATTAGAACCACTATAATCACTCTTAGTACTACTTATTTGCTAACAATTATATTGATTCCTCCTAATGTTGTCACAAATTTAATTAACATCCATGAAAATTCTTGTCTCTTAATTCTTAGAAATATTGTTGTTCACGGGAATTTTTAATTAAGAGACAAAATCTCACGCCACATCTGTTTAAAGATAACGCAGGTGTACTAAGATGAGCTCCAGCAGACAAGAAATCTCGTGTGAAACAAAAGGGTAAAATCTCGTTTCCAGTACGAATACTTGTTTTCAAATTGTGCACATGATGAAATATGACGATGAATTGTAAATTTGATTCGGGCTTGTTGTCAGGTCGATTAAATGTGATTCGTCCGAGGCGTTTTGTGTTTCCTGGGTTCCTCTTCCATTTAATCTTTTTCTTGGATATTCATCCGTATCGGCAAGTGAAGTGTTGATTACTTGCTTCAGCACAATCTCCCTCACAACAAAAAATGCATCTTTTACACCCACATCATGGGAGATTCACAACACCTATTCAATCAGGTAATTCCCCAAAACCACCTGAATCTCAGGTCATGGTGGCTCACGGCGAGGGATGGAATACAAAAACAAGAGACTATAGGCACCATAGTGATGATGACAACCTCTTCTATTTGGCTACAACAAAACGTCAGTGTCTTCAGAAACCAAAGCAATTCAATCCAAAAAAAAGTAGATCAGATAAAGTTGATGCGAGACACTAGACGACGGCTAGCGGACGGTCTTTTCTCCTCAGGCTTTAGTTTCGGATGTACTGATGAGAGACCGCTTGTAAGTAAGTTAGTCTGTTGGGTTCTCTTCCACATTTTGGTCACCTATTTGCACCAATTTTTCTTCTTGGTTGTGTGTTCTTTAAGACTTTGGTCATGGACTTTTGGCCTTTGGGCCTTTATTTCTTCTATAAATTTCACATGCAACTCTACTGCATGGTTCAAAAAAAAATGATCAACATAAGACTTATCAACTTCTTGCCCTGTAATTAAATGATTTTATAGTCTTCTTCCACGTACACATTGTTTCGTACTAAAAATATACATGCAATCAAGAAAATATATAGATTTGTAAATGCCAACATAATTACTTTTATGCTTAATGTATATTAGTTGAACTCGCTTTGCCCGTAGTGTTGCTAGTTTCTTAATTAAGAGAGAAAGTTATGTTTTCATAGACAGGAGTATAAATCGGAGTATAAATCGGGTGCAT
Organism: Poa pratensis; assembly: GCA_947311845.1. Lineage (NCBI taxonomy): Eukaryota > Viridiplantae > Streptophyta > Magnoliopsida > Poales > Poaceae > Poa > Poa pratensis. The sequence continues at coordinate 14,645,091 of CAMZMU010000075.1, read as the reverse complement.
GTTCACATAGCACCTTACAGCACAACACGTTAGACGCCGTCCATTTCCATGCCGCCGCCATGGAGACGGGCTGACTTGCATTTAGCGGGGTGGATTTTAACCCTAGTTATCTTTGATAAAGCTCATTTATATGAACTTTGCTTTGGTACACCCCCTTAAATATTTGTAGAAATGGTAAGTTATGTTTTCTTAAAATTATAGGGGCCTTTATTCAACCACGATGTTAATATCTTAGGTTGACGGAAACCACATGTGACGACCCTTGTTGAGCTCCGATGCTGCTTTTTTCAAAGACATTGGCTTCAAAATTGGCTTATGTACTTTTGTGCCACAAGACAAACCTTGAGAAAGATACTCTTCTTTGTGTTAATTCCATCAAATATTTAAAGCTGTGAGCGAGCAATCCCGAGATATTGTCCAAATTTAAAGCACATACAAACTCAACCAAAACCAATAACATAGAAATAAAAGTGCACAAAATTAACAGAATTTCAAATTCAAAGAACATACGAATTCAATCAAAACGCACCACCACTACCACTAACACAAGTCTTCCATCGTCCAGTTCTCATTTCCAAAGTGAAAGGTGTGTTCTCATTTCTCTTGTTCTTTTGCTTGTATAGCTCTAGGATGTAGATGTACTCTCCATTGGGCAATCTACCTGTTTACACTACTAGGAAAAGGGTAATAGAGAGGTTGCCAGTCTGTGGCGCACCATTAATTCGTGCGCCACAGAATTATTTCTGTGGCGCATGGATTCTGGTGCGCCACAGAAATTTCACACTTTCTGTGGCGCATCTTGTGCCCATGCGCCACAGAAAGTAACATTTCTGTGGCGCATGTCCACAGCTGCGCCACAGAAAGCCATACTTCTGTGGCGCACCAGCCACGGTGCGCCACAGAATTCCTGTGGGTCCCACCTGCAATCATTGGGCCAAGGTCCATCTGGGCACATTCTGTGGCGCACCGTTTCTGGTGCGCCACAGAAACACAGCTTTCTGTGGCGCATCCAACACCATGCGCCACAGAAAGTTGGGTTTTTGTGGCGCACCAGTAATGGTGCGCCACAGAATGTTCACTTTCTGTGGCGCATAAATCACCATGCGCCACAGAAAGTTGGCCCAGATCTACAAACTTTCTGTGGCGCACCAGTAATGGTGCGCCACAGAATGTTCACTTTCTGTGGCGCATAAATCACCATGCGCCACAGAAAGTTGGCCCAGATCTACAAAAAGGTGGCACCACCCTTTCCCCATACATGTGACCTTCTTCATCCTCCCATCTAGCTCGAGCTCCTCCTCTCTCCCATGCCATTTTGACCATCCTATTCTCCATTATTTGTTATTAAACCTAGTTTATTTGATATATAATTGGTGAGGGCTTTGGGAGAGCCTCCATATATATTCTCCTCCTCTCTTTTTGTCCACAATTTTCTCTCCATCACCACACACTCTCTCTCATCGATCACGGTCACGTCTCGGCAACGGATCTAGATCTACTAGGTGGGTATTGTTGGATGGATGTTTGTTAAAGGCATGAGAAACTTGTCGGCGGGCGATTGTGTGTGTGGTTTGCATGAAGCAAACTATTGTTGAACGGATCTATGCATGAAACTTGTGTTGTGGTTTGCATGAATCTTTGCTTGCGCCGGCGTGGTGCATGGATGTTTGCCGAAATGTTGATTCATTTCCATTTCGGTAAATTTTTGCACCACATATGTCCTACTTTTAGGGGAAGTCATGCCGAATTTTTTCGTCGAACATTTCCGACTTTCCGATTTCCCGCATGAGAAGCTTGTATGTGTGTGTGTGCATGTTGCGGTTAATTAATTCTAATTAATAACACATACTCTATATGTATACCGCGTAGGCGACCATGGTCATCAAGATGAGCTCCAATCGAATCAACAACTACAAGGAAGAAGCGAAGGCGGAAATGAATCGGTGCAACGGGCGCCAGATACGATGTCCGTGTAGAAGTTGCAAATTTGTGAGATGGATCGACCCTGATTCCGGACAATTGGAGGAACACCTGCTCAGGCGCGGTTTCATGGAAGGCTTCAACCAAGCGCCGACAGCAAATGTTGCGCCTGAAGACGAGGGCGGGCAAGATGATCGTGACGAAGGAGATGCCGACGGACATGGTCATGATGGTGGTGGAGAAGACGCGAACACGCCGCAGAGCTCGCTAATGTCGGCCTTGATGGAGTCCATGTTCAAGAACTGCTCCTCAAGAACGCGAGCACCGTTAGAGAGAAAGCCAAGCTGGCGCAAATGGAGATAGACGGGAAGACTCCGTTGTATCCTGGGTGCCGGCCACAGGATACGCGCTTGCAAGTAACGCTTGATGCTCTGGAGATGAAGTCGGGAAACAAATGGACCGACGCGAGCTTCAACAAGAACATGCAATTCTTGCACGAGCGTCTTCCCGAGGGGAACACATTGCCAACTAGTATCGAGGAGGCCAAGAAAGTCGTTTGCCCTCTTGACCTACCGCACGTTAAATACCACGCCTGCATCAATGATTGCGCAATTTATCGGGGCGAGTACGAGGACAGAACCACATGTCCGGTGTGCGGCCAAGGACGGTACAAGAGCCGTGGGAAGAAAGTTCCTCGAAAAGTGGTATGGTACTTTCCTATCACTCCCCGTCTGCAGCGGTACTTCGTGGACCCTAAGGAAGCAAAGCTCATGCAATGGCACGCGGAAAGGGAGAAGCCCGAAGAAGATCCGGAGAAGGGCAGGATCCTTACACACCCTTCAGACGCTAGCCAGTGGCAAGAGTTGGACGCCGTCGGAAATTTCGGAGGCGACGCAAGGAACGTCAGGCTCGGTATGAGCACCGATGGACTCAATCCGTTCGGCAACCAGAGTAGCACGCATAGCACCTGGCCCGTGTTTGTATGGCCTTACAACCTTCCCCCGTGGTTGTGCACGAAGCAAAGGTACATACACATGAGTATTCTCATTCAGGGGCCGAAACAAGCAGGTGTCCACATACATCTGTATCTCGCGCTGTTGAAAGAGGAGTTAGCCACGTTGTGGGAGACGCCAGCCCGTACGTGGGATGCCTACACTGGAGATTATTTCGACATGAGAGCCGCGTTGCTCACGACGGTGCAGGACTATCCTGGTTGCTCATATGTATCGGCCCAGGTAGGCCACGGATTCTGCGCATGTGTCAGGTGCATGGATAAGACCCCGCATCTCCAGCTACCAAGGAATCCCGGGTCTTCGAAAACCGTGTACCCAGGGGCTCGAAGGTGGCTTCGCATGGATCACCCGTGGAGAAAACGCGGTGAACTGTTCAATGGTAAGGACGAGATCGAAGAAGCCCCGAGCCGAGGAGCGGCACAGAAATCGACGAGCTGTTGAAAAATTGGGAGGAGTGCCCCGCGCCGGGAAAGAAACGACCGAAGGTAGATCCGCTGCTGGGTGTATGGAAAGCGAGGTCTGTTTTCCACGACTTGGAGTACTGGAAGGTCCTCAAGACGCCACATAGCCTCGATATGATGCACATTACGAAGAATGTCACCGAGGCTCTGCTTGGCACTCTTTCCAACATGCCGGAAAAGACCAAGGATGGGACGAAAGCAAGATACGATCTGAAATGGCTTGGTGTCAGGAAAGATCTTCAGGCTCCCGATAGCGATGATGATGATGATGATGATGATCAGACGGAAGGGACTCAAGGTCGCCGCAAAAGGGTAAAGAAGAACACTGTGGTGCTTCCCGCTACGTGCTTCACTATGAGTCCGGAGGAGCTCGAGCAATTCTACATGTGTCTCCTAGGAGTCAAATTTCCTCATGGTTACGCGGGGCAGATAAGCAGATATCTGGACGGAACGAAGAAGAGGTTTAGCGGGATGAAGTCTCACGACTGTCACGTGCTGTTGACGCAGATACTTCCCGTTGCGATTCGAGGGATAATGGACGAGCACGTCCGTGATACGCTGCTTGCCCTTTGCAACTTTTTCGACGTCATCAACAGGAAGTCGATCGGCGTGAAGCAGCTCGACAGGCTAGAGGAAGAGATCGTGCTGATACTATGCGAGCTCGAGATTTACTTCCCGCCAGCATTCTTTGATATCTGCGTGCATCTCCTTCTCCATGTCGTTGATGACATCAGGCAGCTCGGGCCAACGTTCATGCACTACATGATGCCGTTCGAAAGGATGAACGGTGTCATGAAAGGATACGTCCGCAACAGGTCCCATCCAGACGCAAGCATGGCCAAGGGCTTTCTAACCTACGAGTGCATCTCCTTCTGCCAGAATTATCTAAGCACCGAGAACCAGGATGTTGGTCTCCCCACGAGGAAACACTTCGGCAGGCTCAATGGATATGGTCACCGAGAGGGCACCAGCTCAACCTTTGTCAGCATGCAGGGTCGAAAGGACGACTTCGACAGGGCTCACCGGGTCGCGCTACAACACTTACAATTGATCGAAACTTGGGTGGAACAGCACAAATGCTTACTCGAGCAACATTACATCAAACTGGGCCGGCCGAGGAAGAAGGGAGACGTAACCAGAGCGCACAACTCTAGCTTCACGCGTTGGTTCAAGCAAAAGCAACTGGAGCTAGCAAAGAACAAAGCACCATCTACGGAAGATGAAAGACTCATATTCTCCTTATCACGGGGTCCCTCGCACAACGTAAAGACCTATCAGGCGTACGACATCAACGGCTACAGATTCTACACCGAGGAAAAGGACAAGAAGTCGAATATCAAAACTCAGGAGTAACTATGCTATCCTACGGCGATGAGGAGGCTACTGTCAAGGAAAGATACTTCGGAAGGATTGAGGACATATGGGAGCTCAACTACTGTGGAGAGTTGGTGCCAATGTTCCGTGTAAGATGGGCCAAGGACGTCGTCAAAGAAGGCCGGTATTTCACCACCATGGTAATACCCGATGCCAAATCGAAGAACGCCTCCGCGAAAAATGAGCCATGGGTACTCGCTAGCCAAGTTGAGCAATGCTTCTTCATTACCGACCCGTCAAAGCCTAGCCGTGTTGTCGTGAGGAGGGGCAAGAGGAGCATCATCGGAATGGAAGGAGGCGCCACCGAGCAAGACTTGGACAACGAGCCAAAGATCGAGGAGGAATTCGACAAGTTCTTCGACATGCCTACTACTAGTACACAAAGAAGGAAGACATCCCTACCTACCAAAGGTTGTCCGTTCACGCGAAGAAATCTCAAGGTCACCGGCCTAAAGTTTTCAACCGCGAAGAAGGGAAAGAAGAGAATCTAGCTCGCGGAACCGAGACGAAGAAGAGACTTTTTTGGTGTATTTAATTTGTGTGTGTGTGTGTGAGACAATGCAATGCAAGCATATATATGTATGAGACATTGTGTGTGAGACCATGCAAGACCATATATATGTATTCAATGAATTCAATATGTACCAAAGACATTAATTATGTGTAGTTTTTTAACCAAATTTAACAAAAATATTTGAAAAGAAAAAAGTTCAGCAAAAAAAAGCCCAGGACATTCTGTGGCACACCACCTAGCGGATGCGCCACAGAATATTAACTTTCTGTGGCGCATCCCTCCGTCGGTGCGCCACAGAATGCTCGGGCCTCTACTAACATGTGGGGCCGCCCCCTGTTAGGCCAGATAATTCTGTGGCGCACCACCTAGCGGATGCGCCACAGAATCTTCACTTTCTGTGGCGCATCGCCTGGATGGTGCGCCACAGAAATCTTGCGCCTGCACTTACATGTGGGGCCACCCTGCGCTGTCCCTTTCTTCCCCAAATTTTTGCTAAGTGTCAACTGCCCGCGCGCGCTCGCGTCCTGCCACCCCTCGCCGTCGACAACTCCCCGACGCCGGCCGCCCCCGCCCAAACTCGCCGCCGCCCCCGCCCAAACTCCCCTGCTCCCCTGCATCCTCGGAGTACCGGCCTCGTCCGCCGCCGTCCTCTTCTGTGCCGAGCGTTCTCGGCCTCGTCCGCCTCCGGCCGTCGCCTCCTGTTAGCCCTATCGAGTCCGGCGTCGCCTCCTCGTCACGCAGACGACCTCGACCTCCCCTCCCTCCCCTTCCCGCCCAAGGTGAGCTTCCCATCTCTACCTCCTCCTTCCCCTCCCAAAACCTGCAAGCAAGGTGTTTGTGCGTGTGTGCGAGTGGCATCACCAACGCCCAAGGTCGACAGCAACGCCGTGGTACCCTGCTGCTGCGACTGCGTGAACCGTAATTCATCCTTGCATGAGATGTGAAGCTAGCAGAATGGATTGCTAGACTGCTGCTTCTTTTTGTTTGCTACGGTTCAAAATTGCACTGCATGTTTAACAGAAACCAGCTGGGCTTTGAGGTAGCTAGCAAACCAACTATATTTACTACTCTAGTGATGCTCAGCTCAGTGGAGAATAGGCATAAAATTCAGATTAGGTGCGATGTCTAAGTAGTAAATCTTTTACATTCAATATAGTGCAAGAATGGGGATTTTTTACATTCTCCACAAATGTGTACTTCTCTTATCCAAGAACATGCTCATAGACAAGCCCAGCCCAGCCCAGCCAAGACAGTCTTCAGTCAAGTCATCGACTGAATTGATGGCTTCACCACCACATGCTAGCACAAAAATCTGCAGCATGAAAATTCTTGAGTTATAAGCCTACCCGACACAAAAAAAACTTGTCACGGTTCAAAATTAATGTGCATGGATTCAAAGCTGAATCAATTTATGTTCAGCTGGTGACATCAGGACACACAAGTTCTATGGTGGGCTAGTACATTTGCGGGTTTGATGGCTTGATGCTATTTGTTCGATTTCGCATTGACTTGAAGGCATGTTCCTCCTTTATTTTCATCAAGCTCATCTGTTCAACATGCTTTAGTTTATCACTTATGGTAGTGGGCTTGTGGGGATCATCATAGTGGGCTAGTACTCGTGGTGCAGGTTCAAAGAGTCCAAGAAACAATTTTGTTAGTTTGTAGTATACAAGGTGCAGGTTCAAAGTGTGCATGTGGATGTGGTCTTATCACTTATAATCTCATATGCAGATATGCTACTGTTTTATAGCCTCAGAAGAAAAGTTCATATGCATGAAATTTTTGCTAAGTTAAATTTATTGCAGCACCACGAGGAGCACCTCCACCACGCCGATCTCGGACCCGAGCCTCCCTTCCCTACCCGAGGTAGTTCCTCTCTCCCTCGATGTGGATGTGGATGTGGATGTGGTGATGTATGTGCATGAGGATATGTGTCCACGACCATCGTGTCGTGGTTGTTTGTGCTCCGACCATCGTGTCGTGGAGATGCCGACCAGCGATGCCGGCCATTATTTGTGAAATGCTTGTGCAGGTACCCCGTGAGGCCCTTGAGATTGCCGGAACGTCGATTAACTTCCGTTCCGGCAAATTCGGGTACTCCATATGTCCTATTTTTAGCAAAGGTCATGCCAAAAAATTTCGTGAAATTTAGCATGACTTTGCTAAAAATAGGACATATGGGGTATTGCGGCTAATGCATGGGCCGGGGTATCTTAGTACTAAATTAAGTGATGCTTTTGTTATATTTGTTGTACTAACTTTTTTCCTCTTTTTCAATGCAGTGCAAACATGTCCTCCGAGGCCGGTCCTTCTAAGCACATGAGCGTCGAAGAACAAGCTAGAGAAAAGAACAAGCCGTTCTGGGAAGTGAATAACCCGGAGATGGAGGATGCGGAGGCCGCCGAACTGGCTCGTGACGGCGATGGTGACTTTCTGTTAGAGATGGAGGATGCGGAGGACACCGACGGAGATGGGGACGCAACCACCACCACCGAGGGCGGCGACCACACGGATGTCGGGGGTGGCGACCACACGGATGGCGGTGGTGGTGGTAACCCGACCGCTAAGAGGCATAAGAAGCAGAGGAAGGACCGGACACCGAATGCGGTGGCCCCCATCACAGACACGTTCACTAAGGTCTCCTTAAGTGGCCAACCACAGGAGCCTAGGAACATCGCAAAAGGGTACGGCATGCAACTAGGGTGCATCCTCCGGGAAACCGTGTCGATCAACACATATGACCTCAGGAGCGCGGAGAATGAGGCTTTGCGCACACAACTCCTCAAGAAGCTTCACGAACGATACATTTTCCCGGATGATGGAAACAAAAAGGTGGACAACTTCGCCATCACGAAGATGAACACCGCCTTGACCAGCTGGAGAGGCCGGGTGAAGGCGAAGATTGAAAAGGGTCTTAGCTGGGAGATCAGTGCCAAAGAGCCGTACATCGACATAGAAGAGTTCGAGGCATTGAAGTTGTCCTTGGCATCTCCGGAGGCTGAAAAATGGACCGAGTGGGGGAAGAAAATGCGGGCACTGAACTTAGGTAACCACCATTTGGGAAGCGGCGGTTACGCAGGAAAACAGCCCGTTTGGGACAAGGAGGATGCCGAGGTTGCGAGACTTGGGAAGAGAACATGTGGCATAAAATCACGGACGAGCAAGTTAGGAACTTTGTTCGGTCCCGCTACTATCTGAAGCCGGGGACGGGGGAATTCGTTACCGACTATAAAGATGTGCTGGATTTCGAGAAAACGCTGGTAAGGAACTTAATTACCGCGGATATCTCAAAGTCCATTTGCGTTGATTTCTACATGGGTTCACGTTTATTTCCTTTGTCCGCAGGAGGCTGAGTTGAAGGCTGAGGCTGAGGCCGGCCCGTCGTCCCAGGAGGCTCAGGCCGGCCCGTGGGACACGACTTTCAACCGGGCGATGAACGTTTTCAAGGGGAGGGACAAGTCAAAGCCGCCGACGTCAGCTGGCCGTGTGACCGGCTTTGGTACGTCGATGAAGTTCATCGAGTACTACAGCACGGACACCGACAAGAAAAAGGAGAGGAGGAAGCCGGCTAAAGATAGAGCCGAGGTTCTCGAGCTAAGGAAGAAGCTGGAGACACTAGAGAAAGAAAAGGTGGACTCTACCATGGTGGACAAGCTAGTGGCCGAGAAGGTGAACGAGCAGCTCCGGACTTGTTACCCCCTGGGTTGATGGAGGGGTTAGCTGCTGGAACGCGAGAGGTCAACAGGGGCCGATACACGTGCCCAGCTTCGCCGGCAGCACCTCCAGCAATAACGTGTCGCCGGTCCTGGTGACCCCACCGGTGCTCCCTGTCGTGGATCAACATACACCAAGGCCGGAGAATAATGATAATGCGCACGAGCGGCCGGAGAATGATAGGCCGGCCGCCGGCACCGGCGCCCTTGTCTCGACATTAGCCGAGCTCGACGCCATCACCAAGGTAACTAATTAGTTAGTCCGCGACATCTTCTATGACTATATATGCCTTTGATGACTGCCATATCTCATGCATGGTGCCCAACATGTGTTGACTCCCAGGACATGCCTTGCATACTCCTGCATAGGGTGGGGGTCGGCGGCGAGTTGAAGGAAGTCGCAACGGCCAAGATCATACAACCTTTGACCCGCGATATGCACAACACCCGAATGAGCGAGGTCGTGATGAAAGTCAATGTGAGCGAGGTACTGCCTGAGTTCCATGACATCGACCCCCCCACGCAACCTCCGGGAGCCGAGAAACACATGAAGCTTGGCGAATGCGGGAAGTGGATGATGGAATGGCCGAAGACCCAGATTCGTCTTGGGGATGTTCTTCATGGGGTCAGGCGCACCGGCGGCGCCACCTCGAGGCCCCGGCCCCAGGTCGTTCGGCCCCCGTCGAGGCGGCCACAAAAAGCTGTTGCGGATGAACCGGCGCCACAAGCAGCCGTCGCCACCACCCAGAAGGAACCGCCGGTCGCCGCCACCACCACCCAGAAGCTACCGCCGGTCGCCGCCACCACCGGCCGGAAGCTACCGCCGGTCGTCGCCGCCACCAACCGCCACAAACAGTTGTTGGGAACATCTTCACCGCAACCGTCCAAGGTTAGTTCTGACTTTCCGAATTCCCCGACTTTCCGACTTTCCCGACTAACGGATGTGCTATTGTTTATGTTTAGGACAAAGCCGTTGCACCTCAACTTGGTGGCAACGACGACAATGAGGAGGAGGAGAATGATGTCAACGTCGATGACTACATCAACACTGGCGCCTGCATGGATGGTATGTACATGCCTCTTGTGGATGAAGAACCCTTCCGCGACCACCGCGGTCAACCTGCTCGTCCCACTTCATGCACACAACGCCTGGCCTTCACCGACACGCCTCCGGATGCCGGCGATCATCAAGCTCAACCGGGTAACATTTTCAGCCCTAACACACTGAAAGAAACTGTTAAAGCGGGGTTCACTTCACCCCCACAATCCACAGAGATGAAGAACAAGAAGCACAGGAAGAGAAAAGGATCCTCCACCTCTGCGAGCCAGCCAGCTCCTAAGATCCGGGGTCTTGAAGACACGATTCCACCCCGTGCGGATGGCTTCCCCCGAGTTCATGAAGCTGGTAAACCTATCTTGTCTGGGGACTTGCTCCGCCTTGCAGAAGGACCCATGATTGCCTTGCAGGAATCTATCTTGCATCTAGAGGAGCTCCTTCTTAAAGACAAGCAGCCGAGTTACCCGGCGTTCGCGGTCAAGGTGCCAAACGAGCTGGTGGACTTCGTCCAGGAAGACCCCGCGGATGTGTTCTTCATAGCGTACGAGGACATCTTCAAACTCTTTCACACTCAACGGCTGGACTATAACATGGTCCGCCTATATGCGCTCGATATGGCGATGAAGATCAGGAGAGATGATACCCCGTACGTCGCGATAGTGGATCCCTACTACATGCGCGACAGCCATCTAGTGGAAGGATCAAAGACACGGGAAACGGCCACGGAGTACCTCGTAAGGGTCATGCTGGCCAACAAGAGGAAGAACGCCCTTCTTCTGCCTTTCTTTTTCGAGTAAGTACACATCCGCTCGCCACCGTCGGATCTTATGCCTTCTTGTACATTTCTTCCATCGCTGATCCTTTGTCCAACATTCCGTTTCAATTGTGTTGAGCAGGGACAAGTACTGCGCACTCATCTACGTATCCCCGAGGTGGTCCATTGCCACTTATTTGGACTCGGGGAATAAATCCACGCCGAGACGATACACCAGAATAAAGGGTGTTCTCGATGACGCTCTCGAGGCCTATGCCCAAAAGGGCGGCCCCTTCCATAAGAAGTCGGAATTCTTCACGGACGAAAACACACACAAGTTCCAGCATGGGACCGGCTTCCATTGCATCAAGCAACTGGATGGCAGCGTGAAGGAGGCCTACTACGCCCTCCATCACCTTAAAGCGATTGTCCGGGATTTCGAGAAAATGAAGATTCCATCTGGTCTCGCAGAATACACCAAAATGGCGGATTCTCTCACCGATGCTGATTACAGAACAGACTTCCATCGCATCCGGCTGCAGTTGTCAACGATCATCCTCGACGATGTCATTCACAAATCAGGGTCCTACCACTACCCCAGAGGTATTATAGAAGTGCATGTGTAGGGTTATATATTATATATATGCTATGCTATGAAACCCAAATAGGATAGCCATATGATTTCCAACCATGACAATTGATTGATTGTCTTGCCTCTCTACTTAGATGAATAAATTATACTCTATTTATATCACTAACCAATATATATCCCAATCCATCTTCAGGGTTGTGTCAGAGGGATATCGAAGAACGACTAGAGGCACAGAATGACACCAGGGAGTGGAAGACGAAAGAAGGCTATCAACCGTTCCCGGCGCCGCTCAAGAAGAGGACTCCATGATCATGCATGCTCCCGCGCGCTCTTGCTCACCATCATCGCCGATGTGTACTACATTTGATCATAGTTAGGCGGCGAACACTTGATTTGTAATGTGTAGTGTGAAATGATGAAACATTCGGCACTTTTGTGACTATGTGTATATATGTATCTCGATCGGGCACTAAGTAATATGTGTGATGACATATTGATTAATGTGTTTGTCTGTTTATATACCTGTCAAATACACCTGTATTTATGTATAAAACCTGTATAAATCATGTATATACCTGTATTTGTACAGCAAAATGAAAAAATACCGGTATTTCTGTTTCATATTTCTGTGGCGCACGCTTTTTTTTTTGTGGCGCACCACTTTCTGTGGCGCACGAAGGAACAGTGCGCCACAGAATTCCTCTGTATAGGGTGCTGCCGACCTCTTTCTGTGGCGCACGGCGCTGGGTGCGCCACAGAAAGTCACGCCCTGGGTGCGCCACAGAAATAATTTTTGTGGCGAGAATTCTGTGGCGCACCCAGAAATCCTCCAGGTGCGCCACAGAAAGTAAAAAACGTGCGCCACAGAAAGGCCTTTCTGTGGTAGTGTTAACACAAACCGACCACGGGTGCGCCACAGAAAGTCACGCCCTGGGTGCGCCACAGAAATAATTTTTGTGGCGAGAATTCTGTGGCGCACCCAGAAATCCTCCAGGTGCGCCACAGAAAGTAAAAAACGTGCGCCACAGAAAGGCCTTTCTGTGGTAGTGTTAACACAAACCGACCACGAGTTGAAACAATATTGAATCACACTCCAACTATAGACTACATAACCTTGCTTTCGGTTGGCAGGAACCTTGAAAAGTCTTGCATAGTCTTCAGAAATTCTCCCAAAAAGGAACCTTGATCCATTGAAGGAACCTTGATGTCCCGACGCTCAACGAAGCATGGCACAAAGTTTCAGCCTCCTCGGTCTTGTAGTTCGAGCGTTTTCTTCATGATATATGTCTCGCGATTTCCTCCACTTTGGAACTTCAAAAAATAAATCGAGAAGTAAAAAATATATCACTAAAGAAATATGAACACTAGACATTTGTAGTACATCATAAATAAATCGAGAAAGAAAAGAAAAGGAAAAATTGACCTCAAGGGCATTTGGTTGAGAACCCCAAAGGAGGTTATAGGTATCCACCATTTGCCTAACACGAAACGCGTCGTGAATAAAAAGGTCTGCCCGACATGGCTCACTACGACCCTTTTATGAACGGTCCATGCCTGCCGGCCTTAAGACGTGACTTCGGCGATAACCCTAGCACCCCAAATGTAAGGATCGGGTCGGCCCCGACATGGCTGCTGGCCAGCCCGCGAGTTGTTTCAGCGTTCTAGCTATTTCTAGGCCATTTTTGGCTCCTGTACCTTTTTCTAAAAAATCTAAAAAACATAATAAAATTACATAAAAAGAAAATATATAAACAATATAAAGGCGCCGTTTCAGGCCGGTAGTTTGGCAATAAGCCTTAGTCTGTGGCAGGCCGAATGCTTTCCCGGAAATTTTATTTGCGGACCGTGACCGGCCCGGGCCGAAAATCCGTTCCTCTGGGTCGGCCTGCGAAACATGGCGCAGATGGCCAGGCCTTGCTGGCATTGGCCGGCCTGTTGGGTGGCCTGAACCACACAAGGCCGCGACGGCGACACGACTTTCTCCCTCGCCGGAGTGTCGTTCTCCGGTTTGCCGGGCCGCGCCGGCGCTTCGGGATCGGAGGAGGCAGGCCGGTCGTGGCGGAGGGCACAGGGACGGTCCGAGATATGGCAGCGAGCACGGTAGGTGGTGCCACGGCGCGACACAGACGAGCAGCAGGACGCAGTGGCGAGTCAGGAAGCGGCTTCTCTGTCGTCCGGGGAGCTGGGGGCAGGGGTTGGGGGGACTTCCGGACTTGGATGGAGCTCGGGGATCCATTCCCGCGGCGGAAGGGGGTGGCGGACAGATGCTCAGTCCGGGCCCTGGCCCTGACGAGTGAGGACGCCCGTCGCCTCCTCCCAATTCCGATTCCGGCACGGAAGCAAGAAAATCCAGCTGCAAGCCTCCCTCCCTCCTCCGCGGCCAATGCCTAGAGCGAGCAGTTCCCGGCCATCAGACATCCGCGGAACATAACTTCGGCGGCCGCCCTTCTCAGGTCACCCTCAAACCCTTGCCCTCTTCGAATTCAGACCTGTCTGTCGCTTGTGTCCCACTGTCCCCCTGTACTTCTGTTGAGCGCTAGAAACCGAGTAGGCACCGAGTTGAATTTTTTATTTGGAAAAGGAGTATCAATTGCGGTGTCCTCCTGTTGCTCTGTTGCTAATTGCGTTGCTTTGGCGTCTCTTGATGCACTGAGGTGACTCGTGAGCTTATGCTCTTCTCAAAGCTTTCATCACTGTACCAGCACATTAACAGCCGAAAAATTGCAGAACTCTCTTAGCAGAGTAGTAGGATTAGATGGTTGCTCATCAAGTTGAATGCCTCTGGCTCCGTGAACCCTTTAATATTTATTATGCAGTTCTCTTTTAGATGCTGATGTTATCAAACAGTAGGAGTTTTCAGAAGATGAATATGCATCTGAAGGCAGTGCAATGCTAGCCACTGGGACTTCTTAGGTGCTCAAAGTTTCAATGGATCGTCAGTTCCTCTCTCCACAACATCAGTCAATATCTGCAATTCAGCTTCCTTCATGGTAATACTGCAACTAGGCAATGTTATGACTTGGATAGCATGTTGTTCTTTTCTCTTCGCTTCATATGAGTACGGTATATAATAGTACATAACTGGAGTAAATTAACACTAGGCGAAGGAGGGCCGAATGGATCTAACATTTGTGACCAAGAAGGAGACCAAAGCTGGACATCGTGACTTGGGAGTACTATTAAACATTAAGAATTATTCTGTAAATCTAAGGCAACTTATCGGATCATACCGCCTATGAAATATGTAGTAACATTTCAAATTAGATAAGATCATATCCCTAATCTATTGCCAGGTTCCATCTGTGCTGCAGTAACTCAGTACTGTTCATGCGCGAGGATAGTGGATCTGAACTCTAGTTTCACCACATTAGAATGACAAATCCTTCTAGTGAAGTGCATATCATTCAGACATTTTAAAACTATAAACTTTCACATTGAACTTTAACTCTTAAATTTCTACAACAATTGAGGCTATCTAAGTATCTAATAAAACACAGTTGGGGTATTTGCATAGGTAAAGTAGATATGCATGTTCTAAATTATCTTGTAAACTTCACAAAGTGCATCCTGAGAAGCTCTTCTATCTTGAATTGGTAATATCATCTGGTCCTATTGATGAATATAGACAGTTCCGAACAGCTAGCGGCCTGCAAAACACATTAAGCTTATTTCAAATATAAGCATGCATATGGATTCGTGGGCTCACGGAAAGCATATAAACCAAATGATAGAAACAAGATGAGTTGACAGAACCCGTACACATTGAACAAATATGCTGAGAACTCAAACGAATAATGAACATAATACTAACAGTATAACACATAAAGCCTTAAGACCAAGGATGAGTTGCGGGGACAACGACCTTTAAAAATACAGAAAAAGTATGTAATTGGTCTGTCATGAAGTTGGTTCACGACAGAGGGGATAATGGCCCTAGGGCCTGTACTAGATTTCCCTGGACCCATGAGGTAAGGGCAGGGAGGAAGGAGGGGAATAACTAGATTGATCCCTCATCTATTGTCGCAGTATATTTTGCAGATTGAATTGTAGTACTAATTGCATGCACCAAGAATGAGTTCAATCTATGTCACTGATGGTGACCTACCTACACGAGCCCATCGACCTGACCCACCCGGCTGCTCCAGGTGTCGGACACGGTGTTATTCGGTAACTCGTACCTCAATGGAATGACAGGCGTATGTGGACAGCCCGCCGAGGCAGATAACTAGGATTTAGCTGGCATGCCCAGGGGGAGATATGAAAATTCTCGTCTTGCGGATCTGGGTACCACCAAGTGACATCTTTGTGGGCTTAGAGTGGAATTTTCATGACGTGGAGGATCATCCCCGTGTTAATGATATGCGAGAGGCGAAGAGGCTGAGGTGGCTGTCAAATCAGTTAGCCAAGGTCCACCTGGGCTCAAAACTACCCTTCTATTTGGGGCGGGGTATAATGTTACGGTACAGGGAGTTTGAGGTGCAAATAAACGGTATTGACAGTTGTAAATTAAACTCGTGGCAACAATTGAGGGACCAACACTAGACCTTTTTTCTTCAGATGTTCTATCTATTGTTCAGTACTGGTCATGAACCTTGGGAGAAACTGTTTCTTTGGTCCTCTATATAGAGCATACTATTCAATCATAGATTAATAGATGAATTATATAATTAGTGTAAGAACCAGCTCCACTATTAGTAGTAAGAGAAGAACAATAAAACATCACCATAATACATTGTTTTACAACAACCTAGCGAAAGTGCCTACTTTTCAACTCTTTTTGCAAAGTCTGATTTTAGCCCTGAACATCGAATCATCAAGATTACAATCCAAAACTATGCATTACATTCTTTATATTGTTATGGTATTATCACTTTGATCATTCCATGAGGGGTATGGCGATTTATGGTATCACATTTCTTTATTCTATGTAATGATTCCACACAGCTAAAAACAGTCTTGCAGTTAATTTTCGGTGTATTACATCAAATAAATATTTAGGAATAATCTCAATGATACATCTTGATAAAGAATGAAATTACCTTTTGCAATTAGCATCAACATTCGTATCCATGTCGACGGCATCAAGTCCTATATTAAGTACAAGCTCATGTGTGCTTTATGTGCTCTAGTATATTATGCAGCTTCGAAGGCTGCCTTCGAAATAAAGGTTCCAGACGGAAAGAAGAACTACCATTTTTCAACTTTTTAGCATCATACATTTCGTTCCATGCTTGAACTATCTCATCAATCTTGAAGCTCAATCCTGAAGAACAAAGAAAAAGTCTTAACAACTTATATGCTCTTAAATGTAGTTAAGAGGATCTAAATTTCAGTCTCTAGCATAGCAGATTGATAAAGTGTTAGTTTAACAATTAACAGTAAGCACCAATACTAATAGTGATTTTTCTACTTGTAAAGCATAACATGACTAAGAAAAGTTCATAAAATTCTGTTTTTCTTGACCATAAACAGTTCTCAGCTAATACTGAAGTTGCTTTCGGAATCTGACACTACAAATTGTAGCACAACAGATGCTATGGTTATATTACTATCCGCTGATGAAACCGATTGTCTTTGGATATTGGCAACCTACAGTCTGAATAGGGCAAAAACTAATGTTCGTTCTTTTAAAGCATATAACTCCTTATATTTGGATAATTGCAGATGCATCATGTTAGTGATTCACTTGCGAGGAGATGCAGTAAATTTTGCCTATACTAATACAAATAGCCATATACATGTTTTAGTTAACACTACTGGTCCATTAAAAATAATCAAAGATGCGCTCCCAATGAACGGAACTGCAAAAGTGTCACATTTCCCAGAATAATCATTATAAGAAGCATGATTACTACTCTAGCATACATGGCGTACATATACAAGTCTTGGTTTTGATATTTAGCTACAAGGAACAACTAAATTGCAAAAATAAGGACAAAATGCTTACATCGTACCTTCTTGAGTTTTCTCATTCGCACAATGGTTCTTTATCATTACACTGATATCTGCCAGGGAAGCTCCACCAGTCTTAAATTTTTCAATTGCTTCTGTGAGACTTTCCTCCCAGCTAGCAAGACCTAACTTGAATTCTACTACTGAACGCTCATAAAGAATGGTACCCCATGAAATGTTTAGCTGTGATCGTATATTTGAAGCTTGCTCAAATGCTTCATCTGCTGTTAAATCTTTGAGGTGCCCATCCAAACCCAACTTATCCAGTAGGATTTTCTCCTTTTTGGATTTAGATATTCCTTTTAGTCTCAAATATTCTATTCCCTCCCACATCTCCATTCCTTTTTCCATATTATCCTCAGCACGGTTGAATAGTTCTAGTACTTCAGTTCCCATGTCTACCTTACATGCATCTGCATAACGCCAAGAAAGCTTTGCTTGTTCAAACTGCTGATGTCCAAGTGCAATAAGACCTTCATAAAAGTCCGGTTTTACATCCACAGTGTCTTCAAACTTCTTTCCAGCTTTGACATATTCAGCACATGCCAATTCATATGCACGTTTGACATGGGAAAGTACAGATTCTTTTGAAGCATCTTCAGATAAACATAATCTCTTCTTTGCACGAGACATGTGTATGTTGCCCCAATTAAACAATGCTAAAGCTGCCATTTCCTGAAATTTTGCCTCTGCAGCATGAAATATCTCCTGAGCTTCTTCGCTTGTGATGGTGTCTTCCATTGCTTCATAGTACAGCCGTGTACCAAGGTCACGGATATCCACGTATGCATCAGAATCAAAACCAACATGGTTCTTGAATAGATGAGCAAACTGCACCATCCAGTCATCAGCATATGATGAGTTCTTTTCTTCTGCAATCCTAGAACTTCCGCATTCAGAGATGCTATGCTTTCTTTCCAACGTTGCAATAGGAGTACTGGGCATAACTATGTCCCTAGTGATCTCACGGTCAGGACTTACTTCTTTTATGTACAATCGAGCTGGTCCTTGCTTCAGATCTTCAACCCACCTTAGTTCTTCAGTTGATGTAATTGTCACCAAGTCACCCTCTATGTCCTGAAATTTAAGAAGCATTGCCTTCAGGTGGGGACTGTACTTACACCGAGCTATGTTTATCAATTGCAGTAGACTACAATTGTCTGGAACTAGTGCAATCCTTATGTCATCTCCCAAAACAAACTTTACAGTCTTCGTTTCTCCATCGTTAGCATATGCACGCTTCTCCCTCGTATGTGTTTGGTTCTCATCTCTACCATGACTTGCTAGTTTGGTTGCAGTTTGCTTTTCCTGCTTGTCATCACCACGACTAGTATGCCGCTCTAAGGAGTGTTTTACTTGGTTGCCATTGATAAACCTTTCATACATGTCAGTCTGAGTCTGTTGCTTGCTATGACTAGTGGTTTGTACCTCCTCAATGTGCTTTTGACGCTTGTCCACATCGCCGACCTGATTCTGTGTTGTATGCATTTCCTGCTGATGCTGACCACTTCTCACCTTTATCTCCTTGAGGGGAATTTCATGCTTGTTTTGATTCTGTGTTTCTTTGTGGTGCATCTCTTCCATATCCCAAGAAGCATGCTGCTGTTCTTGGTGTTCATTGTTTGCTCCTTGTTTTTTCTCATCGTGCTTCACGTGGCTCTGTTCTGTGGAACTATTATCTTCAGCACGATTATGCCTCAACTGCATCTCCTTGGCATCATTTTCTTCACTGCTTAAATCTCTCCTCATATGGTTTTCTTCATTGCACTTTTCTTCATTGTCATCTTCATCGTTCTCTTGCATATCTTCATCCTTCTCTTGCATATCGTCATCGTGAATCAACCACACCTCCTCCTGGACTATGGAATTTCTAAATCTGCGAGATACTTTCCTCTTGATCTTCTCTTTTGCAAACATGGTCTTAGACTCCACAGGTGACACAACCAGATTCTCCAATAAATTTTCTTTCTCCTCCATCTCCTCCTTAATACTCTCAAAGAGCTCCAATGCACTAACATTGTTCGGTTCCAAGCTCAGCACCTTTTCCACATCGCTACAAGCTAGATCCATTCTATCCAATGCTTCAAAGCATCGTGCCCTTTTCAGTAATGCATTTGTATATTTCGGTGATGCCTCCAGTGCTGCATTGCACTCATCAACCGCACGCTCATAATCCTCAGGTTTCATGTGCATGTAACATGCAGCAATGTTGCAGTGGAGGAAGGCGATATCGTCATGCTCCTTTGGCAAGAGCTTTATTGCCTTGTCAAATGTGGAGGCTGCCCCTTCATAGTCCCGCCTCTGGAATAGCCTAGTCCCTCCCCCTTCAGTTCGATAGCCTTCTCATAGTCCCTCCTCTGGGATAACTTTGTATTTTCCTCCAATTCGATCCTTGCCTCCTCGTCCTTCAAGTCGACAGCAGCTACATCCTCCTTCGAGGCGATAGCCACCCCCTCCTCCTTCGAGTTGGTTGCAGCCCCTTCCTCCTTCGAGTCGGTTGCAGCCCCCTGCTCCGTCAGTTCTGTGGCTGTTCCGTCCTCCTTCAAGTCGATAGCCATCCCCTCCTCCATTTTGGTAGATGCCTCCTTCTCCTTCAATTCAATAGTCACCGCTTCCTCCTTCAACACATAGCCACCTCATCCTCCTTTAATTCGTTTACGACCCCAATAACGAGGTCTTCGCCTTTATCCAATGAATTTGGAGTGTTTTGGCTGTTGCTTGAACTACTTGCGCAATTGATTGATCCAGATTCGCTTAGCTTCTCGCTTGGCAGCTCCTCCATGCTTCAAATGTTTCAAGCCTTCCCTTTTCTCAAATCAAAGAATCATTTGAATGGTAAAAGCTGTTGCGCCACCTTTTTCTTCTCTTCCTGAATCAACAGAAGGATCTTTTGCTCCTCCTTTCAGATGAAGTTGCAATGATAACAGGAATGAAAATGTGGAATACGGGAAAGAGAGATCGAGCAACAAGGGTTCGCTCCTCCCTCTTCCCCGTGCAAATGGAAACCTTACCCTACCCTGGCAACTCCATTGAGAATACAAAAGATAGAATGATGCATCAAATGGAGTGGGGAATTGGTGACAGCTAAATTTGTCAGCAAAGTAAACGTAAGGAGAAAGCGAAAATGCTTGATGAAGGAATGGGGCAAATGGGAAAGCAAAGCATGAGGAAGCATGCTACAAGAATGGAACAAGGGTTGGATGGGGTGCGAGCAGAAGGGAAGCCACACACTTTTTGGGTAGCATCAGGGTTTCGCCCGACGATGACCATGCATGGTTTCCTTTTTTTGGGTTGTCTCTGAAAGGTACTAGCTTCATCAGCTGGTTTAGAACTGCTATATTTGACATATTGCCTATGTGGTTAGCATATTGACACTAACTGAGCATGAAAGCCATTTTTACTAATCTTAGCGCTTTCTATGACTACTTTATCTAAGAATAGCTGTGAACAAGTTTTCAAAAACAGAACCCTGTACATTTCTTCTTATGACCACTGTTCAAGATATCTTTCGATATTCTGATTTATCGTCCGATTTATCGCTTATCGGTGTCTGACCGATAAGATAAATCTGTCGATAAATCTGCCGGTATGCCGATAAACTGGCCGATTTATCTCTTATCTTGGCTCGACCGATAGGTTCCCGATAAGCAATATCTCCAACATTGCTTATGACGCTTTCTCATTCGTTCGAATTTTCTGCCGCAGATATTATGTTGGAACAACATAAGTATCCAAGAAGGGGTTCAGGTCAAAATGTGGTTTCCACTCGAGCAAGTTCTGAGTCAGTGCAGCATGGGCATGGATGCATGATCCTCGTTGCCGAAAGATATCGCAACATCTGAGAAGATGAGATGTTGATTCTCCACCGCGACACGGGTCCACATTTGCTTACGCTGTACCAAAACGTGATGTTGCATATTTGCGAAATCATGCTTCTGCTTACACGTTTCTTCGGTGGACAGGAACCAACTTCGGTAAAAAGAAGTATTGCCTGCGTGTTATGTCCATATATACCATACTTTGTACTAGAGTTTTGGAAACACCATATAGTTTCAGTTCTAATCTCACATGTGGCAACCGGTCAAGAAATTTAATTCTAAATTTGGGAGTTACCTAAGTTGAGATCATGAGTTTGATGATTATTTATCAAACAGAAGTTAAGTAGTTGCACGTTTTCGACGATAGGAAACAGGAATCCCGATATGATTTTGGGACTTACTTAAGGAAGTTTCAGCTTTCAACACAACAACGTCCAAATGAAGTTTAAAGCAATGACAGGGGAATCAACATAAAACTACATAACTGCAATCCACTGCAGGATTGTCCAGTAGATAACAGAAGAATCCGTGGTTGGAATGCTTCCTTTCCTTGCACCTATTCCAGCGAACAGGATGAACAACAAATGTGGCCCTAGTGTAGGCAATTCACAGCAGAATCGTATAGTTTCCTGGCTCGAATCTCAAAGAGAAGTTTCATATGCGACACGATCGAAAAATATGAATCAACAATGGAAAACATAAATTTCCCCGATGTGGGTTGCAGCAGCCTCCGCCGTCGTCCTCTCCGCCGAATGGAGAAGAAGTCAGAAGACCAAGACACGAAACATCATGGGACCCATAAGTAACGGGTCATGACCGAAGCTCCACACCTTCTCCGGCGACGACAGACCACAACGCCGGAACTAGGACAGGAAGGGTCCCGGAGGTACGGCGCCCGCGGCTGCCCTAGATTAGATTTGTTTCTGCTCTCGCGGGAGTTATCGTCTCGCTTTCAGTTATGTCCTTGTTCCTATCGATGAATTTTTAATCAACTTCTAAAGACGGGATATAAATATGTGGTCTAATGAGATTCTCAATTATGAATTTCCACACTTGCTTTGTTCGTGGTCTATTATGAAGTGAAATATGTGTTACTTACAGAGTTAGGTAGCGCATTAGGGCATGTACGATGGTCGATGAGACAGTCTTTATCTTATACCCGTCATGTAATCTACTCCCTTCGTTTCATTTTAATTGTCTCACATATATCTACATATGGATGCACATATATCTACATATGGATGCATCTAGACACATTTTAGTGTTAGGTACATCCATATCTAGTATATGTAAGTCAATTAAAATGAACAGGGAGTAGATATGACAAGAAAACATGATGTACAATGAGTTTTTTTTTTGTCTTATCTTATTAACCAGATATCCCTAAATTTGTGGTGGGACGTTTGTGCTAAGAGATCATCTCTTATCTAAGATAAAAGGCCATTTTTTTTATTTATCTCTCCACCTCAGCAATCTTCCTACGTGGCAACGATTAAGATATAACCATTGTACATGCCCTTACACTGGCTCAACTAGAAACAAACTTTAATTCGATTATATCTAAAATCAACTTAACTCAAAAGGAAAGTTTCCAGACACAAAATGTAATGCATGCACATTCAGCGAAATGGGCCGTAGCTACTCGACTACAAAGTGGTCAGGAAGGAAGGCACGGATGGCCGGTTTGTCTGTACGTTGTTCAAGAGCACACTTTGTGAGCACAAAATACTATCACCAATTGCATATGCAAAGAATGTGTGTATGCTCTGCTCGTGGTTAAAGAGCTCATGTTCTCCATGATCTTCACGCTCGCCTGACACTCTTCCCATACTCTTTCCTTATCTCCCACAGCTGCTCTCCGACTTCCTTCATGGTCGGACGGTCCTCCCGCGTGGGGGCGCGCACTGGAACGCCAAACTAAGGAGCTTCTCCAGCACCTCCTCGTCCACACGATCATCCAGCAACGGGTCCAATATCTCTCTCATGTTGCCTTCATTGAATTTCTTGAAAGTCTACAGAAAATACAAGTGTCATATGCCCTTCAGATTCTCATGATGGAAACCCAAATTCTAAATAGCATGGTGAGAGACTTAAAGGTACTAACAGACCACACTTCCTCACAAGTGGAACTGGTTTCCATGAACTGGAGATGAAGGGGAAAAAAGTAATGACAACGTACCCATCTGATAGTGATCCTCTCGTCAGCGGCCCGCTTCAGCTCTACAGGTCGACGAGCAGAAATAATCTCTACAAGAAGTATACCAAAGGAGAAGACATCACTTTTAGCAGTCAGCTGGTATGTCCTCAGGTACTCGGGGTCCAGGTAGCCAGCAGTTCCTTTCACTTTCGTGGAGATGTGCGTCTTGTCTGTGTCATTAGGGCCACTTCTAGCAAATCCAAAGTCGGACACCTTGGCTCGGTAGCTGTCTGTCAGAAGTATGTTTGATGACTTCACATCGCGATGGATTATTGTCTTCTCTGTTCACAGTATAGAATTCTCAGTCCCTTTAACATTATTATACAGATTTTATCAAAATAAGTTTGCAAAATTGGAATGGCTAAATAGCTCATAACAAATAATATTGGATATGTATCTTTTACTTGACACAATTCAATCATATTATTCAGCGAGTTCATAATTTTGCTTATAACATATTTAAGCTGCAGAACATCAATGTTTACAGAAGTAGATTGCCTACCTGCATATAGATGGAGGTAAGTGAGTGCATGAGCAACATCAATCGCAATTTCTAGGCGTTGATTAAAGTCCAGGGTTCTGCCATGTTGGCCTGCAGAATGAATGACATATTAAAAAATTGCGGATAAAAATACATATAAAAGTTCAGGCTAAAACCATAGGGAAAGGGCAGGAAATGCTATTTACCATCCAAGTGTTCTCTCAAAGTGCCATTTGGAACATACTCTGTGATAATAATACGCTCATTTCCTTTATCAGTATAACCCAGTAATCTTACCAAATTCCGGTGGTCAATCTTAGCAAGCAATTCTACTTCATTGCTGAACTCATCTCTAGGACCTGCAAACTGATCCTGTAAAAATAGTAGAACCCATTACGCGCCGCTAACAGAATATCAAAGAACTTAATTCACAGTTGCCGCATAAAAAGGTGCTCCCAGGAACTATATAAGCTGTGCTGCTTTCATCCAACAGAAACTCTTCAATATTAAAACATAACAAAAAATCAAAAGCCAAAAAAGTTTGATGGAGTATCAATAATAACACCAAAAGATAAAAAACAATAGGCATGACACTACCTTTTTAGCTCTCTTGACTGCTACAACCTGTCCATCAGACAATACAGCCCTGTAGACAGTCCCAAATCCTCCTTCACCCAATTTAAATGAATGTGAGAAATTCTGAGTCGCCCTGAGAATCTGCTGGACGCTTAAGTCAACAGATCCGACTCGAGCTATATGTGAAGATGGCGCGAATCTAGATGGGCTTGGAGGTATTCGATGTGGAGTTGGCGGGATCTTCTCGGATGATGTGCTTACATCAAAGGATGAAAGCGAGTCAACTGTGAAGAAGCATCATACAAGATTCCGAGTAAGATTAAAAAGTCGATCACAATGGTACTACATTGCAAACCATTTAGCAGTCAGAAGCAGATTTGAGACAGTTCACGCAATATGAAAGTATTTAAATACTTGCTAAAGCGGTCTCGTTTGCAAATTTGCAAATGCTTTGTTTTTGTTCCTCTAGGCGACATTTACTCCAAAAATCCTGCTGATTGCTTATTTATTTTCATATCAGATAGATGGACATAAATCAATATGGTTAAGTCACGTGAAAAGTATAAGGCATTAACTCTTT
The DNA here is from genome assembly GCA_947311845.1 of Poa pratensis. NCBI lineage: Eukaryota > Viridiplantae > Streptophyta > Magnoliopsida > Poales > Poaceae > Poa > Poa pratensis. The sequence goes on along the minus strand of CAMZMU010000075.1, from coordinate 14,620,089 downwards.
CACTGTTATGTGTGCAATGAGATGAGAAACCATGACCAAGTCTAGAGCTGCATATATAGTGAAACAACATTACATGGTGAAAGTTAATTAAACAGGACAGAGATAATACATTGTAAAAGCTTAGCAGAAGTAAGTCCCTCATAAGCTCACACAGCAGGTTGGGAAATGGTATGGCTGACCTATTATGGTAATGGACATAGTAGTTGGAATGTAGCAGGTTAGCAAATTACAAACGCATGCAACAGTGAATCAACTTCTTTTGTAACTCCAGCCGATATCAAATTTTATAGCCCATTTGTCATCTCACCTCCTCATCACCAAACCTAAGTTGCTAACATGTGGGGCCATGTGTTCACGATGTCCACTATCTTGTTTGGGGCTTTTTGTAAATGTGGTATGCTTAGGTTTGGTTTTATTTGTAAGTTGCCTCGTTTTTACGAAGTTCAATCAATTTTATTTTATGATTAGTTTGTATGGACATTTATTTTCACATGATTTGATTTTTAAATATTATCACTTCCGTAGCAACACACAGGCATTCAATTAATAACTCTAGAAAACCAACATATGCTTGTTTTACCCCAACGTCAACATCTTTATAACCAAACTCTCATGCATGTAGTATTGTTGACCAACCATACTCAGCGTAGTGCTTGAACTGGATGCATCTAGGATGCAGAGGCCAGGGGTAATAAAAGCTTCCATTGTCTAAAAATAAGTGCTGCCTACATGGACATTTTTTAAACGTTTATCAAAATAGCCTGCTCCAGTCCACACAACAAATATTATGGTGCATTTAGTTTTGATCCCAGCGTAAATATGACAGGAAGAATTAGCGTTTTCACAATATCAAAGAACATCAACACATGTTGCGTTGACTCACCAGCATTGCGCTGAATGGATGTAGTATTGTGTCTACTTCCTTCTTTTCTTTCAGCATGAAAACATGGAAGCATCAGACCACAGCATAGGAGGAGCACACCTGGCACAGCCAGGAGAGTATCCTCGTTTTCCAATGAATCACTGGCAGCCTGTTTATTTTCATGCGGTCCCATGCCACATGGGTCATCTTCAATTTTTGCAATATTTTCTGACGGCTGCTTCAAAAGCTTCCTTGGCATATTTGGAGCTGAAGTTACTACATTTCATAACAAAGCACATGTGGAAATAGAGCTTAGCAAACAATATTTGTCATATATAAGTTGCAAGACATAGAATAGAAAAAAAAAAAAAGTAGATTTCCTGCGAGGAACTAGGTAACTTCAAATTACAAGATGAAATAGGCACCCAGATTCAAGTGGGAAGATGATCAGAACCTAAGTTGTGGGTATGTACACCCACAGCTGCCACTAAACTGATCTAGGGTCAGTTCCTATAACGGTAGAATAGAACTGGGATTCCCGAAAAAGAAACAACTACAAATAAATTGAAAGTGAAGAATAATAATAGAATGTCTGAATGCTAGTGTTGCATGAAGTACCACAAATCAATGCTTTGATCGGTACAATATATGTGATGTAAACAAAATCATAACTCAAAGCACATAAGTATATGATACTTGGGTAATATTTGGTATTTTAGTGGATTATGATATTGGTTGGTGCATGAAACTTAATATGATATCAGAGCAGAGGTCTTGGGTTTCAAGTCTTAGCTTCCGTAATTTAGATTAAAAAATTGCCTGCCCTCTTTATGTTCACGTTTAGGCCTTATGAGCCACGCATGAGAGGGGTGTTGAAGTATATGTGGATTGGCCAACCTTCTACATCAGTTCGGACTTTGATTCTACTGGTTGGTGCATGAGACTAAATATGTATAACCTGTTTTTCCTATATTTGTTGTCCAAAGTCATAGAAATCATATTCAAGTACAACATACAAATACAACTGATTTCATCTCCTTTTTTCGATCGATGCAGGCATGATTATTTATTGCGAAGCATCAACCCATACGCCAAGTTTAAACAAAAACAGAAATTCAGAGGCTAGAACAGACACAGTAAAGATTACATGCCACACTTATACAACTGATTTCATATTCCTCAAACCTACTATCCACTAGCTGGTCTCAATGAATGACTCATAATTTGAGGAATAAAACAATTATGTAGGCTAGAGTCTAGACATGATCAAGCAGTTTGTCCATTACCTCAGTGCATGCCAGAACACACACAAGTAATAAAAAAGGCCAAAGTTCTAAAAATACTTGCCCATGATTAGCCTGAGAAAAATAATAAAAGCAGCAACCCATTATGATGTACCATCTTATCTTATTACAATAAGATAGCATTTGCAACTAAAGGTAATTCTCAACTTCTAATGGAATTCGCAAAAACAGTGCAAATAATCGTCTGAACCACTACCAAAAAAACACTAACACTATGTACCGAATGCGATTCCAATTGGCATCACCATGGGAGCAATTCAACCTCTTATCCAAACATAAACATATCAAAAAAGCTGAGAACACAGTTGAAGCTAGATATCTATATCTAAGCAACAGGATCATAGAAGCCACTCACCATAGCTCGATTGACTCCCATCGCGGCAGTAGTGCATCCACGCACCCCTCCACGCCTCGGACTGCTCGTCGCAGCGGAGGCAACCGCTCCCAAAGTAGGAGCGGAGCCTCCGGCAACACTCAGCACGGTCCTGCACCAAAACCCCATTGATGGACAGGTTGTGACGACCATCAGAGGTCTCCAGGATAGTAAACTGGTCATCTCCACAGGTCCATGGAAGGGTTGGCCCGGGACGGGGGGAGGGTCCGAAAGCCAAAACTAGAGACGGGCAGAGGAGGACGAGCAGAGCAGGGAGAAGAGCGAGAGGAGACATTGACACAGCGAATTGGAACGTATAGTTCACAAATATTTCATGACTGGCAACCCTGAGGAAAGCTTACTAAGAGAAAGATGGCATACAAGATTGGCAGCCACAAATTTTGTCTCCCCTTCTTCCTCCAACTCAACAAGAACAGATTTTGCCTCCAAAAAGGCAAAATGAAGGCAATTATAGTTCAATAACAAGGGGATATGAATCGGGCTATTCCGCACAGAATGAACTAGACGCCAAGAAAGGCAACTAATTCAAGAAAGACCAACGAGTAGAAAATCTTGACCAGTTGGAGCGAGCACCAAGCACAAAAGGAAGAGGACAAGCAAATCTAATCTGGACAGGGCTGGAAGCAGAAGCAGAGCACCGAGTAAACTATCTACTACTCAAGGATCGAGATTATGGGGCTCAATCGAGCGGACGATTAGGCGGTGCTCAGATCGGGGAGAAGCTCGAGCGTATCAAGGGAAGAGAAAGGAAAGTACGGGGCAGTTGGAGGGAGAAAGGGAAAAAAATATCTTTGCAGTTCAGCTGAGGAGAGGTGGAAGAGAGAGAGCTGGAGGGTCAAGGTGGAGATGCGGACTGGGAACCGGCGGCGGCGGTAACTTCTGGGTGGGTGCTCTACTCTACACGCTGAGCACGAAACTTGTGGGTGGCAACACCACTGGCTGGTGTCAGCCGTGGGCCTGCTCTGCTCAAGCGAGCCCGCAACTCAGAGCATCTCCAACATGCTCCAACGCGTCGGCGCGGTATAATTTTTTGTAGCGCCAAAATAACCGTTTAGCGTGTTGGGCACATGTTTTGTTTTAGCAGCCGCGCTATAATTTGGCGCGCCGTAGTCGCGCTTCACCAGGCGCAGTTGAATGCAGCACGCACGCCCAGCAGAAACAACATTTGCACTCGAACATACAATCAAGAAGATCAAACATACACCAAATAAATCAACAATAAATAGTTTAATTATTATTACAACACAAACAAATAGTTTTTCTTGAATACAAATAGTTCACCAACTCATCTACATACATTAATTTACACAACTTTAATTCTTCATCGGAAGAATCGTAGACCAACTCATCTACATACATTAATTTACACAACTTTAAACTCTAAACTAAAATGCTCCAAATTCATCAAATAAATCAAAGTTCATATCTAAAATGCACCTTGCAAGCGTTTTATCAAACACCTTGTTCGCGCGGAGGTGCGAACGGTGGCGACAGAGGTCCACCGCTGTTCGGCCGACGACCTGCGCGTTGGAGGGGTGGCGGTGACGAGGGGGCCGAGGAAGCAGCGGCGGTGCGCTGCTGAGAAGCGACGGCGGCGTCTGTGAAGGCTGGGCCCGACTCAGCGCCGCGGCGACCTACGCGCGGCCATAGATAGCGGCGGCGCGCTTGGGAGCAGCGGAGGAAGCGCCGCCGGCAGGTAAATCGAGCGCGGGGTCGCCGGGGGAGATGGGGGGAGAGATGCGGCGGCGGCGCGAGCGGCGGGAGACTTCAGATCCGACGGTTGGTCACTCGCGCGCTTTTCCCCTTTCGTCCCGCGCGCTGGACTGGCCGCCTCAAATATGATGCGAAAACTCCCGCTTCGTCCAGCGCGTTGGACGCTTTTTCGCGCGGGTGGGCTTATGGCGCTGCCGCTGGAGGACTAGATTCGGCCGCGCGCACGCTATATTGGCGGTTTATTCGGCGCGTGGCGTTTTAAGCGCCGCTGTTGGAGATGCTCTCATTATTCAACTATTTGAAGATTGCTTCCATCGCACAAAATGATCACCTTTCTTTTCCCTATCAGAGACGAGTTTATTTTACATCTCCCTGACTTCCGATGAACCCGTTAGGGCAACTCCAACGCGGGAATCCATTTTATCTGCTCGTGTCTGTTTCTCTTTACGCGGACAAAAATACAGCACAAGGTGGCGAAGCATGTCTATTTTATTGTCTGCGGACCTATTTTTGGCTCAAATTTAGGTCGGGTTTGAGTCCGCTCTGGACACGCGTGAACGACCACGGTGTTTTCTCCTGGCCCGCCCATCAATGGCACATAGGTTAGTACCCCTCACATTGATTTGGCCCTAATTCCTCTCGCCATCACCGTTGTCGCGGCCACATTCGTCCTTTTCGCCACATCCCGCGCCCGCCGCCACCGCCGCCAGAGTTGTTTCCACTTCTTGACCGGACAGTATGGCTTGTGGATCGTAACTTGCTCTACTCTAGACGCTGAGCACGAAACTTCTAGGCGGCAGCACCACTGGCTGGTGTCAGGAAAGAGTGGGTCTGCTCTACTCTGGCGACTACGAACGAAAATGTTTACCTTTTTCCCTCAGAAAGAAGTCCGAGACGAGTTTGTTTTACATCTCACCTGACTTCGATGAACCCGTGGGGAAAGCATTTCCTCTGTCCGCGTCTTTTTCTATTATATGAGAGGCGGATCTATTTTTGTTCAAATTTATTTCAGATTTGTGTCTGTTCTGAGTAGTAGATAGTTTAGTCGGTGCTCTGCATCTGAAAGTGGAAAATTGTGCATTTGCTTGGCAAGAGCAATATAAGAACATGTTGAAGAGTGCGCGGTCATATTTGAAGTTGTGTCACCACAAGATTTTAGGATTTGGAACTCTTTTTTCGGCATAGCAGGTTCTCACAATGACATGAATGTGCTTCAGCGCTCTCAAGTGTTCTCTAGATTTTTGGAGGGCTGAAAGGATCGGTATGGCCACCTAGAGGGGGCGTGAATAGGTGCTACTCAATTTTTAGCTCTTTTTCGAATTTAGGCTTGACACAAAGGTAAATTTTCTAGATATGCAACTACGGTGAATTTACCTATATGACAAGTTAACACTAGACTAAGCACGATACAAGTAAGAACTAGCGAGTAAGGAGTAATCGAACGGGAAGCACGCGGAGACAAGGATGTATTCCCGAGTTCCTCCTTTTTAGGGGAGTACGTCTTGTTGAAGGGGTGTGAGTTTCAAACTCAAACGTCACAAATGGCCTCACCCTATTCTCCGATGAACCTTGCCTAAAAGCTCGGTTCACCTTCCACTATCGGAATCTTTCAAGGCGAAATCCGGAGCCCTTGCAACAACTTGAGGCTCAACCCACAAAAGGATTGGGGGCTCCCAAGCACCACAACACCTGCTACACAAAAGTAACAAGCAAGTAAGTACAACAAGATGCCTAGGTTTTCCTAGTGGAAACCCTAGGCTCAAATCTCTCAAGTGAATGAGGGGGAAATGAAGAACGGCTTGGTGAAGATGTAGATCCGGGCCTCCTCCTTCAATCCTCCAAGTATGAGTAAGTTTGGTCGGAGGAATTGGGAGATCTATGAGTTTCGAGGTTGCAACAATAGAGGGGAATCAATTTTGGGTGAGCTGCTTGTCTCAAGGAAGGTGGAGGGAATTAAATAGCCCTCCCAAAAACTGGCCGTTGGAGCCTCCAGCCCGAGCCAGCGGTAGTACCGCTGCGCCGGGCGGTACTACCGCTGGCGCCTTCTGCGCCGCGGTCAAAGCAGGCGCTGACTGCGCCTCGTTCCATCACGAGCGGTACTACCACCCTTAGTGTCGCTGGTAGTGCCGCACATGGGCGCCCGAACCCCCTTTGGGCGGTACCGTGAGCGGTACTGCCGCCGCCTCAGTCAAACGTCGTGCCGACCATCGCCGACGCCTCCTGCGCCAGCGGTACTACCGCCCGTAGTACCGTTGGTACTACCGTGAATGGGCTCCCGATGCCCGTTTGGGCTGTACTGCGTAGCGGAACTGCCGCCTGGCCTTTGGCACAAGGAAGCCCCGGGCGGTAGTACCGCTTCCTGACAGAGACATCTTCTTTTCTTTCTTTTCTCGATGCGAATTCAATGGAGATGTTTGTAAAAACCTGTTCACACTTAAACAACAAGTTAGGGGCACATGTTGTATTGTCAACATCACCAAAGCATAAGCAAGAGCAAAATATGCTCTTTCAATCTCCCCCTTTTTGGTGGATGATGACAATACAACATTTTGCCACATACAATTTACAAAATTTAGACGGAGCTCCCCCTAGATGTGTGCATATTCAAGGATAGCTTTTGAATGCTCAAATGCACAACAAATAGGATCAACACTCCCCTAGATTTTACAAACCGTGCAAGATAAAATATAGAGCATAAAACAACAACTTGCACAACATAAGCAATATAAGCATGGGTATAAAAGTCTAAAGTTCAACATGTCTTACACCATGCATAACAAACGAGGTTCACAACTTAAAACGACAAACCAAGTTCACAAGCTCATAAAAATCAACCAAAAAGCACAAAGCTTGTGACTTCCCATGCAAATCCCTTCGAAAGCCTAAAAGATGTTTCTCCCCCTTTGGCATCAAGACACCAAAACGGAGAGAAACCGAAGCTAGCGTCCCAAGGTCACTCGTTGCTAGGGGGGCGAGGGCGACGACGAGAGGACACTTCGTCTTCATCATCTTCATAGTCCAACCAAGAGAATATTTCTCCCTTGGAGTCCTTGGCTTGCCACTCTTTATAGGTTGGAATGTTTTTTTCTAAGCCGAAAGCCACTTGTTCACCTTGGGAACGGCGACGTTGAATGTTGAGTTGACGAGCAAGCTTCTCTTTCTCTTCACGTTCCTAAGTGTGCTTCTCAAGAGCCTTGGTCACACCAAAAACTTTCTTCATTTGACGAGCCATCCATGTGAACCCACTTTCCTTGGGAGCCCGAGAGGGACCTTCATCACCTACAACTTTCTTGGCCTTGCCTCTAGCAGTCTTGGTACCCTTGGCCTTCTTGCTATGATCCTTGACACGAAGTTGCTTGGGCTTGTGGATGATCCAAGTGTTGGGGTCACTAAGCCCCGCCGCGGGATATTCCTTGGCCCACTTCCAAATGATAATCTTCATGATGAGGGGCCCAAAGCAAGCATTCTTCTTGAACATTCTGACATTCCAAATCTCATTCCAAAGGTAATCCATAACATCCAGTTGCTTCCCTTTGGTTCTCATTTGATGAGTCATCACCAACAAGGTAACGAGGTAGCTGTGAATTTGATCCAAATTACCAACCTTGGGGTTGATGGTTGCCCGGTAAATGCGATGCATGATCTCATATGGAGGATAGAGACCCTCTGAGTTACCAACAGTGTATCTCTTCCAAAAGTAGAGTGGAGCGAGGTCATCCTTGGGCAAGGGCTTTGGATTAACATGAACCCGGAAGTACTTGTCTTCGAGAGCATCGGTCCAATGGGGACCAAAATCTTCATACCCAAGCATAGTACCAATATCACTCCAAAGAGCGGTAAGTTTCTTGTCTCTAGACATCCAAGTGATGTACCTTGGCTCCTCGGTGCCAAAATAGACGGTGGCAAGGAATCGGCTAACAAGAGCTTCATCATAATTTTGTTGAAGGGAGATGAAAGGAACAATCCCAAACTCATGGCACATAGACAAGGCTTCTCCAAAGTATTCCGGCTTTCTCTCCATGTGGGGGATATCAATGTACCGTTGTTCTAGCACATTGTCATTTGGCTTCCGATAAAGGATCTCATTGTAGCACTCCTCTTGAAAACGAGTATAGAAGAAAGGATTTTTGCCCCAAAACTGAGGTGTCAAATTCATCCTATCAACGACATATGGATCTTTGTTCCTCAAGGATGTATAATCTTTGTCAGACATTTCACTAACTGTCAAGTTCTTGTTCTTGGGTGCAGGTTTCTTCTTGGAAGTACCTTTTCTGCCTTTGGTAACAACGGGATCGAACTCCTCTTCCATCTCATCACATCGTTGCTTCTTGCCCCGAGCATCGGAACCACTAGAACCAGTACCACCTGTGAAGAAGCAATGGATAGGGAAAGCACGGAGATGAGTAATGCACAAATATTTCATGAATAGGAGACCAAGAACACGGATGTACACAAATTGGAGAAGGCAAGTTCTAGGTGAGAGTACCACAGCTAGTAGGGTTGGATTTGACAAAGGATGGTGAACTAATTCAAGAAAGAACTCGAAGAACATCCATGGTCACATCCAACAATTCTAGATGAGGAACTACAAAACTAGCCAATGATTCATCACAAAAATTATACACAAGGTTCTAGATAACCTAAATTACATCTCTACCGAACCAATTTGGCAAGAACACCTAGATGAAAGCAATCACTAGTACAGAACGACACATCGGATACCCCTCTATGGAAACGGGAGTACAAAGGCAACAGAAAAATGACTCCGCGCGTCGAAAATAAGAGCCCGCGCCCGCAAATCGCGACACATCGGAAACGGTTAAATTTACTTAACTGTTTGCAATGTGAGTACACAATATCGGTAACGGTTAGAAATATGTGTCCGTATGCAAAATAACAGGGCCCAAAAGGCCCATTTAGCCAGTCCAATAAATAGACATCCTAACCCTAACGCTGGCGCCGCACATCTCGATCTCATTCCTCTCCCTTATCCTCTCTTCACAGCCGCCGCTCTCCTCCTCTAACTTACGCAGCAGGGGCTGCTCTCCCTATCATACTTAGACAATGCCCTCCGTCGGCGTCCGGTCGGTGTCCGCGCAGGCTGCGGCTGCGGCTGCTGGTGTACCAGCTCAAGTGGATGGATTGATGGAAGGAGCTGCTAATTGAGGGGATCTTGTCGATCTGTACCTGAGGAGGATCACGGTGGCCTCCAAATCCAGGTGCTATGAACAAGCTTGTCAGGCTGATCTACGCCAGCGCCGCCCATCACGAGCTTCTGGTGCGCTCCCGCATCTGGTACGCTCTCTCTCTCGTGCATCTTGATCCGCTAGCTAGTATGCTCCCATAGTTCGTATTTGCTGCTGCTCTCTTTGGTTTTCCGGCCGGACCACAATATGTGTCTTTGGATCTGCATCTTGTACGCTTCTACAATTCGTACCTGCAACTGCTATCTCTTTGTTTTCCGGTCGGACGACAATAGGTATCTTAATACGTTCTTGAAAAGGGCAAGAAGAAATACAATAAAGTGGAGGCCACTAGTATTTGCATCGACCTGTTCTTACTTGGTCCAGCATGACTAGTATTGGATGCCAGATTAATACTTTTGTTGTTTCATCAATATGCAGCTATACCTTGTGTCTGTTCTAAAATTTGCACTACTTATGCAGTATCTCTTGAAGAATGGCGTGCATGTATACTACAAGTCCCGGTGGCCTAGATTGATTTCTATTGTGAGCAAGGACTAGCGCGGCAAGACGTGATGATCTGGGTGGATTTTCATTGCGAGCAATAGTGGATAATTTGCGAGTGGAGGCATAATTTTCTAGTGTATTATAAACCTTGTGCCTTGTGTATTTTTGACATATAGTATTATTTAAATCTTGAATGTGTCCTCTGTAAAAGACTAGTAAAGTGCAGTACTGTAGTTATCATTGATGGCTTCAGCTACCGGTGGTGACCGGTTGGCCTGCTTTTTTTAATATATATGATTCACAACGCAAACGATTAAAATAACCGTTGCAGATGAATGCGTCCACATCAATATCGGAAGCGGGGCAACGGATGCATTCTCCGTGACCATTGCGGGTTTTGGCCCGTTGCCTTAGCATCGTTCTGTACTAGTGAATCTAGTCATCTCCATCCACCAACCAGATGAGAGAGAGGGAGAGTACTTACGGGTGCTCATGGCAAAGGATCGAGGGAGGGGAGAGATGCCCGAGTCGTCCCAGGGCAGGGGTTGCAAGAATCACGGCCGGGGAGCTCGGTCCCGGAGCGGATGATGTCTGGCGGCGGCGGATCGAAGATGGAGAGGAAGGGCGGATGGGGAAAGTGGAGCAGTTTGACTTCCACCCGTCCGCCCGACCCCTTATCCAGAAGGGGTCCCATGGCTGGCAAGGGGCTGGGGCACCCGAGCTAGCGGTAGTACCGCTTCCAGGACCGGTAGTACCGGGTGCCTGTGGGCAAAATGTTGTTATGGCCCTAAAAAGAAGCCGTAACAATATTTTGTCACCGATTCTGACCGTCAACTTCACCGAGAGCATGAAATAAAAGGCATTTTTGAAAGAGGGCTTTTGGGATAAGGTTGTGGCTTAGGATAGAACTTGTAACCGGAGAGAGAGAGTTTGCCCAAATTTGCAAGAATCGACATGAAAGGCCAAACTTGAGCACTCTCCCAAAGCAAAAAGGTCTACACACCCAAATAAGAACCAAATAAGATCAACTCCTCATATGGAGGAGGGCGGTGGCCTAGGCCACCATGTATGAGTGTATGTGGCGTGAAACCGTGAAGATATATCTTTGGTTCACTGTCACTACTCGTCATTTAAGCTCAGAATTTATAGCATGAATATAGAGAGGCAAATGATTTCTTGATGTCGGCATAATGGGGGGAGGGATAGTCCAATGTATTAGGACCTCACTCCCCCTATGTCCATGCCTACACCTAAACACGATAAATAGTCAAGACATAGGTGTGTATGCAAGATAGTCAAGCCAAGCTCCTTGAATCCACGATATTTAGCTCATTCCTCAAATAGGTGAATCTTGCTTCATCAAGAGGCTTCGTGAATATATCGGCAAGTTGATATCTTGTGGGAACATGGCCTAGCACAATATCACCTCGGGCAACATGATCTCGAATGAAATGATGACGAATCTCAATATGCTTGGTTCTTGAATGTTGCACCGGGTTGTGGGCAATCTTGATAGCACTTGTATTGTCACATAAAAGAGGCACTTTGTCACAATTGACACCGTATTCCTTTAAAGTTTTCCTCATCCATAACAATTGGGTGCATGCACTTGCGGCCGCCACATACTTGGCTTCGGCGGTGGAGAGAGATATACAATTTTGTTTCTTGGAAGACCAACTCACCAAGGAAGCACCAAGAAATTGGCAAGCCCCGGAAGTTGGCTTCCTATCATCTTGATCACCGGCCCAATCCGAGTCCGTGTACCCACGAAGAGAGAAAACCTTGTCCTTGGGGTACCACAAACCAAACTTTGAGGTATGAATCAAATATCGTAGGATTATTTTGACTGCCACCATATGGCTTTCTTTAGGAGCGGCTTGGTACCTTGCACACACCCCTACACTCAACAAAATATCGGGTCTAGATGCATAAAGATAGAGCAAAGAACCAATCATGGAACGGTATACCTTTTGATCAACATCTATACCCTTTGGGTTAAGTTGTAGATGAACCTTGGTGTCCATTGGGGTGCGCTTCTCCTTGACACCTATCATATCAAACCTCTTGAGTATGTCTTGGATATATTTAGTTTGAGATATGAAAGTCCCTCCCTTCAATTACTTGATCTCAAAACCAAGGAAGAACTTCAACTCTCCCATCATGGACATCTCAAACCTATCGGTCATAAGCTTTGAAAATTCATCATTGAAAGATTTGTTAGTTGAGCCAAAGATAATATCGTCCACATAGACTTGACATATGAAAAGCTCCCCTTTTACTCTCTTGGTAAAGAGAGTGGGATCGATTTGCCCAACCTCAAATCCACGGTCTACTAGAAGCTCTCTAAGGTGCTCATACCACACACGTGGAGCTTGTTTAAGGCCATAGAGCGCCTTATCGAGCTTGTAGACATGGTTAGGAAGTTTGGGATCCTCAAAACCCGGTGGTTGCTTAACATATACTAATTCTTTAAGTGGACCATTTAGAAAAGCATTTTTCACATCCATTTGTTGCAAGATAAAATTATGATGAGATGCATATGCAAGGAGGATACGGATGGACTCAAGGCGAGCCACGGGAGCATAGGTCTCTCCAAAATCAATGCCTTCCACTTGAGAGTACCCTTGAGCCACCAATCTTGCCTTGTTCCTCACCACCACGCCATGTTCATCTTGCTTGTTCCTGAATATCCACTTAGTGCCTATAACATTGCGGCACTCCTTTGGCTTCTCAACAAGCTTCCACACTTTGTTGCGCTTGAAGTTATTGAGCTCTTCATGCATTGCATTCAACCAATCCGGATCTTCAATAGCTTCAAAGACTTTCTTTGGTTCCACAAAGGATATGTGCGCTTGATGTTCACTAAATTTGCACATTGTCTTCTAGTCACAACCTTGCTCTTCAAGTCACCAATAATATTTTCCAACAAGTGTTGTCTTCTTTCCATGGTCTTGAAATTTCTTGCATGACGACGGGTGTCGATATCCTCACGAGAGCTAGGAGGTATCTCTTGATCATCTTGATCATTTGTGTCCTCGTCTTGACCGGAATGATGACCTTGGTGTTCAATGTGCACAACTTCATCACTAGAAGGAGAGGATGGACCTTGGTCTTGATCATGGCTAGCATCAATAATGGGTGAACTTGGTTCTTGTGTAGCAACTTGATCAACTTGAGGAGGGTCTTGAACTTGTTCTTGGCTTGGTGCATCATTTGCTCCACCGGATGGTGCGGTTTCCACTTGTGATGATGAATGCTCCACATGGGTGGAGCTTGGTCCTTCTTGAGGCGCCTCATGATGGATCTCGATTGTGCGAAAGAATCCCACGCCCATTCGCCTTATAGCATCTTGAGGTTCCTCATCATCTACATCACGAACATGAAATTGCGCCACTTGGGAGCCGTCATTCTCATCGAACTCCACACTACAAGATTCTACAACGGTCCCGAAGGACTTGTCGTAGATTCTATAAGTGTGGGATTCGGCACCGTAACCAACAAAAGTACCCTCTAAAGCCTTAGACTCAAATTTAGATAAACGATAACCTTTGATCTTATAGAAACACTTATAACCGAACACCCGGTAGTAGGAAATATTGGGCTTGTTGCCGGTAAGGATTTCATATAGAGTGAACTTCTTTCCCCTACGGAAGTAGGGCCGGTTAGATGAGTGACATGCCATGGAGATGGCCTCGGCCCACAAGATAAGTGGAGTTTTGAACTCCGCCAACATAGACCTTGCCATATCCATAAGGGTTCGGTTCTTCCTCTCGGCTACACCATTTTGTTGAGGGGTATACGCAGCGGAATATTGATGACGAATTCCCTCTTCACTAAGAAACTCATTTAGGGTGTAGTTCTTGAACTCGGAGCCATTGTCACTTCTAATGGCCAATATAGGGACTTTTTTTTTGGAACAAGGGGTGGGGTCAAAGACCCCGATGCTGCATTTCAATTGCACACGTGGCAGGTACATTTTACATCCAGACCTTCGTCTCTCGCAAAGGACCTCAAATTCGAAGAAAGGTCCAGAAAACTTACAAAAAGCACCCTAGAACTAAAGATAGGAATGCAATCAAGTCCTAGGGGACCTTTGCCACTCGTCGCCGGCGATCTCCAGGCGAAAGAATCACCGAGATCATTGGAGCGCAGTGAAGAACTCGATCTCTCCCTTTCGGTGACCGACCACTGACGCCAGCAAACCCGCCACGGCCGGGGACGAACCACTTGGACGCGACGAGCCGCCGAGCACTGACGCCGTGTCGAGCAGTCCTCCAAGTCGGAGGTTGAAGATTGGCCACCCTTCTGGCCAGGATTCGTGGAGGCAAGCAAGGCCACCACGAGAGGAGCTCGGAGCTGCAGCAGGTTCCTCTCCACTGAAGCAAGGAAGGAGCAGCCACTCCTCTTCCTCCCCTCGCCGCCACGGCCGGCCAGAGGAAGAAGAAGCCACCATAATCCATGCTCGAGGAAGAAGAGACATCGCTTGATGAAGGAGCTGACTCCAGACCACTCCTGCAACAGCTTGCACCATGTAAGCTTGCCGGAGATGCGCCGCAGTCGCCGTCCCACGTCACGCTTGAACGGCAGGACGAACCAGCTCAAAGACCACCCCGCAGAGGACGAAGAACAGCAGCAGCAGCAGCATCTTTTTCTCCCTTTGCCTCCACGGCCAGCCAGAGAAGAAGACGAGCACCACATCTCTTGATCTGCAGAGTAGAGGATACAGCACGCGAAATTATTGAAAAAGGCTAGGGTCCTCTCGCTCTCTGCAACAGATCCACCATGGATCTGAGGCGAAGAGAAGAGGAGAACCAACTCCGATGTCGCTGCGAGTCAACGGAGCGAAGCCTAGAAGAAAGAAGAAGGAGAAATAGATGCAGTCCAGCAAAGGAGGGATGCGCAGCTTCCACTGCCCCACATGCACCACCGCCTGCCAGCGAAGCGCAGCTCGACGGAGAAGATCCACGGCGATCCGGATCTGACTGCAAAGACCCAGGCACCTACCCTCAGACGACATGGAGCCACAAACTAGACCTAAGCCAACTACTACTATGTACAGAAGGCCGCGAGCACCTCTCTCATCCCTTCTCCGTCCAGCAACGCCGGCGACGGAGGAGATCCGAGATCAGGCCGGGCGAGCGGAAAAGACGCCTACGACTCTCAAGGGGAGCGAGGTGGGAAAAGTGGGGGGACTTGGTGTTGACGTTGAACTTCATTGGAGAAATCGATGACGGCTTGTTGGGTCTCACTCTTCGAATTGAAGAAATAAACCCAAGTGAATCTTGAATAGTCATCAACAATCACCAAACAATACTTCTTCCCACCAAGACTCGGTTGAGGCACGGCACCAAATAGATCAACATGAAGAAGTTCCAATATCCTTGTTGATGAGATGATGGTCTTGCTTGGGTGGGGAGAATCATGCATCTTTCCTTCAACACAAGCCCTACAAAGACGATCTCTAGAAAAGGAAACATTCTCTTTTAGTCCAAGAATGTGGCCACCCTTGTGAAGACTTTGCAAAGTTCTCATATTGACATGGGACAAGCGGCGATGCCACAACCACCCCACGTCGGCCTTTCCGAAAAGGCACATTGCTTGAGTGTTGGTAGACTCCGAAAAGTCCACCACAAACAACTCATGTTCAACATACCCAACGAAAGCGACCTTTAGAGTCTTGCTCCACATGAGTACCACAATATCAAGATCAAAATGGACGGCAAAGCCCATCTTGTTAAGTGCACGAACGGACATTAAATTGTAACCAAGGGACTCGACAAGCATGACGTTCACAAGGGTGATATCCCTTGCTACTACCACCTTGCCGAGGCCCGATACCTTAGCTTTAGACTTGTCTCCATATGTGACGGTTGCATGATTATCATTTGGTCTCATCTCCGTCATAAGCTCCTTGCTTCCGGTCATATGACTTGTACATCCACTATCAATCACCCATTTCGACCCACCGGAAGCATAGTCCTACAAGAAATCATTGCTTGGTTTTAGGTACCCATCTTGCAATGGGTCCTCTTTTGTTAGCAACAAGGGTCTTAGGAACCCAAATAGAGTAAGCAATGAAACCATCATAAGGACCAACATATTTAGCACAAACATCCCATAATAATCAACATAAAGAATATAGTTGGGGTTAGCATGTCCCGCAAAGTCACTACGAGGAGTGTTGCCCCTTGTGGCATCACCACTCGCAATGGTAGTCTTCTTTGCTTGTGCGGGCTTGGCCTTCTTCTTGTTCTTCTTCTTCTTCTTCTTGGCAACATAACCAAGACCCTCTTTCCCAATGTGTGGCTTTTGCATTTGCAAAAGATCATCAAGAGGCTTGCTTTGGGAAATAGAGGCCTTGGCAAGTTCGACCTTCAACCTAGCATTTTCCTCAATGACATTTGCATGATCACAAGAAGAAGTAGAGGAACTAGGAACATTAGTTTTAGATGATTGAATTTGAAGTTGTTCAAAAGACTTGGTGAGAATAGAGTGTTCACTCTCCAAGGCCTTGTGAGCCTTGGTGACCTCCTCTAGTTCCTCGGTTAGTCTATCATGACCAACACCAAATTCAACCTTTTCTTTCTTGTAAAGCTTATATTTTGCAATTGCATGGTCACGTTCTTTAATGATTTGAGAAAAGATTGCATTTTGTGACTCATCAAGATTTTCAAGTTTCTCTTCAAGAGAAACACGAAGCTCATGCTCTTCCTCAAGAGCCACGGTGAGAGCGGCAATATCATTAGCATACTCTCTTTCAAGTCTCTCCTTCTCATCAAGCTCCTCTTGAATCCGCCCATAATCGCTCATAAGAGCTTCAAAGCGTTTCTTGGCTTCACCTTGCAAGTTAGTCATGAAACGATCCAAAGCAACATTTTCTTCCTTTACTCTAAGACTCATAAGATCATCCATTTCATTTATAGTCTTGGAGGAGGAAGGAGATGATACCTCGGTGGCTTGGCCATGAGACACTTGGCGGATTGGATGGGGATGTTCTCATTGGGGGATTCAAAGAGAGAAGGTGATGTTGATGAAGTAATAGCAATAGCGGCAACTTCACTTGTGGTTTCCTCTTCATCGCTCTCACCCCCGGACATGTACTCCTCTCTTGTCACCAATACCATTCTTGAAGGAGGCTTCTTGTTGGGAAGGTTCTTCTTGAAGAAAGGTTTCTTGCTAGGGGACTTTGAGGCATTCTTGAGAACAAGCCTTCCTCCATGTTCTTCACGGTTCTCATAGGGACATCGGCAACATAGTGATATCTATCTTGGCAATTGAAGCAAGTCTTCATCTTTGGGTTGCCCTCCTTGAACCACTAGATTTGAACTTTTGCTCCACTTGAGCTTTAGCTTTGGATGGGTTCTTCCAAAAGGTCCTTGCCGCAAGAGCCACATAGTCCCTATGAGCAATCTTGAGTTCTTCGGGGTCCATGGAGGACACATCTTCACAATCTTGATCTTCATTGTGTTCAACCACCTTGGCCTTCAAAGCAAGTGAAGCTCCTTGTTGCATTCCAATAGCACGGGCACGAGTCTTGTGCAATTTTGGCTTGGACTTTGAAAGATTGCATCTCTTGCATGACTTCATTGGAGGTCAATTGGATAGTTGTGCCTTCCTTGGAGACTCTTCAAGTCGGCCGGTTCAAAGGGCAAGAGAGCATTCACATACTTCCTCTTGATCCAATCATCATTCACATGGGTCCACCAAGAGCTTTATAGGCATTGGCAAGGGACTTGAGTCTTCGATACATTTGCTCATGGTCTTCTCCATCTTCCATGAAGAACCCTTCGGCCTTGTTGCTCATTTCCTCAAACCGGTTTCTCTTCATGCTTTCATTTCCAACGAACACCTCAATGAGGCACGTCCAAGCTTCTTTGGCGGTGGTGCAATGCTCGATGTGAGACATATCATCATCTCCCACGGCATCTCGGATCAAATCAAGAGCGGTGGCATTTAGTTGACAATCAACCACCTCTCTTCTTGTCTTGTTGGATTCATCCACGGCTTGATATCCTTGCTCAATGATCCTCCAAAGCTCGATAGATGCACTGTTCACATAAGATCTCATAGAAGATTGCCATTTAGTAAACAAAGATGCATTTAGCTTAGGTGGGTTTCCCCTTAGGTGAATAGGAGGATGAGGGATAGGTAGGTCGGGAGAGTATGGAAAGGAACGACACCATATACTCCCGAACCATTAGGTTGTTTAGTTGGGGTGTCAATTTTATCTTGGTCAACCCCCTTCTTCTTCCCATCAACCTCTTCTCCTCGGGTTTCTTAGGAGGCCCCGAAGAAGAAGGGTGGGTGGAGGTGAGATATCCTTAGCTTCCATGAGTTTCAAGATCATCTCTTGCAACTTGTCCATTTTAGTTTCCATAGAGGACTTCAAGGTATTGAAGTCCTCCACGGAAACCGAAGTGGACTCGAGGGAAGCTCGGGAATCTCAACTCCACTCATTGATGGTCATACTTCTCTTAGGCGGTTAAGCCCGAATAAAGAGCCGAGGCTCTGATACCAATTGAAAGGATCGGTATGGCCACCTAGAGGGGGGTGAATAGGTGCTACTCAATTTTTAGCTTTTTTCGAATTTAGGCTTGACACAAAGGTAAATTCTCTAGATATGCAACTACGGTGAATTTACCTATATGACAAGTTAACACTAGACTAAGCACGATACAAGTAAGAACTAGCGAGTAAGGAGTAACCGAACGGGAAGCACGCAGAGACAAGGATGTATTCCCGAGTTCCTCATTTTTAGGGAGTACGTCTCGTTGGAGGGTGTGAGTTTCAAACTCAAACGCCACAAATGGCCTCACCCTATTCTCCGATGAACCTTGCCCAAAAGCTCGGTTCACCTTCCACTATCGGAATCCTTCAAGGTGGAATCCGGAGCCCTTACAACAACTTGAGGCTCAACCCACAAAAGGATTGGGGGCTCCCAAGCACCACAACACCTGCTACACAAAAGTAACAGCAAGTAAGTACAACAAGATGCCTAGATTTTCCTAGTGGAAACCCTAGGCTCAAATCTCTCAAGTGAATGAGGGGAAAATGAAGAACGGCTTGGTGAAGATGTAGATCCGGGCCTCCTCCTTCAATCCTCTAAGTATGAGTAAGTTTGGTCGAAGGGATTGGGAGATCTATGAGTTCTGAGCTTGCAACAATGGAAGGGAATCAATTTTGGGCGAGCTGCTTGTCTCAAGGTAGGTGGAGGGCACTAAATAGCCCTCCCAAAAACTGGCTGTTGGAGCCTCCAGCCCGAGCCAGCGGTAGTACCGCTACGCCGGGCGGTACTACCGCTGGCGCCTTCTGCGCCGCGGTCAAAGCAGGCGCTGACTGCGCCTCGTTCCATCATGGGCAGTACTACCGCCCTTAGTGCCGCTGGTAGTGCCGCACATGGGTGCCCGAACCCCCTTTGGGTGGTACCGCGAGCGGTACTGCCGCCGCCTCGGTCAAACGTCGTGCTGACCATCGCCGACGCCTCCTGCGCCAGCGGTACTACCGCCCGTAGTACCGCTGGTACTGCCGTGAATGGGCTCCCGATGCCCGTTTGGGAGGTACTGCGTAGCGGAACAGCTGCCTGGCCTTTTGCACAAGGAAGCCAGCGGTACTACCGCCCGGAGGGGCGATACTACCGCTTCCTGATAGAGACATCTTCTTTTCTTCCTTTTTTCGATGCGAATTCAACGGAGATGTTTATAAAAACTGTTCACACTTAAACAACGAGTTAGGGGGACATGTTGTATTGTCAACATCACCAAAACATAAGCTAGAGCAAAATATGCTCTTTCAAGGGCTATTCCCCAGAGTTGAACTATGAGATCAATGACGACCCATACATCGGCCTATCATCCACGGTCTATATTTGTGAAGACAATCTCCAATCCACAAGGAGAGAAGAATGATAGGTTTTCCAAAAAAACAAGAGAGTGATAGAAAGGATGTGAAACGTGTTTTTGATGTGTCCCGTCCCAATCTTGGTGGGCTATTGTTCGGCACCCTACTAAAATATGGAGCGTTGAAACTATGTGGGAGGTGATAACTACTTGTTTGATCATGCACAAGTGCACAACATGATCACAAAAGATAAGCGTGATGACAAAATTTATGATCATGATTGGCAGTTCCATGGTGATTTGGCTGAGCCCTAGGTGGAGCGGCAACGTTTGAACAATTCCTCCAATTTCATCATGAAATGCGTGACCGGAAAATTCACGCGAAGTTCAAAATAATTTGGTTGAGTATATGTGGACTCACGTAGAAACCAATAGTTTTATCTTCTCTTCTTTTTTCCAATTTTTTGCTATAATTTAAATTCAGTTGGTTGTAATAAACTATGTGTCTTTATTCATTTGGTTGTAAACTATGCGATTTATTTGTTTAAATTTGTGCAATATTTAATTTGCGCCAATCAACGTTTTATAGAATGGCCAAAATACCTCTTGGTAGAGCTAGACGGTCAACCAATATCTATTAATAGACCTCAAGAAATCAACATGTTGGTCAATTCGAGTCAGTTTTCTAAACTATCGCAAGTAGGATCGATCCATCCAGCAAGTAGAGAGACTTCTCTCTTAAAAAAAGCAAGCAAAGAGACCACACAGAGACAACATATGAACAGAATGGATTAGTCCCTCCTGCCTTGCCGCGTTGCTATCAACATACTAATTGACCAATTTCTCCCACATTGAGACCTAACTCCCATAAAAAACTTCAGTATTTTCCAGTTTTCTCTTTCTTAAAGCTTGATGCTGATGCATTTTCTTATCATGTTACAGAAATACAAGATGAAGATATATTATTCGTCGGTACCCCATCTAGCATGTCTAGTTAATTCCCAATGAAAAACTCATGGCTTATCTCTTTCTTTTGTCGGTTCATCAAGTATTTAGTTTGTATGCTTAGTGTACTTTTTTCTCGCGATAGTTGAACGCGCTTATTCTTTTTGGCCTCGGTCTTGCTCGAATCCTGGTACTGCCACTGGGGCAAGTTGACACTATTTTAGTAGTAAAAATGTACTCCCTCCGTCCGAAAAAAGATGTCTCAACTTTGTCTAAATTCAGATGTATGTAGACATGTTTTAGTGTGTACATACATCCAAATTTGGACAAACCTACGAAATCTTTTTCCGGACAGAGGGAGTAAAATACTAGATTTTTGTAGTAGACCCTCTTCCGTTTCTCCAGCCAAAACATAAAAATCTCTTCTGTTCGTACTTCGTAGTAGCATCATCGGCTTTTTCGCAAAAGAAAAAAAAGAGCATCACCGGCTACTCGAGGACTATGGAGTGGCGTGTGTTTAGAGGATGATGGACTCCGACGACTCGTCTACACAACCCTTGTAAGCCGAGGCAAGAAACACGTGTACGGATGGTGTTATCGGGAGGCTGTGCTGCCGCTGCTGTTCCTCATGGCCGGAACAGAGGAGTAGAGAAAGTACTGCAACACATTCAGGGCACCGAGCGCCGCCATCACCCAGAAGAAGTAGTCCAGGTGGCCATGGTTGAGGTCCTCGGGGAGTCTGTTATTTTTGTGGTGATTCAAATTCGTATATACTGATAAAGGCCGACTTGTGACGAGGAGAGCGGAGCGTCCCGGAGTTCCATGTCCTAGTACGGATGAGGATTTTGAGTACATGTCCAGAGTTTCATATTCTAGTGTTGTTGGTTCTTTAATGTATGCCATGGTTTGCTCATGTCCAGATTTATCATATGCTATGAGTTTGGTTAGTAGATATATGGTTAATTCTGGTAAAGAACATTGGTAGGCTGTTCAGTATATTTTCAGGTACCTTCGCGGCACATCCAATACTTGCCTGAAGTTTGACAAGACTGATGAGGGACTCGTAGGCTATGTGGATTCAGATTTTGCTGCCGATTTGGATAAGAGGAGATCCCTCACAGGTTATGTGTTCACGCTTGGTGGTTATGCCGTGAGTTGGAGGGCAACATTGCAATCCGTTGTTGCCCAGTCTACCACTGAAGCAAAGTACATGGCTATTGCTGAAGCATGTAAAGAATCGGTTTGGTTGAAAGGTTTGTTTGATGAGCTTTGTGAAGATGATACTTGCATTAACCTGTTTTGTGACAGTCAGAGTGTTATTTACCTTACAAAGGATCAGATGTTCCATGAGAGAACAAAGCACATTGACGTCAAATACCATTATGTGCGTGATGTTGTTGCAAAAGGTAAGTTAAAGGTATGCAAGATAAGTACTCATGATAATCCTGCTGATATGATAACAAAGCCAGTTCCTGTTACTAAGTTCGAGTTTTGGTCGGACTTAGTTAGTATCACTGTCTAGCCCAGGAGGTTATTTGGCGGCGAAGGTGTGTGTTTTTCTTTGTTGTTTTCAGGGTGAAGTTCTCGTTCATGCTACAAGATGGATTTTTGTCTCAAGGTGGAGTGTGTATATTTTGTGGTGATCCAAATTCGTATATACTGATAAAGGCCGACTTGTGACGAGGAGAGCGGCCGCACGGAGGGGGTGCGGGGGGCGGCAGCCCCCCGCGGTACGGTACACATCGTTTCCGGGTCAGACTGTAGCCGACCTAGGATTTTACCACCATATATACATCTTGTAAGTCGTCGGCTGGGATAAGTCGCATTGTGTAAATCCCAGGCGTTTGTAACCTCACCCGATATAGTGAAGTATTGCTGGCTGACGTCCGTGGTTTTTTCTCCTCCATTGTTGGATGTGTTTTCCACGTTAAATCTCATGTCCCCGTTGGTTTGATCTTTCCGCTAATTCATCGTTTTCTTTGTTATCGTTTTATAACAGAGTCGGGGATCCACCCGGCGGACGCGACGGCGCCCAGCACGGCCGAGTTGAGGTAGTTCCCCGCCGCTACAGAGAGCTGCGTGAGCGAGGAGCACTCCTCATGCCGTTCGGAGCCCGGTCGTAGAAGAGCTCGAGCATGCCGATGGCCACGAACACCTCGCCGGCGCCCAGCACGGTGTACGCCGGCGCCTGCCACAGGATGCTCAGTGCCCCGACCGTGAGCCGGCGCTTCCTCTCGAGTAGCGCCGAGTAGGCCATGGCAAGCGCGGACAGCGCGAGGCCGACGCCGATGCGCTGCGGCTGCGAGAGTCCCCGGCCCTCGCCGGTGGCCCGCCGGGCCAGGGGCACCAGCACGGCGACGTAGACGGGGATCAGCACGAGCGTGGCGAGCACGTCGAAGCCGGCCATAAAGGCCGGCGGCACGGCGAACCGCCCCACGCGGTTGTCCATCGCCATGCCCTGCTCGATCAAGGTCGACGACATCTGTGCCGTGGCCATGAAGAAGACCACCAAGGACGCCCACACGGGGCACAGTCGCAGCAGTTTCTTCACCTCCTCTACCTGAGACACCGTGCATAGCCTCCACTGGCCTTTCTTGTCCGACGTCGGTGGCGGCACAATGGCAGCCTTGTCCAAAAATCTGGACAGGAAACGCAAAACGTTCAGCCATATACTCTCCAGAGTCCAGACACAAAAAGTAAGATGGGCTTTCAAAGCTACCTGAACTGACTGGTATGGAGAACCTTGAAAGCAGCCTCTGACGGTGGCTGATGCAGGGCAGAGCAATCATGAGGCAACTCCAGATGACAATTCCTGGCAGCTGCAACAACAACCTGAGAGACTCTTGTCATGGGGCTCTCTCCTGGTCTCTTGTACCTGTACACCCTCCTACCGGCGAGGAACACCATGAAACCGAGGCTCATGAGGAGCAGCGGGACCGTGAAGCCGACTCCCTAATCGACATTGTCCTGCACCCAGACGAGCACGGTGGTCGACACGAGAGAACCGATGTTGATCGAGAAGTAGTACCAGTTGAAGAAGGAACCCTTCTTCACGCGCTCCGCGGGGTCGGCGATGTCAAACTGGTCGGCGCCAAAGGCAGAGGTGCAGGGCTTGATGCCACCATTGCCCAGGGCTGTAAGATAGAGTCATAGGTAGACGGCGACACGGCCGTGGTTGCTGGATTGCAGCATCCATGGTAGTGTTGCAGAAACCGTCAGCACAAGCATCCCCTAGCAATGAAAATGATCAGGAATCTAAAAAATCCTTTCAGAAAAGGGAGGTGTCATGCGTCTCGCTTACCATGGCGTAGATGGAGAGAAAAACCACTATTGTCTTGTATATATCTTCCCCAATATGTGTCTGCCAAGAAAGCTCCAACAAGTGGTGTGAAGAATGAGGTGCCAATCCAAGTAGACACATTCCTTGCTGCATCGACGTTGCTTTCATGGAGCACGCTGGTAAGGTAGGTGACCAGGTTCTTAGATATCGCGAAATAGGCCAAGCATTCGCTGAATTCGATACCTAGAGCAAGAAAATGATGAGCATTAATCGGTCGACGAACTGTATATGAGATGTTTGTGACAAATTTTCTCTTGTGCAATACCGTCCACTTCTTTTTAGTCTGCGTGTAAGCTCCAGCCCGCATACCAAGGAGGTGATTTCTTTGTAGAAATTGGACAGTTTTGCCCCTTATTTGTTACGGTGGAGATTCTGAGCAGTTATTTGGTGCATGCAAACGATTGGCCCAGCTCTCCCGACGCCTCAAATATCGCGCCCACGTACTCCTCTCTCTTGCTCTCTGCATGCTGCATGCGTATCTCTCCCTCCCCACGCATGCATGGGTATCTCTCCCTCCGCCGCTGCATGTCGCTGCTCTTCATGGCGCGCGCATATCACGAAGAAGAACATCAATAGGAACTTCAAACTGGTTGAGTTGGAGCCAAAAAAATTGAAGGGAAGGAATATTTGCGCCCAAATTTTCAGTTCCCTCCTAAACTGACCTGCCCGCCCAAATTTGCGCCCAAATTTTCAGCTCAAATTTTGCTTACCGCCATTTGGAACTCAATATTCATGTCTATAAAACTGACCCAATGAATAGAACAGCCTCCAGTTCTCTTCTCACTATCTTTGCTAGCTCCTCTCTCCTTCACCACGAGAATGCAGTGGATAGTCTAGATCTTAATTCTGCCATTAACTGGGACGACGTGGATGATCAGTACACCGGCAATGCCCATGACATGCACTACGAGTACGTACTCGAGGAGAGCGAAGGCGGTATGAACTGGTTCTTCTACCTCTGTGATTTCACTCTGTTTTTTCAGTGCCGTGTTTGATCTTTTCTCCATGTGCAAACGAACCACAGAAGAAGAAGGCGCAGAGCCGAACAATGGCGGACGTGGCGGCAACGGCCCTGTGCAAGGCGCCGACGCATCGGGCGGAATCGGTGGCAACAGCGAGCGCGCCGACGAGCACACCCGAGGAGGAAGAGGCGGTCCTGCTTGAAGACGTTGTCGTCGAGCCCAGCGCATGGTTATTGCCGCCGTCCTGGTTATTGCCATCGTGGCGCAGCGAGCACGCTTTGGCCCAGCGCATGGCCGCCATCATCCACGGGCATGCGGAGGTCAGGGTGGACGCCTCCTACAGCTTGCGCGTTGCTGTCCGCAAGCACACCGCCGTCCTTCGGGAGCAGGCTTTCATCCTCGAGCTGGCTGTCTTCCCATAACCATGGATGGATCCCAGCCATGGAGGAGACGAGGGAGTCGGGAGTGGAGGCAAGGGGAAGTAGAGAGTTGTGGGGAGTTGGAAAGCAGATGGAAAGGAGACGTAAAGATACAGCTGAGTCATGGGAAACGAGGAGTAATTGTGGAAGGTGAAGCGGAGGGGTAAGTTTGGAAAGAATCGCTCACCCAACGTAATACGCAGACTAAATAGGGAAAAACGGTAAAAAGTTATGCGCAGACTAAAAAGAATCGGAGGGACCTAAAACAGCGAAGCATGCTCTGGCGACGGCGAAGGACGTGTTGGTGTCCAGTGATGGAACCCAACATATGCACTCTCTCTTCGTCAAAAAAAAAATGCACTCTCTCAATTAATCAATAGCTTTCACTGTATCATGATGCAGGATGGGGATTCTCCTAGTTTTATGTTACCTGTTGGTGTTCTTCTTCTATGGCGACGGCGAAGGGCGTGTGTGCTTGGTAGTTGCGGCGATGGTGGTATGCAGCAGTACAATCGTATGTATCTCCTAGTTTTATGTTACTTGTATTCGTCTCAACTCTATATCCATGCTATTATCAATACAAGTAATGTAAGCCTACGGGTGTACATCGTTAAAAAAAAGAGTTGGACGAGTATTGGGGTACGACGTTGCAACTGAAAAATGTCAAGCACCTGAACGTTTACTCCGACTTGGGTGTTTTTTCCTCGTCTCCTTTTTCCGCCGTCGCCGCTTAGAACCTAGGCGCCGCCATTTCTTCTACTCCACCGTAGATTGGTTCCCCCTCCTCCGGCCGGCCTTGCCGGCGTCGAGAGGGGTGGAGAATCCGATCTATGAGTGGAGTTTTTAATAAAAGTAGTGTTTCAATTTAGGGTTTTGGTTGTCATCGTTTTCATCAATGGAGATGACATCTTCTACAATAAGCAATCTTCCGGCCTTCGTTCGACGGCGAGATCTCCTTCCCAACGTCAATGGTGGTTTTGGAAGATTAAGTTTGTCTAGGTATGGTTATTCAGATCTTGCTTCGCCAGATCAATCTTGGATTGTTTTTCATGGTTGCCGCAAGGAGGATTGTTCTCGCAATATCTGTCCCGGCTACTACGTCCTCGGCAATGGTGATTCGTTCTCTCGGCTCCCAACGACGTCGACAAAGTTGTTCGGTTATTTTTCCCTGGAATATCAGTGGTGGTGCTCTTGCCGATGTTGCTTGATTAATTTAATGGTTGCGTGCGTGCACAAAGTCTTGGCATTGCGGCTCAAAATTAAAAGGGGAGAACCTTCGTTGGTATTCACAGGTCTGTGCTTTGGTGTATTCGTCGTTATTCTACGGCTACATTCAGAAAAATACAAGATTGTGTCATGGAAGAAGAAATGGTTTGAAGATCTCAAAAATTTGCTAGTCTCTTTTAGTATTGTTTTTGTAATCGATATAATCATGTACTATTTGCTAGTTTAATATATATGGTATTTGCTATTAAAAAAAAGACAATAGACAACACTGTAGTAGATGTTTGTAGACTCCCTCCACCTCGATTTATTGGTCATACAAAATCGTTCTGCCCCGATATTTCATCTAGTTAGCATACAGATTGGGGAGAGGAAGTGGTTGCGAGCGTTTTTAAGAGATTGGCCACACGGTGACTAATTAAATGGATCATTAATGCTAATTGCGCCGAGTTATTAGACTAGCCATAGTGGGGAGTAACTTCAAGTAGTAACATATACATATTACTAGACTATGTTACTACCCTCATAATGCAAAGTAACATAGAGGTGGTGTCATAGATTGTCTCATTTATTACTCTATAGACTCATTTTCTCTTGAAAAGTGTGATGTTACTAGTGTTACAAGTAACTAGCTAAGTTACTCTATTTGTATCTCTCCTCATTAATTACATGCCACGTAGAATTTTTTGCTTAGGTGACATTTATGTTACTAGTGAAGTTACTCCCACTGTGGGTAGTCTTATAGGGATTACAGACAGGATCTGTTATACACTATTGCACATGCCCAGGCGCAAGTCGCCGCAACAGCCAACTCCCATGTGTTCAACCAAAAGGCATGAACCAACAACTTGCCTAACTTGGTATGATTAGGGGGAAATCATCTTAATGAAACATACAAAGATGGTCGCCAGAGCTCATGAATCTGAATCTGGCAGCAACCAGTCGTTGGAGCTCAGAAGGTTACTTTTCTTGGGCATGGATCGACGAGCACAATTTGGCTAATCAAATGACCTCAAGTCTTCCGGAGAAAAAAGAACTAGCAACAACTCAGGAGCATACAGCGCAAACATGACAGGTGGAAAAAAATGATGTAAATGAGACAGCACATCCTGCCATAAATAAAAAGGAGAAAACAGATACAAGGGTGATATTCTAATGAACAATGTTACAGTGATACAAGGCCTAGACTGCAAATATTTTACACAGATGGGATCTACGATCTAGGCTGCAATCTAAGCTAAATCCACAGTTACAATGACCGCAAGAGCCAGCACTCTCACAGATGGAATCGGCAGGCTTGGCTGGAGCTCATTCCAGAGCTTTGGGTCCTTGACTGACACTTCATCCATGTATTCACCTAAAAAGGTAGAAAACCAGTGGAAGATGTAAATGCCTGAGGGTGCAAATAACTGTTTCAGCACAATATTCTCTCAAGAACACAACTCAGAAAATGGAATGTAAAAGATAAGATCCTTCCAGTTCTCTACTTTTTCTAATAAATGGAAACTGTTTACTTAGCATGCTGAGATTTCATTGCAAATTTCAGTAAAAAAAAGATCCACTGCAAATCACCACTTAAGATGACCGCCAATTACTTTGAACGGCAGTACGTTCCAAATGGCAGAACATCAAATTAGGTCTTATAGTGGTTACTTCACATGAGATAGCTTGCAAAGAAAACAATTAGCTAGCATACCACGTAAATGCATTAGGAGTCCCTAACTAGGGTACGGTCACAAACATCAGGTAAAGAATCATAGGCAATATTTGCTCACCAGCAGTCTCAACCTTTCCATGAACGCTCTTGGGCAGATTGGATTCCCTATGTAGCCATCAAAATAAATGATGCCGAGTGAAATTCTTAATCCATGCAAAGATATAATGAGGTCTAAATATTACAAAAGATACCTGCGGGATCCTATTGGGATCAATATTCCCAGTTGCCTGTAGCTGATTATAGTTTAGTTCCTGTACATAATTTTGAAATTCAGATCCCATAAATCAAGATTCAACTGTAGTAACAATTAGAAAGGCCAGAGACAGAGATTGCAGCATTGACATATTAAGAATCATTGTTATGTAAATGCTGTGAGACATAAATGCAATGCACGAGAAAAGTTTACATATATTATTATTGTTTACCAAGAATTTTACATTATATCAATTCTCTACAAATTGAAATTACAGCTAAAGAAACTGAATGGGCACCTGCTGTTTCATCTGCATCTGGTTATGTCCTTGATGTGACTGAGGATGCTGTTGGATAGATTGAATTGTTTGAGCCTGAGGAGGTGACTGAAGTTGTTGCGCAACAAGCTTTTGTTGGTGCTGAAGTAAAATAAGCGTCTGATGCTGCTGCTGTTGCTCGTACAGTACATACTCTTCAGGCTTCTCCCACTACAACACAATAGCTTATAAAATGAAAATCCCAATATCTCAAATTTCAAGATGACAAGTGATGTGGTAAGTATTAATTCTTCACCTTACTCTCTCGAGTAATGCTATTGTAGTAGTATTTAAAACCTTCGGGGGCGGTATGTTCAGTCCAATTGCAAGTTAAAGAAACTGCAGGTGAATTGACCTGCTGTGGAATTGCATTAACGTTTGTCGGCATCATGGCAGCTGGACCACCCGAGGATTGATTTGGCTGTCCCTGCACAGTGCACAAAAACTTTGAATTTGTGTCGAATGTAAACACATAATACAACGAAGGACAAACAGATAGCATAAGTGGAAGGCAAGGAAAGGAAGCAAAGCAGAAGGAACCATGCAGGGTGATTCTGGATTCTGATATTAAAAGAAGCATCTTCTCATGGGGTCAGCTGCTAGGAATTACCTGTTGCTTAGAGACCTGTGTATGTGGCTGCTGATTGAGATTAGGTTGCTGCTGGTGTTGCTGCTGCTGCTGCTGCTGCATTAGCTGCAGCTGTTGCTGAAGCTGAAAAATCGCCTGCTGTGAAGATTGATAACTGGACTGCAAAGCTGCCTGCTGTTGGAGTAGCAATTGTGGTGCTTGTGATGGCATCTGCTGGATTGGTTGTTGCAGCATTTGTGGTGTCACATTGGACGGAAGTTGCTGTCCAGGAACAGGTTGCATGGGATTGGACTGTACAGCAGAAGGCGCATGTAGAGCGCCTGCAGAAGCATTTTGCTGTGTCAATGGCTGTGACACAGGAAGCTGGCCAGGTAACTGCATAGATGGTACATTCTGGCCAAAAGAACCAGGCCCCAAGGAATGCTGTCCCTGCTGATTCTGCAATTGTACAGGGAAATTATGTGGTGCCCCAGGTTGCTTTTGCAAAGGCGGGATCTGCTGCCCCCCAAGATGATGCCCTTGTAACGAAGAAGGGTTTACGCCCTACAAAGTAAAGATGTCATGACCAAGAGCATGGAACAATTTACATCAAAGGCAATCCACAAACATCAGAAGTCCTACTACGCCAGTACCATATGAGATGACGTCGGTGCAGCTGTCTGACCATTCCCAGGAAACATCTGAGGTCGAAAAGCACCCTATGATGATTAAACGTAAGTAAACGGGCCAAGAAAAAGTAACACTGCAGTTAAGGCTTGGCTTGTACCGTACATTATCTGCTGCTGATGTAACAGTGCCACCCATTAGGCCCATAGGATTGTCCGACCCAAAGTTATTAAACTGATGAGGTGCCACTGAGCTTGGGCTTGAAGGGCGCCAAGCGTCACGAGGCATATGTCGACCTCTTGGCTCGTCAAGATTGGCAGTCGGCCTAAGTACGAAAAATAATCAGCAATGAATGGAATGGTTTAAGACTTTAAATAGGATTATCTTAGTCTGCCAAAAAGAGAGAAAACGTGAAATGACAATTCTATAGCATCCAACAGTATGTTATACATAGCATTACAGGTTATCTACTGATACACATCATCTGATTCTTGCAATTCATTCTGGAATTACTTCATTTACTATTTATTTAATGCTTTTGGAAATTTTGAAGTACAACGCCCCTAAGAGAGGTATCGGTTATTTATGACAGTTGCAGTGGACTAACGGTTTCGTTATGTATATGAGTTCATATTTCATAGGTTCGGCGATCATTGGCATCAAATCAAAACATGCATCAAATTATGACTTAAAACATGCAAAATGCAGCCCAAGTCAGAAACAGAAAATAGTAAAGTCAGGTAAAACCATATGCGATTATTTTCACTTAAATTTACCAATCAATTATTCTGCTGTAAGAAAATTAACTGTTCAAATAAAAGAAATCAGACCTGATAACAAGTGCTGCATCAGATCGAGGACTGACACCAGGACCTCCGAATGCAGGGCCACCCCTAACCAAACAAGACAATTCAGACAGTGGTGATTGGAATGACAGTGCTTGTCAACAAATAGTTCAGAGTTAGAATATAAGCAAAACAAATATGTGTTCTTTAACCACCTTGATTCTCCAGGTCTAGGCCGCTTAGGATCAGCAAATCGCACTATTAATGGTTGTTCGCACCCCTATCAAGTATCAACACAATGGATACAGTAAGTTCAAAAGGCAAAATGCACAACTAGTCGAGTTAGCACAAATATTTACCCTCATTATGTATGTCCCGCTAAGAGAATTCATGGCCGCAAGTGCAGGTTCTTTTGATGAAAATTTGACAAAGCCACAACCTGCAAGTTATCACATATGTTACAACAGAAGTCGGAACAGAAGAGCAGATTCAAGAAATGAAGCGAGAAAAGGTATCTAACAAACCTCGGCTCTGCCTCATGCCATCTTTCATAATGTAAACATCTTCCACATGACCAAAAGGAGAAAAAATCTATAAAAAAATGAGCACATATTCAATTCAATGTGCAATTGATAAACATCAATGGTTACAGATAGATGAGAAGTTTTCCACACCACAATATTCTTTCAACCAAGAAAACGTCTATCAATTTAAAAAGCAATGGTCATTACCTCTTCAATCTCCTTCGCAGTTGCCTGCTTATTCAGTGATGCAACAAACAATTTGTGCTCAATGGACCCTAGCAAATTAGTGGACGAAAAAATTAATCATCCAATAAGGCATCAAGGAAAAGATCTGAAGAAAATGGACTTTTTATTACAAGTCAAGCATAACTTAGTTCTCACAATATGTTTATGTAGCCAAACTCGGAAGAATTAAGATTCTTAGCAGTTAGTACTAGTTAGAATAGGACAAATGTGTGGAGGTTGAAGGAATGGCAAAACATGGAATAGTTGAAGTCTGCTGCTGCGAAAAAAGGTAAGGGCCCCTTTGATTCAAAGGATTTGCATAGGAATATTGTAGGATTCAAATCCTTAGGAATTTTTCCTATGGTACTTGTTTGATTCATAGGATTGAATCCCATAGGATTTTTTCCAATGGAATCCTTTGCACTAGTTCCTATAGGAATTCTAACATGCACTCACACCTCTTTTTCAAAATCTTTTGCTTTTCCTGTGATGGAATCAAACAAAGATTGATGCATGTGAAATCCTGTAGGATTAAAGTGGGCATGACATTACAATCCTGCAGTTTTCCAATTCCTGCGTTTTTTCCTATCCTGCGAATCAAACAGGCCCTAAGTATATGTAGTATATGTATTTAGGTACATCATTATACTCAGTGTAGCTGAATCTAGATCACAAGCTGCCTTTTGTTAATAGCTTTTTGAACTGCCAGTCAAAAGGAATTATGTTGAAGAAGCATAGTAAACAAACTCCACGATATAGTGGCAAGCTAATATGTAACTAAGGTACTTTGAATTATTACCATGACGCTCCTTTTCACCATCGGCATATCTAACCTGAACCGGGCCCATCGCCTGACAGATAAGAGACACAGTCAATAATTTGCAGACAAAAGATTGGCATTACACAGATGGCCAACAAAATCTAGTTACCCCAGGTATAGTGCGCTGGTTATGAAGAGCTCTTATGGCTCTCTCAGCCTCTTCAGAAGTCGCATATTTAACAAAGCAACATCCTGCAAATGCAAACATATGGATTTCATCACAAGGCATTCCAATTTACTACATGTTTCAATTTGATATAATGTAGACGCAATACAAAACCTAGTGGGTAGCGAAGAGAAGGAAATAAGGAGTAACTTCATTTCAAAATTAATAAAGTTCAAGAACACATCGATCAAGAAAAACAACTTCCGACACTTCTAATGTCCAGAAGATGAAGTCAAAATGGGCTGCACTCTGCAACACCAAGCACAATTTCAGATGTAGCTAATGTACGCAACGGGGTTTTATTTTTACAATGCTCCAGCTGACTGCAAGATGCACTAGGATTTCAGGAGACAAACTGGATCCCTGGATGAAACATTACTGTCATCACCAGAATACAAGAACACAAGTGAACTACTCGCGATAAAAGAAAGACGTGCGCTTCTCATAAAGCACCATGTATAACTGATCCACCCTAATTATAGCATGTGTACAGAAATTTGCACAGTCGTGTAGACAGTAGCAGCAATAAAGAAGCTCAAGTTCCCATGTGATAAGAGGCCTGCCATTAGCAAAACCAGACAAACTTCTAAGGTTGGCCGATATTCACAATCTATGAATACAGTGAAGAGGCCTGCATAATTGTACAAACCCATTTGTATGTTGTACCAAGTTGATACATCAAAGGATAGTAAGAACCTGCCACAACAGAGCGCCTCAAATATATCACTACGTGCTAAACACTATACCACAGTCGACCAAAGCAATCTGCAGGGCTTTAATAACATGAACATGACTTATGTACTCCTAACTGTCAAATCATACATGGTAATCAAAATATATCAACAGCATCATCGCTTAGGCTGAATCTTATTGCTCAGCCATACAGCTCCATAGGAGTGTTGATATAACCCAAAAAAAAAGTAAATAGGTCCAGAATCAGGATTCAGCTCCAATTTCCCCCACGATAACGACATATGCTTCGCCAATCATTTCCAAGAAAAACACTACAAACAGTTACATGCAGCATGAACATGCAATTCCAACAGTTCATGGCGGAAGATTCCACGTGAATGACATACATAAATTATGCCAGGGTGCATAATCACATACAGTGAGCATAACTTTGGTACATCGATGTCAGCATCATGTACAAAATAAAATTAAGTAAATAACCAAGATTTCTGTTGTGCAGCAAAGGTTGACAGAACATGAACAGCAGAACCATCAGGAGATATGCCAGACTTCAGTTTATCAAATAATACTACCAACAGGGCCATCAACTCTGAAGTACAGGACCAAAATCACACCATTTAACTCTACTAGAACAAGCTCATCATAGAGCAGGAAACATTACTATGGATATAATGTGTTCCGTATTTCAAATTGGTGTGAAGTGCCACCACAAGGGTCATCGAGCACAGTAATGCCATTCTGTCTCAGAATATATGATCCCCACTGGGTGGATCGAGAACTTTCACTGTCACACACAAACATCCAGAACTGCATAGGGTCACAGCCCAGCACAACCAAACAACCAAAACTCATGAGATACATTTTGTTCAGGACAACCAAGCGGTCGGTGTCACTCGCATGGCGATCAGGTATAGTTGAACTGAACAAAGGAATAATATTGTCCATCAAAGCACAGCTCCAGATTTCACATTCAACCACAATATCCAAACATAAAACGAGTAATATCACATCAATTTAGATCAATCAGGACAACACCACACAGCATCATCCAACCAAGCAACCACTTATCCAATGAGGGATTCAACCAGGGATTTCATATAGTGCAACTCATGAACACAAGTATATTAAAGAAAGAATCTGAAACCATGAAAGGAAAAGAATAACAGGTTGGCCTTAATTCATTAGATATCTGGTCTTCTGCATCACATTCGAACAAATAGATGAAAATTGAAACAGCATCCTTAGTTATTTCTGGTCAAACTACATTGAACATGCAAAGATTGCTATGACCTGAACAAAGTTGTTTGTCCAAATCTGATGCCTTATCTAGCAGCAGGGTGGAGTCTAGTTAGGTTACAGTAATCATCCAACAGTTTGTTGATTCCTTTCTTGTCTTCTACTAACCCAGAGAGATAAACAGAACGGAAGCGCGGGAAACAAAAATCAACAACCGCCAAATCTAACTGAGAGAAGATGCAACCTTGTTGCTTCTAATACTCTCAGAACCTGAAAAGAAAGAGATACCGGTACATTGATATCATAAGAAAAAAACTTTTGGCTCACCTTGTTGTTCACCAGTTTTCCTATCCCTGATCAAAGCTACTTCAAGAACATCTCCATGCTCCTCAAATAAAGGTCGAACCTGAAGACACGAGAAGGGTCTTTCAGAAACAAACCAATATTTACAAAAAATGTCGATCCTCAGGAGAAACACAAGCATACGCAACAAGACAAAAAAAAATAGCAGAGCAAAAGAATGTTAACAAGCAAAAAAGAAAAATAAATAAATGGCTCAACTACGTTCATCTTCAACTTTGTGAGCTTGTGACCAAATAATATTAAGGCTAAACACCAAGTGCAGCTGAGATAAAAAAACGCAAATAAGCCATAAGCCCATAACTGGGTAAAGGCAGCTTTCGCTAAATTTAAAATTTTACAGTAGCTTTCTAAAAAAGTGCAAGTAGTTTATCATCAGATTTCCTTACAAAAATAAATTATTGTCCCTTTATTTCCTAAGCTAGGTTACAGGACTTTTAAGCTATAAATCTTCACACTGTTTCATGAATATGATAAAACCTCAAATAATAGTACAACCAAGCAACCTTCCGAGTCATGAGAGTATGTAAAGGTATACCAACAGGTGATGAACAGTAGAGGTATTAACAAATCTACAGGTAAGGAAGGGCAGATACTACATTAAGTGTGAAAGTTATACTCACGTCATCTTCACTTGCCGTTCTCGGAACTGACCCAACAAAAAGTTTAACATGACCAGTTTTGTTGTCATGATCTGCAGGAAATGTTCCACACAAAAATCAATTATATCGCTGGTGAAAGGTTGTAAGCATAAACTCAAACGATTCTCCACTGAAGTTCAATGAGATAAAACAGTACAACGAGAAGCTATATGTAACAAACATAAGTTCTACAAATAGTATTGATTACTGATAACAAATAACTGGATGGGTCTGAATCGGAAAATAAACTGCATAGTATGAGGGAGAACACAGCATTTAGCTCACAGGTTATAAAGTTGATTTTATTACAATATCTTGTCCGAAGCTTCAGGACGAGATAAGCACATAGGCCATATCATTATACTATGATTTAACCAAAAGAAAGAACAACTGTGGGCCTCAAGCACATTACACCATATACATCTAAGACCAGTCTAAGTTCAACCTTCATGAGAAAAGTTTGGATGGTTTTGCCAGGTTGGTATGCACGCTATCGGCAGCACCGTTTTATGCAGGTGCATACTAGGACGCCCAATTTGTTATTTGTCACATCCCAACATTGACTGGTCAGCTATACCAAGCTGACAACAGCTGATTGAATTTGATTGAATTTGAGCTACAATCTTCCAGAGGTCATGCAACATCAATGGCATCGCCTATTCCAGAGGTCCGAAATCCCAACCGTGCGTAAACAAGCTAAAGTTCCAAATCTAGAGACAGCAATACCTAGAGAACACCAAAGCGCGGAAGCCAAGATTCCGGACCAACCTGAGTAGTCACCACGGCCTCCGCCGCCGCCGCCGCCGCCTCCGTAGCGGTTCCTCTGTCCACCATCGGTCTCGCCGAAGTCGCCGCCGCCTCTGTACCCTCCGGTTCCAGCGCCAGCAACAGCGTATTCGGACGGCGCCCTATACGGATGGAACCTCCCGCCTCCGCCTCCGCCGCCGTCGCGGGAGGAGGAGCGGTGGGTCGGGCTGCCCCCGCCGCCGGAGCCAGACCAGCGTGAGGGTCCGCGCGCGAATCTGCCGTCCCCGCCGCTGCGGCCTCCCGCGGGGCCGGAGAGGTCGCCGGAGCGGTCGCTGCCGCGGTGCATGTGGAGGGGCAGAAGGTGGCTAGGGTTTTGACGAGGAGGGAGGCAAAGGAGGCGAAGAGGAATTTCAACTCCGCCTCGTCAAGAGAAGAGAGAGCCAATGGCCATGAGTTAACCAAGATTGGATCCGATGGGCGAGCGAACGAACCGGCAGACTGCCCCGGCGTATCCCTCCTGCCCTTTATTCCAACGGACAATATATAATTTTAGGTTCCGGCCGAACCATACAAGGAAGAAAATTTTATAACATATATAAACTTTTTTTTTTGAGGAAGGACCCAATTCATAAAAAGGAGGCTCAGCACTTTACAAACAGGTCCCCAAAGAAACAGAAAATTACAAGGAAACCCAGGAAAGTGCAGAAAGCACCCTAAGCCACTAGGAAGAAACTCAATTGGATCCTCAGCCGCGCCCAAAGCTCCTAGTCGCCGTCCGCAGGGAAGAAGGCACACCCACACGTTGTAGAAGGCCGCAAGATCCAACCGCCGCACAACACCGGAATCTGGTCTCGTTGAACGAACACGGCCGCAGCGCCATCTCCCCACCTCCACCCAACATCCAGCCGCGACGGCGGCGACCAGGACCACCAGCACCAACACCTCACCACCTCCAGAGCCCGCACCCCTCACCACCACGGCAGGCCGAAGCAGAACCACCAGAGGACACCACCAGCACCACCTGCAACAAAAGCGGAACACCGACCACCTCCAGCCTCTCCCCTTGCCGCCACGGCCGGCCAGAGAGACAAAGGAGGAGGAGAGCGCCCGAACAAGCTTCACGGCCTCCCGGCGACGAGGCCGGAACAGAGAAAGGAGGGGAAGCACCACGCCCTACACACCGACGCCATCGCCTCCGTCTTCGACGGCGCCGCCCGGGCACGCACACCTAATCTACACGCACGAGAAGAACCCGAGCTGTGAAGTGGCTCTGAATTAAGTTTGTAAAGGTTCAGTGACCGTTTTTAAGGGTACCAGTAGTGGATAAAGGCACTTCCCTAATGTGGAAGCCCCGGAAAAATAAAAATACGTATGGACCTTGTTTTCTCCGCACCTCTCCAACGGAGATTAACACCCCCAAATATGTGAATTTCGGGAAACATTTTCACCTCCACTTACGTCACATCCTTAATTACTTACTTGTTTCCTAGTTTCTTATCTTTTTTATCTTGTAAGCTAGTTGTGTCTTGTCATATAGCTTGTTCTAATCTAATTACATATGTAGAGAGTATATTTCTGGTTGTTCTTAAATTGCAAAAAAAAAAAAAAAGCCGCCTAGTCGATCTTTTCCATCCTTTCAAAATGCTTGACAAACATTAGTTTAATTCAATAATGTATGCCATGAAGATAAAGATATGCATGGAGTTTTAACATCGGGATAATTGTCTTAAAGAGATCAATATGGTACGATTAAGAAGAACGTGGAGATAACTGGCCAAAATGTTGAAAGAGCAACTCACGCGGGGCTGAAGTCTCTAGGCATGCTGCTGCGAGCCAAAGTAAAGGCATGTTTTTTTCCAAAGCATATATGGTTTCCTTAGGGTGCTCTCGGGTTTGTCTCGGAGTGTCTGGGAAAGGACTCGAGCCACCGGTCACCATTGTTCCTAGTAGGCGCTCAGGCTGCGGGTTGATGCCCTAACTGGAGCCTCCAAGCATTTCTCCCTGATGCTCTCGATTAGGATCTAGAGCCTTCGGGGCCTGACACTAAGGTCGCAACCATCCTAATTGTGTCAACTTGACAGCTGATCCGGAGCCTTCGAGCCATTTTTGCCAGAGCCTCCGAGCCATGTTTGCCGAAGCCTACGAAAGTGCTATTTTGACAAGAAAACAACTAGTTTTGAGCCTCCTCCTTATGAAGACATAATTATCATCAAGATGAAGAGAAAAGAAAATATGGAGGTTTCCCAAGTGGAAGTAAAAAAAATAGATTCTAGAAGATCAACACTCAAGCGGAAATGTTGTAGCACAAGGGATCAAGTGTCTTGTGGTATGGTAAGAAATTGTCAATTGTGCTTTGTGAACTAACCCATGATTTATTTATTTTTGGTTAATATATGTGGGTTGGGTATCTATTCATAGGCTTGCATCAAATGAATAGCCATGAAATAATGGATCCAGTGGTGATTTTCATCAAGATGGAGAAGTGTAAGTTATATATGATCATCCTGAATGGATCATGTTCTTGAGGCTTGCTATCCATTTGGTGATGATGGACATGTAATTCTATGCTTAAAGGAAGCTTTCTGCATAGTGGATCTTGAGCCTAAAGGTCTCATGAAGGGTGTTTAATTCCGCATTTTTTTTAAACGCCAATTCACTATGTTCATATAGGCAAAATCTTAGTCTTTCACGGGTGAAATATCAATTTAACTTAGTTGTTACATACAACAGGGACATAAACTCCCTCGTGAGCCCAATTATATTTTTTGTAATTTTTTTTTTTGAAAATGTAAAAGGAATCGGATATGTTTTCATGTTTATTCACAGGAACGCCAAATAAACTTAGTATGTCAATGTTCGCAACCATAAGCAATGGATGTCGAACTTGAAAAGATCCCATCGTGGTGTGCGACCCTCTAGCTCACAAGGATGTGACGCTCTAACGAGCTAACCACTCCTTGTGGACATCTCCATTAACCACCGAGAGTTCTTGTGTCGTTATTGTGTGCCTCCGCACACATTACGGGTTGTTTAGGTGTATCTCTTCTATCGAGTACAACCTCTTCTTCTTACCACCTCCAAAGTCCACCCCCCTACCTGTTGGTCATGATTTTGGAAACCGCCTCACAATTATGATGTCAAGAAGGAATCTTATTCTTCTTCTTCGTCTCCAATGTTGTTTTTTCTCGTGTCATTGAGAAGCCTTAGGTGGTTGTCAACTCTTGGCACAGCCCAACCCATGGGATAGGGCAGCCTCCTCAGTAGAAGCATTAGCATGTAAGAGCCATTAGATTAGTGTTGATCGTGTTGAGCCACACCACGTCACCACCCATGCCTCCGCCGACTCACTGTATTATTCTCTCTTGTTGGTCGCCTATTTCCCGACACCTCACGGTTCACCCTCTTGTCGTGACACCGGAGGAAAAAATGAAGTGTCCTTTTATAACAAGTAAGTGTGTTGAATCAAACAAGAAGAAAGAAACTATTATATTCTAAAAATAGTCACTATCATTGCTATGGAAAAATGTTTTTAGTAATATTTGTTTAATCAAAAGTTACAAACAAATCAAGCTTACAAATGCTAGGTGTTACCAAATACTAACGGCTTAAATTTTCAATTAACATAGCAATGTGTAATCCAAACGAGAATCATGGAGGGAGAATATAAAAGGGGGGCAACCATGGAGCTAAAATTGAATGATACGGAGTCAAGAAAGGTCATGCCTGGTCTGTGTAACATCCCAGCATTTAGGAGCTATCGGAGGGTAGAAATAGAAATTTGTGCATCTGCATGCATACATTTGAAAAACTCGAATAAATTTTTCGCAAACTAAAAACCCTGGAGTAGTCGGATTTCATTCATCTTGTTGAATTAGGTTTAGTTCATCCTTGGTGAATGCAAATAAATTTCGACATGAACTCTAGGTAATTTATTGGTTGTGGGAACTTTTGAATCCAGATTGAATATGCAAATAATTTGAATTTGTAAAGTAATTCAAATTAAAACAATGTAGTAACAAAAACAATAATTAAGTAAATGAATTTATGGATGTTTGAATAATTTAAATCTTTACAACACATATTACAAATTATACAATTCTTGCAAAGACAAACAGATCATTTTATTGATCAAACACAAAATACAATGTCTTTACAACTTTATTACCACAAACTGAAATTCAAAAAGGAAAATTACAATTGTTTCCTAAACTAAAATGTCTTGTATTCTTTCCTTCTTCTTCTTGATCTTTATTCCAATATTGTTTTCCTGCAAAACTAAAGAAAAACAGAAAAGAATACAAAGGTGGGGTTAGGATTAGTTTAACTCTCAGTCTACCAAAGAAATGCTTTGCTATTAACATCATTGAGTGTAATTAAGGGACTAAGTGTAGTATCTGTTCAAAACACACAAGTTTATGCCTCAGTGCAACCTCATCGGCTGGACTGCAACAGAAATCCACTTGGCATGTAAAAAAGAATGCAACCATGGGGATAATACCAACCAGCCGAAGCTCAGGTTCACAGAACCTGGGAAGCAACAAACCAGGCAGCACAATCACCACACACAGATTGGCTGTCAACTGCACAGCCATTTCACTCCCAGGGTAGGGATAAGAGCAAAGCCAGCCGTAGCAAACAGGAAACACGCCACTGTTTTCATTCACAGCACTCACAGCTTGAGTTCATTTCTCCACTGAGCTCAGCTCATCACAAAACCACTCACACCAACACTTTTCACCACACAATCCTTGCCAAAAGCAAGAGCAAGATGGAGTCGAAGCTCAAGGCCAAGCAGGAGCAAGGAGAAGGCCAGGAGCTAGAAGGGAGCAGCTGGAGCTGGAGGAGCAGGCCAGCAAGGTGAACAAGAAGGAGACCACAAGATCTGTTGATCAAGGAATCAAGAAAAGCCACAAGCAACACAGCAACACCACCACCACACCTGATAAGAGGTTGATGCTCTATTTCTCTAGCAAAATGAACTGCTATTTACTCATGGAGTAGGGTGGTGTATTTTTCCCTCAGCAAGGCATAGAAGTGCTATGCAAAATCTTCACAGGGAATTAAAAATAAGAAGCAAGCATAACATTTGTTCTTATTTACAAAAGGCCTCAGCCTGTGCATCATAGGCAGGGGCAAGTTATGCAATATTTAGCAAAGGCACAACATGCTAATAGCATGGTTTACACATAAAGGCAGCACAAGGCCAGTACTTGGTTGCTGGGCACAAAACCCACATAGGGGAGGAGCACCACAACACACACACATGCACCAAATGCACCACTGCTTAGTATAATTTATTTTGCCTAAGCTAAACACATGAAATTGCTTCTGTGTAACTCAAATGAGACATCACAGCAAGCAAAGCAACATCATTTAGCTCAAGAAACTAGATTAACTAACATAGGGCACAAATAGAGCTTGTTACACATGCACAGAACCAATTAGAGCTATACAGCCACAGATTTCAGCAGAGGCACATCTCTGACCACATGGTTCAGAGTAGCACACTCAAATTGCACTGTCAAAAACAGTTAACTGAACCTGTCGAAGGACAGAACCAGCAGTTCATCACCACCGCCAAAGCAACCAGCTAAATCATCTTCAGTAAAAAATTACAGAAGCATTATAGCATCATCCAGTGAACACAACAGGAGCCACAAGGCAGCACAACACCTGGCAATGGTAAACCTAAAATCACTACATGCTACACATCACAGAGCAGGGCCATAGGCCAGGAGAAGGAAGGAGAAGAAGAGAGGAGAGGAAAGAAGGCTTACCAGCGCCCATGGTCGAAGCTCCACGGCGACGGGGCAGTGCCCGTGTGGCCAATGGAGAAGGACCACAGGGAGGCGAGCTTCACCTACACCACCAAGGCGGCACAGAGGGTGCAGCACTGCACCAAGCCACGGCGGAGCAGCTAGTACCGGGAGCACGGCAACGCCGCACTGCCACCGGCACCCTAGGCTCGGGTACGGGTCGTGCACGGCCGCATCAGGCGAGGAGGAGTGAATCGCCGGGGTAGGAAGGGAGAGGATCGAGTGGCGCGTCGATTGCGCCGCAGCACGGCAGCGGAGACGACCGGAGCACGCCGTAATCAAGCGGCGACGGCGACAGAGGAGCTCGAGAGAGAGAGAAGGAGAAGGAGAAGGAGAAGGAGAGGGTCGGGTGAGAGTGTGGCTCGGTCGGGTTGACCACCGACCCGAGCCAGTCCTTGGTCTGGTTCAACCAGATTTGACCAAGGGTATTATGGTCATTTCACAAATCAAAGATTAATAATTCAGAAATATTTAAATTGAATAAACTTTGGAAATTCATAACAATTTCATATTAAATCAGAATAACATAAATAATATACCAAAATAAATAGAAAACTAAAATATATTTGTTTATATAAATAAACTACTTGTTTGATTAAATTTGTATCATTCAAAAATTGAAACAAATATTTACCTAAATTTGAAGATGGAGCTAATTTGAAATGCTATCTTGGATGCATTTCAAATACATTAATTCATATGTTTAATTTCAAATATGGAATTTGTTTCAATAATATTATTTATGACCATTTTAAGAATTCTATTTTAAAACATGTGTTAGTAATATTCTTTAAGTGGTTATTTAAATGGTATTTTCTATAAAGAAAATAATTATTATTCAAGAAATTTTAAATAGAAACAAATTGCTAAGTCATCATGTTATTATTCCATGATATCCCATATAGTTCTTAATTCATATGAGTGAATTCTCTACTTAAAAAAAAATATGACCATCTTGATTAATAACCTTTAGTGATTGGATTGTTTTGTGTTAGAACCTTATTCATATCCATAACCTAAAAGCAAACATTTAGTATCATGATGTTGTTTTCCTTTACTCTTATGTTTATATGGTACTTTAAGTTAAAGTTAAAAACTCATACTTCTTGTGAAGTAAACTTGAAGATAAACGAAATCTTTGATAAATCATCTAAACTTAACCACACACAATATCGGGAATTACTTCGGGGTTTTATAAAGTGCATTACATATATTATGCATAATAGCATATTGCTTCCTCAAACATTAGTCCTTACCGGACCAATGTCATTCTTTCCAGATTTTGGAGTTTATGTTATATCGAAGACCTTGGCTGCATAATCTTGCAGTCAAAAAGGCAAGTTCACTCTTGCTCATGTCCTACTTGATTATGTTTATCAAAGTAAATGAAAAATACTATGGTTTATCATTGCATGAAAAAGAAAAACCTATCTTCGAATGATTTGAATTGCTATATATATATTGTTGGCTGGCAGATGGAACCATGGTATGATGTGGTTGGTGGAGGTTCCATTTGCACGGGAAAGTATTATCTAGGATTTAATAACCAATGCCGTCAGTGTTCTTGCGCCGTAAATGAAGCGTTAACCATGAGACTTGGAATGGGACGGGAAAGTCATCTGTGATCTTTTCCCTTTCGCATGTCAACGGACTGCCAGTTCCGTAGGCTGTAGATCTTGCGGGACTACATGCACATGGGTGGGATCCCTTAATTCCCACGGTTTCTGGGGTCTATGATGGATTGTAGGGGTTGTCTGGAACAGTCTATCTTTATGGTATAGGGGAGGACTTCGGTCTGGAACAGTCTACCAAAAGATATAGGGGAGGACAAACCAACAAAAGGGTGGGCATGCGGGGTTGTTGGAGAAGCACGGCGAATGGCTTGGATCATCGACTGGGCCCCACACCAAAGGAAGTGTGGACGGGAAAGACTCGCCCGGTTGTGCAACAAGGCGTTGATCTCTTATGGGTAAAGTAACGCACCTCTGCAGAGTGTAAAAATGTGACATGTTACTCCCCGTTCCAGGAAGGAACGGCGAACGCTGCAGGAAAGGAGGCTCCTCAAGGCCCTAGCACCTGTGAATGGATGACGGGCATAGTTTTCTGAAGATAAAATAAATCTTTTCCTAAAAATGTTTTACAAAGATATGCATGTTCATCCATGACCTTTTGGTATGGATGGTAGATAGTGCATAAAACACCTTATTCCTATTATATGAACTTGCTGAGTAACGCTCGTGTTGCTCACTCTTTCCTCCGTTGACCCCTGCTTAGATTATTGGAGACAGCAGAGGAAGGACAGGAATCCACAGCGATGTTGGTGAGATCTTCGACAAGGAGTCAAATCAACCTGGAGGGACTGAAGGAGTCAACCTCTACTTTGCCAACGGATGCGTGGCGATAACAGTGCAATGGTGGACATGACGCCA
Source organism: Poa pratensis (assembly GCA_947311845.1). Lineage (NCBI taxonomy): Eukaryota > Viridiplantae > Streptophyta > Magnoliopsida > Poales > Poaceae > Poa > Poa pratensis. The sequence continues at coordinate 14,575,537 of CAMZMU010000075.1, read as the reverse complement.
ATGATGCCTACGAAGAGGACAAGGATTATAGGAAGGAGGAGTACTACTCCAGACAAAGATATTCCCGATGGATAGATTAGAGCTGTGACTACAGCAGTAGTGCATTAGGAGTTAGTAGTGGAGCTGGTATCTAGCTTAGTGCTTCGACTTGTGTCTTTCGGGAGTTTCATTTGCACGAGAACTACTTCTATTTGTAAAGGAGGTTCACGAGATTTTGTATTGAATAGTGTTGTAATCCTATAGTGTTACCTTGGACCGACTATGTTTCTGTTGTACTACTCTGAAGGATGTAAATTTTACGGAATGGTCCTTTCGTGAGTATTATGTCAACGACTTGTACACTACAACATGCAGTGGTGTGCTAGGTCACTACAGGTGGTATTAGAGCGAACGACCTTAGGATTAAAACCCTTTTAGGAGACTTGTAGGTTGGTAAGACTATAGGGAGTTATTATATTTAACTAAACTCTATATTTCTACAACTATGATGGTTATTCACATGAGAATAATACTGTCATATTTGTATATACATTTCCTTACCCAACTGGAGTAGATATTCTTATTTACTATTCTATAGAAATAACATACATCTACCTTAATTGTTTTCAACTTGGTATGACCAGTTAAGAATGTCTTGTACAAGTTGATACACCAAATAGATTACATCCACGTCGGTGTTACTTATATGGTATCATTGATAGCCCTATCCTACGAAGTAGAACCCTATCATAAGTTCGTGATGGAGGAAGTGAGAAGATGTTTGATGATAGTGGAAAATCATCGACACTCAATTATGAAAAGTATGCCAATACCCTAAGGATGAAGTTCAAAGGGGATTCACCTGAGTATAGTATAAAGTGTTAAGGAAATTAGGAGATGGCTTAAACAATGACGGAAGCTACACTACTACTTCTGATGTACCATGAGTAACTACATGAAGGATCTGGATATGTTCGCAAATAGATGTTCTAGCCCGACGGAAGATCCAAGCTACATGGAGTTTAGTTCCATAAGAAACCAAGCCATACCATAATTACTCTTTGAGTACTTTGTCCTAGGATTATTCCGTTGCAAATGGGCAACTGGTGTAACTACTGAGGCAAAGAGTTGTTTTAGACTATAAGGTAATATATATACCTATCTTGTAGTGCATAGCATCTAAGCCTGGGTACTTGAGATGTTTTTACTCAATGTACTACTTATTTTACGGGCTTATGTTGCATGATTGATATAAAACTGCATTTGCTATTTATTGGATCTTATTGGATTTTTGATTGGCTAGGTCGGTACATGAAGATAGAATTTGATGTACAATGGCATGATTGTCACATTGAGTTCTTTTCTTGATGTTACTGATCTAGAGTTAGATAGGATCCGTGTAAGGGAGAGACGTGCTCTCAGAAGTTCCAAACAGTAATGAAAGCTCATGAAGAGAAGAAAGTCAGGATGATCGAAGTAAACGAAGCTACATGTGGGGATGGACCACAACTCATATCATATTTGGATTCGGAGGTCAACAATATCAAAACATGGAAGAATGGAGGAACTACGAAAGTTCAAGGAAGAGTACCATTACCATTGGGAGAAAGGTTAATCAACAATGATGACAGGAAAGCTACATGAGAAATTCTACCGAGACTTATCCAAGGATGACGATTATTGAGTGAAGGACATCGAGCGGGAAATTGAAAGACGGTGGATGAAGCCACAATATGTAGTCATATATAGTTGGGAGTTGTTGTAACTTGGTGGAAGAAGTTGGTGTTGGGTGAACCAGAAGGCACAACTGAGATTTGGAAAAAGTTCAAGAAGAAGTTATATAGAACTTGTATGTCTAAAAGAGCCATGAAGTTGACGGTAAAGGAGTATGAAGTAACAATCCAATACTTAGCGGTCAATAACAAAGGCTGATATTTCAAGCAAGGCAAGATAGTAGTATCATCGAGATCAAGGCGACGAGATTTCAAAGTTCATTGTTACAATGGACACACATCAGAATCATGGGTGATGAGTTCATGGATTGTCGATTGTCCAAGGAGTTAGTGATTAGGAATGTCGCCAATAGAGACATGTGATGTCGGGAAATAGTGAAGTCACCGCCTATACAATGTCATTATAGAATGGGATCGATGGCCATAGAATTGACATCTTAGGTCTAAGGACTCAGATGGAAGTTGAACCAACATAAGATTGAAGAGTCACATCGTCTGTTCGATCAAAAGCAAGGAATCAGTTCCAGCAACAGACATATAAAAGAGTTGTTATATCAGCCGAGTTTGGACTAGATGACCAACCACTTATACCATTTAAAAAATAAATTACCTCTAATTGCAAACAGTTCTGCAATAGTTTCTTTCTCAAGACCCAAGGTAAGCCAACTGGAATGCTAGTGAGCGTGTCTATCTGATTTACCGGGAGATCTTATTGGTTGTTCATGTCATGGTGGACTTATCAATTGTTCTCCGGGAAGTTATTGGATGTTGGAAAGGATATCTCTTAACCGGAGAATGACTGGGGAATCACAACCTTGTGGAAGTACCCTGTATTTTTCGAGAAACTCTTAGGTATACTTGGTAGACGATTGAGTAGAAAGGTAGATAAATCTATTCAGCATAATAGATTTGGCATTTACCTGAGACTGAACAGATCCAACAGGATGAAGATCGATTAATCAATGGTCACGGCGAAGGAAGCCCTAGAACTTTCAAAGGGGGAAAGTGAATCCTGTAACCATATAGTACTTTGGAAAAGACAAGGTTGAAGTAAGAAAGAATACCTTGACTGAGACATAGCTGACTTGATCACAAATGCTCTAGAAGTTCTTCAGAATTCAAAAGAACTTCCTGAAACCTTCAAGTAGTGAGACTACAGAAACTGGTCGAAGGATGGATTAATCTTCACAGTAGAGTAGCCCAATCAACAAAGGATATTGATCAGGTTTATGGACAAAGGATCAATTATAACCAAGACCACAACAAAGAAAGATTTGACAATCTGATGTCGGAAGAACTGCCTCACATTCATCATTACGTGAGGGAAACCGCAACTTCGGGACGAAGTTTTGTTAAGGGGGAAAGACTGTAACATCCCAGCATTTAGGAGCTATCGGAGGGTAGAAATAGAAATTTGTGCATCTGCATGCATACATTTGAAAAACTCGAATAAATTTTTCGCAAACTAAAAACCCTGGAGTAGTCGGATTTCATTCATCTTGTTGAATTAGGTTTAGTTCATCCTTGGTGAATGCAAATAAATTTCGACATGAACTCTAGGTAATTTATTGGTTGTGGGAACTTTTGAATCCAGATTGAATATGCAAATAATTTGAATTTGTAAAGTAATTCAAATTAAAACAATGTAGTAACAAAAACAATAATTAAGTAAATGAATTTATGGATGTTTGAATAATTTAAATCTTTACAACACATATTACAAATTATACAATTCTTGCAAAGACAAACAGATCATTTTATTGATCAAACACAAAATACAATGTCTTTACAACTTTATTACCACAAACTGAAATTCAAAAAGGAAAATTACAATTGTTTCCTAAACTAAAATGTCTTGTATTCTTTCCTTCTTCTTCTTGATCTTTATTCCAATATTGTTTTCCTGCAAAACTAAAGAAAAACAGAAAAGAATACAAAGGTGGGGTTAGGATTAGTTTAACTCTCAGTCTACCAAAGAAATGCTTTGCTATTAACATCATTGAGTGTAATTAAGGGACTAAGTGTAGTATCTGTTCAAAACACACAAGTTTATGCCTCAGTGCAACCTCATCGGCTGGACTGCAACAGAAATCCACTTGGCATGTAAAAAAGAATGCAACCATGGGGATAATACCAACCAGCCGAAGCTCAGGTTCACAGAACCTGGGAAGCAACAAACCAGGCAGCACAATCACCACACACAGATTGGCTGTCAACTGCACAGCCATTTCACTCCCAGGGTAGGGATAAGAGCAAAGCCAGCCGTAGCAAACAGGAAACACGCCACTGTTTTCATTCACAGCACTCACAGCTTGAGTTCATTTCTCCACTGAGCTCAGCTCATCACAAAACCACTCACACCAACACTTTTCACCACACAATCCTTGCCAAAAGCAAGAGCAAGATGGAGTCGAAGCTCAAGGCCAAGCAGGAGCAAGGAGAAGGCCAGGAGCTAGAAGGGAGCAGCTGGAGCTGGAGGAGCAGGCCAGCAAGGTGAACAAGAAGGAGACCACAAGATCTGTTGATCAAGGAATCAAGAAAAGCCACAAGCAACACAGCAACACCACCACCACACCTGATAAGAGGTTGATGCTCTATTTCTCTAGCAAAATGAACTGCTATTTACTCATGGAGTAGGGTGGTGTATTTTTCCCTCAGCAAGGCATAGAAGTGCTATGCAAAATCTTCACAGGGAATTAAAAATAAGAAGCAAGCATAACATTTGTTCTTATTTACAAAAGGCCTCAGCCTGTGCATCATAGGCAGGGGCAAGTTATGCAATATTTAGCAAAGGCACAACATGCTAATAGCATGGTTTACACATAAAGGCAGCACAAGGCCAGTACTTGGTTGCTGGGCACAAAACCCACATAGGGGAGGAGCACCACAACACACACACATGCACCAAATGCACCACTGCTTAGTATAATTTATTTTGCCTAAGCTAAACACATGAAATTGCTTCTGTGTAACTCAAATGAGACATCACAGCAAGCAAAGCAACATCATTTAGCTCAAGAAACTAGATTAACTAACATAGGGCACAAATAGAGCTTGTTACACATGCACAGAACCAATTAGAGCTATACAGCCACAGATTTCAGCAGAGGCACATCTCTGACCACATGGTTCAGAGTAGCACACTCAAATTGCACTGTCAAAAACAGTTAACTGAACCTGTCGAAGGACAGAACCAGCAGTTCATCACCACCGCCAAAGCAACCAGCTAAATCATCTTCAGTAAAAAATTACAGAAGCATTATAGCATCATCCAGTGAACACAACAGGAGCCACAAGGCAGCACAACACCTGGCAATGGTAAACCTAAAATCACTACATGCTACACATCACAGAGCAGGGCCATAGGCCAGGAGAAGGAAGGAGAAGAAGAGAGGAGAGGAAAGAAGGCTTACCAGCGCCCATGGTCGAAGCTCCACGGCGACGGGGCAGTGCCCGTGTGGCCAATGGAGAAGGACCACAGGGAGGCGAGCTTCACCTACACCACCAAGGCGGCACAGAGGGTGCAGCACTGCACCAAGCCACGGCGGAGCAGCTAGTACCGGGAGCACGGCAACGCCGCACTGCCACCGGCACCCTAGGCTCGGGTACGGGTCGTGCACGGCCGCATCAGGCGAGGAGGAGTGAATCGCCGGGGTAGGAAGGGAGAGGATCGAGTGGCGCGTCGATTGCGCCGCAGCACGGCAGCGGAGACGACCGGAGCACGCCGTAATCAAGCGGCGACGGCGACAGAGGAGCTCGAGAGAGAGAGAAGGAGAAGGAGAAGGAGAAGGAGAGGGTCGGGTGAGAGTGTGGCTCGGTCGGGTTGACCACCGACCCGAGCCAGTCCTTGGTCTGGTTCAACCAGATTTGACCAAGGGTATTATGGTCATTTCACAAATCAAAGATTAATAATTCAGAAATATTTAAATTGAATAAACTTTGGAAATTCATAACAATTTCATATTAAATCAGAATAACATAAATAATATACCAAAATAAATAGAAAACTAAAATATATTTGTTTATATAAATAAACTACTTGTTTGATTAAATTTGTATCATTCAAAAATTGAAACAAATATTTACCTAAATTTGAAGATGGAGCTAATTTGAAATGCTATCTTGGATGCATTTCAAATACATTAATTCATATGTTTAATTTCAAATATGGAATTTGTTTCAATAATATTATTTATGACCATTTTAAGAATTCTATTTTAAAACATGTGTTAGTAATATTCTTTAAGTGGTTATTTAAATGGTATTTTCTATAAAGAAAATAATTATTATTCAAGAAATTTTAAATAGAAACAAATTGCTAAGTCATCATGTTATTATTCCATGATATCCCATATAGTTCTTAATTCATATGAGTGAATTCTCTACTTAAAAAAAAATATGACCATCTTGATTAATAACCTTTAGTGATTGGATTGTTTTGTGTTAGAACCTTATTCATATCCATAACCTAAAAGCAAACATTTAGTATCATGATGTTGTTTTCCTTTACTCTTATGTTTATATGGTACTTTAAGTTAAAGTTAAAAACTCATACTTCTTGTGAAGTAAACTTGAAGATAAACGAAATCTTTGATAAATCATCTAAACTTAACCACACACAATATCGGGAATTACTTCGGGGTTTTATAAAGTGCATTACATATATTATGCATAATAGCATATTGCTTCCTCAAACATTAGTCCTTACCGGACCAATGTCATTCTTTCCAGATTTTGGAGTTTATGTTATATCGAAGACCTTGGCTGCATAATCTTGCAGTCAAAAAGGCAAGTTCACTCTTGCTCATGTCCTACTTGATTATGTTTATCAAAGTAAATGAAAAATACTATGGTTTATCATTGCATGAAAAAGAAAAACCTATCTTCGAATGATTTGAATTGCTATATATATTGTTGGCTGGCAGATGGAACCATGGTATGATGTGGTTGGTGGAGGTTCCATTTGCACGGGAAAGTATTATCTAGGATTTAATAACCAATGCCGTCAGTGTTCTTGCGCCGTAAATGAAGCGTTAACCATGAGACTTGGAATGGGACGGGAAAGTCATCTGTGATCTTTTCCCTTTCGCATGTCAACGGACTGCCAGTTCCGTAGGCTGTAGATCTTGCGGGACTACATGCACATGGGTGGGATCCCTTAATTCCCACGGTTTCTGGGGTCTATGATGGATTGTAGGGGTTGTCTGGAACAGTCTATCTTTATGGTATAGGGGAGGACTTCGGTCTGGAACAGTCTACCAAAAGATATAGGGGAGGACAAACCTACAAAAGGGTGGGCATGCGTGGTTGTTGGAGAAGCACGACGAATGGCTTGGATCATCGACTGGGCCCCACACCAAAGGAAGTGTGGACGGGAAAGACTCGCCCGGTTGTGCAACAAGGCGTTGATCTCTTATGGGTAAAGTAACGCACCTCTGCAGAGTGTAAAAATGTGACATGTTACTCCCCGTTCCAGGAAGGAACGGCGAACGCTGCAGGAAAGGAGGCTCCTCAAGGCCCTAGCACCTGTGAATGGATGACGGGCATAGTTTTCTGAAGATAAAATAAATCTTTTCCTAAAAATGTTTTACAAAGATATGCATGTTCATCCATGACCTTTTGGTATGGATGGTAGATAGTGCATAAAACACCTTATTCCTATTATATGAACTTGCTGAGTAACGCTCGTGTTGCTCACTCTTTCCTCCGTTGACCCCTGCTTAGATTATTGGAGACAGCAGAGGAAGGACAGGAATCCACAGCGATGTTGGTGAGATCTTCGACAAGGAGTCAAATCAACCTGGAGGGACTGAAGGAGTCAACCTCTACTTTGCCAACGGATGCGTGGCGATAACAGTGCAATGGTGGACATGACGCCAATGATGCCTACGAAGAGGACAAGGATTATAGGAAGGAGGAGTACTACTCCAGACAAAGATATTCCCGATGGATAGATTAGAGCTGTGACTACAGCAGTAGTGCATTAGGAGTTAGTAGTGGAGCTGGTATCCAGCTTAGTGCTTCGACTTGTGTCTTTCGGGAGTTTCATTTGCACGAGAACTACTTCTGTTTGTAAAGGAGGTTCACGAGATTTTGTATTGAATAGTGTTGTAATCCTATAGTGTTACCTTGGACCGACTATGTTTCTGTTGTACTACTCTGAAGGATGTAATATTTACGGAATGGTCCTTTCGTGAGTATTATGTCAACGACTTGTACACTACAACATGCAGTGGTGTGCTAGGTCACTACAGTCTGGACCAGGGGAGCGCCACAAGGCCGACGGTTGAACTTGGGAGGGTAAACGCGCGCCTCAGAACGATTTTCCACAGCAGCGTCACCATATGGCTAAGAAGCAATGAATCCACTAAGCCGAGGAATGGTGAGGCGGCAAAGAGGGGCCTTGAGCCTTCAAAAGGCAGGAAGAAGGGGTAGGGCAGTGAGAAGACGGAGTGTGTGACGAGGCCTAGGCAGCCGTCACGCTCGCAATAGAGGGGAGGGCGAGGGAAGTAGGGTGTCTCCATCTGGGAGTCGACCTCTATATGGTCAACGCACTCCATTTCACCTCTTGAATTTATTATAACACAATGCTCCTCTCTAAGCCTTAAAGCTAAAGTAACATCCAATCAAACGTTGGCACATTACCATTAGGGAATTACAACATGCGAGTTGAAGCAGATTGTAATTATTGCAAAATTGCACAACAGGCTAATTATAAAACCACTAGTATTCGGTATGGCATTGCATATGTCAAGGTAATAATGAACTTATTGCACAGAAGTTCGGTACCAGACAAAACAGCAAAACAAATTGTTCAAAGCATATAGCAAATGATATGGAAGTGAACTTCCTCACAAAACGACAACTATAACATGCTGTTGCCAACAGGCACAACAGGTGCAACATAAGCAGATGTAGTATACTTCGAGAACCAACTTGCCAGCAAGCTAACTGATCCTTGAACTTAATTCACAGTAGCCATAGATGAGCATGATCAACACCAAATGACTTTTTAGTTTCCATCACACTGGCCATTCTCACGGTACGGTAGGTAGTTAATCCAATGAGAGACTTGAAGCGCAAAAGCATGCCTACAGTGACTGGATTTGAGTTCCTTCGATCAAACCCTCATGACTGAGTGTCCAAGGGTTCTGCGTACAACTCGTCCCCATCAGACCATCCACAGATCAATCATCCTCCACCCTTCCACTGGCCTGGAAGACCTGGCACACCCTGTAATTGCCAAATCAAACAATGCGAAGGGTCCATACAGCTGTTAAGAAATCATAAGCAGGGAAGCTCATAGTATCTACTTACAAATTCGAATGGCAACAAAAGTTCATCCAAGAGAAACTAATTAATCAGTCTTAACAGCAAAAAAGTGAATCCTATATGGAATAGTTATGGCAAGTTTAGTATTCCTTATGTAGATTTGGCACTACAAGCACAAAAATATTTGATGAATGCCAGTACCCGAAACAAATAGCTTAAAAACCCTCTGAAAAATGTAGTACAGTCAGTATGTGATTAATTGCAGAAACATAGAATTTAATCAACTGAAATAATCACCAACAGTTGCAAATTATATGAAAATTACACTGAAATAAAGCAATACATATGACGATGCCAGTTTCATATATAATAGCAAAATGGTGACATAACAGGAATGAATCAATTGCGTTTGCAAGAAAAGCAATGAAAATTTCAAGTTCAAATAGTAATGCCCAACTTTAAAACACAGCTTCATGTTGTGCACCAACTCCCACTGAACTATCATCAAGGAAATGCTGGAAAGCATAAAACTTACCAAACCTAACAGCAGCACTTGCTATGCTTCCAAGATCACCATTCTCCAAAAGAAATTTAACGCTATGAAAGAGCTGCAGGTATGGGACCGAACTGAATAGGTATCAAGCGTGCCACTTACTCCAACAGATCCTCAGCAACTCCTGCACACATAGAATAAACATATAACTGAGTACTACTTTAGATATATAACCTAAATTAGCTCTGGCAGAAGATAAAACAAGAGCATACAGACTGGCATGGAGAAGCATTGAAATTAAAACGCAAGTCTAGTGTCCAATTTCTCGATCTATAGGAAGAAAGATGTTTACCAGTAACCATCCTGGTACAAGCTACTCAGTCACACGAGATAACGGCCAGATCCAATTGGTTTTGTTGGCTGCTGTTCAGCAACTTGACCACTTTGCTGATTAATTTGTTGGTGGCTTTGAACCATATTCTGTTTTGCAGGGTCAAAAAGGTGGAAATCTTGCCATGTTTTCTCATTGGCGCTTCGGGCATGCACCCCAGAAACCTGCTGGTTCCCCGGGAAAGGGTAGGGAGTGGTGAAAGCACTGCTAGTACTGTAAACATCAGGATAAGTAGCTCTTCCGTTGTGAACATTGTCCATTGATGGCTGGTAGCCATCTAGCCAACTGTAATCATCAATCTGTTGGTGCTGCGGCTTCTCAAATGACATGAAATCATCATGACGCTTTGGGGTGATGTGGTTAAATCCGGGAGGAGGACCAGCAGGCCTTGATGGACGACTAACAGGATTCTTCTTAGACACAGCTACAGCTACAGGTGCCTCAGTGGGTTTCATCGTCACCCCACCAGATGCTGCTACTGACGGTACAATTGTATCAGAAGTAGATGGGATAGTCTCTTCATTAGCATTCACCTGATTATGCATGAAACCTGTATTGTTATGACCAGATTCAACAAATACATGTGGTGAATGTGCCATCGACTGTAATCCACCCTGAAACCTCTGCTCAAGAAATCCATTTCCAGCCAAATGAACATTGTTTAGTCCCATCATTCGGAGTCTTTCTTGTTCAAAGAGTAATTTCAAATAATCCTGGCCACCGGTATGTGGAACCATTGATGCAGATACACGCGGGTCAGAGACGACGCCTGAGAAAGTTGGCATTGTGTTCAGAGGACCAACAAGTGGTGCAACACCTGAGAAAGTTGGCATTGAGTTAATAGGACCAACAAGTGGTGCACCACTACTTGCCCAGCTGGAAGTAGGAATCCCAACAGGCTGCACAAATTCATAAGGAGCCGACATTGGAACGTTGCTAGGAACAACCTCTTGACCGCCATTGGGAGCCCTACCAACAGAAGACGTGGGAAGTGACCCGTTAACAGTACAACTACCAGGAGCTGATACAGATGAAGTAGTCTGGATAGCACTTTGTCCACCCATGGTTGGCCAACCAGCAGAAGACATTTGCACAGGCTGGATGTATCCATTAACGGGTTGTTCAGGAAGTACTTTGGGGAACTTATCAGAAGCTGTAGGCTTAAAAACAATTTCTTCATCATCTTCTCCTTCGAATAGAACTGTGCTCCCGCTTGCATTGCTCCAACATTAGCTGCCACTGAATCAAATCTGCTAACAGTTTCATGTTCCACCTCAACAGCATTCACTTCAGGTGTGTTGGAAGATCTACGAGTAGAGATAGCAGCTTCTGAAACAGGAGGTTCCTTAGCCAGAACAAACTTTCTTGAAGATGAATCGAAAAATATTCTCAGTTGATCAATCTGAACGAAATTTAGGAGAGACTTCCCTGCAGAAAGTATCCGTTGAGCCCGTGCTTTCTTCTCCTTGGTGCTTCCATCATTTCCAAATGTGTGCTTGCTTGAGAAATCCAAGATAACATGTGCAGGCACCAAGGGCAAGAACCCCCTTAATTCGAAATCTTCCCACAATGCGAGTCGATTGCCAGTTTCACCCTCCTCATACACACCCATATCGAAAAAGCAAGCCTCATCATCATCACAATCGATGGAAGCAAGGTCTGTAAGGATGAGCTTATTCATAAGTGAGACACACTGATTCCAGAAGAAAGATCGGGCATTTGCATGCTTTCATCCATCTCCGAATCAGCAGCTAACTCTGGATGGGATGCCAGCCATTCAATGTAGACCACAATGGCTGGAAGATAGAAACTTGATGCAATGTCACGAAGCTCTGAGCATCTTTTGAGAATACGTCCAACAAACTCAAAAGCGGCTGTAAATGCATTTTGAAGCAGTACCCTGCGTTGCACAATTTCAGCATAGGATTGACTATCTGGTTCCTTTCTCACGTTGTGCACTGTGAATATCAGGATTGCAATGAGTCGAACAATAGCTAATGCATTCTCTGCAGCATCAGAACCAAAATTGAGCTCTTCATTTGGACCAGAAGAGAGGAGAATTTTCAGATCATTGCGGACGACATCAAATAGTTCTTCAAATGTTTCCAAACTGCCAAAGAGATTAAAAAATTAGCCAGAGAGAGAGAGAGAGAGAGAGAGAGAGAGAGAGAGAGAGAGAGAGATAAACGACGGCAAGTACCTAGTCCTTGTAAAAAGGATTCCATTCAGTCTAACAAACCGCACAAAGAAGGATTTCAGTGTATCAGGTATACTTTGCTCTCGCTCCTTTGAAGTTGCTTCAGTATTGACATCTTTGGGCTGAAACCTTATTTCACCCCGTCCTCTGCCCCTCCCAGCTGACCGTGGGGGTAGTGTCCTAGCAGTGGCAACTTTGTTGTTGCTTGGCAGCTGTGCATAGCTCTGGCGATTCTGCACGAGTAATACTGTCAGAAATAGAACCTAAAGGCATAGTGCAGGTCTGGCAAGTCAAGTTCTGTTAATATTACAAAACAAGTCCCTGATAAAACACCCAAGATTCTGCACAAGTTATACTGCCAGAAGTAGAACCTAAAGGCATAGTGCCCCTGATAAACCAACTAAAGCTGACAATTGTAATGCCAGGTTACAGAAATTCAGGGTCCTTTTTTATTTTTCAGAAATGATCAGGCCATTATTTATTAAAGAACTAGAAAGATAGAGAACATATAACCAAATGAAATGCTCCACAAGGGGAACAAGCAGTGACAGGGAACCCCATGTAAGCAGCAAAACGTAACATGCTCCATAAGAACATGAAATGGTATGATAAAAGAAAAAGGCAGCAACCCTAGGTTGAAGCTAGATCCTAGAGCTGGGCTCTGTAACAGAAAAGAACGATCATCAAGCAAGACTCAATCAGTAAATCCTTCATAATTGTTACGATAATCTCAAAAACTGTTCAATACGAGCAACACGGAAGCATTTTCCCCAACAAATTTGGTTCAAATGAAGATAGTCGACAGGAAAGATAACAGAAAAGGAAGACGAGACAAGGAATATCCACACATACTTGTACTACACTAGGTACACATGCACATAAACTTGAGGGGTGCTCCCTCCATATGTGTTTATAAGGCCCGCAAGTATTTTAATAAAAACTTTGACCATAAATTTCATCACCAATATATAACGATACACCACAAAAAGTGCACTAAAAAGAAGTTTCCAGTGGTATACTTTTCTTGGTGTATTGAGTTATATTTTGTAGATCAAATCGATGGTCAAAGTTTAGCCAAAGATGTCAGGCTATTCAAGCTTGGCTTGTTACATCTCACAAGGTCAAGGCTCTGAGTTGTGCTAGAACCGAACCTAGAAGAAAGCCTGAACTATTTTGAGCAACTGGAACAGAAGAAATGTAAAATTAAACAATCAAAATCCTCGCACGAAATTACAAGCGTAAGAAACTTGTAATGGAGACGTCGTAGCACAAAGACTGAGAAAAGAAATAAACCTAAAATCTTGCAAAGGGAGTGCAACTATGGCCTATAGGAACTTCCTATAATATTCTAAAACCAGTAACACTGCAGAAAACGAGTCATGAAAATTGTGTCATATCTGCGTAGCAACAGTGGCCACCTGATATATGAGGTACAATAAGGGTCAGAGAAGCATAACTAGGCGTGGCTATGGGCCTAGGCCAAACATGATGTCAGTTTAGACGGAACTCAGAAGAGCACAATGACACAGCTGAGATGTAGAGAAAACTGAGTTGTTGACACGGCTTAACATGATCAGTTATATTCACTTTTCACTACCAAAGCATGTGTATTTAAGCTAGTATCAAGTTAAAAGGTAACTAACTGGACTCGCAACAAAGACATAAAGCTACGCATCTGAGTATGGATAATCTAATCATTCATATCAGAGAAGTATGATGTTAGATAAATGGGGAGCCAAGCAGCTTCCAGTACTAGTGACTTGCATAGAACTAAAGATTTTCTCTCTCTTTCTCTCTTGTGAATTATACAAATGTTGAAGGGTACCAAACCGGACGACAAACGCAGGAAAGAGCAGTACACTACTATGGGAATAAGTTAGTAAAGAACATAACAACGATACCTTCTCAAAAGCAAGAATGAGGTTGTCCCGTGCTGTAGAGAAGGGAGTGTCTACAGCTAAGCTTCGAAAGTATCGGTAGACAGCCACTACCTCATTGCTTGAGTAAGAAGCTAATATAGCAAGCTGACAAGTACAATCAGAGTCATCATTAGAAAACTGAACAGAAATATATGAACATTTGAGGGAAGTGAGATTATACCTGATGGTGTGGATTGCCGCTGGAAGGGCAGACTGCAGCTGCCTCCTTGTAGTAACTAGAAGCCGCAGCATACTCACGACTTGCAGAATCACCATCACCAAACATACCCTTATAACGGGCCAGATCACCCAGATATATGAGGCAACGGTGGCATGATATCATGGCTTTCTTCGCATCAGCTGTTTTCTTATCATTTTTTGCAGGGTTGCTTGCATTGTCAGGAGACTCGGAGAAGTAACCCAGAGGAAGGCCATAAGTTGATTTGATCTTGAACATCAAGTCATGATAGAATCCCGATGCTTCTGAAAGAAAGCTCCTGAAGGCCGACTTAATTCTCTTGATTCGATCTGTGTTGCCATTGGTTTTCCCATTCTGAGATGCAGCTGAACCTGCAGCATTGATGTGGTGCCTGAACTCCTCAATTCTTTTGTAGTGCAACTGCCACAAGATATACTCAATCTCATGCTTCTCACAAAACTCATGATCTGCCAGAATCATCTTCTCAAAATTCTCGCGCATCTGAATCCATATGTTGGGATCGGAAGGGACTTTGGACTGTGCTGACTTCTCCAGAAGCCTTTTGAGTTCAGCATTCTATACAAATAAGAACACTGTGTTATCATTATATCCGAAACTCACACATGCACTGAATTTATCTACTGAACAATTTGATCGCATGGGAAACCCCAAATAGCAAATAAGAGATGGAAATTGCTAATTCTAGTTTTCTTTTCCAAGCTTGCAAACATCCAGGGAAACCATTAAGTCGGATAGTCAGAGTATGTCAACTTCTCTTGGTAAAAATCAATGGTTGGTGGTTAAAACTGTCAAGTCATAATAATCCATTCACATTACTTGGTCTATCCAAGAAGGTAAAGCAGTACAGTTACCACTTAAACACCGATATGATACTGACAAGGAAGAAGAATATGCACTGAGCGCAGCATACAATACAGATACAGCAAGAAGTTACATGAAACACAGCCGGATATGACACTAACGAGGAAGAAGAATATGCACCGAGCGTCGCATACAATGCAGAAGTTACATGAAACACAGCCCGAGCGGAAGCAGCCTAGCGTGAAACAACTGGACGTAAGGCATACAAGGGAAGCTCACCTTCTTAAAGAGGCGCTTGGCGAGGTCCTGCGAGGGAGGGGTTGCAGCACTATCCATCGGAACAGTCATCATTCATCAATCGAACATCAGTCTCATCACCTGCAACATCGACCAACAAGCACCACCGGAGTCAATCAATCACCCGAGGAAACGAAAAGACGGGTACGTACGGAAATAACGCGACCACGCAAGCACAGTGGACCTGGCCCAACCCTAACTCCCTCCCGCCCGCCCGCCCAGCAACAACAAATCAAGGGGAGGTAGACAACAAATCCCTGCGCCTAAATCCCCCAGCGGCAACACCGAGAGGTCTCCCCGGATCTCTCCCTTAACCCCAACCACCTACGGCGCGGGAGGGCGGGTTCTGGTCGAAATCTACTGTTCCGGCGCCGGGGAAGTCGCGATCTGGGGAGCGGAGGGGGCGAATCTGCGGGAATCGAGCGGGTGGGCGCGAGGAATCGGTACCTGGTCGCCGCCGCCGTCGCCGTCGTCGTGGTCGCCGCGACGGGAGCGAGGGAGGAGGAGGGGAATTTGGACGGGAGAGAGAGGTGAAGGGAGGAGGAAGCGGAGGCTATTTTTCGTCTTTTTGTTTACGGGTGTGTGGTCTGGTGTGCCGTGTTGGGGTTGGACTCGCTCGACCCAAGGGCGGTCTGGGTGGCTGCTGGGTGGGCCCACGTGCCGCCTCTATCTTTACCAGATGGCCAAATATTTTCCAGAAGTTTCGTATCTCGTACGGGAAGGGTATTTTCTATGTTGTCACTACTTTTGTAATACCACCCACAAATACACATGAGTATCATATCATCATAGTATCTGAGGTTTTAATTACAAAATCAATTAACTATTTTTATGAGAAAACTTATGTTAAATCTTTCTCTCAGCACCGGTGGCTAAATAAATTTAGCACGTTGGAAACTTTCCGGTTTTATTCACTCGTGACGGCGTGATTGGCCAAATCACATGATATAATCCGAACTCAATCCATTCTATCTGCTCAGCGGTGATGAAAATAGTCACCGTCTCTTGCATGATATCACGACATGTATCTTGCGAACATATTGCTTTGTTCTCAGTTGTTTGCAATCAGAAACTCTTTCGAGGATTGCTCATAGTACATTCATCGTACTCGTTTTTATTAAAACTCTTAAACTATCACATAGATGTTGATTTTCACAAGACATTTTATCACACATTTATTTAAAACAACTTTTAAATCTTTACATGAAATTACTCTTTTAATTCAGCCCAGCTTTATTAGAAGATATCACATTGCTCCCACTGACTTTCAAGTCCCTTCGTCTTATAGCAAAATAGAATAAATTTTGTCTTCATTAATACGACTGAATTAACGCTCATAATGTAATTTTCAGACTAACTAGTAATCTGAAGAATACAATTATCTTAGCAATTTTCTTTTGCTAATTTAGATCCTCTATCAGTCTCAAGCAATTGATATGACAAGTTTTACGGTTTTACCTTATCACTATCATTTTATTCGCCCTTGATGAAACTATTCCAATCAAGACTAGCTTTATGAATATTAGATATTCATATATGTTCTTCTTTATGAAATATTCATGTCCCGTGATGCAACATCACAAACAGAACTCTCAAGATAAAACATTGGAGTTACATGAGCACTTCCTTATTTTGGATCTATGTGACTTTTGTCATCACGTATGAGCTTCATTTATGTTTGTAATGTTCTACATTTGTTGATCATCGTATTGGAATCTTGATTACTCTATCACTAGTGAATATTACATCAAAATCCTCACATGATCATTTTACAATACATAGTCCAATTTTGATGTATCTCATACATAAACTACATGATAAGGTGATGATATGGAAACATTTGCATGTTACCATTTTTCATTGTAACCTTTCTCCAAAGATTCTCAATCTTAGCTAGTATTATTTCCACCTCAAAAAATCTGATAAGAAAAGTTTCTCTTATTCCAAATAAATGCATCGCAAAATCAAGCTCCAGTATTAAGAGCGCAAAAAAAAGGTCGAACAAAGGCTGCAAATAATTGCATCAAACTATAAAGCTCCCCATCAGGAGCACAAAAATAAATAAATTTGCATGTCACGACATATGAATATATCTGAATGAGCATAATTTGTTGTTCTGATAGTGATAGCCTGTATATAAACACCCATTATTACAAACTGATCAAATTTGGTTTACGAAGGAAAAGAAATAATTATTCAAGTGAATCAAGAGTACTTCTTAATTTGGCATAGAAGGCCAGCTCTTCAAGTACTTGAAAATCAGGCCAACTTCATTTCCCAACAGTGATGTTTTGTCTTTTAGAGCTTCTACTTCTTCAATAGCTTTGTGAGTTAACCTCATGCAAAATATCACAGAGTCTTTTGTACTCATATTGCTTGTCCGAGTGCTCTAAACTCAGTCGTGGAATCTCTGCTTCACTCCTAAGTAATGCAGAACTAGCTTAATTCAGCTTAACAGAGAGGGATGCCACAAGCCTTTTCCTCTCAGCCTATTGCTCTATCACAGATAGTAGCTTATCGGACGTGTCCTTTAAGTCATTGTCATGCGATGCAACCTCGCTCTCAGCTTTCGCAATAGCTTCAGACTGTTTTGTCGACACATCGCCGATTCCCCCGCTAGCTTCTTGCATGCCGACGGAAATGGAAATGAGCCTTCCAAAGCCTCACGGACAGAAGCAACCTGAGGTATAGATGGAAGCATCAGAACGAGCACTCGTAAAAAAATCTTGGCGTTGAGGTTCCACAATGGTGGAGGCATCTAATCATTCAAGGGCCTTCTGCAATGCTGACTCGGTGGCCTTTATAAAAAAAACTCCGTGAAAACGTCCATGGTTGGCACTACAGTTTGGACTAACACTCCCTTGTCAACAATAGGAACGTCTTCAGTACCTTCAAATGGTCAAGAGATGAATAAATAAATAAATAAACAAGAATAAAAGTATATGGCAAAATACATTAATTAAATAAAACTACCATGCGCGAAGACTGGCGAGATAGTGGAATCATCGGTTACAGGAGACATGTTTGTACTCAAGCCTAGGCCAAGAGTTGAAGCATCAAATGATTCTGTTACGCCATAATCGTCTATGTTTAAATCATCCAGATCTCCCAAACACGTGAGCTACATCTCCGATAAGTATATTATCCAGAGTTGTGCAACTAAGCTGATCCGGTACATACAAAGGTACATCTAATTTTATAGGACTGGAAGTGTTCTCGTAATGGGCAAAATCAAATTTTCTATTGGCAGCAGGCCTTGCTTCCTCATCAGAAGAGACTAGGTGAATTTCGGCGCGGCGGCACGCCGCGCTATCAGTGAAAATTGTGTGTATGTTCTGGATACACTTTGGTTAGAACAGCCTGTATAAACCTGTACCACCTGAGCTGGTCAAGGCAGGAAGAATGGTCGAATATCTACCAGTGCGGCTCGACCGGTCAGAAAACACTCGTCGTCGAGGTGCGGCGGAAATTTGGAAGGCCTAAGAATGCAACATTGCAGGGCAAGGACGTGTTGTCGCTGGTGGTTCAGCCAGGGATGGACATGCTCATGATCGCCAATTCATAGCGATGACGTTGCCCTGTCCAAATCGTCATGTCAACAAATACTCATGCATACAGAAGCTTTTAGAATGTTCGCGAGACTGTCAGAGTAGCACGAAAGTATACTGCCTATTTATTGTAAATCTTGCGTTCTTTGGCATTCAAGTGAGTGTTGCATTCATCGTTCCAAGACAGCTGTAATATAACACCAGGCACTGCAATATCAGTGACGTATAAATGTGTCTGCTGCCATTTTATATGCAGCCACACACTATGTTTCCATTAGAAATACCAACTGGGGGTCATAACATAGCCTGAAGATCAATTCCTGAGCCAGAGAGAGGAGGCTGGCGCTACCAGCGGACTGACGGCGACTCCATGGCGAGCTCCACTCCAGCCTGATCCCCGCCGGCCATCTCGGTTGCCCTGGTGCCATGCCTGCGTCGGCTGAACCCGTGTCCCCTGTGGTGGCGGGGGACCCGGATTCGCTGTGCGGGCGGCGCTGGGCAGACGTGGCCGACGAAATGGATGAGGCGGAGGCGGTTCAGCGGGAATTGGAGCGGCGCTCCTCATCTCCGGCGCTGCCCACGCTCGGGGAATTCATGGAGCTGGCAAGGCGGTCGCCGGCGCGTCGTCGAGGCGTTCTCTGGCCATCCGCGCGAAGATCGTCTCATGTGGGCGCGCCCTTGAGCACGTTGGCTGCCGGCGGGTCCCGCTCGGGGCCTGCACGGGCTGGTCTGGTAGGGGAGGCTGCTGTAGAGGCGAGCTCTGCGGCGGCGCCCCAGCCGGACTTGGCCCAGGCGGCCGGCGGCGCGGCGGCGACGCCAGCGGAGACATCGGGGACGACGGGGCGTGGACGAACGTCCTTGCTGGGCCCTGGGCCGACTGCGGCTAACCCTAGGCCCAGTAAGGGGATTCTCGGCCCACGGCCCATGTTGGCCTGGAGGAGCCAGGACGCCAGATCGGGCCGCAACCTCCCTGTTGGGCCACCTCAGCTCAACGGGCCGGCCCAGGCGTGGCTCTGGATCCACAAAGGGGCCCTTGATCTGGCCCACGCCACTCCAGCTTCGTCTGCGCAAATCTCAAAGCACCGTAGGTCAAGTCGTCGCATTCGTCTCGCGAAACCGCCGCCGCCACTCGACATCTCCTTCGTCGACGCCGTCATGAAGCGCCGCCGGAGCCGGAGTCCTTCCCCTCGCCGCCGTGACGCCCGCGCCTCGCCGCCCGCCCGGGCGACCTCGCCTCCCCGTGCTCGCGCCTCTCCGCCTCCCCGCCAGCAGGCTGCGGTGTACCGGCCGCCGCCGCGAAGGTCTCCTTCCCGCCGTTCCTCGGTCGGCCCCCCTCGGGGAAATCGCAGCGCTGCCCCTCCTGCCCGTGGCCCTCCCAGGCCGAGGTCTCCCCCTCGTCGCGGAGCTTCACCGGGTGGGCAGCGCAGGGAGGGCGCCCTGCGGGCTGAGCTCGACCTCCGGCAGAGAGACGGGCACTCCCAGGCCGTGGAGGGCTCATGGCGCTCGGGCAGGGGTCGCTCACCTCCTCGCAGGGAGCAGGCCAGTCCCCCGAAGCAAGGTCCGGTGCAATCAGCAGCAAAGAAAAAGAAGAAATCCAAGAGGAAGAAGAAGCCGGTGGTTGCCGCGACCACGGGAGAAAGCCAGCCAAGTGTAGCTGCGGCTGGTGCCCCAGCAGCGGCCCGTGGAGCCGTCGGACGTCCTATGACGTCCGTCCTCGAGTTCTACGGGCATGGCATTGACGGCGGTTTCTACTACGTGGACACGGGTGGTATCAAGTTGGCATCTCCGGCCCATTTGGCAGTGGTGACCATGCTCCCCGAGCAGAACTTGGCTCCATCGGTGGTGATATCGGCCGAGACCATCCGCTCTGAGCTTGCGGGCTTGGAGAGTGGGTGGACGTGGGTGGTGAGGGAGATCTCCCCGACTGAGTTTGTGGTGGCGTTCCCCACTGCACAGCTCCTCACCCACCTGTCCTGGAGTCCGACCATCACTCTCCCGATCCACAGCATTCGCGTCTCCATCAGGCCTTCCGACACCGACCCGGACGCGCCACCACCACTCGCCGAGGCTTGGGTCCGGATCCACGGGATCCCGTCTGAGCTGCGGAAGGAGGTGGGCTTTGTGGCTCTCATCTCTCAGGCCGTTGGTCGCTTTGAGGAGGTGGACGAGAGCACTCTGCCAGGGGATGGCCCCGTGCGGATCCGGGTCAAGGCACCGGACCCCGCCAAGCTCAACATCCCCTTGCCCACCTTCTACTTCGACGGGGTGGGCAGGACCTTGGTGGTGGAGCTGGAGTCTGAGGTGGACCGGCCGAGGTCCACTTCCCCTCTGGCCACTCACTCACCGTCCCCGCACCGCAGCCCTTCCGCCAGCGGGGAGGGAGACTCTTCGGAGGACGACCCGTCTGACGGTGACGTTCCCCACGCCACGGACGCACGCCCCCCTCCTGCGACTTCAGCTCCGCCTACTACAGCGCCGCCGCCCGCAGGGGTGGCATCTCTTGCAGGTCTCAGGTTCAGGCATCTTCGCTCGGACTGTCCGACGTCCGCCAGGCTCCTTCACTGTCTTTTGGATTCCCGCTCTCACAGTATGGTTCCAACCTTTGTGAGGGGCCGGGATCCATGGACATCTCCGGCCTCGTCTCGTCTGCCTTGGGGCTTCAGCCCTCTCCTCAGGCGGAGGTGGAGGAGTCCGACGACGCGCCGAGTGTGGGGATGGAGGTCATGGCCCCTGACACTCCGCGCTCCCCGGGCGCGGTCTGGTACACCCGCTCCCCGGGCACCCCGGCAGCTCCGGTCCTGGAGCCGGTCACGGTCATCCCCGACACTCCTGTGACTGGCACCAGGGGCGCCCCAGGCGCCATCGGTCTTCCCCTCCCGCCCCTGACACTCGTCGCCACAGCGCGCGCTTGGCGAGGGCTAGGACTGGAGGAGAGGCGGTGGAGCCTACTGTCGCGATGGTGGCGTCTCGCCGTCGCGAGGCACTTGACTGTGGGATTGGTACGTCTCGCCCTACGCCTACCCCTACTCCTCCCCCTTCTGGTTCCCGTTTCTCGGTTCTCGACTCTGTTCCGCTAGACCATCTTGCTCAAGTTGCAGGGGACTGTGACATTATTTTCCGTGGAGAGCGAGGGCCTCGCCTTGAGCAGATTGCGGCCATCAAGGCTAAGGAGGTCTATGAGGGGGCCCTAGCGGCAGCTCGTGCTCAGCGGAGCATGAGCGGCAGGGGCCCCCGGCTCCCGCTGGACCTGTGCAGGAGGCACAAGGGTCTGGCAGTGGAGCCCCTCCTAGGCCTGATGATGCCACAGTTGCTGTGCCTACTTCCCAGCCTGGGAAGAGGCGCGGGAGGCCCCCTAAGTCGACGTCCCGGCCCTCGACCTCTGTAGGGCCCAATCGGTCCCCCTTAAGGGGACCAACCCCGACATTGTTTCTCAATGAATGTCCTCACATTCATTTGGAACATGAGGGGGTTTGGGCAGGAGGGCCGACGCCGCCAGTTGATCAACTATCTGAGAGACGAAGATGTGGACATTGTGGGTTTGCAGGAGACGATTCGCCAGGATTTCTCGATCTCAGAGCTAGAGAGCCTAAGCCGTCACAAGTTCTCGTGGCATTGGCTCCCGGCGACGGGACACTCAGGGGGCATCCTCCTTGGTGCCAAGGAGGATACCTTTGAGATAGAGGATATGGACCGCGGGGAGTTCTTTGTGAGCATGTTGCTCACCCATAGACGATCGAACCTCCGCTGGGAGGTGATTATTGTCTATGGCCCCGCGGATCACCGGAGGTCCGCTGAATTCTTAGCTGAGCTCAAGGCAAAGGTGGAGCGATGCCTACCCCTGTGGTGGTGGCAGGCGATTTTAATCTCATTCGCTCCCCTGATGACAAGAGCTCGGATAATGTGGACCTCCCTAGGATGCGTATGTTCAACGACTGGATTGCTGACATGGCTCTGAGGGAGATCACTCGAGTTGGGGCACGTTATACGTGGTCCAACAACCAGGCCGTCCCGATCCGGAGTGTGCTTGACCGGGTATTAGTGTCGGTGGAATGGGAAGTTGCCTTTCCTCTGTGCTCGCTTCGTGCGGTTACTAGGATTGGCTCAGACCATTCCCCCCTCCTCCTCTCGTCTGGAGGGGGGGCCCGCCGAGGTCGAACCGCTTCCACTTTGAGGAGTTCTGGCTTGGTCAGCCGGGATTTGTGGAAGCGGTTCGCCAAAAGTGGGACTTGGCGGTCGCGACTCCCCCCCGCCCTATAATGCGGTTGACATTTGGCACCACTGTGCTAAGGTCGTGCGCCAATTTATGAGGGGGTGGGGCGCGAATTTAGGCGCGGAGGTGCGTAAGAATAAGGCGGACATCCTCGCCCAGATTCAGACGCTTGATATGGCGGCTGACTCGACAGGTTGTCCGCGGATGGATGGTTGGAGCGGTATGCTTTGGAGAACTCCTTGATGGAGATCTACAAAGGCGAGGAGATATTCTGGCGACAGCGTAGTCGCCAGAATTGGATTCTTCGCGGAGATGCTAATACAGCATACTTCCATGCCATTGCTAATGGTCGCCGTCGTAGGTGCTCTATCCCTTGCTTATGGGCGGATGGCCTCCTATTAGAGGAGGCCCAGGACCTTTCCGACCATATATACTCCTTCTATAAGGAGTTATTTACGGAGGGTCCCCGCACGGGAGTGGCTTTGGCCGCGCACTTCTGGCCCTTAGGGGCCTTAGTCTCGGATGACGAGAATAGGGAGCTTACTCTCCCATTCAGTCCCGAGGAGGTGCGCCGGGCCATTATGGGGATGAAAACCAGTTCGGCCCCAGGGCCGGATGGTCTCCCTGTATCCTTCTTCCAGAAGTTCTGGGAGTATATTGAGGCGGTGATTATGCCGATGTTCCAGGAGTTCTATACTGGGACACTGTTATGTCCCGCCTTAATTTTGGGGTGATTACCCTAATTCCTAAAGTTGTAGGGGCCACGGATGTTCGTCAGTTTAGGCCGATCACGGTGATCAATGTCATCATGCGTCTGCTCGCCAAAGTGTGTGCAACACGCTTGGCGCCAGTTGTGGAGCGCCTGGCTCACCCACATCAGTTCGCCTTTCTCAAGGGACGATTTATCCATGATGGGATTCTGGCTCTTCATGAGGTTGTTCATGAAGTCAAGACGAGACACCTTAAAGGTGTCTTTCTTAAGCTAGATTTCCAGAAGGCATATGATCGTTTGGACTGGGCTTTTCTACGCCAGGTCCTCGAGCGTCGTGGGTTTGACGACGCTTCATATCGTGGATTATGCAGATCGTCATGTCCGGGAACACGGCCATAAACATTAATGGAGACATTGGCCCTACTTTAGGTCTTCGCGTGGGGTGAGGCAAGGGGATCCAATTTCCCCCCTTCTTTTTGACCTCGCTGGTGACGCCCTGGCGGCCATCTTGGACAAAGCCAAGACGGCCGGTCACATCTCTGGTGTGGTAGGGCACCTTATTCCTGGAGGTGGGATCACCCACCTCCAATATGCGGACGATACCATGATCATGGTGGAGGGTTCGGAGCTTGACATTATTAATCTCAAGTTCCTTCTCCTCTGCTTTGAGGCCATGTCGGGCCTCAAGATTAACTTCGACAAGAGCGAAGTCATGATCATGGGATACTCCCCTGATGAGCGACAGCGGATAGCGGACAAACTAAATTGCAAGTTGTCTACCTTCCCTGTTACTTACCTGGGGACGCCCATTAGTGATTCTAGGATCCTTATTAAGGACCTAGAACCGGTCACCCAGCGTGTCAAAGCCAAGGCGGAGCCTTGGCAAGGGCGGTTCACCTCTAAGGCGAGCAAGACTGTCCTGATTGACGCCTGTCTCTCTAGTCTACCTATGTTCCTGATGGGAGTTTATATACTCCCAGAAGGCACGCACGTCTCATTTGACAGGGATCTCTCACGCTTCTTCTGGCAGGGGCCAATGGGCGTCAGAAGTACCACATGGTCAAATGGGCGGATGTGTGCACCCCCAAAGACATGGGGGGCATTGGTATCATTTCCTCCCGTAAGATGAACGTTGCGCTCATGCTACGATGGGTATGGCGGATACTTAGAGAGGAGGGGGGACTATGGCTGCAGCTAATCAAAGCGAAATATCTGCAGGGTCGCCCCCTCTTTTCTTGTGACCGCCAGGATGGATCCCAATTTTGGCGATCTATCCAATCCATCAAGCATGAGATTAGGAAGGGTGTCCGCTTCTCCATTGGTAATGGAGAGGACACCCTTTTTTGGCTGGACCCGTGGCTCGATGGGAGCCCGCTACAGCATAGGTTCCCTGCTCTTTTTGCTATCAGCGCGGACCCGATGCAGCTTGTGGCTTCGGCAATACCCAATGGGACTTGGAACATCTCGTTCCGACGAACATTCGGTATTGCCGAGGCTGCAGCTTGGACAGAGTTACGGAGTTTGCTTCCTGAGTCGCTGCCAGGCGGTCGTGACCTCGTGTCATGGCACCTGACACCGTCTGGGATGTTCTCTGTAAAGTCGGCGTATCGGAGTCTCTTTAGTACCCCAGTTAGAGTTGGACCTCCCCACTCTGGAAGTCCCCCATACCGTTAAAAATCAAAATCTTCGTGTGGCAGCTTCTTAGGGACCGCCTCCCCTCAGGGGTGGAGGTTCGCAAGCGACAGGGGCCGGGTGATGGGCTCTGCCCCATGTGTGGGATCCCCGAGACGGGAACCCATATCCTTTTCACCTGCCCCGCTGCCAGGTTTCTATGGAACTTCGTCCACGAGGCGCTGGGGCCTGCTTGGCAGGCCTCAGACCTTGGCGAGTTCCTAGAAATCCAGGCGAACCGTACCGGGGAGAGGCGACGCCTCTTCTGGTTGGTGTTTGCCGCGTTGATGTGGACCCTATGGACGATTCGCAATAAGATGGTGATCGAGCGGATTTTTCTCCGACGTGCTTCTGACTCGATGTTTAAACTTCTGGCTTTCTTGCAGCAGTGGCACCCGTTGTCTAGGCAGCGGGACAGGGAGCAGCTGGACGCCATGATCACTAGACTTGTGGAGACCGCTCGGCGCGTCTCCGCGTCTTCTTCCAGCTAGCGCCGGAGGGGCTTAGTTTTTTGTGTTCGCTCTCTTCTGTCTTTCTTGATGTATCTCTCGCACCCCCCCCCCCCCCCCCCCCCACCCCCCCCCCACCACTTCTTTCTTGCTTTTTTCATGTGGGCTTACTTGTGCTGCGCCCCCAGCAAGCGGCCTTTCCGCTCTTATGTTTGTAACTGTGTATGGACTTGCTTGGCATGTTGCTTTATTTATAAAGCGGGGCGAAAGCCTGTTTCGAGGGAAATACCAACTGGATATTACAAATAACATGTAAAATGTACGCAAGCAAGGCACCGACATGCAAGCATCACAACACCAGCACAAACGAATAACGTCTGGTATGCTTTCTAGGGCAAACAACTATTTATCAAAATCAAGAATCAAGCACACGCATAAGGAGCCATAAACATAAACATGCGCACAAGCGAGTGTTACCTAGTGTTTGTTATCTAGGGCAAACAACTAACGGTACAGATAATTTACATATGCTAAAAACTCTTCTTACTATTCTCGTGATGGGTGGCCGCCATTGTTGATAGGTTTCGTGTGAATCTTGGCAAAAAAGGGCGATGATGGTTAGAGGCTTATAGCTGGGCAGCCGCTGTGTTAGGCCAAAGCCTGCCTGAATTTATCACTTCTCTCGTGGTTGTCTAACATCAGTGAGAATAATGTAAGTAAAAGGAAAAATTCTATGGAGAGTTTACTGATTCCTAATTGGAAAACCTTACCTCAAAGAAAGAGTTGAAGTTTAGTCTCATCAGAAGTTGCATCAGCAAAAGTGATCTCTGACTTCCAGCAAGGCGACTACTCCTTAGGATATTGTACAGCGAATCTGATTTCTTGTTGAACTCCTGAATATCGCCAAATATATGTAAGTTCATGCTACATATAAACACGTAGTTGGGCATCTAAAAGGAATATAAAACATATAATATATGATTTGCTTACCATCTCATATACGGTAACAACAACGTCAAACCTGAATTGGTTAAGAGTATAGCTTTTAAGTTTTTTACAAAACAAATTTCTCAGAAAATCTGTAAACCGTGAATTCTAACCCTGCACTAAGACTCCTATGAATTGCTTTTGGTTTCATACAGGGATTTACCCTTTAGTAAAGTATCTATGAAAGATGAAAAAATGATTCATAGCAGGTTGATACTTGCAATGAAAATTTTAGATCTCAAACTACAATCCATATTAATTGGGAGATGACAAATGTTCCAAAATTATTACCATCACATCTATATAATTTGCTCGAATTTTACAATTACAATTGTGTCTCTAAGTATACGGTAAAAGATATTAGTTTAAAAAAAAAAGTTTAGCCATGAACAGCGCTTAATTCAACAAAAACAGTATATCCAAGCTGAAAAGTTATATTTAAAACAACTATATTGTGTACAGATAAACTGTATGATCAGCAAAGATTTGTGTTGTAGCCGGTAGGTCACCGTCAGTAGAACTAAGAGCCTACACGGAAGAAAATTACAGTATCACAAAAGATGTGAAGACACATAATAGAGAAATGCAAGTTCAGAAGGTAGCAGCATTTATCCAAGCTGAACCAATGTACTTAAGGTAGGAAGCTATCTCCAAAACATACGCGAAGTACATTCGGTTCCAGAATGCAGCATGGAAGGATAAAAATACCTGAATTTGCTTCTATGTTGTGTACTCTGCAAAAAACATTAGTAAACATGAGCAGACTACGAATCTGAGAGCACAAATAATTGTATAGAAAATTGTACATGTGAATAGAGTCATTTACAAATGACTAAGCACTTCTTCATATACTACGTTCCTTGTTTCCATACTTGGAGTACCATTTGCATCAAGCATAAGTACTTTCAATCCTTTTGTTGACTGACCTTTGAAACATTAACAAAAAACTAACGATCAGAAAAAATAAGCTTCGCCAAATAGACAAAAATCTTGTCAAGTGTCTACCCTTAGCCTTTTGGAAGCATAAACTGAAAGCTTGCACATCAGATAATACAATTGAGTCAGCATGGTAAGAAGGATGAACAGGCGGACGCAACACAGCGTGACATGGCAATTAAGTCCAAAGATTTGGAAAACTCACTACAGTGCATAATCTGCATAACATATTGCAATTCTTCAGTTCGTGTGGACTACTTCATATTGATTAGCTTCACACTACGACACTTCATGATCACACCAAAAATGTTTTTTGGTAGCACCTCACACTGAATGGTGACAACAATAATGATTTTTGGTAGCACAGGATTTGGAATACCAAATGGCCACAATTACTTAGTTATTAGAGGAACACAAGTACATACAGTCACCCTAGATTTCATATGTGAAGATTTAAATAAGCATTGTAGAGTACCCAGTCGCTTGGATTTCACAAAACCGTAATGCAGACAGCCTACTTTGTATGTTTCAGATAACTTGTACCATATTTGTCCAAAATCAGAATTGAAGGAAAAATTCACCAAAAATTACCCTCTCATCGATTATCTCCTCAAGGAATCCGACGCTCCTGGGTGCCGTGGAGGTCGTCGAGCTTGGATCGGTCCTCCTCCGTGTTCTCCTCGGTGGGGCGGAGCCGCTCCTGCGCGGCAACGAACTGGGACTACGCGCTGGGGCCGAAGCAGGCGTGCTCCTCTCCATCCTTGGCGGCCTCCACGTGCAGCGCCGTAGCGGGCGGTCGTCCCGGCCGCGAACGCGGACCTCGCCGGAGCTCCTGCAGGTCACCCCGCCACGAGGCGGCTCCACCTCCTCCTCCAGCCTCTTCAAGCTCGTCCGCGGCCGCCGCGGCACATCGCGGCATGCAGATGCCCGCTTCACGGAGGCACCAGCCTCCGAGTTCGGCCGCCGACGACCGCGTCCCAGCGCATGCTCACCGTACTGCAGCCGCTGGGGTCAGAAACAGAGGACGGGGAGCCGACGACGCGGGAGCAAAGGAGGGTGCTGCGCGTAGGGCGAGGAGGGGTGTGGCGGCGGAACAGAAGAAGGCCGACGAGGCGTCCCAGCGCGTGCTCGCCGGCAAGGTGCAGTGGAGGTGGCGAGGCGGGCAGCGGTACGGGCGAGGACGCGGTGGTGGCGGCGATGAGTGGGAACCCTAACCCTCGAGTACGGGTCGAGCACGGCCGCAGCAGGCTGAGGAGGAGTAAATCGCCGCGGAGGGGAAGAAGGAGGTCGATGGGCGCATCGATTGCGCCATGGCACGGCGGCGGAGGTGGCCGGACCTGGCCGGATTAAAGGGGCGACGGCGCGGCGAGCAGAGTCGCGGGAGCGAGAGGGAGAGGAGAGAGGAGAGTGCGAGTGGCATTTTTGCAGAAAAGTACTTCGGTTTTATGAAAATTGCAAATAGGTCCCTCCACGGGGGTACTGTTCAACACTGTTGCTACTTTTCATGAACAGTACCCCGAGCGCGGAGAGGCCGCGAAATCGCTCAGCTTTCATATAGTTAGAGATAACTTCAGCCGTATAAGACTACTTCAGTTTAGAACATAAAATGTTTTCATCAACTTGCATATTCATTGAGTCGGTAACAATGTGTTCACTCTTCCGCTTCTATAAAAATAATAATATGTATATTACATGTTATATACAAAAAAAATAGTAGATTATGGCAAAGATGAAATCATCAAAATGGAACAAAGCTTGTTAACTCACATGACGACAGTTCATAGAGGGTTCATTATTTTTGCCATAATCTACGCACTTTTTGTTTATAACATGTAATATACATATTATTATTTTTACAGAAGCGGAAGAGCGAACACATTGTTACCAACTCTTCTTCTCATTGTGTGTCTCCAACGAATATGCAAGTTGATGAAAACCTTTTAGATTATAAACTGAAAGAGTCTTATACAACTGAAGTTATCTCTTCCGATGAGGAAGCAAGGCCTGTTGCCAAGAGAAACTTGATTTTGCCCATGACGAGAACACTCCAGTTATATAAAATTAGATGTACCTTTATATGTACCGGATCAGCTTAGTTGCACAACTATCGATAGTATACTTATCGGAGATGTAGCTCACGGTTTGGGAGATCTGGATGATTTAAACATAAACGATTATGGCGTAACAGAATCATTGGATGCTTCAACTCTTGGCCTAGGCTCTAGCACAAACGTGTCTCCTGTAGCCGATGATTCCACTATCTCGCCAGCCTTCGCGCATGATAGTTTTATTTAATTAATTGTATTTTCACATATATTTTATTCTTATTTATTTATTCTTATTTATTTATTCATCTCTTGACCATTTGTTGGTACTGAAAACGTTCCTATTGTTGACAAGGGGGTGTTAGTCCAAACTGCAATGCCAACCATGGACGTTTTTACGGCGTTTTTTATAAAGGCCACCGAGTTAGCATTGCAGAAGGCCCTTGAAGGATTAGACGCCTCCACGATTGTGAAACCTCAACGCCAAGATATTTTGCGAGGGCTCCTTCTGATGCTTCCATCTATATCTCAGGTTGCTTCTCCTCGTGAGGCTTTGGAAAGGCTCATTTCCACTTCCGTCGGCATGCAAGAAGCTAGCAGAGGAATCAGCGATGTGTTGGCAAAACAGTCTGAAGCTATTGCCAAAGCAGAGAGCGAGGTTGCATCGCATGACAATGCCTTAAAGGACACGTCCGATAAGCTACTATATGTGATAGAGCAACAGGCTGAGAGGAAAAAGGCTTGTGTCATCCCTCTCTGTTAAGCTGAATGAAGCTACTTCTGCATTAGTGAGAAGTGAAGCAGAGGTTGCACGGCTGAATTTAGAGCACTCGGACAAAGTAATCTGAGGCCAAGAGACTCCGTGATATTTTGCATTAGGTTAACTCCAAAGCTATTAAAGAAGTAGAATCTCTGAAAGACAATCAGTGTTGGGAAATGAAGTTGGCTTGATTTTCAAGACCTTGAAGAGCTAGCCTTCGGTGCCAAATTAAGAAGCACTCTTGATTCACTTGAATAATTGTTTCTTTTCCTTCGTAAAACAATTTTGATCAGCTTGTAATAATGGGTGTCTATATACAGGCTATCACTATCAGAACATCAAGTAATCAGAACAACAAATTATGCTCATTCAGATAGATCCATATGCCATGCCAGGCAAATTTATTTATTTTTGTGCTCGTGATGGGGAGCTTTATAGTTCGATGCAATTATTTGTGGCCTTTGTTCGACCTTTTTATAATTTCACAGTTTAGGCTCGTAAGTTCTTGGAGTAATATATTTTGTCACACCATAGTTTATACCCATAAGTTATTTGAGTAATATTTTTTAATGTCACAGTTTAGACTCGTAAATTATTGGAGTAATGTTTCTTTAATTTCAAAAAAAATTGTGGGCTGCCACAGAGCTGCAAGGAATTGGGGTCCTAGACTTAGTGTTCAGCATTTCAGGCTTGCTAGCTGAATGCTTATAGAAAGGAAGTGTTGCTGTTTTGTATTTATTACCAAAAGTTTTTTTAGATAAATGCCCATCCAGCCAATGAGATAATGGACTTGCCAGTGTGTTTTTGTAATTGAAGGACCAATTGGATGAGTTCGTTACCCGAGAGAAAATCATGTGCCATCTCACGGGAAAATTATTCGGAGGCCTGAACATGGTGTTAATCATTGTTGGTTGCATCGGAAATCTCTTAGGAGTGGGAAAACGATTTCCTTTACCTTTGTCCCTAAAAGTTTTCTTCAAATAAAGATGCGTCCATCCTATGACATAATAAGTTGGCCAAGGTGTTGTAAAATATGAAGGCCCGACAGGATGCGTACTGATCATCCGGAGAGATAAATACAAAGAAGAAAGTGTCGGAGGAGCAAGTGAATTTTTTCGTCCTATAGCAATCCAATACGCCATGACGAGAACACCATGATGAATATTTGCTCCCCCACCGACAATGACAAAAATGCAAAGCCAAATCACAATGAACGCTGCAAGATACATACGTTCATCGCGAAGGCTAGTGAAATTTAAGGGTTTGCCACGTCGGTTGTGAAAATAGTCACACCAAGCCTCGAAAGATATGTATTCATCATCACGCTTAGAAGAAAGCTCTTCCCATACTTGGGTTTAGAAGCAAAGAAGGATCTAATTTATTGAGTGGAGGAATATATTCTTCATAAAGATATCCGGTAATAGGAAGTCCGGCCATAAGGAGCATGTCGATTAGAGTGATCGTACGACGAGAGTAGGAAAGTGTTGGGTTGCGGACTCCACTTTTCTAGCAAAGATTGCAATAGAAAGGGAGATACATCATAGTCATAAAGGGAGCAATATATAGCACCGCAAATATAATCCGTATGCTCCTCACCAACTTTCAAGTTAAAAAAATGATTAGTGAGAACTCCAGCACCCCATGCAATATAACCATCAGGGCGTGCCGGATTTCATGATGCTCCCAGCCTAACTTTCGTGACACCATTCTAGTCCCCAAAGAATAGACCAAGTCAACTCTTGGTTTTCGTGCCAGTAGATTATAGCTCAGAGCTTTAAAAGAATGTTTGGAAAGCCACCCACGTTCCGATAAAGGGGTCAATCTTCCTCCTGGCACGGTTGACTCAGCAAGTACAGGGTTAACTGATTCATTTGTTCGTGGTTCATATAAATCCTCTTTAGCTAATTCTGATAATGTGAGCTGAAATGAGGAAATAAGGGTAGGCCCACCAAGCGCCATCTAAATATATACGTAAAAATAATAATTAATTAAACCAAAAAGGGGTACTTGAAAAGGGGAAGGTCGCAATATATTACCTAGGCCTTGCAAGCAACTACTTCCGCCAAAAAATTCGTATTTCCCTATGAAACCAATGAAA
This sequence comes from Poa pratensis, assembly GCA_947311845.1. Taxonomy (NCBI): domain Eukaryota; kingdom Viridiplantae; phylum Streptophyta; class Magnoliopsida; order Poales; family Poaceae; genus Poa; species Poa pratensis. The sequence goes on along the minus strand of CAMZMU010000075.1, from coordinate 14,542,819 downwards.
AGGAGGAAATACTGAGAAATCCGTACAAAAAATGATTGTAACAACAATATTGCAAATGTTTATGTCAATGATTGTACGACGAACCAGGTTTACGGAAATGTAAACCTGCCGGCACGTCAACCATGAGCAAATTTTTTAGCATCACCCGTTGCATTCATATGGGAAAAAATCGTGAAAATTATCGTACATACATTTATGTACTCATGGTTGTACGGTGGACCAAGCTCGTATAGAAGCTTGCGGAAACGCCAACGTTGAAATAGTTGAACTTGCATTATCGTATACCTATGGTGTATATAGGTATTCATGGGTGTACGACGGACCGAGTTGATAAGGAAAAACTCGCCGACACGTCAACCATAAAAAATAAATTAAAAAATCACATTTTTAACATCATGTAACAACAAATTTCTTATCTATTGATACAAAATAAGAAGTAAAAAAAGAAAAAAGACATAACTATCGTGCATACATACTGGTACGTATGGTTGTACAACGGACCAATTAAGCTCGTATAGAGGCTTGCCGGAACGCCAACGTTGAGATAATTGATACATTATCGTATCTCTGCAGTCATACTACAGACAGGTCGAGACCATATAACAACTTGCCGACAAAAAATCTTACTCCCTCCGTTCCAAATTAGATGACTTTCATTTGTCCACATGTGGATGTATCTAGACATGTTACAAGTATAGATACATCCGTATGTGCATAAATGGAACTCATCTAATTTGGAACGGAGGGAGTAGATGACATCAATCTTCACGGTTGTACGACGGACCAAGCTCGTACACATAGAGGCTTGCCGGCACCCCAACCATGAAACTAAATAAAATAATTAAAGCAGGATTTGTATGCTTGATCATATACACGAAGATCGCATGTCATGGCGCTGTACATCATCTTGCATGTATACAACACCCTACCCCTAACAGTAATAAAAACAAAAAAGAAAGGACCGTTCACAAAGTTATACCTTGGCACTAGGAAGAGATCGATCTAATATACCCTATCTTGATTGAGACTTCCTGCAAAAAGAATTTAAAATTCAAAATGCGCAAGCAATGTGCGTGATGCATATGAAATTATGAATGCTTGGGTAAACATGCCAAACTCACCGGGAGAGATGACGATATGATCTCTATTTTTTGAGATTGCCAAACCGCACTGAAAACACTGGTACCTCCTACGCCTAAGAAAAGAAGGAGAACGGATCAAATAATCATGACAACAAAGATCTAGGATGGAAGAAAATAAACCATCAATTACCTAATGGCATACGTAAACAACGGCAAAGGATGCGAACAGTGAACTCGGTCGAAAGGTCGAGCTCTTGGTTGGAGTACGTCTCCTCTAGGAAGAAGTTGAGAGAAGAAAGAGGAAAGCGTGCCTAACATGCGAAAGGAAAGGATGGGATAAGAGTGGTCGATCCGTTGGGCCAAACAAACTAACGGAATATTAGCTCGTCAAATAGATTTTTCAGGAGCTCAGCTATCATCCGAGCCAAAGTCTCAACAAACTTTTAAATTTGATAGACGGCTAATACCCTGGTCGAAGGATATCCGGTCCCAACCGGAACGGCCTTAATACGTGCACGCGGACACAAATATGTCGCACGCAATAATATTTTAAAGAAAAAAAAGTGCAACTTCATTTTCGAGTTCTAGATCCGAAATAAGACAATCTTATTCGCATCCAGACCTCGAGGGGCATCTGTTGACACTGATTTTGTCTTCAGATATAAAGGAAATTCTGAAATATGACAAAATGATTAAATAATGGGATAAGTCTTCGAAAAGCGGATTTGCCTCATTATAAAAAGGGATAAATTGTTCGACGCATAAATCATCGACAATAATTGATATCTTCATGATATTAATACACTCCCTTTATCGAAAATAAAACCATCGACATAACAGCAAATACTCGCTGTCGTAGGCGACGCTAGATTTTCATAAAATATATCAACGCAGGAGAAATTCCCTTGGTCAGCCCGAGTGCGATCACACGAAGAGGGAGCGAACTGCGGTGGTAGGTAGGGATAATCTCACGCCGACGTTGAGATCGCCAGCGGAGCACATGAACCCTAACGTAGAGGGTTTTTTTGTGGAGACTTGCAGCTAGACGAAGGGACAATCAACAAGTAGCTATAGCGCAAGAGATAGAAACAACTGCAAACCAACCTCAGGTTTGATGGTTAGCAGGGTGGTTATACCCTCAGCCCACCAGAGTTTAAATCCCAAGTTTGACATCTATATGTTGTATTTTGGCGGAATATTCTTCAGTGGGAGGCGACGATCCCCTCGATAGCGAGGCGCCTGCTCAGTATTTCGGAGGTGCTCATAGGGTAGGGTGTGCGTGCGTGAGTTCATATGGGTGAGTCAGTGAGTGTATGCGCGTGTATGTAAGCGTCTGCGTTTGTACTGTGTTTCGCAAAAGAGACGGAAACAACTTGGTGACTGATTCGTGGGCCAGGAGAGATCAGTTTCGAACATTCAGACCCATCTAGTCTTCTTCCCGCAGCTCTGCCTGCTCGGGGAACATTTTCCCCTTTCGCTCGGCCGTAGCTGCTCTGCTCTCACCGCGGCGCTTCCGGCGGCGGCCATGGACACCCGGCTGCCCCCCTTCCCACGAACCCCGCGATGGCGGCCGAGTTCCGGCGCCTAGGCTTGACCCGGACGACGTAGTAGGCTTCTTTCGGTGGGCGGCGGCGGCGTCCATCGACACCCTAGGGCCGCTCGGACCAGCAGTTGCGGTGGCGACCGACTTCCTGAACAAGCACCCCAACGATAGGGCACTGCTCCTTGCCCGCTTCTTCTTCCCACCCGACTACGCCTTCCCCAACCCGCCCGCCTCCCCCGCCGCCCGCCTCTCCGCGCTCCCTCCCAGCCCAGCGACGCCGTCGACCGCGTCAGCCGCCTCCTCGACGCGCTCCTCGGCGACATCGTCTCCCGCCTCCCCTTCAAGGACGCCACGCGCACGGCCGTGCTCTCCCGCCGCTGGCGTGGGGTCTGGCGCTCCACCCCGCTCGTCCTCGTCGACGCCGACCTCTTCCCCGCCACCTCCACCGTGTCCAGCGTCCTCGCCGCGCACCCGGGGCCAATCCGATGCGTCCACCTCACCAGTAACTACACGGAGGAGTTCCATGGCATGCTCACGCCATGGCTCCAGCTCCTCGCCGACAAGGCCATCCAGGAACTCGTCCTCATCAACCGCCGGTGGCCGCTCGACTTCGCTCTCCCCGCCACCTTCTTGGGCATGGCCACCCTCACCCGACTCTACCTCGGCCTCTGGAAGTTCCCCGACACAACTGGCCTCCGGTGCGCCACATGTTTCCCTAACCTCCGTGAGCTTGGAGCTCTGCAACGTTATCATGGAGAGCAGGGATTTGGACTTCATTCTCGACAGGAGCCCCGTGTTGGAGTACCTCGATATCAAAGCAAATCTGTCAAAGTTTCGCCTCCGCCTTATCAGCCAAAGCCTTCGGTACGTGAGTCTCATCGGGTCCTTCGTTGAACACATCTTCGCGGTAGACGCCCCGTGCCTTGAGCAGCTCATCCATTCCGAAGTTTGGACCCCTGGTAGTGCTGGCAGTTGCTCCAAGATCAAGATCGGCCATGCCCCCCAAGCTGCGCTATTTTGGATTTTTGAATCCAAGAAATCACGTCCTAGAGTTCGGCAACACCATCATCAAGGTGCCTGATCATTCAATTTGTTTAATCCTACACGATCAATGTAAATTTGTGATATTTCTTCTCTTAATTGGGTGCATTGGGATTGCAAATGCAGGCCAGGACTAGGGCGAGCCCTAGCACAATGCTACCAAGTGTGACAATCCTGTCTATGGTGGTCCATTTTGGAGTCCACAATGATCCCAAGATGATTCCCAGTGTCCTCAGATGCTTTCCGAATGTCGAGGACCTCCGCATAAGGGTGAAGCCCCTGACACTTCTTTTGGCATTCATTTCATTTGCACCATCATGTACTAGGATCATATTGCTAATTGCTATCAATAGCTGATGAACTGCATGTGCATTTTACTCGATTGAATTTGCAGTCTCGAAAAACTGATCAATCCACTGGAAAGCTCAACCTGAAATTCTGGCACAAGTCTGGTACCATAGATTGCATCCAGTCACGCATCAAGCGGCTCAAGTTCCATGATTTCCAAGGAGGTCAAAGTGAGCTCACATTCCTCAAATTTTTCTTTGAGAGCGCATTGGTGCTGGAGGAGGTGGTGATTCATTTCGACTGTGATATTACTTCGATCGAAGAGATGGATTCGAAAGTGGAGATTATTTTTTTCGAGAATGGAAAGTGGAGATTATGGAGTCCATGAAACGGGCCAGTGAAGCCTCAGTTCTGGTAATTCGCTGTTCTGAATTCTGATAATCAAGGAGGTTACACTCGGAGCTTCAAGAGAGGTTCTGATTTTTCTGTCCGTGATCCTTTTGTTCACTACTCTGTTGCTCCAGTATGCACATGCAAGGCACCTTTTGAGATTTGTATTCAGTGTTTGAAGATTCCTCCCACTTCTGGGTTCTGCTATCATCAGTGGCGGAGCCAGGAATCGAGTAAGACCCGGGCCAAAAATTTTTTGATTCCTGTATGAAAAGAAAAACGCCATGCCTATGTGCCATGCCAAAGCATTAATAAAATGAGGCAATGCATTTTACGACTCAACCGCACAAAATGGCCTTAAATATTGCTCCATAGCATGCAAAATAAACAGAAACCAACATCAATTTGTGCACCGAAGTGAGGCAAACAGGGATTGCTATGTCTGCATGTGCAGTGCCCCTGGCTGGATCGATCGATCCCTGGGTGCGTGCTAGTCTGCTCTCTTCTCTTCTCTTCGTTCTGGGCCATTGGGCCAAGTGTTCAAGAGGGCTACAGCTGTTCGGAAAGGTGGAAGAAGAGATAGCTGGACAGGCCACAAGCCCACAACCTGGGCCAAGTCCAACAGCGAGGTAGATAGTAGGCTGGAAACTTTTCCAGGCCCCGGGCCATGGCCCTGGTTGCCCGGGGCCCAGCTGCCATTTATTTTCAGGTGTTCTCTTTTTTTTAGATAAAGAGTGTATATTAATATCGCGGAGATACAAATTACACCCAGCCTCTGCAACAACGCAATAACCAAAGCTACTACGGATGCACACAGCCGAAAGACAATAAGAAGAAGAAATAAAAAGAAAAGTCCCGCTACAGAGTTACAGTCCTTGCAGCAGCCGCACAACCACCACCAAAACAACACCTGATGTCCAATTCTTCAAAAGCAACGCCTTCAAGAAGAACAGTGCCAGGCACAACCAATTAAGGCCAGACCTTGGGCTTTCACCCTGAAGATAGTCCTCGTTCTCAAAACAATGTCTTTAGCAAGAGCACTGTCAGGCACAACCAATTAAGGCCAGACCTTGGATTTTCACCCTGAAAGGTAGGACTTCGGACTTCACGTATGTTGTCGCCCCCACTTACATGCCGCTGCTCCAAGTCATGAAACACCAAGCCAATTCCTCATCGCCACCAGGAATCGAACCACCCTTACTAGTCTTCAAATCTAGGCCTCCATGTCCTTCTCCGCAGTCTGACTTCACCGGGAAACAGAAAGGCGTGTCCCCAATGGCAACCGACTGCAGAGCTTCGCGACGCTTCCTCTGAAACCAAACGGTCAGAAAAAACATGGCTGCGCGCGACCGAATCCCACCCGATCCGACAATCTCCAGGCTTGATTGCCCAATGGAGTTCGCCGACGGAGCCTTCCGGAACTCGACAATCCGGCCAGATCGAAGAAACAGGTGTCAGGCAGATCTTCTTCTTGGCGCAAGAGGAACCATAGGACCGCCGCCTTTATTGTGCAGAGCAGCAGGCCCCCACGCCGCCGTCCGCCGGCCGACCTCCTCCGGCGGAAGAGGAGGCCCGACAACGAAGAACCACGCGCGCGCGCCGTCCCGCTGGTAACAGCAAGGCCGAACACGAGCACCGCCCCGCCTCCCCACGCACCTCCGGGCGACCGACGGCCGCACCGATGATGGGTCTAGGCGGAAGCCTAGGACCTACAGCCGCCGCTCCACTACACGCACAGGACGTCCATGGCAGACGCCATGCCCGGGAGAAAGCCGCCGCCGCCGCAGACCGGGGTCGCCGCCCCGGATCCCGCTCGCAGAAGATCAACGGCGCCGTCCCCAAACGCCACCGGTGCTCCGCCGCAGCGATGCCCCCAGCACCATAGGCGCTGGGCCCGCCGCCACCGCGGCCCTCGCCGGCGGCAGCGGCGGCAAGGGAGGTCTCCGAGTGAAGTTCTTTGGGCGACGAGGGTCTCGCCCCGGTGCCGCCTCGGGGGACAGCACGGGAGCGGAGGGGAGAGGCGGGGGAGGGGACGGGCGGCGGAGGAGAGAGGCCGGCGGCCGGACTGGTGGCGGCTAGGGTTGGGTGGCGGCTAGGGTTGGGGAGCCGCAAGGGACTAGATGGCGTTTGGCCTTTTTCAGGTGTTCTCTACACAGTGACGAGTAGTTAGCATTCCAGAGAACACAAGTACTTGCCATTCTAGGGCTTGCATCTTGTCTGCATATGCTATGACATTTTGTAACAGTGTTTGCAAAAATGTTTGTTATGACATTATCCTATTTACTATATCGCTTTGCTGCTTGACTTGTCTGATTATTCTTGCAGATTTTCTTTCATGTAGTAGTGTTTTTATACTGTAGGCTGTTTACCAATAATTCCTGGCTGTAGAGATGGGAGTAGTTCTTGGGTGATCCTTAGACAAGAGCGAAGAGACTCAACCGAGTAGTTTAATTACAAACTAAAATAATGGAAAATTTGTGCATGTCTTATTGTGAGATTAAGGAACCATGTCAATAAAGGGGTATTTCTAGTCGCTTAATACAAACCTATATAGCAGAGAGCAGCCGTACCCTTATTTTATCTAAACATGCTTACATAGATGTCAGTACCTTTGGGGTAGTGTGTGCTGACTGCGACTCTTATATTCTCTGCGTGAGGTGAGACATAATTGCTACGGGACATGTTGCTAGGCTAGATCAGCAGGTGGTGGCATGTTTCACATTTAGTAGCAACCATTTTTATTTAGTTTGGCAACGATTAGTTTCTGAAATTAGATAATTTCCATGGCAGAAGCTGGGTTTTCAGACCTTCAGAAATTGCTGCTGGTGTTGCATTTGCTGTGCTCAGAGCATTTGCTCTGCTCAGGAAGCATGTTAGTTTAGTACTTGCAAGAGATATAAATAGCCAAGCCTGCAACCATATAACTTAGGTATTCACACCTCAAAGTATGATCCACGAATAATTCTATCTTCTAAATGGAAAGTTGTGGTTAATCTGTTTCCAAAATACCTGAATAACCTTTGCCTGTTTTGGAGAGTGGTAACATCTTTTAAAAGCACACACTTGTTTTACTCCTATTTTGTATGCTAATGATACTGCACTTACTATTCATGATCATATGAAAACATGCAAAATTATTGTTTTATCTAAATTACTTGGCTATGGAGGCTTGGTAAACATATAATGTGAGAAATTTTGTTCCAATATTGTGTTTTTTTTATTGCAAAAGATTTGAATGTGAAGATCTTGAACGAGGTGACACAGTGGTTTGCTATCCACGCATAGGAGTTAAAATGCTTGACATTCTACCCTCGAAGAAGAAATCCACTTTTTTTTATCTGTTGTTCTAATTGTATTACGTGGCTGATTAATTGACCATTACCTTATTGGTTGATGTATGCATCAACAACCTAGATAACCATGCTCTACGGCTACTCAATCCAAAGCCTACACTTAAGAATTATCTTTCTCCTTGATATAGCTGATCCAACTTATGTATTAGTCATCTTGTTACGGAGGGAAGCATGTTTAGGCTTAGCATATGAGACTTGGTTTCTGAACAAGCTTAGCATAGTTGGTTTTGTTTTCGAACAGAATGTTGCTGCAACAGTGAACTTTCTGTGTTGTTTCTTGTGTTTGAAGCCAATTATTTTACTTCCGAACCATGCAGTTGAATATTCAAATGTGCATATTTGTTGCTTGATGCCAAAGCCACTGTACACTCGGAAATGTAGCAGACTTGTTTATGTGCTACTCTATATTGGTTTGCTCTGCTTCTCCTGTTTGCAAAAATTACCTTCTGCTTTATGCTACCTCCATTTCTTATTTGATGATGACTGCCATTCACCCACAACGATATTCTCTCTTATTTTAGAACTACATTCTCTCTCTTTGTTTATTTTCTTGATTACAACCTAGGATCTTTTTTCATTCACAATCCATTATTTAGCTAATCGAGAGGTCTGTTAGCCTTGCTAGCTTTAAGGATAAACATAAGTTTCTAACGTGTGTCATTCTTGATGTTCAAATTGGCATCTTTTATGTGCCCAAAGGGTGTTACCAGTTTTCTTATCAGACAAAGCATAAACACCGGTGTCCATTCCATAGGAGAGAAGAAGCCTGGACCAAAGAATGGACATTTTGATGCACTGGTTACTTACTATTAGAAGGCCAAGAATTGGCTCATGCAGTCCGATGACAAAATTCACGGATTCTATTTCCCCGTTATTTTGTTACTTGTTTATCAATCAATTTTGTTACTAAGTACTCCCTGTTGTTTCAAATGTCTGCTAGCTATGCATGTGCTATGAATAAAGATTTGACAGTCACACTGTTTCACGACTATTAGTATCTTTGATGCTTTACTAATTGCATACCATGAAACTGCACGCTTTGCTCCATCGAGAGGGCTACACCAAGGCGATCCATTGAGCCCTCATTTGTTTGTGCTGGTTGCCGAGAGACTGTTGGCTCTGCTGTTGGACGCTGAGGACCGTGGACAGCTCGAGGGTGTGAATGTGTGTAGAGATGCTCCTTCGGCTTCATGCTTATTATTTGCATATGATTCCTATGAATGCTAATGATGTTTGAAAAGATTTTACAAAGCTTCGGGTCAGCTGTTGAGTGGATCAAAATGCTTATTTATTTCATTTCAAATGCTATTATTGAAAGAAGAGTTGAAGTATGCATTGTTCTGAATGTTATGGTGGAGGCACTGTCAAATAGGAATCTGGGGCTACCTTTGTTAGTTGGAGTGGATGGATGCGATTGTTTTCAGTACCTAGTGGATAGAGTCTGTCAGCATTTTTTTTTGCCGAAGCCAGCATGCTCAGGTTGGAAGGAGAGAACCCTATCTATGGGGGGTTAAGAGGTAAAGGTGAAAGGTGTTGCTCAAGCAACACCGACTTGTGCGATATCTGTATTTAAGATTCCGAAGAAATTTTGTAAAGGAATCAGATATGCAATTTGCACTGCTGATGGGGTGATGATGTGACAAACAAAAAAGAGGCACTTGTTTGCATGGTGGAAGCTGTGTGTGCCAGAGAAAAGAGGGGAATGAGATTTAGAGATCCTCACTGTTTCAATAAATCTATGATCGCTAAACAGAATTGGAGACGGATTTCTATTTTTTTTCTTCAGTGTCCAGCATTTTATCCATTTGAATGGATCGTCATCTACTCATTCGGTCAAGATTGCTCCTGGGTTCTACTTGTGCTCTGAGTAATGATTGGCATTTCTGTCACGTTCATGCATCCTTTCTTCATCACTTCAGCTCCTGGAGACAACTACATCACTGCTCATATACGTACCAGAGACTGGACACAAGAGCTGAAGCATATCTTCGTTGAACTACTTCTACCCAAGAGTTTGTTTTGAGAGGAAGGCATGGTAGAAAAGAAAAGCTTACTGCATCTCCTTGTCATGCATGCTCCTCTATTTTGTTGTTTTCTTTGCCTGCCTGAAGGATATGGGATGAAAGGCAGTGACCCTAAGTTCCGAATCTTTCCCTGAATAAGTAAGGTTTCGGGATTAGAAGCCTTTCGGGCTGAATAGGGGCCGACTGAGCTGTGTCTCATAGATCAATATATCAAAGCTCACCTCTTTAGCCTTCCCCACAACGTACTCGCACTTCTACAGTAATTTTTTTAAAAAAAATTCCAGAAAATAGAAATATTTCTATAAATACCCATACCCGTCGGAAAAATATGGAAAGTACATCAAAATGCTCAGAAAAAATAAATGCTAACTATAAAATTGAAATATTTCTATAAATACCCATACCCGTCGGAAAAATATGGAAAGTACAGCAAAATGCTCAGAAAAATAAATGCTAACTATTTATGGCAAAAAAAACAAACATGGTTAGATATTTTGAATTGGTAAATATTTGGAAAAAAAAAAAAACAAATACACTTCCTCTAATTACATGGAGTTAAATTTATTAAATGCTCACATAATGCACTTCCTCTAATTATGAACTTAACATGAACATTTCGGGTTTTTTTTTCTTCCTGTTTTGTTTTTCTGTTTTCCCAAAACTTTTGTAACTTTTGAAATACAACTCCAAATCAATTTAGACCAGTTCCCAAAAAATTGTAAAAAATCAAAATAGTCATTTCAACTACTTTGGTACCTTTTCCAAAAAAAAATCTTACAAATTTTAAATAATAAATAAAGACTCACCTGACACCTTCACGTCATTTTATAAAACATGGATTCCATAATTGTGTTCTGAACTCAAATAAAATCTAGAAAAATAATATCAGTAATATCATTCAGAATGACAAACCTGTAACACCCCAACTTTTGGACTTAGAAATTTTGGTGTTAGTTTAGGTTTTTCCTAATTAGCTAAAACTTTTGTTTGATTTTTATGTCACTTCTTGCTTGATTGTTTTAGTTGTTTCCTTTATCCCTCCAGTTTTGTTTGAAAACTTATAGTGTCACTTGTATGAAATCTTTTAAATTTTTTTTTTAGCAATAGTGATCTTCTTGTCTGTTATAACTTAGCTTTTTTAGAGCTTTAGATTAAGCAAATCAAAAATGGCTTTTGGTATGTTTTGGTTCCCTGTTGTTCGTTAGTGCTTGTAGTTTTGAGTCATGCTTTTAGTTGCTTGCTAACACTTTGTTTTGGCACTAACACCACTGAAGTTTAGAGCCTAGTCTAACTAATGACCATTTGGTCATTTCTAACTAAACCAGCCCCTAAGCCCCACCTAACTCGACCCTTCTCTCTTCCCCCTAACCTCTGGACAGAAGGGGCCATCCTAGTCAGCAAGACCCCACAAGTCAGCCCCTCCATCTCCCTCTCCACCACTCAAAACCTCTCTTTACACTCCACCCCCAATGGGAGTTCACTCCCCCCCTCCTCACTGGGCAGAACACCTCACCACGGCCACCTCACCTCTGCCCCACTCTCCACCGCCCTAGCCAGCCTCTGCCCGTGCCCCACGTCACCCCAGCCGACCCCCATGTCCGAAAACCCTAGATAGGGGTGAACCTCGCCCCTCCCTCACCTCGGCCTCCCCATTCGCTCTCTGTCCCCCCAGAGCACACCCACCTCACCTCAATACCCTTCCCACGAAGCCCCGCTCATCCCCGAGCCCTCTGCAGCCCTGAAACACCGGAGTTTGCCGAAGGTCGCCGCCGGCAAACGCGGCTGTAGCCCTCGACTCTCTTCCCCATTCTTCGCCATTTTTGGCCTTCTGGACTCCCCTCTGCCTAAGCTCACTCCCCACCCTTTTCTTTTGTCCAGAGGTTGCCCGTGGACGCCGTGCTCGACCTCGACCGGAGAAGGACGTCGCCGCCGCCACCATGAACTCCGGCCACCCCAGCTGACGCCGTCCACTTCCGACCCTGTCCCTCGACCCCCTCCGCCGTCTGCAACTCTCAAACGCTGCATGCATCGCCCCTAGGTGAGCAGGCCGCCACCGCGCCATTTCCCCTCTCGCCGGCCTGCGTGCGCGCATGCGCGTCGAAGACGACGGCCACGAGCCGTTGATCGCAAGATCAACGGCCGTGTTTGAATCCCGCGCCGCGGGCTGGTTTCCGCGCGCGTTGTGCTGCGCTGAAGCGCAGTTGGGCCGGCCCAGCTCCCTCGCGCGCCAGATCCGCGCTGGACCCGGCCAGCGCTGGCCCATGTTGCCCGATCTCCTTTTTTTTTTTTTTAGCCGCAGTTTTGTTTATTTTCTGTTCTGTTAATTTGTGTGCTTAGATTAATTAGTTGGTGTTAGATCTGTACATGCATGTTGCCTAGGAGTATTTTTAGAGGGTGCTGTGATGTTTTCTTAAACATGCAGAAGTGGGTTTGCTCAAAAATATTTATTATATTTTGCATGGCATTAAATCATGTGGAAAATGTATTTTCTAGTGTTTTATTTTTAGCAGGAGCTAGGAATGTCCTTTTTAGGTGAATCCAATTTCTACAGAAAGCTAAAATCAATACTTGTCCATAGGATTTAACCTTGCATGCAGGAGATTCCTAGAACTGGAGTTCTACTCCTTTTGATTTTGAGACCAGTAGCCTTTGTAGGATTTTTAATTCTTGTTTGGTGGTAGCTATTGATGCAAATCCAATTTCTATGGCTTGATATGATGGTTAGGTGTACTGTGGTAGAAGGATATATTTTTAGGAGCATTATTGTAGGTCTTGGGGATGTTTCCCCCAAAACAGCAACTTTTCTTCTAACAAAAGCTCCATTATAATTGTTTGCCTTTAATTGTTTTTGTTTAGGGTTGTGGTAGATGTTTTATCCAGAGGGTGTTTATGTAATGAAATGCTTGCTGTTTGGTTTAAACCTTTTAGATTGTTGTCAACCCGCTTCTTAGAATTAACGGTAGTTGCGTTTGATTTTTCCGGTACGATAGAACCGCAAGAGGAGGAGCGGTACGAGGGAACTGAACCTGTCTACGAGGAAGAACAGTACCAGGGACACTTTGCTGAGCAAGGCAAGCCACCTCACCATACCCTACTTAAATCCCATTATTTCATTAAAGCATGTTTTGTTTTCAAAATAAATAATGCATGTTTTATTTCTTCTGTGGCACTTTGTCACCCAAAACTATTTTATCAAATATTGTTTGGCCAAAGATGTCTACTAGTATATAATAGGTTTATAAAAATAGATATTTACTTGAGAAGCCTTCTACTGAAGGCGCTATCAAGAAAATATATTTTCTAGTAGTATATCCTTACATCCTCATCTCAAAACTATAGGATGGGAGCCTGGTTTTTGGTAAAATGTTTTCCCGAGGAAAAACCCGAGTCGCTGGGAGCGATCGGCGAGAAAGTATTTTACAAAACCCATGTTGCTGGGAGCAAATGGAGGTGTTTATGAAAACCCGAAGTGCTGGGAGCATTCGGAGAGTTTATGAAAACCCGAAGTGCTGGGAGCATTCGGAGAGTTGTGAAAACCCGAGCTGCTGGGAGCAGTCGGAGGTGGAGATGTTTTTGCAAAACAAAGTACAGCCCTAGCGGCCGCCCGAACAATTAACCCGTGCAGCCACATTACCTGACATGGGTAGGGCTTGACCGGAAGCTTGTTTGTATTAATATGGAGCTACCTCAATTTGCTTAGGGGGTGGCTATGGCCCCTGAACTGGTTGTCGCCTAAGAGAGAGGGACATAAAGAGAGTGGGATTAAGTTCGCCACCAGTTGCACCGATTAGGTCCCCTGTCATGGCGGTCGGACACCATGGGATGGGTTCAACGGTGCCGGGGGGAATCAACCTAGTTGAAGAGGTATCTCTGTATTAGTATGGACATAGTGAAAAGTCTTGATTAGTGTCCCGACGTTTGACGTATTGTCGTCTGGCAATCCGTGGGATGATCCGCGGCGGTGACCTATTTGATGTGGTGAAAGTGCACCCCTCTGCAGAGTGTAAATCTATTCGAATAGCCGAGTCCTCGGTCATGGACGGTTGGAAAGGCCACCGATCTAGGCGTATGGGCATTTTATGTTTTAAAAAGAAACTGTTTTCGGCAAAGGAGAAAGGAGGCATCAAGGAGGTACCTGGGAGGTACGGAATTTGGGAGAAGATGGTTGGTCTCGGGAGTCAACCAGTCGGAACCCGGAAAGGAAAAAGGGGCATCCCTATCCTAGTGTTTTGAAGGAAGCTTTACAAAGTGTTTTCGAACGTGGAAATGTTTTCTGCCATTTCGAAAGAAGGAGAATTATATCTCCAAATGCCTTTTTCAACAAAGATATAGAGATGTTGTATTCTCTATGTCGAAAAGCATCGTTTGCGAAAATTATGCCCTATAGTCGTATATAGCAGCTATCCCAGTTTTCGAAAAGGCTTTTATTGCATTACCATGAAAACTTAAGCCTGGTGGTGGTCTTGCGAGTACGTAATTGTACTCATGGCTGTGTCCCTGGATATTCAAATGTCCAGATTTCTACGAGGAGGCCTATGCCGAGGAGGAAGAGTATGTCGACGACTACGCCGCTTAGCTGTCACCGGTCAACTGCACTTGTGGGTTGCGTCCGTTGGAGACGAGGGCCGACGCTAGCCACGAGCTTCCGCTGTATCGTAGTTAATTCCGTCCTGCGCGACGATGATTTGCAGACTTGGTCATGTGACCATTTATGTTGTAAGACTTTTATTCGTACGACTTGAATGATGTAACTCTTGATACCATGTTGGTTATGTGATTGCGATGCACTGATCATTGGGATCGTGATCTATTTTACATAACGTGGGCTTCTCGGACCGGTGGTCTGAGGGGTCCTTACAGACTTGGTATCAGAGCCATCGTTGACCTTAGGAGACTTTAGCTAGGTTGGGCGTCGACGTCACGCAAAACTGTTTTTCCTTAAAAACTCAGGAGAGGTGTTTAAACTTGCGGAATATACTGCTGTATCCTCTCCCCTCTATTTTAACTTCTATAAGTAACTTTACTTGCATAAATTGTTTTACTTGTTGCTACTTAAAATTTTGCACACCGATCACTAATTAAACCTTCATTTAAAATTTTGTGTAGATGGCCGACGGGTTTACGACGAGTATCCAGTGGGGGCGATACCTACCCCGGGAGCGACGCCACTGTTCCAGACCGAGCTGCTTGCTTTGACCAGGCTTTTGGGGCGCCCACTCCTGAGTTGCGTGGAGGACGCGCTCTGCCGTTGGTCGACGGGGAGATGTCCTGGAGGGTGAGGTGCACCCTTCGAGGCCCTCTTGTGCCACCGTTTGCGGAGGAGCTGACCGTGGAGGCCATCGAGCCCACCCAGACCGCAGCTACTGCGACCGTCCTGCAGCGGGCTCTCGCTCGCTTGGTGCACTTCCACAGCGCCGAGTTAGTCGGCACCCGCTTCGAGTACTTCGAGAGGCGCGACGACCAGGGCCACTCTATGCCTCTGCGCCCCCACCCCATCTTTGGGCTGCACGTGGAGGACTTGGGGATCCTCCTGGAGCACACTCAGGATCGGCTGATCCACAGCCGTATGGAGAGCGACCTTCGCCGTATGCAGTACGTCGACGCGGAGAACCGCGTTACGGAGGCCGAGCAGGACACCGAGGCTGTGGAGGCCCAGCTCACGGAGTCACTGGACAAGCTGAAGATTGCAGAGGAGAAGCTCAAGGCCACTGAGGAGCGCCTGACGAGGTCCCGTACCGCGCGCGGGAAGGAGCGGAAGGAGACCCGTCGCTTCGAGGCCCGTTTCAAGACCGCCCGGTACTGGCAGCACAACCTCACGCGTAGGGTTGATGATCTTGAGGCGACCATTCAGCTACGTGACACCCGGATCGCCGAGCTAGAGGAGGAGCTTGAGGAGTTGCGCAAGGAGAACGACGATCTCCTGCCCGACGACGAGGACCCGATGGAGGATATGGACATGGAGCCGGAGAGCGAGCAGGAGGACGACGACCTTCGCGACGACACCGGCGGACTCGGAGCTAGTTATGTCCGACGAGGAGGACCCCGACGAGCCCCCTTACGACGGCGACGCACTCACTTCACCTGACGTCGCTGCCGCGGACGAGTAGCTACTTCGAGTAGTTCTTTTGAGTTAGGATCACCCTGTCGCGAGCTTGTTATGTTGCGATCGAGTGACCTTGTTGTCATTAGTATGTGGTAGCCTTGATGGTTGTAAGGCGATTGTTGTGTTAGACTTTGTATTTGTGAACTCATGTGAGTCGTATCGAGACCCTATTATCGAGCTAGTTATCCCATTTGTGACATGTGTTCTTGCTGCATTTGTATGATGTTCCTGTTTGCATGGTTGGCATGTTTTCTTTCTACCTCAAATGTTTTATTTATTATTTGTTTGGAGTTTTAATTCTGCCGTTTTCTAAACTTCAGTATGGCGAGAGATCCACCCCCACCACCCGAGCCCACTATGGCCCAGCTGATGCGCCTCTTCATGGAGGACCGTGAGGCCGCTCGTGCCGAGAGGACGCGAACCTCGCCACACTGCAGCACCTGGCCCAGATTGCCGTCAATCCTAACGGTGGCAATGGCAATGGCAATGGCAATGGCAATGAGAAGGCCGTTCCAAGCTGCGAGACTTCCAGAACACTAATCCCCCGGTGTTCTCTCAGAGGGTGAACCCACTTGACGCGGATGACTGGATCCGCTCGATCGAGAACAATCTAGAGGTCGCCCATGTTGGCGACAATGAGAAGGTGGTCTATGCTACTCACTACCTCTCAGGTGCCGCCCGAGCATGGTGGGAATCAGTTAAGGCACTACTGCCTCAAGGTGAAGTTGTGACCTGGGAGGCTTTCAAGACCAAGTTTCAGAAGCGGTACGTGCCATCAGGTCAAGTCAGCATTATGCGAGAGAAGTTTCTGCGCCTAAAGCAAGGGGTATGTCAGTGGGTGAGTATCTGGAGGAATTCACCACCTTGGCAAGGTATGCACCTGCCGACGTGGACACGGAGGACAAAAGGAAGGAAAGGTTCCTGAACGGGCTGCATGATGAAATGCAGTGCATCCTGGTGGTGATGCCATTCAATGATCTGGAATCTTTGGCTGACGCCGCCATCATGATGGAGCACAAGCGTAAAGCATCTTATGACAACCGCAAGCGCCGCCAGATGATGCAGCAAGGCAGTAGCAGTGGCAGCAACAACAACAACAACCAGCGCCTGCGCCTCACCCCTTCACCTAGGCCTGCTATCAGCCGCCACGACCAGCGTATCAGCCATCAAGACCTCGTCGTATGCACCTCGTCCGGTTACCCCACTCGCCCACCTGTCCCTCGCCCAGGAGGCGGCTACAATCCTGGTCTCAATTTCACTCGGCCGCCAGCACCAAGACCCACCGGAGGATGCTTTGCCTGTGGACAGCCTGGGCATTTCTCAAGGGACTGCCCCACCAAGCAACCTGTTGATAATCGCCCCAATGCGACCAAGATGAACCAGGGATCAGTCCGACCCCCTGGAGGCAAGGCCCCTTACCCAAGGAAGCCTGGAACCGTGACAAGAGGACACCTGAACCACATCAGCGCTGAAGAAGCCCAGGAGGCACCTGATCTCGTGATGGGTACGTTCCCTGTCAACTCCGTACCTGCTGCAGTTTTGTTTGATTCCGGAGCATCCCATTCGTTTGTTACCGAACCGTTTGTTGAGAAAAGTGGGATGGTTCCAACTTTGATGCGCCACCTATGTTAGTGCAAATTCCGGGAGCCACCACTAAGACTAGCCTTTCGTGCAAAGAGGTGCCCGTAGAAATCCAGGGAGCCCGATTCCATGCTGACCTTGTGGTTTTGGGAAAACAAGGTATAGAAGTGGTTTTGGGAATGGACTGGATGGCAGTAAACCGTGGAGTTATAGATGCAACACAAAAACTATCTCCCTCACCAGTCCGGAAGGAGTTGAGGTTGTGCACACATCTTCGATGCACTCCTTGTTAGGGCATTGTCACAAGAGTATAGCTAAGCCTGCCCTGGAGGAGGTGCCAATAGTTTGTGAGTATCCTGATGTGTTTCCCGAAGAGTTACCCGGTATGCCGCCTGATCGGGATATCGAGTTCATCATTGAGTTAGTCCCTGGAACTGGACCCATAGCTCAGAAGCCTTACCGTATGAATCCCCAAGAGTTGAGGAATTGAAGAAGCAGTTGGATGACATGCTTAGGAAAGGACTGATTCGCCCAGTGCCTCACCATGGGGATCTCCAGTGATTTCGTGGATAAAAGAGACGGTACCACTCGCTTATGTGTGGACTACCGGAAGCTGAACGACGTGACCATCAAGAACAAGTACCCTGCCCAAGATTGAGGATCTGTTTGATCAACTCAATGGAGCTCGAGTCTTTTCTAAGATCGATCTCCGCACCGGTTACCACCAGCTGAAAGTAAGAGACCGACATCCGAAGACAGCCTTCACCACTCGTTACGGGTTGTTTGAGTCGACCGTAATGACCTTTGGCCTGACCAATGCCCCGGCCTACTTCATGAATCTCATGAATAAGGTGTTCATGGATTATCTGGACAAATTCGTAGTGGTTTTCATCGATGACATCCTGATTTACTCCAAATCAGAAGAAGAGCATGAAGAGCACCTGAGATTGGTTTTAGGCACCCTTCGTGAACACCAGCTCTATGCCAAGTTTAGCAAATGTCAATTTTGGCTGAAGGAAGTGGCATTCCTTGGGCATGTTATCACTGCCGGAGGAATCGCCGTTGACCCTCTCATATCAAGGCCATAGTTGAGTTCCGACCCCCACCAACCAGACCGAAGTGAGATCTATCCTCGGAATGGCTGGGTATTACCGCAAGTTTGTCGAGGGATTCTCAAGTATTGCCAAACCCCTCACCCAGTTACTGAAGAAGGACAAGAAGTTTGAGTGGACTGACAAGTGTGAGGAGAGTTTTCAAGAACTGAAGAAGAGATTAACCACCGCACCCATCCTGACTATGCCTGATGTGACCAAGGATTTTGTCGTATATTGCGACGCTTCCAAGCTTGGACTAGGTTGTGTCCTCATGCAAGAGGGCAAGGTAATCTCCTATTCCTCGCGACAGCTCCGCAAGCACGAGCAGAATTACCCCACCCATGACCTTGAACTTGCTGCCGTGGTTCACGCACTCAAAGCCTGGCGCCATTTTCTGATGGGCAATCGTTGTGACATCTACACTGACCACAAGAGCCTGAAGTATATCTTCACCCAACGGGAGTTGAACATGAGGCAGCGTAGATGGATAGAGCTCATAAAAGATTATGACCTAGACATCCATTACCACCCTGGAAAAGCCAACGTCGTAGCCGATGCCCTTAGTCGACAGCCATGCTCTTTCAACACCATGATCAAGACCCGGCAACCAGCCCTCTGGGAAGAGCTGGACAAGATGGGAATTGAAGTGGTTAGTTATGGAGCGGTGGATCAACTCATGTTGCAGCCAACACTTTGGGATCAGATCAAGAAAGCACAGAAGGGTCACAAGAGTATCGAAGGCATCAAGCTTAGAATGGCGAAGGAAGAGGTTCCCGGGTTCACCATTGACCCCGAGGGCATTCTCTGGTATGAAGGCCGCATCTGCGTACCGTCTGATCACGACTTGAAACAACTGATTATGAAGGAAGCCCACGAGACTTTGTACTCCATCCACCCCGGTGGAACCAAGATGTACCAGGACCTCAAGGAGAAATTTTGGTGGCACGGCATGAAGCGGAGATCGCATTCTTCGTTCAAAATTGTGATATCTGTCAGAGAGTCAAGGCCGAACATCAACGACCCGCCGGATTACTCCAACCCCTGAGATACCCGAATGGAAGTGGGATGAAATCGGTATGGACTTCATCACGGGTTACCCCGGTCCAATCGAGGACACGATGCCATTTGGGTCATTGTGGACACTCACCAAGGTTGCACATTTCCTTCCTGTCCGCACCACCTACCGATCTGACCAGTTAGCCGATTTATACATGTCCCGTATCGTCAGTCTCCATGGGATACCCAAGACGATCGTATCCGATAGAGGAACCCAATTCACCTCTCGTTTCTGGACCAAGCTTCATGAAGAGTTAGGAACCAAGCTCTTTTTCAGCACCGCTTATCACCCCCAGACGGAGGACAGACGGAGAGAGTCAATCAAATCCTTGAGGATATGCTTAGAGCCTGTGTGTTAGCTTATGGAGCCAAGTGGGAGGATTGCCTGCCGTTTGCTGAATTCTCCTACAATAATAGTTACCAAGCCAGTTTGAAAATGGCCCCATTCGAAGCTCTGTACGGACGTAAATGCCGTACTCCCCTGAACTGGTCTCAAACAGGGGACAGTCAAGTTTTCGGAGTCGATGCCCTGCGAGAGGCCGAAGAGCAAGTTCAACTAATCCGAGACCGTCTTAAAGCCGCTCAGTCCAGGCAGAAAAGTTACGCCGACTCCAAGAGGCGTGACTTATGTTTCAAGACCGGCGACATGGTGTACCTGCGTGTTACCCACTCAAAGGGATGCAACGTTTTCACGTCCGGGGAAAGCTTGCACCCCGCTACATCGGTCCTTTCAAGGTTCTCTGCCGAAGCGGGGAGGTATCTTACAAATTGGAACTACCCTCTCACCTGTCAGAATTTCATGACGTATTCCACGTATCCTTACTCCGGAAGTGTCTGCAAATCCCCGGCGCTACTCACTCATATCAGAAGGTGGATCACCACACCATTGACCTCAATCACGACCTCACCTACCGGGAACGACCTCTCCGTGTGCTAGCTGAAGATATCCGTGTGACCCGTAGACGGAAGATCAAGTTTCTGAAGGTCCAGTGGACCAATCACTCAGAGGAAGAAGCCACATGGGAGCGTGAAGATTATCTGGAAAAAGAATTTCCTGGGTTCCTTTCCTCTTCAACTCCGGAATCTCGAGGACGAGATTCTCCTAAGGGGGGAAGGTTTGTAACACCCCAACTTTTGGACTTAGAAATTTTGGTGTTAGTTTAGGTTTTTCCTAATTAGCTAAAACTTTTGTTTGATTTTTATGTCACTTCTTGCTTGATTGTTTTAGTTGTTTCCTTTATCCCTCCAGTTTTGTTTGAAAACTTTAGTGTCACTTGTATGAAATCTTTTAAATTTTTTTTTTAGCAATAGTGATCTTCTTGTCTGTTATAACTTAGCTTTTTTAGAGCTTTAGATTAAGCAATCAAAATGGCTTTTGGTATGTTTTGGTTCCCTGTTGTTCGTTAGTGCTTGTAGTTTTGAGTCATGCTTTTAGTTGCTTGCTAACACTTTGTTTTGGCACTAACACCACTGAAGTTTAGAGCCTAGTCTAACTAATGACCATTTGGTCATTTCTAACTAAACCAGCCCCTAAGCCCCACCTAACTCGACCCTTCTCTCTTCCCCCTAACCTCTGGACAGAAGGGGCCATCCTAGTCAGCAAGACCCCACAAGTCAGCCCCTCCATCTCCCTCTCCACCACTCAAAACCTCTCTTTACACTCCACCCCCAATGGGAGTTCACTCCCCCCCCCCTCCTCACTGGGCAGAACACCTCACCACGGCCACCTCACCTCTGCCCCACTCTCCACCGCCCTAGCCAGCCTCTGCCCGTGCCCCACGTCACCCCAGCCGACCCCCATGTCCGAAAACCCTAGATAGGGGTGAACCTCGCCCCTCCCTCACCTCGGCCTCCCCATTCGCTCTCTGTCCCCCCAGAGCACACCCACCTCACCTCAATACCCTTCCCACGAAGCCCCGCTCATCCCCGAGCCCTCTGCAGCCCTGAAACACCGGAGTTTGCCCGTGGACGCCGTGCTCGACCTCGACCGGAGAAGGACGTCGCCGCCGCCACCATGAACTCCGGCCACCCCAGCTGACGCCGTCCACTTCCGACCCTCTCCCTCGACCCCCTCCGCCGTCTGCAACCCTCAAACGTTGCATGCATCGCCCCTAGGTGAGCAGGCCGCCACCGCGCCATTTCCCCTCTCGCCGGCCTGCGTGCGCGCATGCGCGTCGAAGACGACGGCCACGAGCCGTTGATCGCAAGATCAACGGCCGTGTTTGAATCCCGCGCCGCGGGCTGGTTTCCGCGCGCGTTGTGCTGCGCTGAAGTGCAGTTGGGCCGGCCCAGCTCCCTCGCGCGCCAGATCCGCGCTGGACCCCGGCCAGCGCTGGCCCATGTTGCCCGATCTCCTTTTTTTTTTTTAGCCGCAGTTTTGTTTATTTTCTGTTCTGTTAATTTGTGTGCTTAGATTAATTAGTTGGTGTTAGATCTGTACATGCATGTTGCTTAGGAGTATTTTTAGAGGGTGCTGTGATGTTTTCTTAAACATGCAGAAGTGGGTTTGCTCAAAAATATTTATTATATTTTGCATGGCATTAAATCATGTGGAAAATGTATTTTCTAGTGTTTTATTTTTAGCAGGAGCTAGGAATGTCCTTTTTAGGTGAATCCAATTTCTACAGAAAGCTAAAATCAATACTTGTCCATAGGATTTAACCTTGCATGCAGGAGATTCCTAGAACTGGAGTTCTACTCCTTTTTGATTTTGAGACCAGTAGCCTTTGTAGGATTTTTAATTCTTGTTTGGTGGTAGCTATTGATGCAAATCCAATTTCTATGGCTTGATATGATGGTTAGGTGTACTGTGGTAGAAGGATATATTTTTAGGAGCATTATTGTAGGTCTTGGGGATGTTTCCCCCAAAACAGCAACTTTTCTTCTAACAAAAGCTCCATTATAATTGTTTGCCTTTAATTGTTTTTGTTTAGGGTTGTGGTAGATGTTTTATCCAGAGGGTGTTTATGTAATGAAATGCTTGCTGTTTGGTTTAAACCTTTTAGATTTTTGTCAACCCGCTTCTTAGAATTAACAATAGTTGCGTTTGATTTTTCCGGTACGACAGAACCGCAAGAGGAGGAGCGGTACGAGGGAACTGAACCTGTCTACGAGGAAGAACAGTACCAGGGACACTTTGCTGAGCAAGGCAAGCCACCTCACCATACCCTACTTAAATCCCATTATTTCATTAAAGCATGTTTTGTTTTCAAAATAAGATAATGCATGTTTTATTTCTTCTGTGGCACTTTGTCACCCAAAACTATTTTATCAAATATTGTTTGGCCAAAGATGTCTACTAGTATATAATAGGTTTATAAAAATAGATCTTTACTTGAGAAGCCTTCTACTGAAGGTGCTATCAAGAAAAATTATATTTTCTAGTAGTATATCCTTACATCCTCATCTCAAAACTATAGGATGGGAGCCTGGTTTTTGGTAAAATGTTTTCCCGAGGAAAAACCCGAGTCGCTGGGAGCGATCGGCGAGAAAGTATTTTACAAAACCCATGTTGCTGGGAGCAACTGGAGGTGTTTATGAAAACCCGAAGTGCTGGGAGCATTCGGAGAGTTTATGAAAACCCGAAGTGCTGGGAGCATTCGGAGAGTTGTGAAAACCCGAGCTGCTGGGAGCAGTCGGAGGTGGAGATGTTTTTGCAAAACAAAGTACAGCCCTAGCGGCCGCCCGAACAATTAACCCGTGCAACCACATTACCTGACATGGGTAGGGCTTGACCGGAAGCTTGTTTGTATTAATATGGAGCTACCTCAATTTGCTTAGGGGGTGGCTATGGCCCCTGAACTGGTTGTCGCCTAAGAGAGAGGGACATAAAGAGAGTGGGATTAAGTTCGCCACCAGTTGCACCGATTAGGTCCCCTGTCATGGCGGTCGGACACCATGGGATGGGTTCAACGGTGCCGGGGGGAATCAACCTAGTTGAAGAGGTATCTCTGTATTAGTATGGACATAGTGAAAAGTCTTGATTAGTGTCCCGACGTTTGACGTATTGTCGTCTGGCAATCCGTGGGATGTTCCGCGGCGGTGACCTATTTGATGTGGAGAAAGTGCACCCCTCTGCAGAGTGTAAATCTATTCGAATAGCCGAGTCCTCGGTCATGGACGGTTGGAAAGGCCACCGATCTAGGCGTATGGGCATTTTATGTTTTAAAAAGAAACTGTTTTCGGCAAAGGAGAAAGGAGGCATCAAGGAGGTACCGGGGAGGTACGGAATTTGGGAGAAGATGGTTGGTCTCGGGGAGTCACCCAGTCGGAACCCGGAAAGGAAAAAGGGGCATCCCTATCCTAGTGTTTTGAAGGAAGCTTTACAAAGTGTTTTCGAACGTGGAAATGTTTTCTGCCATTTCCGAAAGAAGGAGAATTATATCTCCAAATGCCTTTTTCAACAAAGATATAGAGATGTTGTATTCTCTATGTCGAAAAGCATCGTTTGCGAAAATTATGCCCTATAGTCGTATATAGCAGCTATCCCAGTTTTCGAAAAGTTATTGCATTACCATGAAACCTTAAGCCTGGTGGTGGTCTTGCGAGTACGTAATTGTACTCATGGTTGTGTCCCTGGATATTCAAATGTCCAGATTTCTACGAGGAGGCCTATGCTGAGGAGGAAGAGTATGTCGACGACTACGCCGCTTAGCTGTCACCGGTCAACTGCACTTGTGGGGTTGCGTCCGTTGGAGATGAGGGCCGACGCTAACCACGAGCTTCCGCTGTATCGTAGTTAATTCCGTCCTGCGCGACGATGATTTGCAGACTTGGTCATGTGACCATTTATGTTGTAAGACTTTTATTCGTACGACTTGAATGATGTAACTCTTGATACCATGTTGGTTATGTGATTGCGATGCACTGATCATTGGGATCGTGATCTATTTTACATAACGTGGGCTTCTCGGACCGGTGGTCTGAGGGGTCCTTACAAAACCCAATTAAAAAAAATTGGGTACAAAACATCTCATTCAAATAGAGTTTGGTAAATCATTTACATATAACTACCCACTTATATCATGGGCGTTAAAAAATCAAAATAAGAATACCAAAAAATGTGAATATTAAGACATAGTTGTTTCAACCTTATTTTCCAAATAAATATAATTGAATCAAAAAGCAAAATTTAAAATAGAGAATGCTTTACGAAATTTAAAACACTTTATAGATATTGTTTTAGGGTATTTAAACAATTTCCAGGAACTACCAACTGCTGCAAAATCAGTACCTTTAACTACATCCACCAACAAAATATGAAAAATATATCAAAATGATCACAAAAATAAATACTGCCTATTTACTGCATATAATCAAATTCAAAATTTGGACATTTTCAACTTCAAAATCTATACCTATATCAAAGTTTCCTCCAAATCTAACCATTTTACAAATGTAAAACTAAATTGAATATGAAAAACTTCCCAATTTGAATAGATTTCACAATCTGAACCATTTTTAACCACAAGCTTTCTTTGCATTCCAATAATGCTCACCTCTTTAGCCTTCCCCACGTTGTGCCACGTCAGCGATTACTGTTCACATGAACAGTACTCGCACTTCTACAGTAAATTTTTATATATTTTTTTTCGAATTTTTTTTTAGAAAAATTTCCAGAAAATTGAAATATTTCTATAAATACCCATACCCGTCGGAAAAATATGGAAAGTACATCAAAATGCTCAGAAAAAAAATAAATGCTAACTATAAAATTGAAATATTTCTATAAATACCCATACCCGTCGGAAAAATATGGAAAGTACAGCAAAATGCTCAGAAAAAATAAATGCTAACTATTTATGGCAAAAAAACAAACATGGTTAGATATTTTGAATTGGTAAATATTTGGACAAAAAAACAAATACACTTCCTCTAATTACATGGAGTTAAATTTATTAAATGCTCACATAATGCACTTCCTCTAATTATGAACTTAACATGAACATTTCGGGTTTTTTTTCTTCCTGTTTTGTTTTTCTGTTTTCCCAAAACTTTTGTAACTTTTGAAATACAACTCCAAATCAATTTAGACCAGTTCCCAAAAAATTGTAAAAAATCAAAATAGTCATTTCAACTACTTTGGTACCTTTTCCAAAAAAAATCTTACAAATTTTAAATAATAAATAAAGACTCATCTGACACCTTCACGTCATTTTATAAAACATGGATTCCATAATTGTGTTCTGAACTCAAATAAAATCTAGAAAAATAATATCAGTAATATCATTCAGAATGACAAACCCAATTAAAAAAAATTGGGTACAAAACATCTCATTCAAATAGAGTTTGGTAAATCATTTACATATAACTACCCACTTATATCATGGGCTTTAAAAAATCAAAATAAGAATACCAAAAAATGTGAATATTAAGACATAGTTGTTTCAACCTTATTTTCCAAATAAATATAATTGAATCAGAAAGCAAAATTTAAAATAGAGAATGCTTTACGAAATTTAAAACACTTTATAGATATTGTTTTAGGGTATTTAAACAATTTCCAGGAACTACCAACTGCTGCAAAATCAGTACCTTTAACTACATCCACCAACAAAATATGAAAAATATATCAAAATGATCACAAAAATAAATACTGCCTATTTACTGCATATAATCAAATTCAAAATTTGGACATTTTCAACTTCAAAATCTATACCTATATCAAAGTTTCCTCCAAATCTAACCATTTTACAAATGTAAAACTAAATTGAATATGAAAAACTTCCCAATTTGAATAGATTTCACAATCTGAACCATTTTTAACCACAAGCTTTCTTTGCATTCCAATAATTTCTAAATCTACACACTTCTAAAATATGGACATTTTCCAAATTACAAATTCATCACAAAAACACGGCGTACAAATGTGAATATTCCAAAATTTTAGATGCTTTTCAAATCTAACCCTTCTACTAACGTGAAAAGAATTCAAATCTAAATAACTTTCCAATTTGAATAACTTTCGAAACCTAAACAATTTACAAGCGTACGCTCTCTTTGCATTCCAACAATTCTCAGATCTAGACACTAAATGCTGCAAAATCAGTACCTTTAACTATATCCACCAACAAAATATGAAAAATATATCAAAATGATCACAAAAATAAATAATGCCTATTTACTGCATTTAACTACATCCACCAACAAAAAAATCACAAAAATAAACACTGCCTATTTACTGCATATGATCAAATTCAAAATTTGGACATTTTCAACTTCAAAATTTCCTCCAAATCTAACCATTTTACAAATGTAAAACGAAATCGAATCTGAAAAACTTCCCAAATTGAATAGATTTCAGAATATGAACCATTTTTAACCACAAACTTTCTTTGCATTTCAATAATTTCCAAATCTACACACTTCTAAAATGTGGACATTTTCCAAATTTCAATTTCGCCAAAAAAAACACGGCGTACAAATATGAATATTTTAAAACTACTAACGTGAAAAGAATTCAAATCTAAATAACTTTCCAATTTAAATAACTTTCGAAATCTAAACAATTTCGAAACGTACGCTCTCTTTGCATTCCAATAATTCTCAGATCTACACAATTTGAATAACTAGTCTCTATTGTAGTCTTACGAGGTTGCTTGTTGACTGTCCTTATGGTGCTCTGGCGCAATATTCAGGAACTACAGTTTCTTGCTTCTCCTTGGCTTCGAATTCAGCGCCATAAGAGAGCTGCTTTAACAACATTCAACTGGCTGTGAGCTGATGGTACGGTGTCTTGTATCAGTTGCCAATGATATTTCATTTGTTTTCCAAGAATGCTTGCCTCACTGTGCATCTGGTTCAAAAATTTTAGGACCTGGCAATGGAGATGTGCAGATCAGATTGGTAATACATTCTTCAAATGATGAAACTTTTTAATCTCACTTCATATTATTTTTCCTCGATGTGGGGAACAACTCAGTGCCTACCTTATCTAGTACCTGCGTTGCATATTTTCAGTGATGATTCCTTGCTGTTTCTTTTTCTTTTTCGTAAAGGCGACACATTTGCTATTTATTCACTGCTCTGCCATCATGCAAATAAGATCGACACTGTACCCAACCAACACAGTGACAGCAAAAGTAATGAGTTAGCTAGAGACACATGCATACGGAAGAAATTTTCGTCTTTTTCTTGTCCTCATTGGTAAAATGTACAGAGTAATGCGCATCATCATATTTTTCTGAGTCAATCCATTGTATCCAGGATGGTCGCAGTGTGGCACATAGAAGCATGTTGTCACCACAAGGATGGGAGGTAGCCAGTGTTGATGCTGTGGTGCATACTGCATACTTATAAATTGGATTAAAACTGATACCTATGACACCTTCTTCTTAGTTATATAGTAGTAGTGTTGTTAAAACTTTTGATTGAAAGATATTATTTTCACGCTTTGTGCAATCAGTTCCCGTGTTGGATCATACAGTGAACAAATGTAGAAATCTAACGTCACACTATTTTGTTTGAGGCTTGAGGCATATCAGCTGCCTTTCGATGAGTGGTCAATTGGTTATATCAATACTCGTTTGTTCCTGACTTCTGCGTGCATTGAATTAGGGTATTTGGATCACATTTCTTGCAGAATTGTGTGAAAGTAAATAATCAAGCAAATTAGTTTGTTAGATTGAATTGTTTAACATCTTAATAAACCGTTCAAGTGGAATATAGGAATATATAGAAATGAGATGGTGAATTGAAGAATAATTAGCACGACTGTCTCAGTAGAAAGTGGTATGTACAAAAATATTAAGCTGAGGGCTTAATGATAATTTCAACTGGATTCTTCTGGCTGAAGTCCTTAGCCGGCTATAAGTGACACCGAGCAGTGGATATGTTCGTTTAGATGGTTCACACAAATGTACGAGCTAGGCAACAACACACGCACACACGAATAGGCGGAGAGAAAAAACTGTTGCACACAATGCTCATCCACGCTCGAGAACAAGTAAAATTCACTCAGGCCAATTAATTACATGTCTAGTTATTTTGCTGGGTCTAAGTAAATTATTTGGTCTTTGATTTTTTTACACATCATGTGTTGGGCTGAAACTCTGAAAAGTGATTTGTTGCCAAATTTTAGTATAAAAAGGAAAGGCTTTACTATTTTTTCTCAGCAAGTGTCTATGCGCCTGGACCAAATGTTGTGATCATGCATTCTTGATGCAAGTGCAAGGAGGAGGCATACAATAAGCATATGTTGGTGCGTTGAGAGGTGACCATTTCTAGCTTCTCAAGTACCCTGCAAGCGAGCACACACTATTTCAGTGACTGCATGTACATGCCCAACTGTGCAAAGTTTTGTGTGAATGTTATCTAGGTTGGGACGGCAATAAACTGAACACAAAACCCATATCGATCTTCCTATCTTCTTAATTATAAAACTATTACTTCAGTCTTTTTGTTTCAAATATGATTCTTAGATAGAGACTAGCTTCAGACACGGAATATGCTCGGTTTGGTCGAATTTCAACATAAGCGTAATTTATGCTTCAAGATCTTTATGTTCAACACAACTAATCATTGTAATAACTAATATTATGTATTATAATGAACGAACATGTACACTCTATTGCAATGATCTATGACTGCTTAATATCCTGCAATAAAGATCTTAGTGTTGGAGCAGAGCAAGACACTCAGAATGGGAAGATCTAGAATATATTTAACTTCATTTTTTTTACGGATTTTACCAAAAATTAAATAGTCACTAAACTAATATTTAGATGTCGTAATTATATTTACAGTCTGCTGATTTCGGGCATTTTTTATTTATTTCCGCACATACCCATAGATATCTTTATTTTGAAGTGCCTTTTTCAAAATTTGAAATTAAGTGTTTTTCCCCATGCTAGGAAAAATTATCTTGGGGTATTTTGGACTCAACTAACTTCAACCCTTTACGAACTGTTCTTGATGCCGTGCAACGAAAGGAGGTTGGAAACCTTGCAGAAACCGTCAGCTAAGAAGAAGAAAAGGAAATCGGTTTCATCTGCGCCCTTTAGTACTAGTACTAGTACTAGGCTGACTACTAGTTCTCCACTCCAGCTGCTCACTCCACTGCCCACCACAGCTCCTACAGAACTGTAGCTGTTTCAAGGAGCAGATTCTAAGCGCTGCAAAACTCCAAACTAAGTGCTGAAAGGGGTGGTGGTAGACTGATAAATGATCATGTATCTAATGGCACCCCTGCCTTCCTGCGGCACCTTCCAAGCACCTTTATTGTCTTCTTGCCTGAGGAGGAAAACCACGGTAGTGGCCACGGCTTCCAAGGCCAAGTAAGTTCTGTTCTTCATCTTCATCATACCAAGAATATTTCCTATTGATTGGATTTTTTTCTGTTCTTGAACCACTCTCGGAGTGCTTGCTTCGGCTCTGTGATCTTGGTTGGGCTGATATTATGCTTCTAGGATACCGGAGATGGCGCGTGGTTCTTGCATCTTTGGGATGGGTGAATCTTTAATTTTTGAAACTGGTCTCCTGTAGGTTCATTAGATTGAACTGAATCCGGTCATAAAAGAAATTGTTCATTTGTGTTCGGTCATTCATTTGTTTATTGATGCTTTTTTCATCATAATCTTGCTTTACTGTTGAAATGGAGAGTCTGAGTTCTTGGAAGTTTTCTATCTGCGTCTTATTACAAACTGATTTGGTTTGACAAAAAATGGTATTCTCTTTCATTTTTGTGTTTTATTTATGGAGTCAGCTATTATCTCTCTTATGGATTGTTTTTTCACCTTGTTGTCTTTCAGCATATGCATGTGTTAATCCATTTTAGATGCACATCATGCCTTTTTTGCATATTTCCTTTTCGATGCTGTCAGCTTAGTGATTGTTGTAAACACACAGGGCTTTATTTGCAATTTTGTCTGATCTCCTTGGTTCTTGTTGTTAGTTTGTTACTGTAGTTTTAAAGCTCAGATCACTCAGTACTAGTGTAGTGAAGTTATGGACATGAGCTCCTTACTTTTTCCTCCATATCCAGTGTTTGCAAATGAAAGAAAATACTATTTTGCTGTTCTGTTAAAGGCTTAATGCAACCTACTACGCAGTTCTGCTAAAGTCTCAGGATATGTATGATCTACTTCAAGTAGCG
Source organism: Poa pratensis (assembly GCA_947311845.1). Taxonomy (NCBI): domain Eukaryota; kingdom Viridiplantae; phylum Streptophyta; class Magnoliopsida; order Poales; family Poaceae; genus Poa; species Poa pratensis. Next base: position 14,512,172 of record CAMZMU010000075.1, on the reverse strand, counting down.
GTATAAGTTATAAGGTGTAGCAAACAATTTTCTACTTTGACTAAGTCATGCCATTTTAGCTGAGAATTAGCTGGTGTTAGCTTAAAAAATGTTTGATTTTTACCCCTCTCTTACATGTAGTTGCATATAACATGCCATGCTGCTTGAAAAGAGTGCCCGAGCTGGATGAAGGATTGCTTCATAGATGTTTCACTACTCTAGATAGTTTTTTGTAGTAAGTATATGCGTAGCAATTTATCTAATTCTTTAGTTATGCTAAATCCATTTTCCCATTACGCTTCTGCCTATCTTTTTTGTACTGCTACTCTTCTTCATGTCCTTATGTTACACATGAAGGGTTGGAATTCCCGAAAAGACCTTCACTCCTCGCGAGGTGCCTTTCCGAGTCCGAGTTACCCACTCATTGCCACCTCAAAAGAAGGAAATTTTCGATTCGCTGAACCAGTGGGCGGAGGACAACATCCTGGTCCTCTTGAAGCCGGTTGAGAGATCCTGGCAGCCGCAGGACTACCTGCCAGACCCTTCCTCCGATGGATTCTATGATGAAGTCAAGGAGCTGAGGGAGCGGGCCAATGAGATCCCGGACGAGCACTTCGTCTGTCTGGTTGGAGACATGGTCACCGAGGAAGCACTTCCTACTTACCAAACGATGCTCAATTCCCTAGATGGCGGTGTCCGCGACGAGACCGGCATCAGCCCGACCAGCTGGGCTGTCTGGACAAGGGCATGGACGGCTGAGGAGAACAGGCACGGTGACCTCATGAACAAGTATATGTACCTCACTGGGAGGGTTGATATGAGGCAGATTGAGAAGACCATACAGTATCTGATTGGTGCTGGAATGGTAAGCACTTAAAAAGACACAGTTTTGTTCCCCACAAACTCAAAAAGGAAAAAGATACAATTTTGTTGTAAGCCTACCTTGTGCTGTTCTTACTTTGTGCAGGATCCAAAAACCGAGGGCAACCCCTACCTGGGATTCATTTACACATCTTTCCAAGAGCGGGCGACCTTCATATCTCACGGAAACACGGCGAGGCACGCCAAGAAATACGGGGACTCGAAGCTGGCCCAGATATGCGGCACTATCGCAGCCGACGAGAAGCGCCACGAGACGGCCTACACCAAGATCGTGGAGAAGCTCTTCGAGGTGGACCCAGACTACACGGTGCTGGCCTTCGCCACCATGATGAGGAAGAAGGTCACGATGCCTGCCCACCTTATGTACGATGGGCAGGAGGACAACCTGTTTGAGCACTTCAGCGCGGTGGCGCAGCGGCTGGGTGTCTACACCGCCATGGACTATGCCGACATCCTTGAGTTCCTGGTCCAGAGGTGGAACGTCGCTGGTCTTACTGGGTTGTCCGGGGAAGGGAGGCGCGCTCAGGATTTCCTCTGCTCACTTGGACCGAGGTTCAGGAAGCTGGAGGAGCGAGCACAAGGGAGGGAGAGGCAGTTACCGGTTGTTCCCTTCAGCTGGATCTATGGCCGACAAGTGCAGCTTTGAGTGTCATTGCAAGACAAGTATACGACATTTTTTTATTTTCTTTTTTAAAACATGTAGTATTATTTATATGAACACCAACGAAGCTTGAACTAACATAATGATTATATGGACACAGCCGGACATGTATTGGATGGTTTCAGATGCCAGTCATTTGGAATACTAAATTTCGAAATCTGTAACCATCTGATAGATAGACAACAGGAAATCGAGCCTTGCTGCCATTGTGTATGATTATTTATTTAGTAGGGTGTTTATGTACTCCTGTACGAAAATAAAATTTATAGTTTTCTTGTGCTGTTATAGAAGGATAGATTGAAAGTTAGCTGGTGAGCTGGTCCATGCTTGCTATGTAGAGTTGTCTTTGAAATGTTTGTCCTTTCTCGCTTGAATTCAGCTCATACGTTCCTTGCCCAGCTCCTGTGATATGGCACGGCACACCCGCATGGATCATACTTGTAGTGTGACTGCATGTGAACCAGCGGGTTATTGTCAGGACCGGAAACCTGTCTGAAGAAGTGTGGAAGCGAGATTCAGTTAAGTACAACTTACGTATCGTCCTGTCGATCTCCTAGAAGTTGATTTGCTACTCCTATTTATCCCCTGGATGATTTTGAGAATCTAGCTGGAGGAACAAGAATAAGCAGAAGGAAAAGAAAATCATTTGTTGCCTAATTGGTTAGGAAAAGATAAAGCTGGTGCTGGTAGTGTCATAAGGAAGAAGAAAGGATAGATTGTAGAAAATTAGGGTTGAAGCAATTTTGGCCTACCCTCTATTCCTCTGTCTTATCGGTGCACAATGCATATTAAGGCTAGAGGGTGGGACCTTTATATTGACTCCAAATTCCAGATAAACCAATCTGTTTTCAGATAGGACTCGTGACATGTTAGAACGACCACCATACCTAACAGCCAATTACCAAGCCTATTACTGTTAAACAATTAGGTCCCAACACGCATGTGTGAGTCATGCGCCGAGTTTGAACACATAATCAAAACTCGCAAGCTTTAACAATCCATAGAGCCAATCCTACGGACAACCTGGCATTCCACTCTATACTGTTCCCGGGTATAATTCCAGCGTATTAATATACACTGTATTCCAGTATAGACGTACCGGCTTCCTTAAGTATATTTCCTTAAGTACATGTGCATCAATAATTCCCTGTTATTTCCGTGACACTTCAACATTGAAGTTTAATTCCGGACAATGTAGTAGATATATAAAATGTTGCAAGACACAATTTCCTACATCTCCCACTTGACTGAAAACATTTATTTCAGCTAAGTGAATTCCCATGCAATTAACATGGTGGGTGGTTAATTCCTTTCTTCAATGCGCTCACGTTATATATACACTTTGTGACCTTTGGAGTCAAATTATCACAAAGCAACAGGTTATGATGCACCCTTTCCACGACCTTAAGTCCATGAAGAAAATTTCCTTAGCTATAGACCTTCCTTCAATACTTGACAAGCATCAAAGTATTCATATTCCATAAATAAAGAATATCCCATTCAAGTTTCCTTTGTACACCGTAAAACCTACAAAAGTAAATATTAACATATAACATAAAAATAGATTACCTTTCATCGAGATCATGTTTCCAAAAATAGCGTCAAGATATCCACGCAGCTGAATGTTGAGATCATCAAAGAACACTGAATAGTCCATGTTTCCTTGACAATAAGTCCATTATGTGATTCCAACATCTTTATAATATTCATATTCCGTTTGCCAAAATTCCAGCAAATCTTTTTCCGTGCTAATCAAAAATAGCAACACTTACAGTGCCATGGCTAAGTCCCGGTCGCTTGAATAATGTCGCACAATAACTATGGTATGAAAATTATTCTTCCTTTTTCCTTAGGAGTTCAAACATAATTCCTCACTAAGTAGCATTCCCTTTTATCAAAGGTACATGACAGGTTTGCACTTTTCATAGAAAATATATCAAAACATTCTCTATGTAATTCCACTCCCGAAAGATTGGAAGCCTCAACATACCTTTCGTATGAAAGTTAGAACCGAACCAAGCTTCACTTCCATCAATGTTATATTTCAAAAAACAATAAGAACATAGTTAGCACATGTAGCAATAACACAAAACAATTAACACTAACCTTTATATATGATTGTCTTCCATCATAAATAAAACCATTGTATCATAAATAAATCCATATGACCTGACATACCATTGATGTGAAGCTTGTTCCAAAAACATGAAGTGATCAATTCAATTAGCAAACCCTGTCATTGTTCCCACCTCCTCTAAATTCCAGAGTTTCCACAAAGTATAACATTTACTTTGTGTAAATTATTAAACAACAACACCTCCAAAATTCCAGAGTTTCCACAAAGTATAAATATTTCCTTTGTGTAAAGAATTAAACAACAAACTTAGAATTGTAACTTCCACTAAAATGTTGCATTAAACTTCCTTGTAAATAAATCCAATAACATCCTATAGGCATGCGGTTGTTTGGTAAAATAACAAGTTCCCAAACTTTTATTATTCATCACTGAGTTTATTCCTCCCCGCAATGTGTCCTCCCATAGTTAACATAAGCAATAAGTTTAGTATTTTTCCTTCCTCTAAAATATAGAGTAACTTCCTCAAATAACACACAATAGTAACCAAGATATGATGGCCTAATTTAATTCCTCCCACTTTTCCTAAGCATGTTAGTGTTGGGAGTAACTTGGTGTTTTCCTTTGAGTTTAGCACATATATATTTCAGTGTGACTATTAATAAACACACCCTTCATGAGAAAATAACATATTCCTACTTTCCACCAATTTTCCCTTTTCCAGATCAAAATTGAAATACCATTTGATCCAGTAGAATATAAACATTAAAAAATAAAATCTTGGTGTGCTATGTAGTAAACAATTATTCCAATTCCAGACTACCAAAATATAAATAGAATACTTCCTTCCAGTTCACAAAATATAAACAGTAATGACTTACTCAACAAATAGTAGTATGTGCGGCTTTCATAATCCAGTGAATAACCAAGAGTTGTATTTCTCCATTCAACCATGGAGTATATGACATAAGACAGCGGTGAATTTGTATTCCTCCATTCAACCATGGAGTATATGACTTAAGACAGCGGTGAATAATTCCATGCTCATTAAAATAATTCAATTAATATTTCTGAAGTGTACTTCCCCCACCAATCAGTTTTCAAACCTTCAAATCCTTTGATAAACTGATTTTCCACTTCAGTACGAGATATTAATACAATAATAAACCTTCCGACTTGTATTGTAAAAAGATATAAATAACCATATCAAGTGCAATTGTGAAATAGAATACATATATATAATCACCTCAAGTAGGAGTGTCCAAAAATGCCGTAAACATATGTCGATGAAGTATCATTATCCTCCCACTTAAGTTTAGAAATCCAGAATTAATAATCCACTAATTTTGTTCCTTGATATGTGACGAAGTCGTAAATGAGATAAAAATAATCGAACCTCAAGTGAGAGCGTAAAACCAAAGTACCACAAATACCACAAATGTCATATTGAAGAAAAATCCATAACTCATAGTACTCCCACTTAAAGTTAATAATTCCAGAATTACCAAGCCTGGTAATTCTGTTTATCAAGTATGACCAAGTTGTAAATTCTATCAACAATAATATCCGAGCATGTGTTCCTCCATGTGGAGTTATCTTCACCAAATAAACGATTTGTTAACCAACTTCCAATAGCTCATCAAGAGATTTGAGACCATTGTGTTAAAATCCAGTAATGCACTAAACTTTCCGTTGAGCAATATTTCCACTCTTCCTTTTCCAACTAGCATATCATAATCAGAAAATTCCGATAGAGAAGTACAAAACAAATTCCTTCTCATCGTAGATGTATATAAGAACAATAATAATTCCTCCGCAAGGAAGTTTCATTGCATAATTTCCAAATTCCAAGCATATGATCATATTTAGTAATAACGCCTAAGTAGGCATATCTATTTCCGCTTGGAATTGTTGGCATATAAATAAGTTGATATTGTATTCCATCAAATTATGACGTATAAGAAAAATCCAAACTACATAAAGTAGTCATAAATAAATATTGCTACAAAACTATAAATTGGACATACCTTAAGCGAAGATCAAAATTTCCGCCCTTAGAGCGTTGTCCATCTTCCTTAAGTGAAGATCAAATTTTCCGCCCTTAGAGCGTTTTCCATCTTCCTCCAAATATAAGTGACGACATATTCAATATAAATAAGCTTGATGCCTTCTCCTTGTCGTTAGACCAGAAAATTCCGGTGAAATTATTAAGTACTCCGAGAGCTTTCAGAGTATTCCGACAAGTGCCAATATATTCCGTTGACAAAGTTTACCCCGTAGCAATTAAGAAATCATAGAAACATAAAATATCCATCTGGCTAAGAGAAATCCATTTTCCTTGGAGTGTGTTCCAATTTCCTCCAAAAAACAAACATTGCCCAATAAAAAACGTCTCCAAAAAATAAAAACTTTTCCAGGTTACGCACATATATATTCCACGTAATCTGTTCACTCCAATATTCAGCAGCGTTATCCAGCAACAGTTGCTTGATCGACCAGGCGAAACTGGTAGAAGAAATAATAATCCAAGTCCAGACTTTAAATTTGCACCAATAATTTCCTGTTGCTTCCCGAAATTTCTGTGAACGTACAACAAATAAAACCAGATGGTAGTAGCCTTCCCTGTACCGATCCGTAGAATCGAGCGAGAAATTGACGACATCCACATCGGCATGTATTAAGTCATTAAAACCACTTCCGTGTTAGCCTTCCTGTATCCATGTGAGGTATAAAGCTGATTACCTTCCTCGATTGCCGTGAAACAATTATGCCGGTCGTGGAATGAGATGCCTGATAGCTAGCTGCTTGATCCTTGCATATGTGGCTTGCTTCGATCTAGATGCAGCGCGTCCCAGCCAGCAAAACAAGTACTACCTCCGATCTATATTAGTGGGCACAACTTTGTCTAGATGCACATGTATCTAGTCTAAATACTTAACTAGATACATATGAATTTAGACAAAGTTATGCCCACTAATATGGATCGGAGGGAGTACTACTACTTGTCTACTTGCTTTCCGAGTTGTAGTCTTCCGTGAACCACGTATACAACGAATTCGTCCTTTGTTGATCCTGGATCAACTTGCTAGCCTTCTGCAGTGCTCTTTGGTTCCGTCGTGTGTCATCGATCGTCACAGCAGCGCAGAGGACGGGTGTGCAAAGAGACGCACGCGTGCAGGCTTCAGCCGTTCAGCGACAGATCGATCTGACCGAGAGCTCGCCAAGGATATGATCGGAGACCTCGATAGCGGAGTTGCCCAGCAGATAGAAAATCGGAATTAGTAGCGGATTAGGTTTCCAGGCTTCCGGCGATCGCGCGAATCTGGCCGAGACCTGAGCCGGATCCGCACTAGCGTTGATCACGACCAATCCATCCGACAAGGAGAGTACGCAGCGGAGCGCCAGCCGTTCGTGCCAGCCAGCGATCGCCGGCGGCGACGGTGCCGGCTCTGATACCAATGTAGAAAATTAGGGTTGAAGCAATTTCGGCCTACCCTCTATTTCTCTGCCTTATCGGTGGTACCGCTCACAATGCATATTGAGGCTAGAGGGTGGGACATTTATATTGACTCCAAATTCCAGATAAACCAATCTGTTTCCAGATAGGACTCGTGACATGTTAGAACGACCACCATACCTAACAGTCAATTACCAAGCCTATTACTGTTAAACAATTAGGTCCCAGCACGCATGTGTGAGTCATGCGCCGAGTTTGAACACATAATCAAAACTCGCAAGCTTTAACAATCCATAGAGCCAATCCTACGGACAACCTGGCATTCCACTCTATACTGTTCCCGGGTATAATTCCAGCGTATTAATATACACTGTATTCCAGTATAGACGTACCGGCTTCCTTAAGTATATTTCCTTAAGTACATGTGCATCAATAATTGCCTGTTATTTCCGTGACACTTCAACACTGAAGTTTAATTCCGGACAATGTAGTAGATATATAAAATGTTGCAAGACACAATTTGCTACATAGATGTTGTCAAAAAAAAGGATAGATGGCTTGCATTTTTAGTAATATTAGAGGTTCACGTAGATTAAGACAATTAACTGAGAAGCTTCAGGAGCACATAGTTGATATTGTCTGTCTACAAGAGACCATTAAGTCCGATTTTGAAGTTATTTAGCTGAACAAACTTTCTGGTGGGATTCCTTTTCCTGGCACATGGTGCTAGCTAGAGGGCACTATAGGGGTTGCTGATGGGAATTAGAGGGGATTGTTTTAATTGTATCAGTAAGATTAAGGTTGCTTTTTTGTTGTGGTGCAGAAAACTACTGCATTTAGAGCATCTCTAGCAGCGACCTTAAACATAGTTGCTCACAATTTCGACATCAGTTTTAATTGCATTTCTATTGCTCACAATTTCGACATCAATTTAGCAAATAACATAGTTTCACGAATCTAAGACGGCAATTAACATAGTTTGAATCCATATGGACAAAAACTTGCATCCAAAATCCCACCCGCATCATGGAAATGACCTAGAGCTAGACATCACCACCACCACCACCACAACCACCGCCACCATCAACACCATCACCACCACCTCCTCCTCCACCACCACCACCACCACCACCATCACCTCCACCACCACCACCACCATCACCACCGCTTGTTTTGATCAAGGCTTGCTTCCTTATGCAAGATCTCCCTCCTTGCGATGTCATGCCACTCCAACGTGAGTTCATCCATTTCACCTCGGTTCATCATCATGATCTTGTTCTCCTCGGCAAGGAGCTTGGCCACGGACTTGTTCTCCTCCGCAATGGCTCTTCTTTCCTCAATGTCGGCCTTGCGCATCCCCTCCTCCCGGAGTAGTTGCCACCTCTCTTTCTTCTCGGCCAATTGTTGCTTTGCCTCCAATGTCTTGGCCACCACGGTCTCATTTGATTGCACCATTTGATCAAGCTTCTCCCTCAAGCTTGTTTCCTTGGCTTGCTTCATTAGTCTTTCCTTGGCTTTCTTGTTTCCTTCGGGCTTGTTGTTGTTCCTCCTCCATTTGCGCCACCATCTTCATCTTCATCATCCTCAATATGTATTTCACCCTTTTTTGGTTCTTGGTCCCTCAACTTCCATTTCTCACTTCGTTGGAGAATTTTCCAACAATGGTCAAGCGTAAATGGCTTCTTCTTGGATGTCAGCATGTCCTTGTATCGTTCTCTTGCAATGCGTTCCTACAACAATGAAACCATGACCGTGGTGAACAATAGCAAACAAGGCAACATAGTGAAACAATGCTAAATTTAGCTCACCCAATCGCCCTCCACGGTACCACTCGGAGGAGCATTCTGCACTTGTTGCAAGCATCCACTCCACCGGCTACACGTTGTTTTGATCACGTCCCAACGGCCTTGGAGTGATCAGTACGTCCGGGGCACCGTTTTACCATTGCGTGACATAAGTTGGAAGAACTTGTCCTCCACTCTTTGCCAATAACTTTTGTGGGTTTGATCATTGCCGTGAATAGAATCGAGAGAAATACTCTCCCAAGCACGGATCAATGTCTCATCTTCCAAAACGGGGTAGTTTACACCACGTTGTTTAACTGTTGACGCATCTACCTCCTGAACCTCATCTTCTTCACCGGCACCACCATCAACGCCACCGTCGGCCTCGTTGTAGCCGAAATTGCCGAGAGGGGGATTCTCAATGTCAACCGACGCGACATTCATCATGTCAACGAATGAATGTGATGCATCAAAGAGTGGGATGCTACAAATTGGAGCAAGACTCATTTCACTAACTACAAACGTGAGAAGCCATGGCGGCAGCGGGGGGTTCTCAATGTCAAAAGAGTAGACATTTCCATACCTCGAGATGCCGGCGTCGTTCGCGGGTGCTTCAGACGGAGAAGCCAAGGTGGCGGAAGCGGCGCCCGGGCTGGCCCTAACCTTCCACGCGGCCGCCCTCTTCTTCGGAGCCTTGGACCCTGTCCCGGAGGGCGCGGATGGGGAATCGGCCGTCAGGGCCGTAGCGGCGGTGGCGGCGCCGGTCAAAGTTGCAGCGGCCAAGGCTTGGGACGCGCCGCCGGTACCGAGTCGCCTCCGCTTCTTGACGGTCGAATCGGCCGCCGGCACGGGAGCAGCGGCAGAGCTAACCGCGATCTGTCCCCGGCCAGCTGGATTTGCCGATGAGGCCACCGCGACAGGGGTGGTGACGAGGGATGGATCGGAGGAGCTCATGGCAGCGCTTGGGCCATGACGCGGTTGGCCGGAGTAGGGAAGAGGATTTGGCGGCGGCGGCGGGAAGGTGTAACAGCCCAAAGTTTGAGAACCCAAAAACCTGAATAAAATTTTCGCTTTTGTGTTGCATTGCATCATGGCATCCAAATTTAACTTGCTAAATGTAGCGCCCTGACCCGACTGCTATACAGTGATGCTGAGTGTCACCGGTTAAGCGATACAACCGGAGGTTACGGGTTTACCAATCCCCGGCCAAAACCTTTGGCAGGCGTTGCTCGGAATTGATCACCGGCAACGCAACACCCCGATTGATGCCTTAACACAGGCTCAACTATCAAAGCATAATAGAGAGATCAAGACTTGTGGAACAACTGGCACATCACAGACTCTACGACACAAATCATTATAGTTCAACTCTTATAATAGAGAAAGATAGCAAATGACAACCAGAGTTCACAGACCCAACAGTACAACATGCGGAAGCGAATTAGGTTGTTCTAAACAACAAGAACCAAATTATGGCCTAAGAGGCCTACAAATAAACATCCAGCGCCAGCTGTCACGGGATGTCCCAAGCTGCCACCTGAGAACCCCAGACTACTCGTCGACGTCCACAAAGAACCCACCTTCGAGGTCGGTGAAGTCCACCTCTAAAACAAAACAAACGACGTTGAGTTCGACGAACTCGCAAGATTATATATAGAGCTTTAGCTCGATGAGGCTTTCAAGGTTTTATGGCTGTTTTGCATAAAGCTGATTTTATTTATGAAAACATAACTCAATGGCATCGACTATTCAGAGTATTTTCAAAAAGGGGTAAGAAGTGACTCTTTTCTCTTGAGCAACTTTCTCAACACCAACTATCATCAACCACTGTACATGTTCATCAAAGGCACCTCCCCGAATCACCCTCGAGGAAGTCAACCTTGCATTCCTGAGTGGTACCTCTAGTACCCAGTTTTTAATCATTCCGTTCAATTTATTCTATGATCTTATCGTCCTTTCCCAAGTCGTCCATAACCGCGGACACGGCTTTTCGAAAAGATTTAACCCTGCAGGGGTGTACAATGTTTGCCACGCGTACCGTCCGGCCCATTACCTGTACAATTAGCTCTCTTCCTTGGAAAGCCGGCTGGGTGGGAGCGGTGTCGACTTCTCCCTCGTTAAGGACTAACCCAGGATCATCAGTGAGGACGGAGCAGCGGATCACAACACCCTGCCCCGTGGCCACTCATTTTCCTAACACCACCATCCTCATCTCAGTTCATCCCACCATCATCACGCACGCGCAAATGGAAGCCCGAACTAGAGGACCCTGGCTAGTCCCGCCCGAGTTATTTAGTCTATGAGGGTTCCTGCAATTGCATAGGCCTCACGCATGGTTGCACGCTCAGTCTTGGTTCGGGAGGTAAAGAACTCGCACCTAGGCGGCGAGAACGAGACAAAGCACCACAACCACAGTGGCCTCTCATCCCCACCTTTTAGCATCTTATTACCTGTCACCACAAATTCTCCACCATCATTCTCATCTCATCACCTGTTTCCAACATAAACCATCCATCGTACAGCTAAGCATTTACTAAGCATGGCTAAGCATCAACATAGCATAACTAAGTATCTCAGGCCACAATACAAACCTATTGATAATAGGAGGGATAACAGGTAATGGCATTGGAATCATAATGCAACTATAGGATACTCTAATCCGAATCAAATTGACATTTGGAATCGCATGCAATATTATAGTGGGGAAAATACTTATGGAAAATAGGATAAGATATGCTCAGAGGGGGGATTACGCTTGCCTTGTTGAGCGAAGGAGTCAAACTGCTCGTCGGAGTAATGATGCTCAACTCCGAACTCGTGATCTACCGGAGAGCAAACAACACCGGAAAGCAAAAATAACAATCAACACATGGCAATTGTGCAATGCATACAAAAATGATAATATGACATTTTAAATGCACCCTAGAAGCATTGAACATGATCAACAAGTTAAATGGGGTCCCCATTATATTTATGGCATTATTTGGAATAAACCCCATATTTAAACTTAGTGATTATAATTACTACTAGAGCACATTATTGTAATTGTGATCAATTATGCATGATGATGATGATTCTGGATAGTTCATGCTTTTCTGAACATTTTGGTATAACAAACACAATTTTCTGATGTCCCGATAAGAAGTTATCACTTTTATAATTTCTTCTTTTAAATTTAGGATTTTAATAATTTATTTTTGACAACAATAGAATTGATCACTCGCATTCGAGAGAGAGGGGTGGAACACGACGAACATCGGAGTCGATGTTCCTAAAGGCGCGAGGGGGAAGCGGGAATCATGCACTAGAAGGGAGAAAAAGGAAAAAGAAGCATCTAAAAAAAAACAGCACAGCCGGTTTCCAGCCCGGCTGGGCCGGTTTCTAGGCCGGGCCTGCTCCAGAGGGTTCCGGTCTGCAGCCCGGTCTGGGCCAGCTACGAGGCCGGCTACGGGCCAGAGGAGAACGGCCCACAGCCCGGCTAGGCCGGCTCGGCGACCGGTCTCGCGTGGAAAAAAGAAAAAAGAAGGCGACGAACGCCGGCGTACGGTGGCGGCACGGCGCGGACCGTTTCGAGGAACTAGCGCGGGAGGGGGAGGGGGAAAGGGTGCTCAGCACGGGGTGCTCACCACAGACGCGTTGGGGTGGTCGGCGACGGCGGTGGTGCAACGGTGGCGACGGATTTGCTCGCGGCGGAGCTCGAGCGGCAGCGGCGGTGTCGGGGATGGCGCGGCCGATTCTCGGATTTTCGGCACGATTCCGTGGGCGTGGAGGAGCAGCACGGCGAGGCGGACGTCTTGGTGGTGCGCGATTCGCTCGGGGGAGTCTCAAACGACGGCGACGAGCACGGCGGCCTCGGCGGCTCTGTGGGGGAACAGAGGGAGAGCGAGATGCGGGAATGGGGTGGGGTGAGCAGAGGTGGCCTCGTGGCTTGGTCTCCTCGCAGTGAAGCAGAGGGGAGGGGCCCGGTGCGAGGCGCACGGTGGTGCGGCGCGAGCACCGTTCGTTCGGTCGCTACAGAGATGGAAGAAGGAGATTTCACAAACAGGCCCTTGGACCAATTTTTTCCATCACCGATTGGTCCTCCCTGTCTATTTTTAATTCCAGCAGCTTTTCAGGAATTTATTTAGGGCACCAAAACATTTTAATAAAATCTGAGATAAATCCAGTAGCCTCTCCCTATCATGCAGAGGCTCCACAAAATTTGGTGATTCAAAATAAAATGTTTTGAATAACTTTTGTTTAGAGAGTTTGGATATGGCATTTTTGGTATTCTCAAGATTTAAAATACTTAGCCATTTATTTATCTTTGAGAAAAGTATATTTTGTAGTCTTGAACATTGTTGACACATATAAAACTAAAAGTGAAAATTGGTGGTCAACAATTACTTCAAAACTTGAAAGCAAAGCAATAGGCATTAGGGCTTTCCTCTTTATAAATTATTTGAACATAATTTACTTTCCCAAAGGTCACCAAGGAAAAGAGTGGAGGCTCCCAACATCATGGTGAAGCAATCCATGCCTTCTGTTTTGAAAGTGTAAAGGATTTTGAAAGTGCTTGAATTCAATTTGGATCAAGCCAATTTGAATGTCCTTCCTTTTATAAAACATTTGGCATTTTCCTAAAGTTCCAACATTATTTACTTTAGCTCGTGGAACTTCCTTGACAATTATATGATAACAAGGATTTGTATTTCGCAAGTTGCATTTGTTTCTAACTGCGACAAACAATTAAGTATTTAGTCAATTGATATGGATGCCATGATGCAATTAACACAAAAGCGAAAATTTTACACAGGTTTTTAGGTTTTCGAACTTTGGTCTGTTACAATTCTACCCTCCTTACAGGAATCTCGTCTCGAGATTCTTAGAGTAGGAAAGAGGGAAGAAGGATTACCACGGTACTACACGATCTTCTCTCTTCGGGTGGCTTCTTTCTTGAAGAGGTTGATCGAGGGCATCATGAAGATCTTCATCGGCTTCCCTTCGAGGTCACTATCAACGTACACCATAGGAAAGAAGGAAACCTCTCTGGAAGGATGGGCCTTTGTAAGGATACAACGACCGAGTACCTCCTAGTAGAAGATTAGGATGAGACTTCGAGCATCCCTTGATTTGACAGTTAGGAGACACATGCGGGTGACGGGAAATTGATAAGGAGTTTCCAGTTGGTCGACAACTGTTTCTCAACAAGATTGAGAATATGAACTTTGCACTAGGCCTTGAATCTCTGAGGGAGAGTGTTGAAATAAGATTCCAACAGAGGAAGAGGCAAATTTCTACCAAACAGCTTGAGTAGAACTTTCCTCACGGAGGAGCATTTCGGATCACAGAAGAAGGGTCGGGAAGGCCGACCGACAGAACTTTCGAAACTCCGCAAACGTTGGTATCGGGGACACTTCTTGATTTTTTAGACATTGGGGACAAGCTCGTTGACGATCACCAACTATTGTTTCTGACTGAGATTTAGATCTGGTAAGTGTAGAGATACTTCGGACTCCACATGTAGGAATAGGGAATCCTTGCAAAGCATACCAACGGGTTACAATTGCTAGGACCCCAAGAGTTGGACGACAAGGTATAACTCCAAAGGAGGAACGAGATTGCGGAACCCGCGGATTAGCAACTTGTCAGGAGACAGCTGCCCCAATTGAATATCTTGTCGCGAGACACGATTGAGTTCTTGATGGTAAACACCACAGAAGACAAGGAAGTTCTCAGACTTCCTCCCTTTTCTGGAATAATTCAACCAGTGGCTTGGATGCATAGACTAAATTCTGAAGGAATGGAGGTAGCAACATACCATTCCTAGAATATTCTACACATGCTTGATCGTGTTGAAATGATTCCGAGGAAACCAGACAATTCACTCAGATCCACGGCGACATCTTTCAGCAATTGCACGTGAACCAGGGAAAGTCACTTCTAACTTCAGAACACATACCTTGTGACGACACAAAGTTAGTTCTAACAAGTTTCCAATGCTAACACCCAATATCCAATATGAATCTCCTCAACATGGAGAAAATAAGAGGTAGTTGAGGGCTCAACAACAAACTTATCCAGATACTCCAAGACGGTAGACTCATATTTCACCAGAACGGGCATAAGTATTGGTCGACTAACACATTCAGTAGGTTGGTCTGAGTTTGATTTGACGATAGCCCAATTCAAATCAAAAGATTTAGAGGTTAGAATATCCAAAGAGGAGATACCACCTCGCTTCAACACGGACAGACTAGACATCCCTTTGAGAAGGAACTATATAGGGATAGAGCTCTTGTCTTTCAACTCTCCAAGTGTGTTTAAGCTCAACCGAATAATTCAACACATCCAGCATGATTTTCTTGGAGAAGGAGTTGTTCAGAGGACCAGCTTACTCATAAGCTCAACATCACGGTCAGGTGACAACCTGGCGATACTTCTGGAAAGACCTCCAGAATATCACGATCCACATATAGGATATCACGACATACCGGTGGATCTTGAGTTCGAGAGGATCATGCCTTTCAAGGCACAACGAGGTGGTCTTGGGAGCTTCGGCACGAACCTAGCTCTTTGACCGAGGGAGTGCATCAGAGCCAACTGACTTGGTAGCACTGTCAAACTCAGCTTATTGATTGCTAACCAATCATGCTAAGGAGGGCAATGGATATCCCTGGATTTCCGCACAGTAAGAACTGCTAAGAATATCCGATAGCCACATCATTGCTCACGTATTATCATTCTCGAGTAACAAGTCACTCGGAAACGGAGAGTAACAAAGGGTAAGAGCATCACTTCATCAAGGGATCATGATACTCAATACGATACCCTGATATCAAAGAGGTGACACTCTAAGGTGGAGCAGAACAAAAGCTAAACAAGGCCCTCATTCTGAGATTACAATACTTTAACCTGGTCCGAGAAGTGGACAAGGTACTGGAGTTTGTTTCTCCTAACAAGACGAAGTGGAAAGTCTTGACGGACCAAGAGAGTGACTTGCATCGGAACATACCAACGCACGATAAACTTTACTGTCACAGACAGACAAAGGTTGGAAAGCAGATCAGAGTAAAAACATGCTCAGGAGAAATCCTAAGATGTTGAAGATGCACCGGTTATTACTCAATTGTGATAACCATGCCCAAAAAGGAGAGATGCAGCAGAGTCACAACATAGATGGGAGACTTGCTAAGAGAATTCATCGTAACCCAGATGGTTCCAAGACAGAATCTCCAGTATGGCAGAGTTAAAGTTACATAGCCATCCGAGGTGTGGGAAATTAAGGTTCAACCATTTACCACACAGACCACATAAAGGACTTGGGTTAAAGGTCAGCTTCATGTGCCGAGAATCATAATAGCATAACATCACATGGGTAACAACCCACACAATTCATCATGCCAGAATCACAGCACAATCCGGGACCTTCGGTTCAAGACCTTGGGCTCCTCCATTCTCTGGGTTTTAACCGTGGTCTTGAAGAATTGGAGTTGCATCGGTCCGGCAAAAGGAGTTGGAGACTCTGAATCCGACAACCTGATACATAACTAGAGATGGATCCCAGCCTTTAAGATCTCGTGGTTCCTACTCCGACGCCTATTGTAACTCGTGAGCTGGAGTAACAGGTTAACAGATTTAGGAACGGCCCACCCAACGTGTCACCTAATTTTGAAACACCAGATGAGATAACGAAACCTTTTAAATCAAATAGAGGTAAGGTGACTCAGAGTTGGAGCGATACCAGGTAAGGAGTAAAAAGAATCCTAAGCAAGTTTTCACAACTCATTTTTAGTTAAAATATTTTCACAAACACTAGACTCAACGTCGACCAGTAGAAGGGTTTCCTACAGGCAGTACTGCTCTGATACCAACTTGTGGCGCCCTGACCCGACTGCTATACAGTGATGCTGAGTGTCACCGGTTAAGCGATACAACCGGAGGTTACGGGTTTACCAATCCCCGGCCAAAACCTTTGGCAGGCGTTGCTCGGAATTGATCACCGGCAACGCAACACCCCGATTGATGCCTTAACACAGGCTCAACTATCAAAGCATAATAGAGAGATCAAGACTTGTGGAACAACTGGCACATCACAGACTCTACGACACAAATCATTATAGTTCAACTCTTATAATAGAGAAAGATAGCAAATGACAACCAGAGGTCACAGACCCAACATTACAACAGCGGAAGCGAATTAGGTTGTTCTAAACAACAAGAACCAAATTATGGCCTAAGAGGCCTACAATAAACATCCAGCGCCAGCTGTTCCGGGATGTCCCAAGCTGCCACCTGGGAACCCCAGACTACTCGTCGACGTCCACAAAGAACCCACCTTCGAGGTCGGTGAAGTCCTCCTCTGAAACAAAACAAACGACGTTGAGTTCGACGAACTCGCAAGATTATATATAGAGCTTTAGCTCGATGAGGCTTTCAAGGTTTTATGGCTGTTTTGCATAAAGCTGATTTTATTTATGAAAACATAACTCAATGGCATCGACTATTCAGAGTATTTTCAAAAAGGGGTAAGAAGTGACTCTTTTCTCTTGATCACTTTCTCAACACCAACATCATCAACCACTGTACCTGTTCATCAAAGGCACCTCCCCGAATCACCCTCGAGGAAGTCAACCTTGCATTCTGAGTGGTACCTCTAGTACCCAGTTTTTAATCATTCCGTTCAAGTTATTCTATGATCTTATCGTCCTTTCCCAAGTCGTCCATAACCGCGGACACGGCTTTTCGAAAAGATTTACCCTGCAGGGGTGTACAATGTTTGCCACGCGTACCGTCCGGCCCATTACCTGTACAATTAGCTCTCTTCCTTGGAAAGCCGGCTGGGTGGGAGCGGTGTCGACTTCTCCCTCGTTAAGGACTAACCCAGGATCATCAGTGAGGACGGAGCAGCGGATCACAACACCCTGCCCCGTGGCCACTCATTTTCCTAACACCACCATCCTCATCTCAGTTCATCCCACCATCATCACGCAGCGCAAATGGAAGCCCGAACTAGAGGACCCTGGCTAGTCCCGCCCGAGTTATTTAGTCTATGAGGGTTCCTGCAATTGCATAGGCCTCACGCATGGTTGCACGCTCAGTCTTGGTTCGGGAGGTAAAGAACTCGCACCTAGGCGGCGAGAACGAGACAAAGCACCACAACCACAGTGGCCTCTCATCCCCACCTTTAGCATTTATTACCTGTCACCACAATTCTCCACCATCATTCTCATCTCATCACCTGTTTCCAACATAAACCATCCATCGTACAGCTAAGCATTTACTAAGCATGGCTAAGCATCAACATAGCATAACTAAGTATCTCAGGCCAACAATACAAACCTATGGATAATAGGAGGGAAACAGGTAATGGCATTGGAATCATAATGCAACTATAGGATACTCTAATCCGAATCAAATTGACATTTGGAACCGCATGCAATATTATAGTGGGAAAATACTTGTGGAAAATAGGATAAGATATGCTCAGAGGGGGATTACGCTTGCCTTGTTGAGTGGAGGAGTCAAACTGCTCGTCGGAGTAATGATGCTCAACTCCGAACTCGTGATCTACCGGAGAGCAAACAACACCGGAAAGCAAAAACAACAATCAACACATGGCAATTGTGCAATGCATACAAAAATGATGATATGACATTTTAAATGCACCCTAGAAGCATTGAACATGATCAACAAGTTAAATGGGGTCCCCATTATATTTATGGCATTATTTGGAATAAACCCCATATTTAAACTTAGTGATTATAATTACTACTAGAGCACATTATTGTAATTGTGATCAATTCTGCATGATGATGATGATTCTGGATAGTTCATGCTTTTCTGAACATTTTGGTATAACAAACACAATTTTCTGATGTCCCGATAAGAAGTTATCACTTTTATAATTTCTTCTTTTAAATTTAGGATTTTAATAATTTATTTTTGACAGCAATAGAATTGATCACTCGCATTCGAGAGAGAGGAGGTGGAACACGACGAACATCAGAGTCGATGTTCCTAAAGGCGCGAGGGGAAGCGGGAATCATGCACTAGAAGGGAGAAAAAGGAAAAAGAAGCATCTAAAAAAAACAGCACAGCCGGTTTCCAGCCCGGCTGGGCAGGTTTCTAGGCCAGGCCTGCTCCAGAGGGTTCCGGTCTGCAGCCCGGTGGGCCGGCTACGAGGCCGGCTACGGGCCAGAGGAGAACGGCCCACAGCCCGGCTAGGCCGGCTCGGCGACCGGTCTCGCGTGGTAAAAAGAAAAAAGAAGGCGACGAACGCCGGCGTACGGTGGCGGCACGGCGCGGACCGTTTCGAGGAACTAGCGCGGGAGGGGGAGGGGGAAAGGGTGCTCAGCACGGGGTGCTCACCACGGACGCGTTGGGGTGGTCGGCGACGGCGGTGGTGCAACGGTGGCGACGGATTTGCTCGCGGCGGAGCTCGAGCGGCAGCGGCGGTGTCGGGGATGGCGCGGCCGATTCTCGGATTTTCGGCACGATTCCTTGGGCGTGGAGGAGCAGCACAGCGAAGCGGACGTCTTGGTGGTGCGCGATTCGCTCGGGGGAGTCTCAAACGACGGCGACGAGCACGGCGGCGTCGGCGGTCATAGCGGCTCGGTGGGGGAACAGAGGGAGAGCGAGATGCGGGAATGGGGTGGGGTGAGCAGAGGTGGCCTCGTGGCTTGGTCTCCTCGCAGTGAAGCAGAGGGGAGGGGCCCGGTGCGAGGCGCACGGTGGTGCGGCGCGAGCACCGTTCGTTCGGTCGCTACAGAGATGGAAGAAGGAGATTTCACAAACAGGCCCTTGGACCAATTATTTCCATCACCGATTGGTCCTCCCTGTCTATTTTTAATTCCAACGGCTTTTCAGGAATTTATTTAGGGCACCAAAACATTTTAATAAAATCTGAGATAAATCCAGTAGCCTCTCCCTATCATGCAGAGGCTCCACAAAATTTGGTGATTCAAAATAAAATGTTTTGAATAACTTTTGTTTAGAGAGTTTGGATATGGCATTTTTGGTATTCTCAAGATTTAAAATACTTAGCCATTTATTTATCTTTGAGAAAAGTATATTTTGTAGTCTTGAACATTGTTGACACATATAAAACTAAAAGTGAAAATTGGTAGTCAACAATTACTTCAAAACTTGAAAGCAAAGCAATAGGCATTAGGGCTTTCCTCTTTATAAAATTATTTGAACATAATTTACTTTCCCAAAGGTCACCAAGGAAAAGAGTGGAGGCTCCCAACATCATGGTGAAGCAATCCATGCCTTCTGTTTTGAAAGTGTAAAGGATTTTGAAAGTGCTTGAATTCAATTTGGATCAAGCCAATTTGAATGTCCTTCCTTTTATAAAACATTTGGCATTTTCCTAAAGTTCCAACATTATTTACTTTAGCTCGTGGAACTTCCTTGACAATTATAAGATAACAAGGATTTGTATTTCGCAAGTTGCATTTGTTTCTAACTGCGACAAACAATTAAGTATTTAGTCAATTGATATGGATGCCATGATGCAATTAACAGAAAAGCGAAAATTTTACACAGGTTTTTACGTTTCCGAACTTTGGGCTGTTACACTAAACAACATACAAATGGTTTTGGCACCATTGAAAAACAAATACCACACTTGTTCCAACAATTTTCAAAACCATGAAGGCACTAAAAACTTGCAAAACAAAATACTTTGACTTCTTATAATTGTCAAGGAAGTTCCAAGAGTTCAAATTAATATTTTGCACTTGCTTTGAAAATTCCAAAGTAATATTATTTTTGGAAATTAGCAAAATTGCCATAAGGAAAAACTATGAACAAAAGTTGTTCAAAACATTTTATTTATAAACCCCAATTTTTTGTGGAGCAACTAAGTGACAAGGGGAGCCTCCCCAAATTATCTCATATTTTTCTAAATTGTTTAAGTGCCCTAATAAAATCAATTGAATTGCTGCTAGAATTTCAAAAGAAAAAGGGAGAAGGACCAATCTGTGATGGCAGCAAGTTTTCCAGGGGGCATTTTGTGAAATCTGTTTCTTCTTCCCCTGTAGCGACCGAGGCGCACTGGCGCCATCGCCGTGCTCGCGCCGCACTCGACGCCGGGGCCCCTCTCGCTGCCTCCACCTGCAGAGGCAGAGCACGCGAGGACCCCCTGCTCACTCACTGCCCCCTCGATTCCTCCTCTCTCCTTCTCATTCCTCTCCCTGGCCGAGGCACCGTTCGAGCCCGCCGCTGCATCGCCGCCGTTGGAGAGCACCCGCGGCCAATCGAGCACCACCAACCTCTCCGTCGCGTCCCCTGCTCCCTCTCCGCCAGAGGAATCGACCGGGAGGCCGAGAATCGCCGCCGCCGTCCAATTCCGTCTCCGTCCCCGACGCAGCTCCGCCGAGCTTCGAGCCGCCGCGGTGGTGCACCTCCGCCGTCCCCGACCTCTCCACTGTGCTCGAGGGTGAGCTCCTGGCCTTGCTAGCCTCCCCCTCTCCTCCTAGCGCTTCCCCTTGCTCCCACCGCGCCGTATCCATCGTCGCCGTCGACGCCCGTACGCAGTTCGTCGCCACAGCTCGCTCGCCCAGTCGTGGACCCGGCTAAGCCGGGCTGCAGGCCGTTCCCCACGGGCCCTTAGCCGGCCTTGGGCCCGGCACAAACCGGCCGAGAGGCCGGACGTCTCTGTATTAGGCCCGGCCTAGAAACCGGCCCAGCCGGGCTGGAAACCGGCTGTGCTGTTTTTTTTTAGATACTTCTTTTTCCTTTTCCTCACCCTTTTTGCGCATGATCCCCGCTACTCCCTCGCGCATTAGAAACATCGAACCTCGATGAACCTCCTGTCCCATCCCTCTCACGGATGCGAGTAATGCAATATTATTGTTGATGAATTAATTAATTAAACTTATACTTTAAAAGAGGAAGTTAATAAATGTAATAACTTCTTATAGGGACCTCAGAAAATTGTGTTTCTTATACCAAAATGTTCGGGAAATTGTGAACTACCTAAAATCATCATCATCATGCATAATTGATCACAATTACAATAATGTGCTCTAGTAGTAGTTATAATCACTAAGTTTAAATATGGGGTTTATTCCAAGTAATACAATAAATATAACGGGGACCCCATTTAACTTGTTGCTCTTGTTCAATGCTTCTAGGGTGCATTTAAAATGTCATATCATCATTTTTGTATGCATTGCACAATTGCCATGTGTTGGTTGTTGTTTTTGCTTTCCGGTGTCGTTTGCTCTCCAGTAGATCACGAGTTTGGAGTTGAGCATCATTACTCCGACGAGCAGTTTGACTACTTCGCTCAACAAGGCAAGCGTAATCCCCCTCTGAGCATGTCTTACCCTATTTTCCACAAGTATTTTCTCTACTATAATATTGCATGCGGTTCCAAATGTCAATTTGCTTGGATTAGAGTATCCTATAGTTGCATTAAGATCCCGATGCCAATTACCTGTTTCCCCTCCTATTATCCATAGGATTGTATTGTTGGCCTGAAATACTTAACTATGCAATGTTGATGCTTAGCCATGCTTAGTTAAATGCTTAGCCGTCCGATGGATACTTCATGTTGGAAACAGGTTGTTGAAGTGTTCAGATGATGGTGGAGAAATTGTGGTGACAGGTAACAAGATGCTTAAAGGTGGGGATGAGAGGCCACTTTGGTATGGTGGTGCTTTGTCTCGTTCTCGCCGCCTAGGTGCGAGTTCTTTACCTCTTGAACCAAGAATGAGCGCGCTTCCTTTCGGTGGGCTATATGGAACCCCCGTCGACCAACTAACTTGAGCGGGACTAGCCAGGGTCCTCTAGTTCGGGCTTCCATTTGCGCGTGCGTGAGGATGGTGGTCTGAACTGGGATGAGGATGGTGGTGTTAGGAAAATGAGTGGCCACGGGGCACGGTGTGGTGATCCGCTGCTCCGTCCTCACTGATGATCCTGGGTTAGTCCTTAACAAGGTAAAGGTTGTAACCGTTCCCACTCAGCCGGCTTTCCCCGGAAGAGAGCTAAGCGTAGGCAATGAGCTGGGCGGTACCGAAGGTAAACACAGTGCACCCCTGCAGGGTTAAATCTTTTCGAAAAGCCGTGTCCACGGTTACGGACAACTTGGGAAAGGACGATAAGACCATAGAATAACTTTAACGGAATGATTAAAAACTGGGTACTAGAGGTACCACTCAAGAATGCAAGGTTGACTTCCTCGAGGGTGATTCGGGGAGGTGCCTTTGATGAACAGGTACAGTGGTTGATGATGGTTGATGATAAGAAAAGTGGTCAAGAAAAGAGTCACTTCTTACCCCCTTTTGAAAATACTCTGAATAGTCGATGCCATTGAGTTATGTTTTCATAAATAAAATCAGCTTTATGCAAAACAGCCATAAAACCTTGAAAGCCTCATCGAGCTAAAGCTCTATATATAATCTTGCGAGTTCGTCGAACTCAACGTCGTTTGTTTTGTTTCAGAGGAGGACTTCACCGACCTCGAAGGTGGGTTCTTTGTGGACGTCGACGAGTAGTCTGGGGTTCCCAGGTGGCAGCTTGGGACATCCCGGAACAGCTGGCGCTGGATGTTTATTTGTAGGCCTCTTAGGCCATAATTTGGTTCTTGTTGTTTAGAACAACCTAATTCGCTTCCGCATGTTGTAATGTTGGGTCTGTGACCTCTGGTTGTCATTTGCTATCTTTCTCTATTATAAGAGTTGAACTATAATGATTTGTGTCGTAGAGTCTGTGATGTGCCAGTTGTTCCACAAGTCTTGATCTCTCTATTATGCTTTGATAGTTGAGCCTGTGTTAAGGCATCAATCGGGGTGTTGCGTTGCCGGTGATCAATTCCGAGCAACGCCTGCCAAAGGTTTTGGCCGGGGATTGGTAAACCCGTAACCTCCGGTTGTATCGCTTAACCGGTGACACTCAGCATCACTGTATAGCAGTCAGGTCGGGGCGCCACAAGTTGGTATCAGAGCAGTACTGCCTGTAGGAAACCCTTCTACTAGTCGACGTTGAGTCTAGTGTTTGTGAAAATATTTTAACCTAAAAATGAGTTGTGAAAACCATCTTAGGATTCTTTTTACTCCTTATCTGGTTAACCTCTAATCTCGGAGCAATCTTACCTCGATTTGAGTTGAAGGTTTTACTTCTCATCTGTTACTTCAAAATGATTAGAAACGGGGTTGGGTTCGACCTTTAGTGTTATGTGTCCAGTTGCTCCCGCTGCGTTGCAAGCCCAAATCAACTCAGATGTTGCGACCGAGTCTAATCTTTGCTCCTTTGTTGATTTTTAACCCAAGGACTTGAACATAAGGTCCCGGATTGTGCCAACTAGAGTGTGTTGAATCATATGGTTCCTTAACCATTTGCATCTCACGCTAGTAGCACATGATGCTGATCTTCGACCCAAGTTCTGTCTTGTTGATCCCTTGCTAGTTGTTACACAAAGCATTATCGTCCCTAGTCTGAGTACTTGAGTACGCTAAGGCTAATGTCTCAACCATACCGAGGTGGATACTAACTGCGTCCTTGTCAAATCTACAGAATGGCACAACGTCCTCCACTCTACCAAATCGAAGCCACCCCAGGGACCCACTCGACACCCTTTGATCGGCAGGAATCCCATACATCTAAAGATTTGCCCAAGAAAGCTAGAGACAGACTCAGGTGTTACCTTTGGAGGGAACGCGGACGTCCGTACCGGAAGTGTCCCCTTAAGTACCCCAGAAAGAATGGACCACCACAAGGAATGGCATGTAGTCAGTGCGGAAGGGGTGGACATCAGGCGAGTCAATGCCCCGGCAGTTGCCCGCACTGTTTCAACGCGCATCCACTTGGCAAGTGCCCAACCGCTAGCGCCACTTGCTACCTATGCGAAGGAAATGATCATGTTCCGGCTAATTGTTCTATGGAGCTCATAGTGGAGGCAGTAAAGGATTCCCATGAGAAGATTGCTCAGCATGCCACCACGCGCCCCACTACTTCGACACTTGGGGTAGGCGAAAGTGGGTATCGTCCTATGCTACCTGCTCCACCAAGATTCACTTGCTACACCTGTGGCCAGGCTGGCCACTACTCCAGGGAGTGCCCCCAGAAGGCACCTATCACGGGAACACCTGCACGAGCCCCTGCCACTCCAGCTGGCAAGGCTGGACCTATGGTGCGTGGTCGCCTGAACCACGTCTCTGCTGAGCAAGCTGAAGAAGATTCCGGCGTCCTTATGGGTGAGCTACGAATCAACAATAATCTTGCTACAGTTTTGTTTGACTCTGCAGCATCTCTCCTTTTGGGCATGGTTATCACAATTGAGTAATAACCGGTGCATCTTCAACATCTTAGGACTCTCCTGAGCATGTTTCGTACTCTGATCTGCTTTCCAACCTTGGTCTGTCCGTTGACAGTAAAGTTTTATCGTGCGTTGGTATGTTCCGAGGCAAGTCACTCTCTTGAGCCGTCAAGACTTTCCACTTCGTCCTGTTAGGAGAAACAAACTCCAGTACCTTGTCCACTTCGCGGGCTAGGTCAAAGTTTTGTAGTCCACAGAATAAGAGGTTTATTAGTCTCTGTTTCTGTTCCATCTTAGGGTAGCACGATACCTTGGTATGAAGAGTGTGCAATCCTGCTAAGTATCATGATCTTCTCGATGAAGTGATGCTCTTACAATTCATTACTCTCCGTTTTCCGAGTGACTCGTTACTCGAGAAGGATGAGACGTGAGTAATGATGTAACTATCGGATATTCTTAGCAGTTCTTACTGTGCGGAAATCCAGGGATATCCATTGCCCTCCTTAGCATGATTGGTTAGCCAATCAATAAGCTGAGTTTGACAGTGCTACCAAGTCAGTTGGCTCTGATACACTCCCTCGGTCAAAGAGCTAGGTTTGCGCCGAAGCTCCCAACACCACATCGTCTTGCCTTGTAAGGCGTGATACTCTCTCGAACTCAAAACATAGCGGTGGATCGTGATATTCTGGAGGTCTTTCCAGAAGTATCCCCAGGTTGTCACCTAACCGTGATGTTGAGCTTATGAGTAAGCTGGTTCTCCGAACAACTTCTCTCTCCAAGAAAATCGTGCTGGATGTCCTTAATTATTCGATTGAGCTTAAACAACTTGGAGAGTTAAAAGACAAAAGCTCTATCTGATATAGTTCATTTTCAATGGGATGTCTAGTCTGTCCGTGTTGAAGCTAGGCGGTATTTCCTTGGTGGAAATGCTAAACTCCAAATCTTTTGATTTGAATTGGGCTATCGTCAAATCAAACTCAGACCTACCTACCTGAATGTGTTAGTCTGACCAATACTTATGCCTCGTTCTGTTGAAATATGAGTCTACTGTCTTGGAGTATCTGGATAAGTTGTGGTTGAGCCCATCAACTACCTTCTTATCTTCTCCATGTTTGAGGAGATTTATATTGGATATTGGGCGTTAGCATTGGAAAATTGTTGGAACTAACTTTGTGTCTCCACAAGGTATGTGTTCTAGAAGTTAGAAGTGACTTTCCCTGGTTCACGTGCAATTGCTGAAAGATGTCGCCGTGGATCTGAGTGAATTGTCTGGTTCCTCGAAATCATCTCAACTCGATCGTGCATGTGTAGAATATTCTCGGAATGGTATGTTGTTACCTCCATCCCTTGAGAATTTCATCGATGCATCCAGGCCGCTGATTGAATTGTTCCAGAGAGAGAGGAAGTTTGAGAACTTCTTTTTGTCTTTGTTGGTGTTTCCCCAGCAGAGACTAAATGGTGTATTGTCGCGAGTAATTCCAGTAGGTGCTGATGCCCTCTGACAAGTTGCTAATACACGAGTTCCGCCATCTCGTTCCTCCTTTGGAGTTTGACATTGTAGTCCGACTCTTGGGGTCCTAGCAATTGTAATCCGTTGGTATGCATTGCAAAGCTTCCTATTCCTACCGGTGCTGAGTCTGAAGTATCTCTACACTTCCCTGATTTGACTCTCAATCAGAAACGATAGTTGGTGATCCTCAAAAAGCTTGACCCGATGTCTAGAACATTAAGAAGTTTTCCCGATACTATCGTCCCGGAGTTTCTAAGGTTCCCTCGGTCGATCTTGCCGACCCTTCCTTTGTGATCTGAAATGCTTCCCCGTGAGGAAAGTTCTACTCAAGCTGTCTGGTGGAAGTTAGCACTTCATCTGTTGAAGTTCAGAAATTCAAGGCCTTGTGCAAAGTTCATATTCTGAATCGTTGAGAAACAGTTGTCTACCAACTGGAAACTCCTTATCAATCTCCCGTCAAACGCATGTGTCTCCTAACTGTCAATTCAAGGGATGCTCGAAGTCTCATTCTAAGATTCTACTAGGAGGTACTCCGCCGCTGTATCTTCACCAAGATCCATCCTTCCGCTGAGGTTTCCTTCTCCCTATGGTGTACTTGGCTGATGACTTCGGAGTGAAGACGATGAAGAGATCCATGATGCCCTCGGTCAACCTCTTCAAGAAAGAAGCCAACTGGAGTGAGAAGATCGTGTAGTACCGTCGTAACCTTTTCCCTCTTTCCTACTCTAAGAATCTCGGGACAAGATTCCTGTAAGGAGGGTAGATTTGTAACAGCCCAAAGTTTGAGAACCCAAAAACCCGAATAAAATTTTCGCTTTTGTGTTGCATTGCATCATGGCATCCAAATTTAACTTGCTAAACAACATACAAATGGTTTTGGCACCATTTAAAAACAAATGCCACACTTGTTCCAACAATTTTCAAAACCATGAAGGCACTAAAAACTTGCAAAACAAAATACTTTGACTTCTTATAATTGTCAAGGAAGTTCCAAGAGTTCAAATTAATATTTTGCACTTGCTTTGAAAATTCCAAAGTAATATTATTTTGGGAAATTAGCAAAATTGCCATAAGGAAAAACTATGAACAAAAGTTGTTCAAAACATTTTATTTATAAACCCCAATTTTTTGTGGAGCAACTAAGTGACAAGGGAGCCTCCCCAAATTATCTCATATTTTTCTAAATTGTTTAAGTGCCCTAATAAAATCAATTGAATTGCTGCTAGAATTTCAAAAGAAAAAGGGAGAAGGACCAATCTGTGATGGCAGCAAGTTTTCCAGGGGGCATTTTGTGAAATCTGTTTCTTCTTCCCCTGTAGCGACCGAGGCGCACTGGCGCCATCGCCGTGCTCGCGCCGCACTCGACGCCGGGCCCCCTCTCGCTGCCTCCACATGCAGAGGCAGAGCACGCGAGGACCCCCTGCTCACTCACTGCCCCCTCGATTCCTCCTCTCTCCTTCTCGTTCCTCTCCCTGGCCGAGGCGCCGTTCGAGCCCGCCGCTGCATCGCCGCCGTTGGAGAGCACCCGCGGCCAATCGAGCACCACCAACCTCTCTGTCGCGTCCCCTGCTCCCTCTCCGCCAGAGGAATTGACCGGGGAGGCCGAGAATCGCCGCCGCCGTCCAATTCCGTCTCCGTCCCCGACGCAGCTCCGCCGAGCTTCGCGCCGCCGCGGTGGTGCACCTCCGCCGTCCCCGACCTCTCCACTATGCTCGAGGGTGAGCTCCTGGCCTTGCTAGCCTCCCCCTCTCCTCCTAGCGCTTCCCCTTGCTCCCAACGCGCCGTATCCATCGTCGCCGTCGACGCCCGTACGCAGTTCGTCGCCACAGCTCGCTCGCCCAGTCGTGGACCCGGCTAAGCCGGGCTGCAGGCCGTTCCCCACGGGCCCTTAGCCGGCCTTGGGCCCGGCACAAACCGGCCGAGAGGCCGGACGTCTCTGTATTAGGCCCGGCCTAGAAACCGGCCCAGTCGGGCTGGAAACCGGCTGTGCTGTTTTTTTTTTAGATACTTCTTTTTCCTTTTCCTCACCCTTTTTGCGCATGATCCCCGCTACTCCCGCGCGCATTAGAAACATCGAACTTCGATGAACCTCCTGTCCCATCCCTCTCTCGGATGCGAGTAATGCAATATTATTGTTGATGAATTAATTAATTAAACTTATACTTTAAAAGAGGAAGTTAATAAATGTAATAACTTCTTATAGGGACCTCAGAAAATTGTGTTTCTTATACCAAAATGTTCGGGAAATTGTGAACTACCTAAAATCATCATCATCATGCATAATTGATCACAATTACAATAATGTGCTCTAGTAGTAGTTATAATCACTAAGTTTAAATATGGGGTTTATTCCAAGTAATACAATAAATATAACGGGGACCCCATTTAACTTGTTGCTCTTGTTCAATGCTTCTAGGGTGCATTTAAAATGTCATTTCATCATTTTTGTATGCATTGCACAATTGCCATGTGTTGATTGTTGTTTTTGCTTTCCGGTGTCGTTTGCTCTCCGGTAGATCACGAGTTCGGAGTTGAGCATCATTACTCCGACGAGCAGTTTGACTACTTCGCTCAACAAGGCAAGCGTAATCCCCCCTCTGAGCATGTCTTACCCTATTTTCCACAAGTATTTTCTCCACTATAATACTGCATGCGGTTCCAAATGTCAATTTGCTTGGATTAGAGTATCCTATAGTTGCATTAAGATCCCGATGCCAATTTACCTGTTTCCCCTCCTATTATCCATAGGATTGTATTGTTGGCCTGAAATACTTAACTATGCAATGTTGATGCTTAGCCATGCTTAGTTAAATGCTTAGCCGTCCGATGGATACTTCATGTTGGAAACAGGTTGTTGAAGTGTTCAGATGATGGTGGAGAAATTGTGGTGACAGGTAACAAGATGCTTAAAGGTGGGGATGAGAGGCCACTTTGGTATGGTGGTGCTTTGTCTCGTTCTCGCCGCCTAGGTGCGAGTTCTTTACCTCTTGAACCAAGAATGAGCGCGCTTCCTTTCGGTGGGCTATATGGAACCCCCGTCGACCAACTAACTTGAGCGGGACTAGCCAGGGTCCTCTAGTTCGGGCTTCCATTTGCGCGTGCGTGAGGATGGTGGTCTGAACTGGGATGAGGATGGTGGTGTTAGGAAAATGAGTGGCCACGGGGCAAGGTGTGGTGATCCGCTGCTCCGTCCTCACTGATGATCCTGGGTTAGTCCTTAACAAGGTAAAGGTTGTAACCGTTCCCACTCAGCCGGCTTTCCCCGGAAGAGAGCTAAGCGTAGGCAATGAGCCGGGCGGTACCGAAGATAAACACAGTGCACCCCTGCAGGGTTAAATCTTTTCGAAAAGCCGTGTCCACGGTTACGGACAACTTGGGAAAGGACGATAAGACCATAGAATAACTTTAACGGAATGATTAAAAACTGGGTACTAGAGGTACCACTCAAGAATGCAAGGTTGACTTCCTCGAGGGTGATTCGGGGAGGTGCCTTTGATGAACAGGTACAGTGGTTGATAATGGTTGATGATGAGAAAAGTGGTCAAGAAAAGAGTCACTTCTTACCCCCCTTTTGAAAATACTCTGAATAGTCGATGCCATTGAGTTATGTTTTCATAAATAAAATCAGCTTTATGCAAAACAGCCATAAAACCTTGAAAGCCTCATCGAGCTAAAGCTCTATATATAATCTTGCGAGTTCGTTGAACTCAACGTCGTTTGTTTTGTTTCAGAGAAGGACTTCACCGACCTCGAAGGTGGGTTCTTTGTGGACGTCGACGAGTAGTCTGGGGTTCCCAGGTGGCAGCTCGGGACATCCCGGAACAGCTGGCGTTGGACGTTTATCTGCAGGCCTCTTAGGCCATAATTTGGTTCTTGTTGTTTAGAACAACCTAATTCGCTTCCGCATGTTGTACTGTTGGGTCTGTGACCTCTGGTTGTCATTTGCTATCTTTCTCTATTATAAGAGTTGAACTATAATGATTTGTGTCGTAGAGTCTGTGATGTGCCAGTTGTTCCACAAGTCTTGATCTCTCTATTATGCTTTGATAGTTGAGCCTGTGTTAAGGCATCAATCGGGGTGTTGCGTTGCCGGTGATCAATTCCGAGCAACGCCTGCCAAAGGTTTTGGCCGGGGATTGGTAAACCCGTAACCTCCGGTTTTATCGCTTAACCGGTGACACTCAGCATCACTGTATAGCAGTCAGGTCGGGGCGCCACAGAAGGAGAGTGGAGGTTCGTGGGCTGAATGTTCCCTCCTGCCAATGCAATGGAAAGATAGGGTTCGCCCTACGGGTCGGCGGCCAAAACCTATCATTCACGGTTCCGCGGGCCGAATTGACGGGCGCCCTCAAAATCGTTTACGGGTACGCGGCTTTTAAGGGTACTGCTATGTCCGTTTATAAGGTTCCGAAACTATCTATGGCGGTTATTTTAAGGTTCCGCGGCTTTTAAGGTTGCTGCTAGAGATGCTCTTAGATGGGAAGTTGTCAATCTCTATGGCCCTGCACAACATGATGCAGCAGCCAGGCTAATTTGTTCCTCCCCAACAGCCAACTGCAATGCCTCAATCGAACAGTGGTGCTACACACAGTGATGGACACGCGACTAGTACTCAGAACAACGTCAAGAAGAAGCAAAAGCCTTCCGCGGGGAGTGCTCAGCAGAAAGTTGCTCAGTCTCAGGAGTCGAGTGCTATGTCTGATCAATCTGTAGGCAAAACTGGTGCAGTGGCGAATACTGTCATGGACCCAAAGTACAGAACTTCATATGCTTCAACTGTGGAGAGCCTGGCCATTATGTTGGTTCATGTCCCAGAGCCAAGTGTTGCTTCATTTGTGGTAGACCAGGTCACCATATGGATTCCTGTGCTGAATGGTACAAGCCAATACCAATGGCGCAATACTGGGGCAGTGCCAATGTGGGTCGAGTCTTCTTTCATGTAGATGTTGAGAGAAGTGAAGATATTAAGTGGTGAACATTGACAATGTGGGGATTGTTAACATTGGAGGAGGAGAGATTTCTGCCCAGGAACTTTAACAGAGCTTCACTGAAATGTGGAAGACAAACTGGTTCTGGAAAATTAGACCGCTAGACCAGAAGAGATTCTAGGTCAGATCCCTCCAAACAAGAATATTAACGACTTGGTTGAGTACCCCTCTGTCAACCTGAACAAAAAAGAAGTTTATATCTCATTCTCCAACTGCGGAGGAGAACTACCAGCTGCATTTGGAGAGATGCAAGAGGTGTGGGTGACAATTGAGGGGCTACCTCCCAAATGGTGGACTTGGAAAGTGATTGCTAGAGTTGCTTCTGCTCTAGGAGTGCTTGTTAATGTTGATTTGACATGAAGTATTTAGAAGCTTCTACAAGGTTACGAGAGTGAAAGTGTCTGTGAGAGACATTAGTAAGATCCCCAAAGATATATTGTTTTAGATGGAGCAGAATTCTTACCTACTCAAGTTCACTGTGTGGATCTTAGAAGGGGTACTGATGATGATGGCCATGATGAGAATAACCATGATAGCCCACAAGAGTCTGACGATGAAGAACTAGGTGGTGATTTTGAAGAGCAACTCCGGAAACAGAAAGAGGTGGGAGATGGTAACATGGATATGGATGTTAATGCCACAACGCCGTGTTACCAAATTTTCTAGTAAAGGAGGTGCAAAAACAATACCAGCTCTAGAGTCTTCTCACAAGGGTAAAAGCCTAGAAGCTACTGTGTTGAAAAAAATTATGAGGCAAATTCGTCAGCTGCATTTGAGATCATGACAAGAGATGTTGCCCCAGAAAAGAATATATCTTGACATCTGCTGCAATAGTTTGAAGAATTTGAAGATGAAGCTAACATTGAACACGGGGACAATGTATCCCATGCCATTGGTGTTGTGCCTGATAGCACTGTCCCTAGTGTGGATCATGAGCCATCTCAAGAAGCAAGCAACAAAAAAAGTGGCGCCCTGTGCATGCGCCTAGAATGAGCTGCTGACTCAAGAAAGATGGCAGAGACCACGATACATAAAGCTCAAGACCTAAAGAATCAAAAGAATTTGGAAATCCCTACAAGTAAGACAAATACTTTCACTAACTCCTTTGCTGCACTAGACAATACTAGCCTTATGCTTAAGGATAGAATGGTAGGAGTGGTGCTAGGTGTGTGTGAAGCAGAGATTTCTAATAATATAGGTTGTATTTAGAATTCTGAAAACGGAAGATTACATAACTTTCGTGTTAGCCACCCTGATATATTCCTCCCTGCTAACATTGATGTGGTTGAGGAGGAGCATATGAGCACACTCCAACTATCGAGGAGAGCTTTGTAAATCTCCCTCTCACATTTGAGAAAATGAGGGAGAGGTGTGGATGATGCTTCTTGTGAGACTCTTTAGATTGAGGTGTCTGACAAGAAGAAAAGTAGGAGGAAACTCAATTTTAAACCTTAACGATAGGTTTCATTTGGAACTCTAGAGGTATAAATATACCCAATAAGCTTAGAGCTAGAGATCTCATTAGAGAAAACCATCCAGATTTAATTAGTTTCTCTGAAACTAAAAAGTAAGATTTTACTGCAATGCAGCTTCAAACATTGGATAACCAAATCATGTATGTTTGGAAATGGTTACCATCTCTTGGGCATTGCTAGGATTATCCAGGTTGGTGTCAATGGAGATATGTTTGAGATATTGAACACTAATATTCATAGGTTTTGCATCTCTTGCTTTCTTAAAAACAAGAAAGTTGCAACTTCTTGGATGTTTGTGTCAGTTATGGATCTTCTTATGATGAACATAAGTTAGATTTCATTAATGAGATGCATAACATCATGTCTAACTAGGTTGGTACTACCATGGTGGGTGGGGACTTCAATCTAGTTAGAGATAGTAAGAAGAGCTCTCGGAATGTCAATTAGCATTGGGTAGACTTGTTTAACGACCGAATCAATAGATTTTGTTTACTTGAACTTAAGTGTGCTGGTAGGATGTTTACGTGGATCAGCAACCAGTCCAATGTCATTATGGCCACTTTGGACAGAGCTTTTGTTTCTACTTGCTGGGATAGCATGTACTCAGCCAGTCATGTGAGGACTCTCCCTAGGCTGGGTAGTGATCACACCCCTCTAATCTTAGATACTGGTTCTCTGATTACCCCTAGAGATAAATAGTATAGATTTTAGAAGTGGTGGTTACAAGTAGATGGTTTCAAAGAAGTGGTCGGAAAAGCTTGGAAGATTCCATGCCATCATAGAAACCCTATTGAGGTGTGGCAATTTAGAGTTAATAATGTTAGGATATAAACTAAGGCATGGTGTGCAAATGTGGAATCTGCCCAATTTAAGTATAAACAACAACTTATTGTTGAATTTGATCAGTTAGATATTCTTTCTAAAACTATGTGTTTATCTCCTCTGTCTAAAACCCAGATGAAATTTATTTGTGATGAGTTGACAGATATTTGGAAGGTAGAGGAAGTAAAGGCTAGACAGAGGTCATGGGAGAGGCAGATCTTGGAACGTGACCGTAATACAACCTACTTCCATACTCAAGCAAACCAGAGGATGAGGAAGAAACATATTAATATGTTAGAAGGACCATCTACATGGTGGAAGATATTGAAGGTATTATTAAGATTGTTGTTGATTACTATAGAGATTTATTTGTATTTGAACAGAAGATCAATGTTGATCCATCTAATGATTTCTGGATAGAGTCTGATAGGGGAACTGCTGCTCAGAATGCTATTTTAGAGA
Source organism: Poa pratensis (assembly GCA_947311845.1). Taxonomy (NCBI): domain Eukaryota; kingdom Viridiplantae; phylum Streptophyta; class Magnoliopsida; order Poales; family Poaceae; genus Poa; species Poa pratensis. The sequence continues at coordinate 14,477,832 of CAMZMU010000075.1, read as the reverse complement.
AGGAGATCAAGGATGATGTCTTTGTCTCTTATGCTGAGAGCTCCTGTCCATAATGATTTACCTTTCTTATTTTACCATCATTTTTGGGACCTGGTTAAAGGGGATCTCTTTATGTTTGCCGAGTGGAATAAAGGATAGCTAGATCTATACAGACTAAACTTTTCCTTAGTCACTCTTATCCCTAAAGAATCTGATGTTGAATATCCAGAAATTCAGGCATATTGCTTTGATTGATTGTAGTTTTAAGATCTTCTCCAAATGTGCCACCAATAGGTTGGGTCAGATTTGTGAAGATTTAATCTCGCCAAACCAAACTGCCTTTACTACAGGGTGATTTATCTTAGAAAATTTGGTTGTTGCACATGAAATTATTCATGAGGTAGCTCATAGTAATCAAGCTGGTTTTATCTTTAAGTTGGACTATGAGAAGGATTATGATAGAGTAGATAGGTCCTTCTTGCTTAAGTTGTTAACCTCTAGAGGGTTTAGTGCCAAGTTTGTTGCCCTAGTCAACTCTATTCTGGAAAATGGTTCCTTTGGAGTTAGGATAAATGATGTTAATAGTGAATTCTTTATAGCTGGCAGGGAAGTTAGACAAGGATACCTTATTTCTCCTTTACTCTTTAACCTGATAGGTGATGTTTTTTACTAAAATATTATTAGAGATGGGAACAACATCCTGATTACAGGTTAGCTGCATGGTTTTAATAGAACTGGTGTCGTCAGCATGCAATATGTGGGACAAGGGTGCTTGTGCTTTAAACCTAAAGTGGCTTTTGTCATGTTTTGAACATCTATGTGGTATGAAAATCAATTTTCACAAGTGTGTCTAGTTTCTATTACTGTATTAGAGGATGAGGCCCAGGTTTTGCACAAATTCTTAGTTGTAGGTTAGGCAAGTTCCCCTTGAAATATCTAGGGGTCCTTTACATCATAGCAGACTAAGGAAAAAAGACCTCCAAGTAGTCATAGATAAATTCATTAAGAAAGTTGCTGGGTGGAGAGGGAGGCTTATGTCACATGCTGCTAAGCTGGAATTAGTTAGGAGTGTTCTTTCCATCATTCCCATCTATCTCCTTAGTGTCATTAAGTCCCTAAATGGGCTATAGCTCTAATAAATTCCCAAATGGTTCACTGTCTTTGGGATAATCATGAGGGACACGATAAATATCATCTTGCCAGCTGGGGCTTGGTTGCCCATGAAAAAGAGTTTGGGGGGCCTTGGTATACCCAACCTAGATGAGATGAACCTGTGTGTTTTAGCTTCCTAGATTAAAAAGTATCATTTACATGATAATAAGCTTTGGAAACATATTGTATACCAAAAGTACAAAAATAACCCGAATGTGTTTCTCGCTCTGCTGTGGGTGTTTCTCCTTTTTGGAAAGGACTCCTTTGAGTTGTTGATGCTGCTAAATTGGGCTACCAATGGAAAGTAGGCTATGATAGGAAAATTAAATTTTGGGAGGACCATTGGTTTGGGGGCTCTAGCCTTGCCAATTATGAGAAAATTTCTAGTTTATGACTTAGTGAGTTAAAGCATGAAGTGAATAATGTTATCCATGTAGCTGCTATGTGGGTGTTGTTGAAAACTAGAAGCGATATGTGCTTTAACAAAACTCCATGGATTGGTATGCAGGTGTTGTGGAGCAGATTGTTATCTACTTTTTTTTACAATGGATGATCTCAGAAACTGCGAAGGTGCGGTTGACCATACCGGTGAAAAAGATGGGGTAGCTTTCCCAAAGCCGTCCCCCTCTGCTCTGTGAGATCCAGGCTGAGAGACCCAGTGCACATTTCCGGTTCACTCAAGCGTCCTCTCTGCGATGCTCAAGCTGATAATTGGGAGGCCGCAAGTCAAGCGTTGGCGAGGACCTTGGAGATGGCTTCTATGGTGACGATAGAAGACGGAGACAACTGGAAGGTTGTTTAGAAGCAGTGATGCGAATTTCGTCATGTATGAAAGCTATCCTCCTATCTTTCCCCTAGCTTGGTGTTCTTTTTAGCATGAGTAGTTAAAACAACCAAATTATGGCGTTTTGCGTGTCTGGCTGGCACTTTATCATGCCCCGAGTGCCTTTGTCAACATGGTTCCCAAAATTGTAATACTCTGATGGTTTCGTTCTATGAATGGAGCTGGGGCGAGGCCATTTTCCTCTAATAAACAAGCTTTCTCATAAATTGTCCAAATTAGAGAGAATTGTTTTAATTGTATCGGTACGACTAAGGTAGCTTTTTATGTAGCATGCATGGTGGTGGTGCAGAAAACTACTGGCTTTAGATGGGAAGTTGTCGATGGCGGACCCAACCGTCCCTATGCCTGGGCACTTGCCCGGGCTTCCGGCCGGTCGGCGCAGCCTAATTTGCTGACAACCGTAATCAAAAGTAGTGTTATTAGCCTTTCAATTCACGGTTTGCCCGGGCTTTGAGTTATTCTTGGGCCCGCCACTGTCGATGCCTATGGCCCTGCACTACATGAGCATTCTCAGGACTTATTGTGGAGCTTTCTCATAAATTGTTCTATCATGGAGGGCCTTGTGAAAGGAGTCGGATGGAAAAAAAATTGTTGGGCGTGAATTTGGTGGCCACACCACCGGGCTGCCAGGCATAAAAGTAGGGTTCTTCTGAGTCGTCGTCCGGATTCTTGTTCTTCGGAGGTGGTAGGATTCTTCTTCAGGGTGCTGTGATGCTGACATGTTGTTACCGTCATTGTTTTGTTCTTCTTGTTCCGAGACGCGTCGATGTGGTCATCATCGTCTGATTCTTCCTCCGCGGCGTCATCGTCCGGGGTATCGTGGGGCACATTGAAGAAAACCTTGAACTCGCCTGGCTTGTTGGCTCGCCGGAGATTCTTTTTAGCGCGGCACGCTATGATTATGAACGGGACAGGCGGCGGCCGGCAGCAACGGCCGGCAGACTTGGTCGACAGGTAGGAGAAGATCTCCGTCACAAGGTCATGGAGCAAAGCCTCCAATGCGTGGTCGTCGCACGATCGATCCAATCCTTGCCTTGTCGAATCGCGAAGTTGTGTCGTGTCCGCATTGAGTTTGGTGTAACACGTAATACGTATAATAAGAAGAACACGTACTCTAAAAAGTAGAGCTCTAGTATACGTACACCAATTAATTCTTGTTGGAAGCGGAGTCTAAATTCTACTCCCTCCGTTCACAAAAGGATGTCTCAATCTTTTCTAAATTTGTATGTACTAGTTGCTTTGCACGTGCAACGCACGTCTCCAAGATATAACACAACCTACGTTTTTTTTGAAATGTAGTTTTATGTTATATACAACTCGGACAATTCATTTGCACACACGTGTTGACCAAAATTCAGGGCTCAAACCAGATGGGACATTCGCAATGGTGTTGCCTCAGAAAATCGAACCTCTCAAAATGTTGCTGAACATGTCATATATGGTTCTCAAATTTAATATGCTACAAAAAAGAGAAAAGGCAAAAATATAGAAGTTGCTAACCTTGCCTGTAAAGATGCACACTGATCATGATGTTGCCTCTTGTTTGTTTGAAGAAAAATATTAAAGCAATGAGCCTCTGTTGGATTACAAGACTGAAACTCTGAGAATTTAATGACAATGGTGATCCTTAGACAGAAAGGAGACGTGCGTCCGGACGCGTCGTCCTTCACATGCGCTCCGGTGCACTTCTACCCTTACGCCGACCACCTCTTCATCTGTGTCGCACAGGGGATGCGGAGAGCAACAGCTGCCTCACAACTGTTTCGCTCCGTTGCACCAGGAGGCACCGAGTTCATCCACGGATGGTTGTTTTTCCAAAGTCCACGGGCTGCTCGCAGACAACGCCGCTAGCCCGGTCCTTGCCGCTAACCACTCGGCCACCATGGTTGCAACTTGCAAGCCGCCAATCAGGTACATAAGCCTGGAGACAATCAGTGAACTCAAGGCATCAATCAGAATCAATTCAGAAGCTAGCTGCCGTGTATCTATTTCAGAAACAAGGCCATGCATCCTCCTCCTACGTGCTTTCTTGTCTCCTGTGGACTTGGTCTGCAACTCTGATGTGTGAGTTAAGCTCAACGGCAAGGAAGCATTAAACCGGCCGGTAGAAAAGAAAAAAGAAATAAAAACTCCTTTCTTATTAGTCCTGCATAATTCGTGCGGTGTCTCCTGCAGATGAACTGAACTCGCCCGACAATCCCAGCGCCTCATCGGTGGCTATCATGTATACCGATACGTCGGTGGCTATCATGTATACCGATACGTCAGTACGTAGGAGCCTGACTACTCCCCAACCAAGGCCTTCGCCAGCGACCTATTCCACGGCAGCTCCCGTGTATCGGGCTCTGGCTCCCGAGTTCCTCGCCGGCCGGTGTCCTGCCATGCGCGCCGCCGGCGGATGCGTCGATCGGCTCGGTTGGAGTTGCATCGAAAAGCACGGAGCCGGGGCTGCCACCGTCGGCGTGGAGTAGCACAGCCTCGCGGCCTCTGTGAAAGACGCGGATAGAGATTCTAGGACAGGGACGACAAGCAGCGAAGCCTCCAAAGCATAGCGCCGGGAAGTAGCGGCCCGATCTTAAGGTTGTGCCGCGGAATCGCAGAGGCGGCAGGGGATTTCGGAGGCTGCCGGGGCGCGCGCGAGGAGGCGGTCGACCTAACTCAGGGAAAGACAAAAATAACGATTCGGAGATGAGTGGCAATTTAGTAGTATTATGTGATTTGGTGGGAGGATAAAACGGGAAAAATCGGACATTGTTGAGTTGTTAAACATTGAGACGATCTGGGCTGTTTGATCGGATATTGAACGGTCCAGATTTAAAGTATCCCAACAAGTTTGCTCTTTTAATAGTAGTATAGATGTAGACATATTTTAGTGTGTAGATACATATAAATCTATAAAAGATTGAGACATCTTTTATGAACGGAGGGAGTATAAGAACACGTACTCGTATCGTATGGACTCCCAGCAGCTACAAGATCACGCACACGCTCTGGCCACTACGGCAGCGATTGTCACAGTATCTCGCCACCGCTTCTCCTTCTCTCCTCCGGCGCCGCCCTCGTCAGAGCTCACTGCCCTCTTTCCTGGGACGGAGAGAATCCCGACCGGCGACCATGACCAAGGCCGCGAGGGCAAGAGCGGCTCGGTGCCGGCGCCGCGGCAGCCTGCCGGAGGAGATCGTTGTGTGGGAGATCCTTGTCCGCTTGCCTCCCGAACACCTCCTGCGCTGCCGCGCCACCTCCACGCGGGACTTCCTCCTCGCGCATCACGGCCAGCAGCCCTCCTTCCCCATCGTCCGCGGATTTGTACACGCCCGCCGGAACATCAAAAGCATCCTCGCCGTCGACCACCGGGCCGCGCCCGGCCACCAGCTCCAACCCGTCACCCAGCTCGACGGGACCTTCAATCTAGAGGCCTCGTGCGACGGTCTCCTCGTCCTCTCAGAGTATGGCTGGCCCTACTTCACCATATGCAACCCAGCCACGCGCCAGCATGCTTCCCTCCAGCTACCGCCGGACTTTGATTTATGGGGAATGTACCTGCACCGCCCTACCGGCGACCACCGGCTCTTACTGCACCGGAGTTCGACTAAAGGTCAAGTTGGCTGCTATGTCTTCACGTTGGGCTCCAATCAGCCAACACCTAGGTACATTGGGCGGCCAGAGACAGCGTCAGAGTTGCGCTTGGAGACACCTGCTCTGCTACGTGATAACCTGCATTGGCTTCTCATGCAACATCCGGACGAAAGCAGACTGGTATTGGTGTTCGACACCGCAGCCGAGTTGTTCCGACAGATGCGTGCTCCACTTGTTCGCAACGAGTCATATATCTTCGAGCTGGATAGCACACTCGGCATCTATGACTGTAACAGGACCAGGAATACTGTCAATATATGGGTGTTGCACAACTACGAAGACGAGGTTTGGGAGCACTGGTACAAAGTCAAATTGCCGGTCACAGAAATCAGCGGACATCTTGGAAGGTCGGATGACGTTTGGAATATCAGAGTTACATCGGTAGACGGTGACGTCTTCTTGCTGGTCAGTCACGGCGGTAGGATGTTTTATGTCAACATTGATGGTGAACTCGTTGACAACTTCCACCGTGATGGCCAACACGTACTTGTATGATTATGGACTTCGGCTCAAGCAAACTCTTGTTCAGCAAACCTTCTTTCCAGCACTAGAAGGTTATGCCGTGAATTCTTTGCCTTTCATCTGACAGCGTTTGAGTGAGGCGGTTCTTCTCAACGGCCTATCTGTCATATCCTTAGTAGGTGCAATATCTATGATACTGGATCAAGCATGAGCCCTGTCATCCTTGGGGGTGATTTTAACTTGATTAGATTCCCTAGTGATAAATCATCAGGGAATGCATATGCTGGGTTAATGGATATTTTTAACAGCTTCATTGCCAATATGAAGTTTTACCTGTACGGACAAACAGGAATTTCCTGTCATGGAAGTACTGGATAAAGTCCTGGTTACTTCCTCTTGGGGATCCACGTATCCTTTGGCCATTGTCCACACTCTTCTCAGGTGTGGTTCTGATCACAGCCATTTTTGGTGTTGGCTCCGAGAACTTCCAGTAAACCTAGATATTTTAAGATGGAATCCTCTTTGTTTCTGGATCCTGAGTTCAAACCTGAAGTAAAGAGAGCCTTCTAGAAGGAGAGGAAACATTATGGACTTTTAGCACCATCAACAGACCACCCTCAGGAGATTTATGAAAGGGTGGGGTGCTAAATTTAGGTGACGATATAGAAGGTAGAAAAAGGCTTTAATTGAGGCTGTGAAAAGACTGGACTCAAAAGGAGGGCAATCAGGTTTATCTGATGGAGAATGGAGAGAAAGGTACTCCCTCCGTTCCATAATTCTTGTCATGGTTTTAGTTCAAATTTGGACTAAACCACGACTATCCACGACAAGAGTTATGCAACGGATGTAGTATGAGATATAGAAAAGCATGTTGTAATTATATGTAGTTGAGGAAGCATACTGGCACATAAGAGAGAAGAAAAATGGATTCTCCGGGGGTATGCCAACAAGTTTCTTCCAGTCTTACTAATGGCAGGAGAAAGAGTTAAACCGTCATGTCACTTGATGATGGTGACAGGACAATCACAGATGAGACTGAGCTCAGGGCTCATATACTATAAAAATATTTTTGGTAGTGAACCAGTCCCTTCTATTCACCTTGATGAGGGTGTGGACTGGGTGAATGTTCTAGCTGAGGATAATGACTCGCTAATCCATGAATTTACATAGCATGAAGTTGAAGATGCAATTAAGGAATGAAAACTTTTACACTGCACCACACCCTAATGGATTTTCTATTGCTTTTTATAAAGAGTTTATGGATTAGCTTAAGCCTGCCGTTAGAAAGATGTTGAATGACTTGGTGCAGGGTTCTCTGGATCGTAGTAGGATAAATGATGGTGTTATTGTCCTGCTCCCTAAGATTCAGAATGCTAATGGTATAAAACAGTATAGACCTATCAGTCTGATTAATGTAATCTTTAGTGATTTACTAAAATCTCGACTGTTTTTAGCACTCCATAACGTAACCAGCTTCTTAAAATACCAACACAGAAACGCCACACATGCCACATGGATGTGTCTCATTTAGATATAACACAAATTTGAAAGCAGGTAACCAAGGAAACCAATGTCCCTCTCGACAAGGAAACCAAGGAAACACAGCTGTTGTTCATGTGAATGTGATGCTTCAAATATATACCGATGGTCTCAGATTCTGAAGCTTTTTGCACGTTTCTTTTGTGAATGAACGAAAAATATCAGCAGGTATGCCATAAGTACACCTCTCTTCAGTCCAAAGAGCGGCAGAGTAAAGCTTGAGTAACCTCAACAAATTACACCCCTGAATCTGGAAAAACTAAAGGTGGGGAAGGGGAGATCTACGGTCCTTTTTCTTATGTATGGTACACAGGAAAAAATATTACGATCTTACATGACGATCATCCACATGGGGTCAAGGTCCAAACAGAAGAAATGGCAATTATCAACTATAGAAAATTCATCGAAAGGATGCTACGTCTTATCTGCTGGCTGCTACGCTACTGGTCCTAAATCTGACGTTTCTACACCGTCTCAACTTGCTGATAGCGTCTTGCGCCTTCCCTTGCAGAAGGTCCACATAAACGGATGCTAGCAATGCCCTAGGGCTGTTGGGCAACAATGCAAAACCACGGCTCACCATGTAGCTAGCCTGCTCAAGCTCTCCCTGCACTGCTGCAGTCATGCCTAGGTCAACATACACAACACCGCAGGCTTCCTCGGGCTTGAGGGACACCGAATGCTGAGTTTCTTCTGAGGTGAGTTTTGTGACAGCAGGAGTGACCGAGTCTTCACCGTCGCTGTCTTTCTCAACAGGGGCCTTTTCATGATTCTCGACACTGTAGGGCAACTCAATATCATTGCCATCTCTCAAATAAACAGTCAACTGCTCAGCAGCCTCCTTTGGCCTATTCAGCGCACACAATGCTTCAGCTGCATATACATGGCCGAGGAATAAGTACATTCTCGAGCATTCTGAAAGCTGCATCAGCGACCTGGCAGAAGATAAAGCTTTCAACGGATTCTCAAGACACAATTCCACGAAAGCCAGGTCCCCCAGGATGGCTTGTCGAATTTTGAGGTTATCTTTTCTACAGATGTCATCATACATAGCAAGAGAGCTCTGCATAGTGGCATTCAAGTTTGCTGCTCCCTTTTGATCTCCATTTGCATTAGTTGTCGGACCAGAAGGTACTTTGGACTCCACACTGACTGTGTTCTTGTGGCCTGAACTTTTCTGGGGTTGTGCTCCTTGGTTGCAATCCTCTGCATCTGATGCAATTACCAACTGTTTCTGCTCAGAAGCATCCACTAATAGTTGGGCGTTGAGTAGACACTGTCGAGCAAATTTAAGTGATATCAAGTTTCCTTGTTCATTTGAACTCCCAGACTCTGAATAATGACTTGCTGAGTTCACCGGACTGATAACTAAATGCCGCCATTTCCCTGACCCCACAACATGAATTTCAATCTCATCATTGCACGAAGTAGCACCACTTGCAGTAAGGAGGCCCTTTTCTAGAGCTAGCAGGCTACACTCAGCAAAACGGAGCCAAAAGAGGGGTCGCTGGTACATGAGGGCATGGCTTCACGAAAACAACGAGCTGCTAACAGTGGTTTACCACACATCAAATGTTGGATGCCACAGTTGTATGATATAAGACAAGATTTATCTTGTGATAATGCAGACAGCTTCAATGGTTTCTCTGAACGAAGAGATAAGCTATACTTCAGTGCTTTGCTGAAGCACAATATTGACGTATGGTAGGATCTCTGCTGGTGGAGTATACAACCAAGATTGTTGTAGAACATGGCTAGCATCACTGGTTCAGTCCGATTATTGGGTGTGCTCAACAGCTTCACAGCCTTCCGATAATTTCCTCGGGCATACTCCAGCTGGGACTTCAAGAGAAGCTCTGTTGATGAATCCCTACCACGTGCCATGTTCATTAGAACTTTGAGTTCTCGCTTGGCAACCTTCAGGTTCCTTGTGAGAAGTAAAAGCCGGACCTTGTAAATTTGTAGTCTAACTTTCAAATCAGCAGCAGTGGCAGCAATATCAGCTGATGCCCTCGAGAACTCATTTAATATAGGTCTGCCCAAGTGATTTCCACCATCCAAAGTAGAGTAAAAAGATTCAAACTCCAGCGTATCATCTGAAAAACTTCCAACTGAAAGAATCTCAGATCCAGCAGCAGTATTTGAATCAGAATCTGGAGGTGTGCTACTTCTTGCAATAGGTTTCAGTTGACCAGATTGCTGCTGAACTGTGCTAGTAATTTCACTGTGGTTCACTGTATTAGCTACTCCAAATGATCTTTCCAAGTATTGAATGATATCCTGTAAAAACATAGAGATGAACAAAGCTCCATCTAGACAAAAATCAATGCAGCAACTTTGGAAAGAAATAAGGCTAACATGTGCCATAGACTGCCGTGCAAGTTCAAATCACAACTAAATCTGACAGTGCTAAGCTCGAGAATAATGCACATGAAATCAAAGGAGACGACGATAATTTCAATTCTACCTAATAAAATCGAACAGACAAAGGGAACTCCGTGATCAGCCATCATCTGATTCTCTTGCCTCTTTCAAAGCTTTATCATTTATCAGCAATAATCCCATAATAAGGTATTGCCATACTGGCAGTACCAGTACAAGTTTGCATATAAGAAAAATGCATGTTATGTAAGGATATACATACTCGGTGAAGCATATGGGGACAAAGTAGGCAACATTGATCATATTACATTAAAATAGTAATAAATTGGCATGTTATTTTGCAATGTCATATCCAAAAAACCATTAGTCTACGGTCATGCCATTTTGCTGTGTCAAAAGGAAAATAATATAAGCCCACAAAGGATACTTGCAAAGAAGTTCCTAGTTTCAATGGAGCCAGTCATAGCTGTCAAGTGCAGGTTGTACTGCAGTTAAGGAAAAAACTTACCGCGGCTTTCGATGCATCTTGCACAGCTAAGGTAATATCCAATAACAGAAAACATACATGAAGAGCAGTTGTCTGCAGCAGTGAAAATGTAATTATTAGAGAATGTAAGCAACATTTAGCTTACTAAGCAACAACATACCTCATCAATTGGTTCGATGTTTCGGTACAATGGCTCCAAAGCAGACAGTGCAGATACATAATCATGAAGATGATAAAGGATAAGAGCCTGCAAATTTATTCAGTTACAATCATATCCGTCAGAATGGCTTCAGCTAAAGCTTGCATTGGCAAAAACATAACTTCAATAAAGAAAACCACTGACTAGAAATCCTAATAACCAAATAATTTACACAATTGAAACAAGAGAACATACAGTGTTGAATGTTATTATGGTTGTGTCAAACTCATCTCCATAGGCTGTCGCATTATGAGCAGCAGGAATCAACGGTACAATGCCACTGCCTCTTGGTTCATTAGTATTGTTTCCTACCCCATTGGCAGAATCAGCTTGTTCTTTAGATGCACAGGCAAGTTCATCACTTCTTTTCTGAATGTATGTATTAGCACAACATTAGAATTTCCACGAATTGCGAAATCTGAAATCAAATGCAGTAACATAGTACAATAATATGACACGGCAACTCCACATTGGCGGATGGGTACAGACAAGCGCCCGAGGATATTAGCATATGTCAATGAACAAAAATGAGATGATGCATTTCAATATATAATCCGATGTCTCTCAAAAAAGAAGTATAACATCATTTAGCACCAAGAGATCGAAATAAGAGGTTGGAATATAGCTACTTCGACATTGTAGCGCATGTGTGGGCATCAAAACAGTTAAATATTGGTTACATGTGGCATTTGATAAAGAAGCAGAAAATTCTGTAAACAACATATTGTTTCATTGAACTGTATTGCCACGAGTTCTATCCCTACCGAACTTTCAAATGATGGAAGGCAAGTTGTTTTCAGAGCCCATTAACCACTATGGATGAATTGCAGCAGTAGACCAACTATTCCAGCCAGTTTCTACTTGTAAGTTATAACACTATGTTACACCAAATGTCATAACCCAAGATACATCAAATGTAACTGGCAAATTTTGAAGCAACTTGCATGCACACAGATTTGAAGCCTTTGATCATCCAGCAGTAGGAATTTGGGTTCTTGATTGCACTAAAGCGGCAAATGAAAACCGTGAACCAACCAACATACATGGTTCAAATTGAGAGCTCTCACGAGAATAGCTGCTCGCGCGAGCAGCTCCAGAGGTCCCCGAAACTCTAGAAAAAATCCCTTCGATCTCCTCTCTCCGGCCGCCGGCGGCCGGACGGCCGTCGAAGGCGGCGGGCAGGGTGGGCGCGCCCCAACGGGCCTCTCACGCGGGAGCGACGTCACCCAGGCGGCGCGGGGTGGTTTCGGAGCAACGGCGCACGGTGGAGAGCGCAGCAGAGCGGTGGAGAACGACGGGGGAGCTGTGGTGGTGCCGGCTTGCGGGGCTGCCTTCTAGAGGCGGAGGCGCAGAAGGAGGCGGCGTGGAGGGGCTCGGGAATGAGATGTCGCGCGAGCGGCCGACGGGCACTGCAGGACCTGGTGCTCGGTGCCTCCTTCTCCTTCTGCTGCATTGATGCCGGAGTGGAGGCAGCAGCAGCGGCTGGGACGGGCCAAATCTGGGTCTCGCAGGGACGTCCTGATGTCCCGTGTGTGCGGTGACGACAGCCCATGGCAAGGAGTGGAGGAGGCTGCGTGCTCCCTCCAATGGGTCTCGGTGGATCGTGACGTCTCGGCTACAATGGTGAAGTGTTGCGGCGGGTTTGCCCCGATCCGGAGCGTTGGGATGGAGGTCTACAGCTATACAGAAGAAAGTCCTGCTTGTGTTTGATCGGTGCCGGCGGCGAGGCGCTCGTGGGTGTCATTCCCCTCCTTGGAGGCGTCACCGAGGTGTCGACATCTCTTCCCCACACTTGGGCTTGGTTGTTGTCTCCAAACGAAAGCCTAGATTCGGAGCTCGATCGGCGTGATGGCGGCGTACTCGATGTTGCTCCGATGCTGGGAGACTCGCATTGGGAGACAAGGCTTGGAGGTTTTAAGTTGCGCTCCTCGGTATTCGCCGTGGTCCAAGTGTGATCTCTACAGGACATTGTACGCCGTCGCCGGTGAGTCCAAGGCGGCGCCTTTCTCGGGACCGACCAAGTCCCGCCATCTACCCTCTTTCGTGGATGGTGCGTCGACGAGGGGAGTTCAGTTGGAGATGTTGGTCTTCGGAGGTGACCAGCGGCGGTCGAGACGCGGCGATGTTGCTAAACTTAAGACAGGCTCTTCTTACTTTGTACTCCCTCCATATCAAAATATAAGATGTTTTAGATATCTCATATATGGACTACATACGGATAGAAATGAGTGAATCTACACACTAATACGCGCCTAGATACATCCGTATCAGAAAAATGCTAAAACATCTTATATTTTGATACGGAGGTAGTAGTTGTTAGGTCGGGTGTGGCTGTCTTCGGACTAAACGGGGTGTGGAGTTCAAACTACATTCGTTGTTAGCAGCGAGTTGTAGTGTACTTGTATTCAAAATTCTGCCATCTATAAAAGTAAGGTACGCAATTGCGTACTCTCAAAAAAAAAACATTGAACCATAAATCATTGAATCCTCAAATACAACGACATTTTCTTGGTCAAGATTTGTGCAACAGAACCACCATGATTCAAGGACAAGGAGTAGGAATAACAAATTTATGAACCATTCAGAATAAAAACACATACATTTGATCCAAAATATGCAACAAAAGCAATGATGAATATATAATAATGCTTATCATGTACTCCCTCCGTTCCAAAATACTTGACGTGGGTTTGTCCAAATACGGATGTATCTACACACAAAAAAAGTCTAGATACATCCATATTTGGACAAATGCATGTCAAGTATTTTGGAACGGAGGGAGTACCATTTAGTACTGTGAATCGATACTTGACAAAAGCACGTTAGTTTGCATCCATTTTATGTAGAACCCTTGTTTTGTGTACCAATGCATATCACACCTAAAATTCTTGAGTAGAAAGGAATGTTTTATCTCTGGTGACAAAGAATCATATTCAAACCCAGTCTACAAGCAAAATAATCAACCTTTAAAAGTTGCTAATCACGCACGAAAAGGAAAACAAAAATCACTACTGTGAGTGTATTTTGCCATTTGGAACCATCAAAGGTTCATGATTTCTATTCCCAGCAGCGTCTAGACATGAAAAACGAAGAAGATTTCGAATGTACCAGAGCCACTAAAAGGTTCAACTGCGGTTTTCAATTCAGACTTACATGTAGAGCACGAAGCACTGCTCATAAAAGATTTGTTTCTAATACCAAGTCTGAATGGCAAACAAGTTTGCTGATTTACTAACCTTAACACTCCCTAGAATTTCAATCAGCTTCTTTGGATCAGGACAACCATCCAAAAACGATTCTGCGATGGCCATATTATGAAGAACCTGAAAATTTCAGACTGTGACATCAGATGCAGCAACAAAGCATGACTAACTACCATTCTTCCTTAGAATACAATATAATCACTGCAGAAAAATATATTGACTAGGCCGTACTCCAAGCAGGTACCCTCACAGGTTACGACTTACGAGTAAGTAAAAACGAGTATGTAAAAGGCTTACTAGGTATGAAAGGCTGATCAGCCATAATCAGCTAACAGGCAGGGTGACAGGTCGGTTAAAGTTGTTAGTACATAGAGATGCAGCAGCACTGGCTGTGCGCACAAGGGGAATTCATTTGGATGGTAAGGGGATCGGATTTGAAAAATGTGTAATCGTGTTCAATGTTCTGCAGATATTCAGATATGAAGTCTAGACATTATCGATTATTCACTTGTTGCTGATAAAATCCTATTCTGAATATTGTTGTAGGGGCAGTGGTCAGTGGATTTGTATTGGCAATTCGTTTGTGTCCAGCCAAAACACAGAGTCAGATTCATTACATACTTATTTTCGTACTATATGATACATATAAAATTCCAGAATTTAAATAGGAAGTTCAGTAACTGATTGTGCGCACAAGGGGGATTGATTTGGATGGTTTGGGAATTGGATTAGAAAATGTGCAATCGTGTTCAATGTTCTGCAGATGTTCAGATCTGAAGTCTAAACATTATTGATTATTCACTTGTTGCTCATAAAGTCCTTTCTGAATATTGTGGGCACCCAGCCGCTTCGAAACATATCCAGGCTCACACCACCCACTCTTGGAGGAGAGCCTTGCGCACAACTAAACATGCACACAGCCCAATATACATGCAGCATACACTAAGCAAGCATATAAGCAGTGACATGTCACAAAAACATCAAGCAAGCATAGCAAATGGGCTACCACAAGCCCAGCGAGGTGCAGGATTCGCTACGTGCTCAGTAAAACAAATCTATCGATCGCAGAAACCTCCTAACTCTCCCCGCCCGTCGACGCGCAGGGAAGCAGAAGCAGGGCTCGAATCGCTCACCTTGGGGTCCCCTCCTTCTTGAGCAGGAGCTGCGCGAGCACCTCGGCGCACTCGGCGTACCGGCGGCTCTGGAACAGCACGGAGGCGTCCCGCGCCATGGCCGCCGTCGCAGAGAGCATCCCGTCTTCCTCCGCCGCACGGGTCTGCGGCGCCGGGGGCTCCATCCGCTGGATCTCGCCCGGGCGGCGGCTGAATCGGGAGCGCGATGTGGGGACGCCTAAATCGCGAGCCGCCGCGGCGAATCGGAGCGCGGGCGAGTAGGGTTTGGGGTGGGGGAGGGAGGGCTAGGGTTTGAAGGCGACGGCGACGGGAGACGCCAGGGAGGGAGGGAGAGAGGGGAGATGGAAGGACGAAGGCGATGGATAGAGAGAGAAGAGGGAGTTGCTTTCATTCCCCTGATTTCATGCTATTTTTCGGTACTGCCATTCGAGATTTCGAGAAGGGAGAACCAGCATTGTTAGAGCATCTCTACCGGTGGCCTCCAAATTCGTGTCCGGCATCCCCAATTGAGGCCCAATTAGGGTGCCGACTGGTCTGTCCAAGTTTTCGATCACGCCCACAGCAGCGCACCCCAAAGGTCCGCCCTCCAAACGCGACATATGATCGAACACTTTGCGGGCGGCAACTTGTGTCGGCCGCGGCATTCGAACTAATTTAAAAAGATACAAATTTAAACTAAACCGATACAAGTTGCAAACTTAAACTAACACGTTACAAAGTTAAACTAAAACCATAGAAACTTAAACTAGAAACTTAAACTAAAGCCTAATCTAAACGCCGCTCGGTCCAGCCTCGCCGTCGTGCGCGGCCTTCTAGTGGGCTAAGCGGGAGCGCACACGCCTCTCCTGCCGGAGCTGACTCGCCGCCCGGCGCATGGCATCCCTCTCTGCCGCCGACGGTGCCTGCGCCTGCCTCCCGCGAGCCTGCCTCTCCGCCTGCATCTGGTTCAGCTCCTCGTGCGCCTCCCGCTCGGCGCGCAGCCAGGAGGCCGCATCCGCTAGCTCCTCCGCCTGGGCGATGAGCTGTTGCTGCGTGGGCTCCTCCGCCTGGGCGTTGAGCTGCTCGTACGCCGCCCGCTCGGCGGCCATGAAGGTGCGGCAACGCTCGTCGCGCTCCACGCTCAGGATGTAGGCCTGGATGATTGCGGCCTCCACGGCGTTCCCAGCCGCCTCGTAGCCAAGCCTGACCTGGCGGCTTGCCTGCTCGTTGTGCCAGCTCTCGAACGAGTTGGCGGCAACCACCTGGTCAGGCCACAGCGGCGGCGGGAGCGCCTACTGCGGGAGCGCCTGCGGCGGCGGCTCCTGGGCGGGGTACGGTCCTGCACCGGCTCCTGCTCGTCGACGTCGACGTCGTCCACATCCGCCCAGTCGAACGGATGTTCGTCGGCGGCGGCGTCCTCCTGCGCCGTGTCGTGTGCACGGCGTGCTGCCTGGTGAGCGTGGCCCATGAGGTGGCGAGGCATGGTTATGCTCTGGGCTACGGCTACGGCTGGACTATGTGCTCAAATGTCTACGGCGAGCGTCAGTGCTGGTGTGGCGAAATGGCTGCACGGCGGGGGCCTCTTTATAGCCGGCCAAGGTAGAGGCAGGAAACCGAGGCGGGAAGCGGTGGCGCTGGGCGGGAAAGCCGGGTGGGTGAGCACGCGTCGCGTCGGAGTTTAATGTCGGCGACATGTCCACGGCGCCGCCTGCGAAAGCCGGGAAAGGCTGGGCGCTCTGCAGGCGTGCGGCAGGCCGGGGTAAATGCGACGCGTGCGAGCCACGCATCGCCGTCCCGTCCCGTCGTCGCCTGCCCAAACGCGTCTCCATTAACGCGGGCGGAACGACCTCTTGCACGGCGCCATTAGAGCACTTGTTCGCGCCTTGTCCCTATGACGGGCGGGCCACCCCTGTCAGAAGCCATGTCTGCCCCATGTCCGGCGGCACCCTCGAGAGGGCCTCCAAGTTTGGAGGCCCTTTCGGGGGTGCCGGACACGAATTTGCTCGGGGCGACACTTTGGGGGGTGCCGCTGGTGGACAATTTTGACGTCCGGACCCCCAATTGGGCTTTGGGGGGTCATTTGGAACCCCCCCCCCCCCCCGGTGGAGATGCTCTTAGCTCTATCTAAAACTCCCCGAGAGAAGCCAATCAGGTTGCTCATGACTTAGCTAGCTATAGTTTTACTCACAAATACTCTTGTAATTGGATAGATGAGATCCCTAGCTTTGTCGTGAGTAGTCTCATAAACGATGCAACTATGAATGTTTAAAAGCAGCAAGTTTCAGACGCACTCTTTTCCTTCCAGGATAGCTAAGGGGACTGGAAGTTTTTAATGAGGCGGCTTGCTAGCTTAATATATGGGGAGTTTTAAAGTTTCAAAAAAAAAACTCTATCTAAAACTCCTGTCAAAAAGGGTCTATCCAAAGCAATCTCTATCTAAAAAAATATATATCTAAGAAAACTTAGTCGCCTCCTCCATACGTCGGTTCCCCCTCCGGCTGGCCTCATCGGTGTCAGGAGGGGTGGGGAACCGATTTATAGTGAAGTTCTTAATAAAACAGAGTGTTTTCAATAGATTAGGTTAGGGTTCTCGTATCATTTTCTTTTCATCATACGCGTCAATGGAGCGGTGTTAAAAATATCGGTTGGTCGATAAATCGGCCGATTTACCGCTTACCGGGTCGGATTGATAAGATAAGTGCATATTGTCGGCATTTACCGGTCTGGCCGATTTATCGTGATTTTTACCGGTAAATTGGTGGGACCCAACCGTTTAGCTCTTCATTTTTTATTTTGGTTGAGTTTTGTAGTCTGATAGTTGGTTGTTGCTTTCTATTTGTTTAGATGGCTACTTCGTGTACATATCAGGTCGCTTAAGAGGAATTCGTACGACATGGCTTGAGAGTTTGTCGTGCTAATTGATCCTGATGATAGAAAAACTTGAGATTTTTAAAAACCTTGCCGACAAATAGTCGACGATAAAATCGATAAATCGGTAGATAAACCGCTTTATCTCTTATCTTGGGTCGGCCAAAAAGTTAACGAGAAGCGGTATCCCGAACATTGCAATGGAGATGTCATCGTCTATAATGAGTGATCTTTAGCCCTTTGTCGATGACGATATCTCCTTCCCGATGTCAATGTGGGCGTTGGAACAACAAATTTGTCTAGGTATGGTCCTTCATATCTTGCTTCGCAGATCGATTTTATATTCTTTCTCATGGTTGCCGTGAGGAGGATTGTCCTCGCAATATTTGTCCCGGCTGTTACGTTCTCTACAATGGTGATTCGTACTCTCATCTCCATAATAACGTCGACAGGAATGTTCAGTTACTTTTCTCCAGAATACTGGTGTTGATACTCTTACCGATGTTGGTTGATTGCTTTAACGGTTGTGTCGTGCGTGTAGCCTTGGCATTCCGGTTTCAAATTAAAATATGGATAACACTAGTTGGTATTTACAGCTTTCTGGTTTGGTATCTATGTCATTTTTCTAGTGTTGTCTTCAAAAAAGTAAAGATTGTGTCATGAAAAAGAAAGAGTTTGAAGATCTTGAAAAAACATCGGTTTCTTATAGACATAATTTTGCAATTGCTGGAGACACCTCATGTATCTCTACCATGTAGACGGCTTTCTAGCCCCATTTGACAAAAGTTAGGGCATTGAATTTCAAATCATGTAGATCATATCACTTACTTCACTCGGTTGATCCATTCTCTGGCTTATCCCAAGGGGGAGCCTGATTTGATCTGAAGGTAAAGTATCCTATCTATAAATCGGACCTGGAGCTAAAAGATAAACTCTTTCTTCTATTCTTTATATAAATATATCACGGTATTGATTGCGAACTAATATTTGTTTATAAAATATAACAAATTTATAATACAAATATTATAACTATATATTATGTCATTATGTCACAAGTCAATAGAAATGATATTTAGCACACAAAGTGTGTATTTCTATTTGGTATAGAAATTAATAATTACATTCACATCGAAAAATCATCAAAAAAATGCAATATATGAGTCATAAAAGCATAAAATCACAAAAATATGTATTTTACGTCATATTTCTTGTACGTCACATAAAAAGTTTTAAGTTATGTTAATATTTTGTTGCGTTCTTCTTGACTTCTCACATAAGATAGAATTTGCGTGACCTAAAACCATATAGGGTGCAAAGATGAAGTGTGGGTTTTCACCCTAGGTGCGAAATAGTGCGTCCACACAAGCCAAATTTCATACTTAGTTCGTGAAAAAAGACAAATTCAGCGTGGATAGTGTAGAAGGACGAATTAACGGACCAAGTTGAACTATCTACTATTCATGTATATATTTGTCTTTTTTAGTGTGTTTTTCATTTGGATTTGAACTTTTGTGACATAATTGATACATATTCTATTTAACTTTTGATTTTTAAAAAACTCTTACGATTGAGTTTTGCGGCAACGCCCGTCGCGCTCCACGCTCAGGATGTAGACCTGGATGATTGCGGCCTCCACGGCGTTCCCAACCGCCTCGTAGCCAAGCCTGACCTGGCGGCTTGCCTCCTCGTTGTGCCAGCTCTCGAACGAGTTGGCGGCAACCACCTGGTCAGGCCACAGCGGCGGCGGGAGCGCCTACTGCGGGAGCGCCTGCGGCGGCGGCTCCTGGGCGGGGTACAGGTCCTGCACCGGCTCCTGCTCGTCGACGTCGACGTCGTCCACATCCGCCCAGTCGAACGGATGTTCGTCGGCGGCGACGTCCTCCTGCGCCGTGTCGTGTGCACGGCGTGCTGCCTGTGAGCGTGGCCCATGAGGTGGCGAGGCGGCGAGGCATGGTTATGCTCTGGGCTACGGCTACGGCTGGACTATGTGCTCAAATGTCTACGGCGAGCGTCAGTGCTGGTGTGGCGAAATGGCTGCACGGCGGGGGCCTCTTTATAGCCGGCCAAGGTAGAGGCAGGAAACCGAGGCGGGAAGCGGTGGCGCTGGGCGGGAAATGCCGGGTGGTGAGCACGCGTCGCGTCGGAGTTTAATGTCAGCGACATGTCCACGGCGCCGCCTGCGAAAGCCGGGAAAGGCTGGGCGCTCTGCAGGCGTGCGGCAGGCCGGGGTAAATGTGACGCGTGCGAGCCACGCATCGCCGTCCCGTCCCGTCGTCGCCTGCCCAAACGCGTCTCCATTAACGCGGGCGGAACGACCTCTGCACAGCGCCATTAGAGCACTTGTTCGCGCCTTGTCCCTATGACGGGCGGGCCACCCCTGTCAGAAGCCATGTCTGCCCCATGTCCGGCGGCACCCTCGAGAGGGCCTCCAAGTTTGGAGGCCCTTTCGGGGGTGCCGGACACGAATTTGCTCGGGGCGACACTTTGGGGGGTGCCGCTGGTGGACAATTTTGGCGTCCGGACCCCCAATTGGGCTTTGGGGGTCATTTGGAACCTCCCCCCCCCCCGGTGGAGATGCTCTTAGCTCTATCTAAAACTCCCGAGAGAAGCCAATCAGGTTGCTCATGACTTAGCTAGCTATAGTTTTACTCACAAAACTCTTGTAATTGATAGATGAGATCCCTAGCTTTGTCGTGAGTAGTCTCATAAACGATGCAACTATGAATGTTTAAAAGCAGCAAGTTTCAGACCACTCTTTTCCTTCCAGGGTAGCTAAGGGGACTGGAAGATTTTTAATGAGGCGGCTTGCTAGCTTAATTATGGGGAGTTTTAAAGTTTCAAAAAAAAACTCTATCTAAAACTCCTGTCAAAAAGGGTCTATCCAAAGCAATCTCTATCTAAAAAATATATATATCTAAGAAAACTTAGTCGCCTCCTCCATACGTCGGTTCCCCCTCCGGCTGGCCTCATCGGTGTCAGGAGGGGTGGGGAACCGATTTATAGTGAAGTCTTAATAAAACAGAGTGTTTTCAATAGATTAGGTTAGGGTTCTCGTAGTCGTTTTCTTTTCATCATACGCGTCAATGGAGCGGTGTTAAAAATATCATTGGTCCGATAAATCGGCCGATTTACCGCTTACCGGGGTCGATTGATAAGATAAGTGCATATTGTCGGCATTTACCGGTCTGGCCGATTTATCGTGATTTTTACCGGTAAATTGGTGGGACCCAACCGGTTTAGCTCTTCATTTTTATTTTGGTTTAGTTTTGTAGTCTGATAGTTGGTTGTTGCTTTCTATTGTTTAGATGGCTTACTTCGTGTACATATCAGGTCGCTTAAGGGGAATTCGTACGACATGGCTTGAGAGTTTGTCGTGCTAATTGATCCTGATGATAGAAAAACTTGAGATTTTTAAAAACCTTGCCGACAAATAGTCGACGATAAAATCGATAAATCGGTAGATAAACCGCTTTATCTCTTATCTTGG